>CM053585.1:16025255-16176730 GCA_028646515.1 Pseudochirops corinnae
CTCTTTTCATGATTTTCTTGCAACATTCTTATTTCTTTTCCCAATTTTTCTTCCACTTCTCTCATTTGGTTTTCAAAATTCTTCTTCAGCTAATCTCTAGCTTTAAGGCAATCTTCATGTTTATTGGAAGCTTTTGGTGGGGGAGCTCTGGCTGTGCTGTCCTCCTGCAGCTCTGTGCCTTGATCCTTCTTTTCCCCAAAGAAGGAATCTAGGATTTGGTTGCTGTTCTTACCCTGCTTCTTATGCTTATTCTTACTCATGGTTGGTCAGTCCGTGATTTTTTTTTTAATCTCTGTGGAGCTCTGCTTCCAGAGGGGAAAGCTCTGTCCCAAATTGCTGGGGTCCTCCCAGCTGCCGGAGCTCACAGGGAGTTGTTGGGTCCCTCCCCCACTTCTGGCTCACTGATGGAAAAAGGACCACAGGACCAAAGCCCAAGACCGCGATCCAGATCCAGGCTGGTCAATGCGAGAGCACTTGGCCTCTGAATGATCGCTTGGTCCCCCTGCAGTCTGCAGGCCAAGAGCTGTGAAGCAGCAATGTGGAGGTGGGTGCAGGACCTCTACTTTCCGCTTCTCAGCCCTGGAGGCAGTTTGGCTGGACCGCTTTTCTCCCACGACCTTGCAAGTCCCACTGACCTAGTTTTGGATACTGCCACAGCTGCTGCCAATCCACTCACCCGAAGCTCCAGCTGGGGCTCCGGCTCCTCTCATCCAGCCACCCCCAGGTCACAGCCATGGCTTCAGGCCAGGCTGGTTTCGGTTTGCTGGGCTGATATGGTTCTTTGTAGCCGAGATGATTTTAGTGGAAAGTATATTTGTGTGCATTTTGGAGTTCTAGAATTAGTTTAGCATCATATTTTATGGGTATTTTGGGGTGGCTATGTGAGAGCTGCGATATGTTGCTGCTCTTATGCTGCCATCTTGGCTCCGCCCCCCTACAAAGTCATTTCCAATAGGGATGGCACTAGAGATCAGAGAATTAGAAGTCCTTCACTGAGATGAATCTGAACAGCAGCTAAGCATTTTAAGAGGCAAAGGTGAGGCAGGAGCATACTCTAATGATGGATGATGACAAAGGCATGGAGGTGGGAAATGGGAGGTAATCTTTTGGGAACAGCAGGAAAGTATAGATTGGGAAGGGGAGAAGTGTGTGACAGTGATTCACTGAATCCCATGTCACGTTACCTGTCTTCTCAAGGAGCTCAGAACCTGAACTCACAATCATCCTTTCTCTCTACTTCACCGCAACCCTTGCCTTCATACTTGGTCTTGTCCATATCCACATTGACCTAGTTTCCTTTCCTTGTTATAGGCTGTCAACCATTCTTGGAAAGCTCTCCCTCTCACTTCTGCTTCTTGGAATCCAAGGCTTCCTTCAAATCATAGAGGCTGGTAGATGGGGGTGGGGAGGGGAATAGAGCACTGGATTTAGACTCCAAAAGACTCAAGTTTGAATCCCGCCTCAGGCACTTGCTAGTGGTGTGCCTCTCATCAAAGCTCCCAACCTCAGGATCCTCATTAGGATAATAGTAGCACCTACCTCACAGGGATATTGGGGTCAAAAGAGATACTGTCTGTAAAGTGTTTTTGTAAGTCTTAAAGTGACACATAAATTTTAGATACTGTTCACTGTTGCCTCATTCATAAGGGGCTTTACAGTATTTAGTGCTTTTGGCCTCTTAGAGTTACATTGTATATTCTTTATACTTATTTTCCTGTGTAGACATTATATCCTTCAGTAGAATGTAAGCTCCTTGAGGGCAGGAACTATTTCACACTGTATGGCATATAGTAGGTGTATAATCAGTGTTGGTTAAATTGAATTGAGTTGACCTTGATTGATGATGATGAATTGAGGTTCATAAGCCTGTTAAACTCTCTCTCTCTCTCTCTCTCTCTCTCTCTCTCTCTCTCTCTCTCTCTCTTTCTCTCTCTCTCTCCTCTTTCTCTCCCTCTCTTTTTGCTTTTTTGGAGGGGGGAAGGTATGGCAATTGCAGTTAAGTGACTTGCCCAAGGTCACACAGCTACTTTTGTGTTAAGTGTCTGAGGTCAGATTTGAACTCAGGTCCTCCTGACTCCAGGGCCAGTGCTCTATCCACTGTGCCATCTACCTGCCCCAATCTCTTAAACTCATAATCCACATTTTCACTCTACAATAACCATTCACAGGTATAATCACACCTTAGACATCACCTTCACTTAAAATTGTCCCACATTCATAATCTTGACTTCTGAAATTCTCTTATCAAAATCTCTCATCCTTCTACCTCTCCTGTTGCCTTATTCCTCATGAAACTGTTGTTACCTCAACATCTAGTCCCTCTTTCCCTCTGTATTCTCCCAATCCATCCATCACTCCTGTTCTCAGTTCACCTTCTTCCCTTTATAGTCTTGACCCTATGATTAATCAGTTTAGCAAGATTATATTCGACATCCTTGAACCTCTCATTCCCTTAACTTTCTGCTATTTCTGATCTTCAAAACTTCAACCCTGAGCAACCCCTACCATCTGTCTTCTCCATTCCCATGCTCAAGTTGTTAAAAAATGCTGGAGATTGGGAGATTAGCAAGACTAATCTTGCCCCCATGCTGACTAATTCCACTAAAAAAAAAATCATGTTATTTAACCTTAACTAGGCTGTAACTGCTAAACAATATGTCTTCCATTTATCTTTGACTATCTGGCATTCTTCTCATAGCACCTGTTTCAAATCTTCTCCTGCCTCAAGTCCCTAAAGTTGTCCCCAACCTCCTCTCTTTGAGGAGAGTACCTTTTCTCCTGCTTTACTACCAAAAAATGAGACCACTTTTCATCTCCTTTACTCCATGCTTTTATATCTTTATTCTTTCTCTCTCTACTTCTTTGTTCCAGTCTTAGAGGATGAGGTAGACTTCTTCCTCAAATTAACTGGTCCCCTTATGCTATCCTTAACCATCTCTTTCCAAAACTTCCTTTATCAGTGATTTCTGTTTCATTTTCTTTTTTCTTTTTTTGCTTTTTGGAGGGGGGAAGGTAGGGCAGCTGGGGTCAAGTGACTTGCCCAAGGTCACAGAGTTAATAAATGTCAAGTGTCTGAAGCTGGATTTGAACTCAGGTCCTCCTGACTCCAGAGCTGGTGCTCTATTCATTATTCCACCTAGCTGCCCCATCTGTTTCATTTTCAACCCTTTCGTATCCACTGGATCATTCCTTATTACCTACAAATATCTTCTTTATGCATAAGAAAACCCTCTACTAATCTGCAAACATACATGCTTCTTTTGCCTTTCACTCTCAAACTAGAAAAAGTCATCTATACTTCTATACACCTCTGCTTCTTTACAATCCACTCTGTCCATAACCCCTTACAATCTGGCTTTATCCATTGCCACTACTAAAACTGTTCTTTCAGAGGTCTCCATGATACTTCAATCAGAAAATCTGATTTTTTTCCCCTAGTTTTCATCCTCTTATAGGGGAATTGTTCTTTAACCATCCCACAGACCAAAAAACCCTGTATGGACTGATAGAAAGAAAAGGTCAGATAAGGAAGTATCCCATTATATAGTATAAACAAGTTTCTTACTTTATTTAGAATGTGAGCCTGGGCACTGGCTTCGACACATCACTGTCTGGCCCTTAAAAAATAGTTTGAGAGGTCTTGTGAGGTGGGTTGGTGAGCAGAGTTATTTAACCATCCCATTTATCCCACTACCACTACCAGCACTAGTGACTCATTTCCTAGATGGGTTTTCCTTCTCTGCTCTGGGAAATTTTATCAAAGGATCTATGTTTCTTTTTTATATTTTTTAGCTTCAAACTCCCAGTCAGAGATAGATTTCTGGCAAAACACCATAGAGTTAGGTAAATGTCTATCTGTCTCTCTCGGCTTCTCTCCCTTCCTCTCTTTCTCTCTCTCTCTCTGTCTCTCCCTTTCTCTGTCTCTGTCTCTCTCTGTCTCTCTGTCTCTCTCTCTCTGTCTTTGTCTCTCTCTCTGTCTCTTTCTCTGTCTCTTTTTCTATCTCTGTCCCTGTCTCTGTCTCTCTCTCTCTCTGTCTCTCTTTGTCTCTCTCTCTGTCTCTCTTTGTCTCTCTCTCTGTCTCTGTCTCTCTTTCTCTGTCTCTGTCTCTCTCTCTGTCTATCTCTCTCTGTCTCTCCGTCTCTCTCTGTCTCTCTGTCTCTCTTTGTCTCTCTCTCTGTCTCTGTCTCTCTTTCTCTGTCTCTGTCTCTCTCTCTGTCTATCTCTCTCTGTCTCTCCGTCTCTCTCTGTCTCTCTGTCTCTCTCTCTTCCCCCCACCCCAGGGTTCTTCCCCCCACCTAGTTTCTCCCAACTGTATTCCCAATAAGTACATCCAGAATAGCAAGTACCAGTAAACATTGTTTATAAAGAAAAGTAAACATTTTAAAACAAAAAAGGTAAACAGACTTTCTCTATGCCCAGGGGGAGAGACTTCAGGGTCCCATGAAGGATCCTCCCTAATAGGAGAAAGAGATTGAAAAATCACCACCTTAGGGTCTGTAGTGGAGTAGAAGGGGTGGAATTTAATTAATGTGGCATCTGTCCTGACTTTCTTCACAACCAATCAGCCCAATTAGCCTCATCTCTGGAGTTGTGACTCCATTCCTTTCAGTGAATGCCTTTGTCAGGGCTTCCACTCTCTTAACTCCAATCTCTTCTTCAATTCTACTCATATTCCACGTGCCTCATCAAGAGGTGAATTCCTCTTCCAGTCTCTGCCCTTGGACTTGCCAAACTGGCTTTTAAAGGTCCCCCAAGGACCCGGCCTATCATTCTTCATTCTTTGGCATTGCTTTCTTTCTAACTCTCTGAAGGAACTTGACCATAACTCATAAAGACATCACTTTAACATGTCATTATCAGCCTGTGATTAGACCCCATTTCAAGTACCAACTCCTTTTCACTCTTCCTACAGTTAAAAAAATTTGCTCTCCATAAAAAAATCAAATGAGGTGGACATGAATACCATGTATTTATGGAAGGAGCACCAGACTGGGGTGGGAGGTCAGGATGGTGTCAGGAAAAGAATTCAGAAGTGGGCAGGAATTAGGTGTGAGCTGAAAAAGTCACTGTTTATTCTCAGTGTTATTTTGGGGAAAGCTATAACCAATATAGCCCACAGGGGCAGACCTGTAAATGAGCAACGTCATGCTGTCTCACCATTGAAAAATGAGATGAATAGAGCTTAGCTAGGAATTCAGGTGGGAGAAGTAAAAGTACCTGGTTTACTAATCCACAGGTCATAGAATCTTACATCTAAGAGCCAGAAGGACCCCCAGAACTCATCAGCTCCAACACTCTCATTTTGCAGATGAGGGAGCTGAGACCCAGGGATCTGAGGTGTCTTGCTAAGGTCACACAGGCACTAAGTGGCTTCCGGTGGCAGGAAGCCATGTCCTCTGACTTCTGTGCTCTTTCCACTGGTCCAAGTCCTAACCCTGAAAATCCCAGAATCTTTTCTTTAGTGACCAGCAGATACTCTCCTTCCAATTGTCTCCCTGAATCAGGTGCAGTTATCGGGAGCTTCACTTGGTGGGGGCCCCTGAAGGCCATTTCCTGATGGTTGTTTGTATGTGTTTATTTTTGTTGTTAGGTCTGAGTGGCTAAATGTGCAGGGATCTTAATGAAAGATGATAAGGTGTCCCTGAAGACCTAGGAGGAGAAAAAAGGCCATGGCACTGGGAAGGATAAAGAAATGTGATACCAGTTAGAAATACCTCCAACAAGGCAGCATGCAAAGTTAGCAGGGACACTTCTGTGGCCTTCGAGGGTTTTTGCTCATTCTTGGGGTCCTGGAGGACACATCTCCCAGAACCACCTAGAGGCAATGACTGTGGGTGAGGCTGCATAGCTCAGAGATGTCCTGCCAGGACACCCCAAGACTGACTACAGGCTGAGACAAGGAAAGGATGGGGGGAGCTTCAGCTGAGGAATGTAGCTGTGGTGGGCTGTGGGGGGACTCAGGCAGCAAAGTGGGGTCCTAGAAAGAGCCCTAGATTTGGTACTAAACAATCAAAAACTTAGAGACAGAAGGGAGATGAGAAGTCCTCCAGTCCAACCCCCCAAACTAAGGCCCACAGAGGGGAAGGGACTTGTCTAAGATCACATAACTAGTGAGGAATTAATAAGTGAATACATCTCTGAATGAATGAACTTTAAACCAGTAACTTTGAACAATGATTCTGACTGTCTTAGTAGAGTATCTAATGCCTTCGTCTCCCACAGATTCCATCCCCTGGCATCCAGGAGTTCCTTTGTTAGAACAGAAATATCCTATGATGTATAAATCTTAGGTTAACCTATAGACTCTCTGGAACCTGATACTCACAAAAGTTGTTTTTGTAAAAGCTAACGTTGCCTAAAATTTTCTAAACAGGAGTATTCTTACCTCCCCCCAAAAAAAATATTTCTGAAGGCTCCCCATGAGTAATCATTCTTCTTCAATGTATTTAAAATTCAAAACTACAAAAGGTATTCAGCTTGTCAGGGATATATCTTGTGTCTCTGGGTAAGGCAATGAGAGGTCCATATGAAAAGCAGCTGAAGTTCAAGATTTACACAGCACTTTACAGATGGCATTTGAACCTCCCAACTGCCTTAGGAAGTGGGTGCTCTAGGTTTTAGGCAAACAAGCTGCAGCTCAGAGAGGTTCAGAGTGCCTGCAGGCACTTAAGGACCTAGAAGGCCACATGAGACTTTAAGGCTACAGATTCCCCACCCCTCATCTAAGCATTCTCACTTGGTTGGCTTTGTTCACTGTTATGATGCCCCTTTGTTCCTCCTTCTAGGCCATCAGCTCCTTGGAAGGCAGTCAACTACCAGGTGGGTAGTTTTTGTAAATAGCCTATGTGCATTATAAAAAGCCTGTGAGTAACTGTGTGAATCCCCAAGGCCCTGAGGATTGGTTCAAGCATAAGTGAGGTGCTCAGGAAGGAGGAAACCTTCTTGTCTGTATCCCTCCTTGGTCCTGAATTCATGGTTCCTTGGATTTGTTAGGACTACAGATACACAGTAAATTTGTGCATCTCTCTCTAATCCTGTTCCCAAGCCCTAGTTCTACACTGTCAGTCACCTACTGGACCTCTGCATCTGGACATCCCATAGGCACCTCAAGTTCAAAGCAAAATTCTTCATCTTCCCACCTAGACTTGATCTTTATTCATCCTTCCCTAGTTCTGCCACCATCCACCCACCTGCCTCAGTTTGTCAGCCTGGGACAGTCCTTGACTCCTCTCTCCTCTATTCCTAGGTCTACTCAGTGGCCAAGGTTTGTCTATTCCAGCTTCGCCACATCCCTTTAGTGTGCTCCCTGGCCCCACCCTGGTACAGACCCTCATCACCTCATGCCTGGACTCTTAGAGTGCTGCAGGTGGGTCTGCCTGCCTCAGGTCCCTCTCTTCAAGGCATCTTCCATTCAACCACCAAAGTGATTTCGCTAAAGCTCAGGTCTGATCACATCACACACACCGCCCCCCCCCTACTCAATAAGCTCCAACGGCTCCTTATCACCTCCAGGACCACATGGAAACCTCTCTATTTGGCATTTAAAGCCCTTCACAAGCTGGTCTTGTCTTCACTTTGCAGCCTTCTTACCCTGTATTACCTTCTGTGTATTGTACAATCAGCTTGCTATTGTACAATCAGCTTGCTTGATATTCCTCACGTGTGGCATTTGCCTCCCACCTCGGTGTTTTTGTACTGGCTGCCCCCCCACCCAGTCCAGGCTGCTCTCCCTCCTCCTCACTGTTTCTTAGCATCCCTGACTCAGCTACCCAAAAGAATCTCCCTGAGGAACAAGTCTGACCCAGTCATTCCCCTGCTTAGGTATCTCCAGTGATTGTAGCATGAGCAGCGGCCACACCACCATAACCTTCTCCACAAGTGGGCTAAACCAGGTTAAGGGTCATCAACATGTCTTAAATCTGTCAGTGAGTCAGGGGAAAGTCTACTCCAAGCATGAGAAGACTTCTCCCAGAGGAATGGGTAGATGAGAAAGATTTGTTCCAACAGCCACGAGAAGATGGTTGAAGCAGGCACTGTGGAGTGCTTAGAGTTTAGTCAGACACTGAACAGACCAAAGTCACCCACTGCATTCCAAGCCATCCCCAGGCATCCTAACTTTTGTCCTGCTGCTGGACTTCAATGCCTCCAAAAGAAATGAGGCTGTGACTTTACAACTCAGCCTCCCTTAAATCCAACTCACACATGTCAAGATGTGATCTGTGATGGCATTGGTCCACTTCAGAAACAAAGGACAAACAGCTGTATAAATGACACATAAAAATGTAATATGTAAATGTATATATATGTTTGTTTGTATGCATACATATATGTGCATGTGTGTATATATATGTATATGTATATATATATACGTGTGTATATATGTATATGTATATATATATGTATATATAAGCTCCTTGAGGGCAGGAACTGTCTTGCTAACTTGCATTTGTATCCCCAGTGCTAAGCACAGTTCTTGGCACATTTCAGGTTCTTTATCATCATCATCATCATCATCATCATCATCATCATCACCATCATCATCATCATCCTCTTCTCCATCGGTTTGTGGTACAGGGGGTGCCTTCCCTGCCCACCACTTGGTTCTAGTATGCTGGGCATCAATGCTTCCCCTTTCCCTGGAGCTGCACCTTATTTGGCGGAGTAGGGTCTTTACAGACAGCCTTTTCCCTGCATATTCCTCAACCCAGGATGGACTCGTAGGGACAGGGACAGCCTTCTCCCCTCCCTGTGCAGAATGTTGTGATAGGGATGAAGTTAAATATTGGCCTCGTGTGAGAAAACTCATGTTGTCCTGTTCTAATTCTAGTTCTAGGTCTGACTAACGTACCTACTTTGTAACATATTTGTGACAAAAGCCTTCTATAAAGACGTCTTCATGCCCTTCCATCATACTGACTTGTCTACTGTCTCCCCCTATAGAGTGTGAGCTCCTCCATGGTGAGAGGGACCTGCTTCTAGAAGCCAGAAAACAATTGGGATGTAATCAATCAGCAAGCATTTATTAAGCATCTGCTAAGTGCCAGGAACTGAAATAGACAACAAGGATACAGAGAAATGTGACACGTGCCCCGCCCTCAAAAAGAGATAGATGAAGGGACAGGTTCAGAGAGATGGAGAGAGAGACAGAGAAGGGAACAGAGAGACATAGACAGACCTGGAAAGACAGACAGAGACAGAGGGACAAATAGGGGAGAGGGAAGGAGTCAGAGCAAAAAGGGGGAGAGAGAGAGAGAGAGAGAGAGAGAGAGAGAGAGAGAGAGAGAGAGAAAGGAGAAAGAGAGAAAGAAGAGACAGAGAAAGGAGAGACAGAGACAGAGAGAGAAAGAAGAGAGACAGAGAGAGAGAGAGAGAGAGAGAGACAGAGAGAGAGAGAGAGAGAGAGTTGAAAAAAGCATACTTGTACAGATAACCAAAGAGAAATGTGTTTTATCCTAGAGTATTCTCCAAGGACCCAATGAAAGTTTGTTCAGCAGGATGGTAATAACTATGCCTGACTTTTGCTGGGCCAATTAGAGAAGGGAGAAACTGAAGTGAGGGAGACCAAAATGAGGAAATGACTATATTAGTGCAAGTAAGATGTGATAAAGACCCAAATCAGGGTGGTGTTTATTTGGTAAGAAGAGAGGGATATTAGAATAAAGAGACTTGGAAACTTATGGGGAAATAGACAAGGGAAGAGAAAAGGGAAGGGGGAGAAGGAGAAGGGGAAGGGAGGAGAGGAGATGACTTCTAACCTCTGATTGGAAAGAAAACACTGGGTTAGTCACAGAGCTTGGCTTTCCTGAGACTACTGTTATCCAACCTTGCCCTTCAGACCTTATCTAAAGAAAAGAAATATGCACGGTGTTGGAGCCAGACAAAGATTTGGGGCATCCCCTCACGGCTAGGCAGGGCTGAACAGAGTTAGCCCCAGGTAGTCATCGCCAGGTCAGGTGAGGTTAGGAGACCTTCTGAGAAGCAGGTTCTGTACCCCACTGCACTTGTCATCCAAGGCAAACACACAGTTTAGTAAAATCTGAGAGGCTGGCCAGGGTATTTGCTTTGATGTTCAATTCCCTATAAAACCTGGATAATATTTGATGAGAAACAAAAGATTCCAGCAGCTCCGATAGTCATCTTGACCTGGGGACAGATACAGGATTCTGATTGTTTAGATCCTGGATTAATAAATGACACAGGGCATCTACCTCCAAGTGATCAGGCAAGAGAAGCCTCTCACAGCATGGCTGGGCCCATGGAGGATGGAAGCCAGTGGAGGACACTTGGTTTGCTAAGAGGAAAGGGAGTCAGAGGCCAAGTTCTTTTCCCTAAGAAGAGAGGGTCCCCTTGTGCTCCAGCTCTTACCTGGAAAGGCTGACCTGCATCTCAAAGCAATCAATGAACAAGCCTTTATTAAGCTCCTGCTGTGTTCTACACACTTCACTCAGCATTAGAGATACAAAAGGAATCAGTCGCTGCCCTCATAGAATGTTCAGTCTTTAAGGGGAAACTTTATGGACACAGAAGTAAAAAATATATAAGAAATAAATGTGTTGCGGTAATGGAGGAGATAGTCTATTTCACCTACAAATCCTGCCTATACTCCTGTTTTTCCTTAGTTACCTGGATCCCTTAGCCTTCCTGTGTGGTCTGAGGCGCCATCAGCTTAGTCTGATATATACAGGGAGAGCCCCAAAGTGTGTTTGCAAATGCAATCACTTCTCTCCTCACCTGTGCAAATGGGGATTGCACTCTGAGGATCCCAGTGATTTTCCATTGCTTTTATTACCAACCAAATCACCCTTTCTGCTGCCCACCACTGTGGAAACAGTCCCAAGTTGGAAACAGTGATAGGATCCTGGGGAAAGAGTTCCGTGCAGAGAGTCTGGATCTCTGCCTGTGCTTTGGCCCCAGTTTTGCCCTTCAATGGGTAACCAATCCAACCCAACCCAATTCAACAAGCATCTAATAAGTGCCTGCTTTTTGCCAGGTTATTGTGCAAGGACCTTGGGATTCAAAGACAAAACAAACCAAAAATCTAACCCATCTATTAAAATACTTATATTCTTTTGGAGGTCTTGTAATATAATTTGAAAGCAAGATTTCTGTGAGATTTACTTTCAGTCAACCATCTAAGGTCTCTTCCTGATACACCTTCTAGTCATCTTCATCATAACCCCTCTCCTCTAGACATGGGTATCAAAGGACCAAAAAAGAGCTGCTGGTCACTGATGCCCATTAATAAAGGATCAGGACACTTACACCATTGGAAGGGGTCAGAGTGCATGCTTAACCTTGGGAAAGTGCTCCAATTCAGCTCTCACTGCAGAGAAGTGTGTGTGTACATATATATGTGTGTGCATATGTGTATATATACATGTGTATAATGTCACTCGTGAGCCCCCACCAGTGTGTTCCCTGGTGACTGACAGACATTAAGTTAGTTTTTAGAAAGGGTTATAACTAATCAGGTATATCAAAGAGAGCTTCTATAAAAAAAAACACCCCCACAAATCCAAAGCCCACTTTCTATTTGCACACAGGGGGAGTGGGCTCAAACAGATTGCTTTGTCATATTTGTAAAGAAATAGATTAGAGAGGGGATAGACTGAATAATTCAACAATCATTTATTAAAGGTCTATTTACAAGTCATAATTCTTAGAGCTAGAAATAAAAAAATATCAAAGTACCTGACCTCAAAAAGCTCACATTCTACTGATTCAATACAAATGTAGACAAGTACTTAGAATAGGAATGACTGAGAGGCAAAGCTACCCCTGTGCAGAGTGTTCTAGAAATAGGGAGAGAATGCTTTCAATCAAAGGAAGAACAATGGAAGAGGGCAACAGATCAGGGAAGTCTTCACAAGAGGAGGTAGCGCCTGATGAGCCCCGAAGGAAGATAAGAATTTTGAAGTTAGAGAAAAGGACAGAGAATATAGCAGGCAGAAGTATGGCTCATTGGAGCACACTGAAGCAGGAAGTGACATGCCAAGTTCATGGCACAACTAGGAGCCCGGCTTTGCTGCAACTGGCTATGCAAAGAGGAGTGATATTAAATAAGACTGGAAATATAGGCTGAAGTCTGACTATGGCAGGCCTTGAATGACAGGATGAAGAGTGTCTGTTTTGCCCTAGAATAGCCTCCAGGGCCCCAGTGGAAGTTTGTTCAGCAGGATGGTAATAACTGTGCCTAATTTTTGCAGGGCCAATTGTAGAAGGGAGAAACTGAAGTCAGGGAGACCAAAATGAGGAAATGACTATATTAGTGCAAGTAATATGTGATAAGGACCCAAATCAGGGTGGTGTTTATTTGGTGAGAAGAGAGGGATACTAGAATAAAGAGTCTTGGAAACTTATGGGAAAACAGAGATTGACAGAGAGAAAAGTCTACAAAAATCAAGTTTTAAGCTTCCTTGAGTGAGAAAATGGTAGTTCTTTCAACTGGTTTCAAGAAGTCAAAAGAAGGGGAAGATTTAGGAGAGAATATAAGAGAATGATTTCAGTTTTGGACATGCGATCATTGGATCATAAATTTAGAACCAGAGGGAATCTTAGAAATCATCTAGTCCACACAAACACATTTTATAGGTGAGGAAACTGAGGCAAACTGAGGTTAAATGATTTGTTCAAGGTCCTACAGCCAGTAAGTGGCAGAGCCAAGATTCAACCTCAGGTCTCTATACTCAAAATTTAGCCCTGATTCCACTGAGTGGGTGGGATAGCAAGGAGATCACCAAATCACAAATTCTCAGAAAGACTCTAAGAGAGACTCAGGGCTCAGTGAGTCCAGTTGCTTCCTGACTAAGAATCCCCACCACAATATCCCCATGGGGTGTTCATCCAAATATTCCTTAAAGGCCTCCAGTAAAAAGGAAACCAACTACTACTTGAGGCAATCCATTTAACTCTTGGATAAGTTTAATTAAATTATAAAAGGTGATTGATTATGTCAAAGGGAAATCTTAGGTGCTTAACCATCATTTCTGGGCAAATGACTTTTATATGGATATATCCAGCTCTAGTCTATCTCCCGAGCTTCAGTCCTACATCATCTACGCCTTCTTGGACATCTCAAATTGGCTGTCCTATAGGCATCCCAAACTCAACATATCCAAAACAGAACTCATTATCTTCTCCTGAACCCAATCCTCATCTGAACCTCACTATTTCTTTTGAGGACACTGCTACCCTCCAAAGTTACCCAAAGTTACAAACTTAGAGTCATCCTCAACTCTTCTCTCTCACCTGCCCTATATATCCATCATCTTTCTCCCCTTGTTGCTCTTTCACAACATTTCTCAGAGAGCACCTTCTTCTCACTGCCATACCTGCCAGCCTAGGTCAGATTCTCATCACCTCATGTGGGACTATTACAACAGCCTCCCAGTCTCTTCCCCTGTCCAAGCCTTCCTCCACACAGCCACTAAAGTGATATTCTGAAAGCATGGGTCTAACCATGTCACCCGCCTGATCAAGAACTCTTGATTCCAGGATCAAATGAAGTGGTTCTCAACCTGTGGGTCGCAACCTCTTTGGAGTCGAACAACCCTTTCACAGGGGTCACAGAGATCACCTAAGAACACTGGAAAACACATATTTCTGATGGTCTTAGGAACCAAGACACCACTCCTCTCCAGGCAGATCCATCCACATGCAGATACCCCCACATATGAGTATTAAAGGGTCACAGCGTTAGGAAGGTTGAGAACCACTGATCAAATGCATGATGCCTGGTTTCAGCTCGACAAAACAAGATGACCTGCACCAGATAACTCTTGGTATTTCTTCCTCACCACTTCTTTCCTGCCTCTTTTTTTGTATGCTGTTTCTTCCTTTAGATGGCAAGTTCTTGAGGACAATTCTTTTTATTAATCGGATCCCCAAGCACTTATCACAGTACCTGGCACATAGTAGGTGCTTAATGAATGTTTATTTGTGTGGATTGGATAGCCAGCACTTATATAGCACTTTGGGGTGTGCAAAGTGCCTTTACATACATTATTTATCTCATTTGATCCTCACAGCAACCCTGGGAGGTAGGTGCTATTATAATTGATGAAGCGAAGGCAAACAGAGGTTTGAGGAATTTGTCCACATTCACACAGCTAGCAAATATCTGGGGTTGGATTTGAACTCAGGTTTTCCTGACTCCAGGTTCAGTGCTCTATCCATTATACCCCCAGCAAGAGCTGCCTCTTGCACTTTCTGAATACTTCTTTTCTTATACATACATGGCACATGGTAGGGTATAAGCTCTTGGAGGTCAAAGATAATTCAGTCTTTGTGTCCCTAGTGCCTGACACAGTGCCTAGCACACAGTAAGTGCTTAATAATGTGATCTATAAATGCACATATTAAAGTCTTATAGTATGCAAAGATGGAATGGAGACAACTGAGCCTCATTGTTGATTGTCCTTCATTCTCAAAGAAGAACATGACATCAGGAGGGTGGGGCCATGACTTGTGAGTGAATTGGATTTAATCGAGGCAGGGCTGTGCAAAATCACCAGGCTTACTTTTAACTCCAGAACCATCTAGGTCCAGTGGCAACATATAGATCAGCACAACTGGATATGGCCTGAACTCTTTGAGGAAGCAGGATCATATAGGTCTATGACTATATGGTCTATGACTATAGAGGTCATTAAAACCAACTGTTAATTTTCCGGTGAGTGCAATGAAGTCCATAGGAGTCCAGTGACTTGCCCAAGGTCATACAGTTAACAAGTGGCAGAACAAGGATCCGGGTAGATAATTGCAACAAGAACCTGGATATGATTGTAGCAGATGGAATATACTTCCATTTTCAAAAAATTGATGAACGATGGTGGCAGATGGTGGGTCTAGGCTTAGGACTGGCAATGCAGTGTGTCAACTCCCTTTCTTGGCCCAGTGAGTTTGGCGGCAGAAGAGGAGTGGCCGGCATGGGAGAGGTTGGTGAGAAATGAAGCATCGTCAGGAGAAAGCCAGAAGATTGAAGTGGAACAAGAAGGGGTCTAGCATAAAGAAGAACACAATAATAAAGGTGGGGGAGGGGTTCTAGAGTTTGTAGGGGAAGGGAAGGACAGGGAACATCAGGCCTCGGGAAAAGTAGGTGTAAGTTAGAAGGATAAGACTGTAAGGAGAGATGGGAACTCTAAACTAAAGGAATTTGATGGTCATGGTAGAGAAAGGGGTGACTTTGGAGCAGGTCACAGGTTAGATTATTTCCAAAAATCTAAGTGGAATTCTAGAGTGAAGCTATTATTTTTTTCAGACCGTGTCTCCCAGATGGAGTCTCCTTGTGTGATCAGAGCATGGGGTGCAGGTCCGTCACAGCCCATGAGGTCTGGCTTGAAAAAAGAAGACTCCTAATCTGGAGCAGCCTCTTTACTCCAGCCCCTCCCCTTCATCCCGTGGCCCAAGACTCACCAGGTAACAAACTACTTCTTGTAGAGATCCACTTCAGGACAAAAGGCATCAGTCCTAGCGGCCCCCAGAGCAGCTGCACCCAGATCATTTTGTGCCTGCTCTTCCAAGCCCCATTAGTGGGTCAGAGCTGGTGTTTGGAGGCTCTTGGTTTTCTCTAAAACCTTTGCTAAGGTTGACCTACCCAGTTCATAATGCTGAAAGTCAATGGTCTGTAGAGGAAATTTGGCTTTGCTCAAACCATTCTCCCAAGAACTGGAACAGATTCTAGATCTAAAGCTGGAAGGGACCCAGAAGCCAGTGAATTCAAGCATTTTATTCTTACATATGTGGCCAAGGGAAGGGAAGGGACTTAGTATCATAGACTGAGAACAGGAAGGAACCTTCAAAGTTTTCTAGTTCAAACTTCTCACTTTACAGATAAAGAAACAGGCCCATGAAGGTTGAGAGACTTGTCCTAGATTACTCAAGCAGTAAATGTCAGAGAGGGGATTTGAATTGCCTGTTAGTTAGGCTTTTCCCCGATCAGGTGGATTTTGGAGATGAGTAAGGGTCTGCTCACAAGGACTATCCAATAAAGACCAAAAAGAGACCCAAAATCTCTTCCGACTTTCAGGTTATGTTGTCAAAAACATTAATTGAGTACCTACTGTATATAAGGCATCATGGTAGATATTCAAGATAGTGTGCCACATGCTAATATAGAGGGAGAAATCCCTTTTATTAAAATAACTGCATTGCTATAAATTAATCCCTAGGCAATATATTTTAAGAGTTGATTCGCAATTTAGAGCAAGATTTAAAGAAATGCAAACTCCAAGTACTTTTCTGTCCCTAACTTCCACACCTTAATTTCTCTGGCTTCTTTCAAGGCTCAGCTCAAATCCCATTTTCTACAAGTTTTTCCTGGGTCTGCCTCCCAAGCCACTCCTGCCTTTCCCTTCCATCTACTCTATATAACTTATTATTTACATATTCTTTCTCTCCTTAGAATATATGTCCCTTGAGAGTATCTACTATGGTTTTGCCTTTCCTTCTATTCCTACTGTTTAGGTCAGTGCCTGGAACACTTGATAAACACTTATAGATCAACTGACTACAAAACTACAGCTCCTATCAGTTACTACTTAATATAATTTCGAATTTTCTTAGTCCATCTTTAAGAGAACCTCTAAAAATACACAGAAGAGAACAGGAGGAGGATCAGAAGGGCACCCAGACAAGAGGGCAGTGTTGGGAGTACTATATTAAATGGAATATGTACTTTTAAAAAGCTGTACATAATAGAGCTTCACAATGTCCCATACAATCTTTTTTCTGTTCTTTGTATGTGGAAAAGTTCATGTTTGTTGATGTTTGTCAAATTCACAATAAAAAACAAAACTTTCAAACATCAGATAAACTTTAACTGTTTGATGACAATACTTAAGCAGGCTTCCTCATCTTCTCCCCAGTAGCCTGTCCACTGCCCTCAGCCTGGCAATTGGTGTTGGGCATAATCCCCACTCTGGGGTGGAACAGCAAACTTGTTACATTGTTCAGGACCCATTTAGTCCTTCACCAGCACATCAGCTGTTTCTTTCTGACTCTCCCTCCTTCACATAGTCTTTGAAAACCCAGACAGATTTGCTTTCAGTTCCTTTGAGAAGTATCACAAATTCTAGCCTCCCAGCCCCTGGCTGTCCTCCCCAGAGCACTATGGGGAAGAGAGAAGGGGTGCAGAGACATGTTCAGAGCTTGGACTCACAGCACAACAGTTTTCTCCCAGCAGGTATTCCTCTGGCTTTTGGTCTTTCCTGGAAAGATGGAGTTCCTTCAATACCTGGATGAATATATTTATAAGAATAATAAGAATTGAATTAACTAGTACTTCAAGGTTTGCAAAGAACTTTGCACTCATTCGCTCTCTCAACAACCCTGTGAGGTGGATGCTATTATTATTTCCATTTTAGAGAAGAGAGAATTGAGGCTGAAGGAGGCTAATTGACTTTCTCAGGGTCACATAGTTAGTAGGAAGTCTGAGGCAAGATTGGAACTCAGGGTTTCCTGACTCCAAGTCCAGCACTCTTTCCTCTGTGACACTTAGCTGTGATCTTGTTGATGTTGGTCCTCCAATTGGTATCAATCATCAATAATTCAAGATTTCTTAACCTTCCATAAATCCTCCACACAGGGTCCACCAAGGAAGGAACAAAGGCACTTTCCAGATATTATCTCATTTGATCCTCACAATGACTCTGGGGAGGTAGATGCTGCTATTATCCCCATTTTGCAGTTGGGGAAACTGAGGTAAATGAGGTTAAGTGACTTGCCTAGGGTCATACAGCTAGTAAGTGTCTGAGACTGGATTTGAACTTGGGTCTTCTTGACTTCAAGTCTAATGCTACATGCACTGACCCACTTAGCTAACTGCTGGGTCATTTTTCTAGATCTCTTGACATCACTCAGGTACCACTAAGGCATCTGGGCTGTCTACCTGTTGTTCCTCTTTCTTGCTGCCCTCTTTTTCCATTCAAGCACCTCTTTGTTGTCATTTTTCCACCATTTTTTGTCATCCATTCATTAGTGGTTAAATACTATTTGCACACACACACACACACACACAGACACCTTCAACTACCTCTCCCCTACTTTTTAGGTGACTTCTAATTTTGGCTTTTCAGAAATATGCTTTTATATGATTTGCAGACATGTAGCTCCCCCTGAAGAACACAGATATAAAATGGACTTTTTTTGTTTCCCAGAGAAGCTTGGGGTCTTTCAAAACATGGCCTAATTTCCCAAATGCCTTCCAGCTCACTTTCTACCCCTTAGTTCACTCTAGGCTCAATTCTGAAATTCCTCATGGAGTGGGGGGCTGATCAGATCAATTGAGTATTTCTGATTCATTTGGTGAAAATAAAGTATAGACCTTTGGCAGAAAGGGGCATCTGCCATGAGTTGAACATGGGATCTGGTCACAGGGGTGTGCTGGTAAATGTTTAACAACCAGCTTTCTAGAAAAATATGTACACATGATACACCTTTAACTTTAATCTCAATTATGAGCATTTTTCCATCACTTTCTTAAGTCTAGACAATTAACTAAACAAATCAAGTCCTGATTTGTAACATTCACCAGTTGCCAAGGTTTGCTGGAAATGGTGAGATTGGAAATTTTAACAATCATCTCCAAGCCAGTTTGAGCTGGCTCTGAGATCCCACTTGGACCAATCGTTACTGAGGTGAATGTGAAATACCTGTACAGCAGTCCCATAAAGGGGCTTTTACTTTGAAGGGAGAGAAAAATGAGTATTAATGGTTATTTGAGATGCATCGTGCTTCCTGCATTTGTGGGAGCTTGTGAGTCATTTTTTCTAAGGCATTTTCTGTGGTAATAGAAATAGTCATCTATACCTGATGACTACTTTGTACACAAGGTTCTTTTTCTAGAAGGGACCCCACATTGTAGGGAGACCTTAGACATAATATACCTAAACTTTTAAAAGATATTTTCCAAGAGTTACTACAGAGTTAGGGGTATGCTGAACCAGAGAGAGAAGAAATCAAATACCCCCATTTAGGCTCAGTCCTATCTCCTCAGGTCTGAGCACAGTTCTCTGAACCCAGAGCTCTAGAACCATGTGAGAGAAGGAACCCCTGGAGGGGGTTCACATTTAGTAATGTCATGCCTTCACAAAGACCCTGAATCTTTGGTCCTACAAAGATGAGATAGGAGCAAGAGGAACAGCTCAGGAGAAGCCCTTCAGAGAAATAACATGGTGCTTGGGCAGATCTTCTCACTTTGCTGGGGCTCAGTGTCCTCATCTCTGATATGAGGAGTTTGGTTCCAACAAGTTCTAATAAGCTAAAAATTCTTAGTTTTAAGATTCTTTAACCTAGAGAGAAAGCTTCACTATGGATACTTCACTGTGGTTTTCTAAATATAAGGTGGGGCAAATGTGTTAAGAATTAGAACCCATAGTTTACTCCCACGTGGTGTGATTTACAGGGGAGAGAAAATAATAGTATTTACAAAGCACCTGATAGTTGGCAACAAGTTCTACTTGTGTTTTTAGCCTCATTACCCTCAAAATCCCCTGTGAGGAGGATACTATCGGTGTTATCTCCATTTTCAGGATGGGAATACTGAGGCATAGAGAAGTTGAAATTTGCTTAAAGATTTAGAATTAGAAGAGGACTTAGAGACAATTTGGTCTACACCATCACAGAAAGATGAACTAAGGGCAACAATGGTCAAATGACTTGCCTAAGGTCACACAGGTATTGCCAGAGCCAAGTCCCCTGGCTTCAAGTCCAAGCTAACACCTACCTCCACAGAAGAAATGCCCCCATTCCCACAGGGATCATCCTCAACCTGATACCTGCGTTGGACATGGAGTTCTGAATTTCCCATGATCCTGGTCCTCATACTATTCCCTGAACACACTTCATCTCCTTACTCTGAGCCTTTTCACTGGCTGAACCTCATGCCTGGAATGCAGGCTCTCTTCAAATCCCTGGAATCCATCCACCCTTAACTAAAGTCCTCCCTTTTGCAAGAAGCCTTTTCAGCTCTCCTTAATCTTACACCAAATTTCTCAAAAATTACTTCCAATTGATCCTGTAAATATATCTGGTTTGTACAGAATTATTTGCATGGTCTCTCCCCCATTAGATTGAGGGCTCCTTATAGATAAGGACAAGTTTGGATGTTTTTTCCTTTTTTTGTATTTTCAGGGTTTAACACGGTACCTGGCACACAGTAGGAGCTTACTAAATGTTTGTTGACTTGATTTGATTATTAGCCCAAGCCTTTGTCAAAAGGTGGATACATTACCCAAGATGAAGTGATAAATTAAGTAAATTACCATCTGCCATGCATCATCATAGATAATGTTGTCAGATGCCACCAGCAAAGAACAGGATGCTGGCAGGGTGAGGCACAGGAGAGATGGCTTTGGATGGGGATGATGAGGGGATATAGAAAATAATCTGAACCACAGGGCACTGCAATTGAGCACCCAAGTCAGCCTAAGAGACGCTGGGACTGTGAGAGAGATGAAAGAGGAGTATGACCAAAGGGAGACTGAGAACACATGGATGTGGTGGGGGAATTGAAAAGAGGGTTGGTATGAAGAGCCTTTAAAAGCTGGATTCAATTTCCCTTAGGTATATAATTACCTGGAGTAAATCTCCAGTTATAAGCATAGTATCTGATTGTCATCATCCTTCACCATCCACGTGTACCTGGTGTTTTCTCTTTAGTGATCACCCTAGGAAGGCTTGTGCCTTCTTTCTAACAGTACCTCCCATTTAAGCTGCATACGTCTTGCATATGCAGAGTTGTTTTCCTCACCTTGGACTGTGATCTTTTTGAGAGCATAGTCTGTCTTTTGTCTTTCTATGTATCTTTAACATTTGGCACCATACCT
The DNA here is from genome assembly GCA_028646515.1 of Pseudochirops corinnae. NCBI lineage: Eukaryota > Metazoa > Chordata > Mammalia > Diprotodontia > Pseudocheiridae > Pseudochirops > Pseudochirops corinnae. The sequence goes on from CM053585.1 coordinate 16,046,082, forward strand.
GGGAAATAGTAGATGATTAATAAATGTTTGTTGACTAACTGACTATAGGTTTTCCTAGGTCTTGGGGTCGGAGAGGTACAGAAACCAGGATATTAAGGGCTAGATAGCTTTGCATTATAAATAGAATGGCTTAGGTTTTCCACTGTCCCCTTCTGAGGTGAAGGAGTGGGGAGAGGTGGGGGTGTATTTTAAAGTGACGGTTATGAGTATCCAAGAGAGAGATGCTAGAGATGTCTAGGGCTAGGGGGCAGGGTCCAGTGAGAGAAAGAGGTGGATGGGAGTTAGTACATAGTGTGTGTTCTTGGGGCAGTCTACTTTTTGTTTAGCTGGGAAGCCTTCTCCCCCCATCCAGGGTTCCAGGAACAGCAATATCTGATGATTCTTAGAAGGATGCTGTGAAGCCTGTGAAGTGACCAGGTGGTGGTCATTCTAGGAGCAGCCAGACAGCAGGAGGCATCTTCCCCCTATACCTTCTCTCTCTGCAATGAAATTACTTGATGGACTATCCCCTATCACTACAATTTTTCAATATACCTGGGAGAAACGTGGTATGGAAGACTAGGAGGAAGCTGAGATTTCAAACCTTATGACACTCAGAAGAATGAAAGTCAACACTGTTTATTTCATGTTCATTGTAAGAAAGAGTCCCTTGAAACTGTGTATGAGTGATCCTTTCAAATCACTTAATAAGCTGGTTTATACTTTCACTAGGATGGGGGCTGAGCTATAAAAGATCCACAAATTATTATAGATATTCATTTCTCCAGACAGAAAGTCCAGATAAGGCAAGTAGGGAGTTCTGAGCATGGACACTTGGTAGGGTATTGTTCAAGGATGTGCGGTGATCTTGGCAGGCTCAAGCTTGGAGTGCCACCTGTTGGCCAACTTGGATAGTGCATGCTGAATAACCAAAAAATATTTCTGGAAACACCTACTACGTTTTGCAGACGCCAGGCAGTGTTGGGGGTACAGAAAGAAGCAAAAGAGGGTCTGCCCTTAAGGAACTTACAATCCTGTGGGGGAGACCTACAAACTAAGGTATATAAAGCAAGATACACACAAGATAAATAGGAAACAATTCAAAGAAGATGGGCACAAATGTTTTGCATGACTACACATGTATAACCTATATCAAATTGCTTGCCTTCTCAATGGGTGTGGGGGCTTGGGGAGGGAGGAAAGGAGAGAATTTGGACCTCAAAATTTTAAAATAAAATGTTAAATAAAGAGGAAAAGAGGGTGGGCACATATACTTTACATGTCTTTACATTATGCTCTGGGACAACTTCCCAGAGTGTCAAAACCATAAATGGTCACGTCTAAAAAACATTTTTGAACACAGGTCATAAAATATCAGAGTTGAAACTGACTTCAAAACATAATACACAGAATGCAATGAATAAAAGGGAGGTTTGATTGCAGAACATAGAATGTCATAACTGAACAAGACCCTTCAGCCTGTTCAGTTCAGCCCCTTCATTTCATAGAGGAGGAAAATGAGTCCTAGAGAGAATGATTTGCCCAAGGTCAGTGGCACAGTGGATAGAGCGCCAGGTCTGGAGTCAGCAAGACTCATCTCCTGGAGTTCAAATCTGGTCTCAGACACTGACTAGCTATGTGACCCTGGACAAGCCACTTAACTCTGTTTACCTCAGTTTCCTCATCTGTAAAATGAGCTGTAGAAGGAAATGGCAAACCATTCCAGTATCTCTTCCAAGAAAACCCCAAATGGGGTCACAGAGTTGGGCACAACAGAAATGACTGAACAACAACACGATAGTGAATGGCAAAAGTCGATCTAAAGCCTGTGTCTCCGTTCTTTTTCTTTTCTTTGAGTCTTTCACCTCACACACAGCAGGTGCTTTATAAATGCTCATTGACTGACCAGATGATTTTTGTTGTAGATCATCCTACAACACAGATGGTGTGCCATAGTAGAAATGGCGTTCCCATTGGAATCAAGAAAGATGTGGAGTCAAACTCCAGCTCTAACACTTCTATGTTTTGTGACCTTGGACAAGTCACTCCATTTTCCTCTGTTGCTGTTTTCTCATCTGTAAAACAGGACTCACAGAATCTCCAAATAAAAGACCAGAAAGAGACTTCTGAGTCACTCTCACATAATTACACCCTTCCTGCTCTTGCCTGTCTCCTTCACTGGCTTGTAGTGGGGAAAGTGTTTTATAAATCTGAAAGCCCTTTAAATAGGATAATTGTCTTTATGTTTATTGGTACCATTTCCCTACCCTCCACTGGATTGCAAACTCCCTGAGGGCAGGAATTGCGTCTTCTTTGATCTTTGAACCTCCCCTAGCAGATTCTGAGAAGGCTTTGGATAAATGAGTGTGGAAGTGGTTAAAGATCGGATTAGATAAGGCTTGGGAAAGTACTTTGATAATGACATAAATAAGTAGACAAAAATGAAACTGTTCCTGTCCTCGTGGGGTTTATATTCTCTTGGCCCATATAACAAGCACCCCACTAAACATGATAGATTATATGGTGCCATGAGAGGGTGTTACAGGAATCTGAAGATCTTCCCTGCCCCTAGGCCCTTTGCTAAAGTGGCTGCGTGAGTCTGAGAACCTTCCCAGATTTGAAAGTATACGCTGCCCCCTTAATAGGCTGAATGTGGTCACGTGGAGCCTGTGCCACAAATCCTGGGGCATCATACAATAGGATCTGAGAGTTGGAAGAAGACACAGTGGCCAAGTCCAACCCTTGAATAAAAATCCCTCCTACATATCATGGCAGACAAGTGGTCATGGATTCTCTGCTTGAGGAGGAAGCATAGCCTCTTGAGATAGTTTGTTCCACTTTGAGACAACTCTACTTGTAAGAAAGGCTTTCTCTCTTTATGCCTACCATCCATAGTTCCTGGTTCTCCTCAGATTGTCTCTCATTGTGTTCAGCTTGGGGTGGTAATCAGGGAAGGCTGCATGGAGGAAATAGCTGTTGAGCCACGCCTTGAAAGATGAGAAGGATTCTGATAGAAGGGAGTTATTTTGCTGTTATTTTATGTTTTACTCTGGCATCAACAATTCAGGTCAGGATGCTCCCTTGCTGTCTACACATCTCAACCCGACTACCCACAGCTCAAGTCTTCTCAGCACTAATTAATTCAGTTCCTATTTCAACGAGCATCACCTGTTCCTTGAGCGCTTCACTCTCATTCACCACTTGTACCTCTTGGAAACCTTGGTTTCCTTCAAGACTCAATTCAAAGGACACCTCTTACGGGAAGCCCACCCAGCAACTTTCTCCAATAAGGTTGTCTTATGCCTGTCTACCTCCTTCTCTATACATATACACAATTTTAAATGCATCTTCATGTGTATAGAAAGGCAGAGTGATAGAGTAGAAAAATGTAGGTTTGGACCTGGACTCTGCCACTTAATAGCTAGGTGATCTAGATTTAAATATATTAAATATTAGGTATTAAACCTAGGTGATTGTGGGAAAGATATTCTCCGGGCATCAGTCTCCTAATCTGTAAAGTTAAGGGGTTAGATGGGGATTAGATCAGACTCTGAGACCCTTCCTGCTTTAGATCAATGATCCTATCTGGTATAAATGTACATTTTGTCTCCCTATTACAATATAAGCTCCATGAGGGCAGTAGGCATTTTTCTGCCAATTTGGATCGTCCCACACTTACAACAGTAACTGGCACATTGTAATACTCAGACACACCACTAGGGCTGATCTCAAAGATTCGTATGTTCCCTCCAATAGTGTGGACCTGAGCCTGCCCAGCCCAGGCCACTTGTCCATTTCTTCCTAGAAATCCAAGGAAGCTTGGCAGCTCAGTGGATAGAGTGCTGGCTCTGGAGTCAGGAAGATCTGAGTTCAAATTCAGCTTCAAACACTTACCATGTGACCCTGGACAAGTCACTTAACCTCTGCCTGGCTCAGTTTCCTCATCACTAAAATGTGCACAAGAATAGCACTTGATTGCCAGGGTGATTGTAAGCATCCAACACGATAACATATGTAAAGTGCTCTGCAACCCTTCAAGGACCATGTAGATGCTAGCTAACATCATTGTTATTGTGAAGCTTGCTAGGGGCCCATCCCCAGTGCTCCAAGTCTTCCTTGTTGTCCCTTAACCCTCAGAGTGTACCAGGGAAGCACTCTAACTGTCCACCTGTCCTCCTTCACTTCCCCATGATTAACCCATTTTCTGTTCCTAGCATACAACTCCTGGGTGGCACATTCGTAAAATTCTTGTTGATTGATTGGTATGTACAGGCCTGATGAAATTCAAAGATATAAAGGTCTCCACATTTCTAAAGCTGATGCTCTAATTGAGGAGATACAGCTGATGCTCTAGTTCTAAAGGACCTGTGTTTATTTTTAAGTAAATTGTTCCTTACTACTAATATGAAATCTAAATGATTTGTTAGGCAGCTAACTGGAGTGGTGCATAGAATGCCAGGCCTGGAGTCAAGAAGACTCTTCTCCCTGAGTTCAAATAGACACTTATTAGCTGTGTGATTTGGATGAGTCACTTAACCCTGTTTGCCTCAGTTTCCTCATTTGCAAAATGAGCTGGAGAAGGAAATGGCAAACCAGTCCCACACCTCTGCCAAGAAAACCCCCAACAGGGTCAAGAAGAGTCAGACAAGGCTGAAAAACAACGGAACAACAGGTACAGGAAAGACAACTGAATTGAAAAAGAATAAGAACTTGCCAGTGGGTGTGGGCGAAATAAGCCTGAGAGTATCATGAACCTGAGAGCAGCAATAAAGGGAAGATTGCTTATAAACCCCAAGGAGCGGTAACCCTGACCAACATCCATGAAAAGTTAAAGTTCGCTAATAGAAGAAGGTGATCCTGTATATCCTAAGCACCTGGTGAGTGGTGTGGACAATGAGTACTCCGAAGGGTTTAGAGCTGGGAGAGATCACGGTGGCCTAGAGAACTCAGGGAACATTTCCTGGAGGGTGTGGGGCTTGGCCTGGGCTTGGAAAGATGAACTGGATTTTCTTTTCAAATGTTTATCACTTTCTTTGTCCCCATCTTTATCCACTATAACACTACCTCCTCCTTATAAGCAAGGAAGACAGCTAAGCCAAACCTATAGATAAAAGGAAATTAAATGGGTCAGAGAGGGTATGCAAGGCACCCCATAGTGCACCCACCACCTCTCCATGAAGTTTACCATCATGGTCAAGGTCGGTTGAATTTTGAGCACTAAAGTTGAGAGGGTTAGAGTTTGTATTTTCTTACTTGATTCTTATTCAACAGGCTGATTCCAGCATGCCTTATCCTTGTGGGTCATATTGACCCACATAAGACCCAGTCACAGTATTTTAAGATTCTCTAACCATCCCTTGGCTTTGCCGAGTGCTCTATTTAACTTGGCCTCACAGACTCTACTTTATAATGTTTCACTTACTCCCTTCTTGTCTTTTTATTGTCCGTGTAGAACGATGGCAAACTCTTTCCACATGCCAAAAGAAAATCAACATTTGGCTTTCAAGTTATTGATATTCAGATTTATTTCAGCTGACTACAACTTCCCTGGAAAAGTTTTGCTCAGGGCATCCCGGAAGGCTGCCCAATGAGACTCTGGGAGAGGCACTCAGGACTCTCCCATCCACCAGGCAATGTACAGGCCTTCAAGGAAATCCTGGTCCCTGAAGAAACTTCCATGGTCTGTTGGGTGAATAAGATGCATTGAAAACGACCCAAAAGCTCTATTTACATTTGGTGCTGTCATCATTCCAAAGCAGCCATTAGTGACGTTTGGGTAAATAAACCTATTTTGAGTGTCGCTAAATACATATTTGAAGGATATTAAGCTGGTTTTCTTTATGGGCCCAGGATGGCCCAGCTTCCATTTCCAACTGAAACCCTAGTTGGGCAACATGTTCTCTGTGAAACACTCCTCTGATTTCTCTACTTTTTTCTCTGTTTTTTCTTATTTTGTATTTTTCTCTATTTCTCTACTTTCTCTCTAATTTTCTAATAGGAAAGATGAAAACAGACCAATTCTCTGATGGTACTTTTTGGTCTGAAGGCAGCCTGTTCAATTACAAGGAAAGAATTCCTGCTCAGTTCTCTACCAAAGTCTGGGTTCCCATTCATTGGGCCAGGAGCATCTTGCCAATCACAGGACGCCTTGGTAAAGTCATTTATTCAGTCACTCAGTTAACAAGCTCTACTCTGAACCAGGCATTGTGTTAAGCAGATAGGGACTGGATCTGGAATTTCATTAGTATAGGGAGCTCCTAGGAGAGAAAGGCCCCTCTACTGAACCAAGTTTACACAACATCTATAATGTAGGGTCTTAGAGAATGACCAGTTTCTGTCGGAGGCAAGACTTGAACTCAGGTCTTCTTGGCTTTGAGACCAGATTTCTCACTACTACATGCTAGAAATATCAAAATAGAGATGATCCTTGTCCTCTGGAAGTATTCATTCTGTTGGGGTTAAGAGTGAGTGAGATGGACACACAACACAAATGTTGTATCAAGAGAGATACAAAATAAATACCAGATAATGGGGGGAGGTTAGAGCAGTAGCAAGTGCGTGGGGGGGGGGGGTGTCAGGAAAGATTTCATTATAGGGTAGAACTCGTGGCAAGTCTTGGAGTAAACTAGGAATTCTGATAGATGGAGGTTAGGAGGGAGTGCATTCCAGGCACAGGGGACAGCCAACACAGAGACATAGAGATGGGAGATGAAGGGCTGTGCATGAGGATTAGTGAAAAGGTTGGGTTTAATGGACTAAACAGTCTGTGAATGGGAATAATGTGCAATAAAGTTAGAAAGGTCAGTTGTAATGAGCTTTAAGCACCAAACAGAGGCTTGTATTTGACCCTGGAATTAATGAGAATCTAATCCATGCTTTGGAATTGTGGTGCTGGAGAAGATTTTTGAAAGTCTCTTGGACTGCAAGAAGATCAAATCCATCAATACTTAGAGAAATTAATTCAGGCTGTTCACTGGAAGGTCGAATACTGAAGCTGAAGATTAAATCCTTTGACCACCTAATGAGAAGATGGGACTCCTTGGGAAAGACCCTGATGCTGGGAAAGATGGAAGGTGAAAGGAAAAGGAGACAGCAGAGGATGAGATGGATAGAGACTGTCATGGAAACAAAAAACATGAACATGGACAGACTTTGAGAGAGAGTGGAGGAAAGAAGACCCTGGCATGTTATTGTCCATGGAGTCATGAAGAATCATGACTGAACAACATACTTTACCAAACAGGGAAGTAATGTAGTGAAACTTTAGAAAAAAAATCACTTCATCAACTTCATGGAGTTCAAGATAAAGGCTTGGAATCTTTGCAAGGTCTTAAAAGACTAGAAGCAGTTAGTGATTCAGGACAATAGCTCAGGAGAGACATTAGAACCGGCTACGTAGACCTGAGAATCACCTCCGTGGAGCTGAGAAGTGAACTCTCAGGAGTTGATGAGATATGAGTCTAGAGCAAAAAGAGGAGGGTTTAGAACTGGACCTTGGGGGATATCTATGGTGATTGGATGTGTGAGGGATGAAGGAGAAGAAAAGGATATTGGGAAAGAGCAATTGGATAAGAGGAGAATGAGTAGAGCAAGGTCACCAAAAATAAGAGAGGAGAGAGAATCCAGGAGAAGGGAGTACAATATTAACTGTTGCAGACAGGTTAAGAAGGATGGTGACTAAGCTTCTCCAGGGTAGGAACCATCTCGATTCTTTATTTGCATCCCCAGGACTTAGCCCAGTGCTTTGTACGCAGAAAGTGCTTAACAAATGCCTTCTAATTTAGTCATTCATTCGTGTCTACCTCTCAGAATCCCTAGCTTTCTTCAAGGCTCAGTTCAAGGGCTACCTACTACATGAAACCTTTCTTGATCCTCCCAATTACCAGTGCCTTAACCTCCCAGAATGATTCTAACATTCATAACTGCTATTCTTTTCTCTCTTCTCCATTTGTGAGGCCCTCTGTTCTCAATACATGGATGCAATTGGATTGGGCTCAATTCTGGGGGAACTTACTTTTCTCTTTGGCTTATTATGTCTTCTACCCCGGCAGTCTCAAGCAAAAATGCTTAAAGCTTAGAGTTTGACTCATGTCCAGGGTTTCTCCAAAAGCAAGGCATGGTGGGAGAGGGGAGGAGTAGGAAGGAACTCTCAATGTACAATATGAATCAGGTATGGGCCAGGTATTTATTTCCTACACACAAAACACTCATAAGAGAGACTGAAACCAGGGTTCAGTAACTGAATTTATAACTACTGCTATAGTTGGTGTTCAAACCCTCTCAAAACCAAAAGCAGTTTTGCAGGCCTGCTGAGTAGTTGTTTTACATCTCACCTTGGCTCAGCATTATCATCCTCATTATAGACAGGCCAGGGCTTGAGCTCTTGGTGGTTATCTGCTCCAAAAGCACTTGGGTGGTTGCTGGGGACTCCTTCCCTTGTCACAAGACATCTTGAACCAAAGGATCCAGGATCATCAAGCTTCTCAAACTCACAGGGCAGTCTGGACTCCAAGTCCAGACAGGTTCTTCTTAGGATGAATACTCATTCACCTGATTAGGAAAGAAGAACACCAAAGAGGCAGCCCTAAACCCAGAATCAAGGTTACTTAGCCACAATGTGGACGTCAGCTCCCACATGCTCAGGTCCACCATTTCTGCTCAGCTGAGGGGAAGACTGGCCCTCAGCCAGTCCCCCAGCCATCATGGGAAAATTGCTCATCACATAGAGTGAGTCCAAGCAAGAAGAGAACAGGGTTGGATTTCACTACATTTTTTAAAGATCCACTAAGTCATCAGCTCTTCCTGCTCATTGGCCAGTAGGGTTCATTGACTAATGACTGATTTGCCATCTCAAAGCATCTGTCCACCTCCATGCTCTCACAATCATGTGTAAGCCCAAACAGGAAAGGTAGCTTTGTACATGCTCTATTCAATCCAAAATTACATTTTCTTTTCCTAATCTCTTTGGATAGATACTTGGTTTCATTGGCAAAGGGAATTCTCCATAAGGAAACTCCCTCCACTAAGCAAACCAGTAGTTGCTCTGTGCTTTATCATCTTAGAGAGCTACCTGGGACCCTAAGGGCTTAAGTGACTTGTTTTGCCTTGGGCATGATAAAATCCAGCTCACCATTTATCCCTTATTCCTCCTAGAGATCGGAAAAATGAAGCCCAGAGGATGGGGAAATGATCCATAGAGTTAGAAATGGAAAAAAAAAACAAACCATAATGGCAACTTTTGTCTGGAAATAGCAAATTTAATCAGAACAGTTTGGACAACTTGATTTTGTTTTGCATTTGAAATTTTTTTTATTAAATCTTCCTTTTTCCATGTCTTTCATTACACGATAATCCACATTCCCAAAGAAGCATCTGTCCCTGGTATCAAAAATGTATAGTCAGGCGAAATAAATGAACACGTCTGCCATGTTGGAGAATGCACATCTAATTCTAGGGTCCTAGATTCCATTGAGTCCTGCTTTCCATTTCTATAGGTGAGGAGGCTGAGGCCAGAGAGGGTCACTCAGTCAATCAAACGTTTATTAAGTGTTTACTCGGTGCCTACATTGTGTGAAACAGTCCCTTCCAAAGGGCTTCCATTCTGCTAGGGGACTTGAATCCAGATCTTCCTAAGTCTGAAGCTGGCTCTTCCTCTGCTAAGCTGCTGATAGCCTCTCTTATACTATTTACATTTTGTTTTCACTTACCTGGTTTTCCCCTCAATAGAATGCAAGGTGCTGGAGGGTAAAGGCTTTGTCTTCATATCTCTGATGCCCAGAACTAAGCCTGATGCACAGTAGGTATTAATAAACACCTGTTGGTTGACCTTTTGTTTGACTTCTGCCTCTCAGACACTTCTTTCAAGGCACAATGTCAGCTTTAGCTCTTCTTTCAAAACATTCCTTGGCTCCCAATCATTTTTAGAGACTTCTCCCTCCTCAGTCTTCTGAGTACTGTGCTTATGCTATGTCTCCCCGATAGAAGGAAAGCCTCTTGAGGGCAAGAATGGATTTGTTTTTGTTTCTGCACCTTGCCCAGTGACTGACACACAGTAGATTCTTAATGAGATCCTTGTTGAATGAAACTACTGTCAGTAGCACTTACATTTTCTGGTGAGGTTGAATGGGACTCACTGAATCGTTAACTGTGATGGGACGCCCTCCTTCCACATTCGAAGCCACAAATATGTAGGATCCTGGGAGGGTGTGGCAAAGATTTATTTCCATTACATCCCTGCTTAACTCTCCGTTGACACCTTCCTCAGTTCCAGTCCAAAACAAATGCCAAATTAGGCCAGAATGCTTGAAAAGGCTCTGGAACACACCCCAGCCAAGTCTCTGAAGTTGGTTAGAGTCATTCTCCCAGAACAAATGAGTACCTGGACCCAGTGAGCAGTCACACATGCTTGTACTTAATAAAATCTGCAAGCCCGTGATTTGTACAGAAGATGAACCATCTCTGAAACTGCCCAACAATATTGTCTCTGGGCAGCCAGCTTCTTGTGTGATTGGTAACTGCAAAATTATTTTATACATGCTCTAGGAGAAAAGAACAGCGGAGAAGTCAATGACTCTGGAGTCAGAGATTGTGGGTTCAGCCCCATCTCTGATATAGCTGTGTGACCCTTGGCAAGTCACTTAAACTCTGCCTCAGTTTCTCCACCTGGGTCAATTCACCAGGATTGGGTCTCAATCAACTACTTCCTTATCAAAGTAAATAGAAAGACAATATCATAGTCTAGAGGTGGAGAGGAGAGAGAGCCTGGGAGAGCAGTCATGTAGACAAATGTATCTCAAGGAAAGGAAAGGATTAAGGAAAATCAGAACTTTAAGGTTGGACCCCTCACACTTTTGCCCTTCTGAGCCTCAGTTTCCTTACCTGTAAAATTGGGGGGGTGGCAATATTTCCCTTAAGGTTTATGGTGAAAAAAGAGCTTTGTGCATCACAAACGGTTCTATAGAAAGTAGAGAGAACAGGATAAATCAATCAATAAGCATTTAGTGAGTACCTACTATATGCCATAGGCACTATGCTATGCTGTAGACACAAAGAAAAGTGAAAGATAGCCCCTATCCTCAGAGAACTCCTAGTCCAAAGGGAGAGACAAGGAGCAACCACATATAAACACAGCTACATGCAGGAGAAATAGAAAATGATTGACAGCGGGAAGATGCTAGAATTAAGAGGAATTGGGAAATGCTTTAGCAGAAATGTCAGGCAGTGTTTCTGTTCTTTGAAGACCAGCCTGGCTAAATTTGGAGGGCATCGGTAATGATAGTTTCAGACCGTGATCATTTCCAATTGTCTGTACATTGGTTTCCTAATTGGTCTCCCTGCCTTTAACCTCTCTCTCCCCTTTCCAATCAACCTTCCCTATAGCAATCAAAACAATCTCCTTATAGTACAGATAGCCACGTGGCTCCTCTGCTCCAGACAATTTGATGTCCCCAATGGCCTCCAGGATAAAATGCAAACTAATCAGCATGGCATTGAATGTCCTCCACAGCTTATGTCCAGCACAGCTTTCCAGGATTATTGTAAATTTTTCTGCCTCATGCATTCTGTGCTTCAGTCACCTGACCTTATTGATGAATCGGATAGACAATCTATATGACATAGTCATCAAATCTGCAGAACACACAGAGCAAGTAGGAAGAGCTACCACTCCGAGTGATGGAGTCAGGATCCAATTAGATCTCAAAACCCTACAGCAAAACCCTACTGGAATCCAGTAAGAGGAATGAAGGTCAAGTTTTACATCTGGGTTCAAAAAATCAACTTCACAAATGCAAGATGAGGGAGCCATGATTAGCAGTTCTGAAACAATTCAGGTAGATGGTAAATAAGATAATCAATGGTGGGATGTTGTAATCAGCAAAGCTAATGAGCTCTTAAACTTAGTTAAGGAAGGTAAAGTTTCCAGGAATAAGAAGGTGATGGTCCTTCTGCATCTTACCCTGGTCAGTCCACATTTGTATTCCTGGGTTCAGTTATGGGCACCATAATTTAGGAAGGACATCATCAAGTCAGAGATGGTCCAAGAAAGGGCAACCAGGATAAATGAATTGTCTTTAATTCATGTCAAATTTAGAACCTGGGGGATGTTAGCCTGAAGAAGAGAAGACACAGGGGAACCATGACAGCTGTCTTCAAGGACCATCATGTAGAAAAGAGATAAGATTTTTGCTTGGGCCCAGAAGACAGAACTAGAAGCAATGGGGAGAAATTGCAAAGAGGCAGATTTAGGCTTATTGTCAGGAAAAAACCCACAATTTCCCAGCAATGAAAGATGCTTTAAAAAAAGGAATGGGCTGCCTCAAGAGGCAATAGGTTCTCTCTCTTTGGAAATCTTCAAACTAGATGGCTACTTGTCCCCAGAGTTGCTAAAGCTGGTTCCTACCATTGAGATGAGAAAGCTGATTTTTAAATTTTAGGAAAAACATTTGTATCTCAGAAATGGACAAACACTACAAATCTGGGCTTGATTTATTCTTTTGCTGATTTGTAGGCTTAAGAAAGTGATGGAGAAGGGTGGAGTCAAGATGGTGGATTAGACAGGAACTCAGCTAAACTCTCCCACTATTTCCCTTTGAACAACATTAAGATAGTGCCTCAAATCAAATTCTGGAGTGTCAGAGGCAACAAACAGTTGGGGTGAGATAATTTTTCAGACCAAGACAACTTAGAAGGTTGGGGGGAGAGATCTATGCCATTGTTATGGAGGGGCCAGCTCAGAGCACAGTGGTAGACCTGGGAGGTAACTACAACAGTCACAGTAGCAGCTTCAGAAGAACCTCTCAGCCCAGAGACTATAAGGGGGTTAGACAATTGGTCAGAAAGAGACTATAAGAGACTCTTTGCTGTCACTGCATGTAGGACCCTTGTGTATTGCCTATACATAGTTCCAGGTCATGTTTTCAGGGCACCAGTGCTTGTAGCCACAGGAGAGCAGGAGCCTTGTTCATAGTTCCAAGGCAGAGAAGAGTGCTTGTGATCTTTCTCAAGGGAGCAGGGGCCCTGGTCTTATTTCTAAGACAGACAGGAGGAGCACTAGCACTTATGGCTGTAACAGAACAGGGGACCTGGTCACAGTTCCAGGGCAAAGAGGCAGAGTAGCAATGTCCCTTCCTGGGTAAAGACCAGTGCTCAGGTCAGTTGAGCAGTAACTATACTTCTTGGATCATACCACCTTAGAAACACTGAAAATTTACAGACTCCTAGAACTACCTCTAAAAATAGCAGCACAAAAGCTTAAGACAATACCCCACCCCACTCCAGGAGCAGAGCCCAGTTTAACATAAAGTTAGAAGTAAAAAAAACAGACTGGTAAAATGAGCAAACACAAACAAATAAAGAAACAGACCAAAAGAAACTACTATGGTAACAAGGGGGATGAAGACACAAGTTTAGCAAAAAAGAATGCTATCAAAACAGCTATAATCAAAGCCTCAAAGAAAAAAGTAAATTGGACACAAGTCCAACAGGAATTCCTGGAGAAGTTTTTAAAGGATTTTAAAAGACCAAGTAAGAAAAGTGTAGTGAAAAAATTGGGTAAAGAAATGAGAGTGAAGCAAGAAAATTATGAAAAGAGTGTCAACAGCTTGGTAAAAGAGGCACACAAAAAATACTGAAGAAATTAACACCTTGAAAAACAAAATTGGCCAAATGATGAAAGGTTTAAATATTCACTGAAGAGAACACCTTAAAAAGCATAGTTGATCAAATGGCAAAAACAGTACAAAAGTTTATTGAAGAAAATAATTACTTAAAAATTAGAATTGGCCAAGTGGAAGATAATGACTCCATGACTCCATGACACCTCACATCTATCAGACTGGATAACAACAGAAAAGGAAAATGACAAATGTCGTAGGGAATGTGGAAAAATTGGGACACTAATGGGCTTTTAGTGGAGTTGTGAACTGGTCCAACCATTCTGGGGAACAATTTGACATTTAAAAGCTCCTGGTCATAGGGTCATAGAGCCTTCAGGAGAGTTAGAAATTATCTAATTCAATGCCCTCATTTGACAACCACAGTGGAGGCCCAGGGAGAGGAGAAAGCTTTGCCAAAGGTAACAGAGCCTGGGAGCAGACTCTGGTTTTCTGGCTTCCAATCCAGGCTGCTTTCCCCTGCTCTAGTCTGCCTGTGACATTCTGTCCAGATGGCCATTCTTTCCATCTGCATATACATCTCCAGTCCTTGGCACACAGTAAGTGATTAATAAATGCTTTCTCATTGACATCCCTTTCATTTCTGTTGAAATTTTTCTGTTGCACATATGTGTGCTTTCAGTTATTCTTTTTTTTCTATATATGTACATATATATGCATAGACATGCGTTTATGTGGAGGGAGTGGGGCTCATATTCCACTTAGGAAAAATGACAAATTTCTTTTCTTCTTAGAAAACCTTCAGATGTTTGAAGATAGCTGTCATGCCCCCACTATGTCTTCTCTATTGCGATCTAACCATCTCCAGTTCCTCCAATGGATTTTCAAGACCCCTCCAACATTCTAGTCACCTTCATCTGGATTCATTTTACCTTGTCCATTTCTTGCCTAAACGGTGGCTCTTAAAATTGCATATTAAAATGCTCTAGAGGGGATCCTAGGCTGGACAGAGTAAATCAGGAATACCATCAACCTTCTTGTGGATTGAAAGATGGTGTGTTTTAATGAGGAACATGCAGGCTTTGGAATCAGGAAAGTCCAGATCTAATGGTGTCTGGGACCATGTTTTCTCTCCTCTTCAGGTTATCTAGCTTGGGGATCTCACTAGATCCCATGGATTCAATTGTCATCTCCATGGTGGTGCCTCTCAGATTCACGGTCACCATCATAATAGTAGCTAATACTTCTATATCACTTGGAGGTGTGCAAAGCACTCCATAAATATTACCTCATTTTATCCTCACAATACCCCTGGGAGGTGCTATTATTGTTTCCATTTCATATATGAGGAAACTGAGGCAAACAAAGGTTGCTCAGGGTCACATAGCTAATTAATGTCTGAGGAGGGATTTGAACTCAATTACTCTTGACCCCAGACCCAGAACTCTATCCACTGATTCATCTAGCTGCCACTAGGCATGCATACATATATATGTATATACATAGCCGTATATAATAGATGTGTCTATACATGTGGTGTGCAAGTATGTGTGTATACCCGTGTGTTCATGTGTGCATACACACATCCATGTGTATATATGTATATGGGACGTGTAAACTGATGCAGAGTATAGTCATCAGAAGCAGGGAAGCAATATATGCAGAGGAGGGAATCCATGACCATGTAAATCAGTGGTTCTCAACCTTCTTAATGCTGCGAGCCTTTAATACTCGTGTGTGGGAGTATCTGCATGTGGGCGGACCCACCAGGAGACGGATAGCAGAGTGGTGTCTCGGTTCCTAAGACCATTGGAAATATGTGTTTTCCAATGGTCTTAGGCGACCCCTGTGAAAGGGGTTGCAACCCACAGGTTGAGAACCGCTGATGTAAATGGAGAAGAATAAGAGCACAAAATCAACTGGAAAGCTGTGTCATTGGAAGCTTGACTCCAGAAGAGAACTTTGGAGAACTCTGGGTGGGGACAGTTGTACAGGTCATCAGACTCAGTGAATGGGAAGGGTTTGAACTTTTTCAAAATTCATCATTACAAAATTGTGTTACCCGAGTACTTTTCTAGGTAGGGGAGGATTTGACTCAGAAATGGAAGATGTATAAAAATAATAGGCATCAATTGATATATTTTAATTCACTAGGGGAACTTAAACTTTGGATGGAATTTTTCTTTAAAGTAAGGGATTCTTCTCAGAAGCAAAAGAGGAATTCAGAGCAAGGTAGACAATGGATCGCTAATGTCTTATCAATATTTTGCAAAAGCAAGAAGGCTCCGATGGGCTTGGGGGTTCCAAGGATCCTTTGAAAAGTCTAGTGTATAGACTAACAGAAGCTGCACTGGGGAACCGTACGGCCATAGGATTGCTGGATGTTAAAGCTGAGTGGGGGAGTCTTAAAAACCATCTAGTCTAGCTTGCTCAAAGGGTGTGCCCTAACACTTGGGATGTCATGTTATGGAGGAATGGAGGAATAATTTTGCTTAATGTGCATTTTCCTTATCTCATCATAGTATGGTAAGCATAATATTTGTAAAATAAATGAAATTTGCCTATTACATACGTGCACTAATCTCAAAGCACATCAGGCTTGGAACTTGCAAAGAACTTTAAAAAAAAAAGCCAGCTGCTCTTATCAAAAGAAAACTACACATGCTTCATCTCCCTCCTGACTCTCCAGCTTCAGTCTTGAGCCCCTGCCACTCCTGAACCACATCTGTTACACTGGAGTCTGGCACCAAAAACAACTGGATGAAAGTTGCCAAGAAGCAAATTTAGAGGTTTTCATGAAGAGAGAATACATTGCATCCCAAGGTAGCTCATTACATTCGTAGACAATTTCAATTGTTAGGAACTTCTCCTTTTTGTAGAGTCTAAATTTGTTTCTTGGCAACTTCCATCTGGCTTCTTTTGGGGCCAGACCGATGTAACAGATGTGGCACAGGAGAGGAGTGAGGGGTAGAAGACTGGAGGTCATCATGAGGACAAAGAAGAGGGTTTGGGGTTCCAAGAGGGAATGAGAAGTGGAATGATAATAAATGGTGATCATATAAAATGAAGTCCAAATTCTTCAAGATAGAAGTGGTACGTTTGTGAGTAATGACCATCTCTGGTTTGGGTTAACTTGGAATGGAAGCCTGGTTCACTTGAAATGAGGAAGTGAATGAGTTGTGAGATTGGGGTGTTGGGGGGGATCGTTATATATGTGGAAGTCCTTTAGTATGAAGGCAGGAGTTAGAGGGGAAGGAAAGACTGTGAGCCTGGCAGTGAATTCATAGAAAAAGAAAGAAGGGTGCCATGAAAATCTTGATAGGACAATAACTCTGGATTAGGAGAACCTGGGAGTGACAGTGGGGAGCAAAGAGCATTTTAACTCTTCCACCATGATCAGTGAATGGGGCGGGGGGAATGAGTGAAAGGGCCACGGGGCTGAAAATCAGGGAGGCTGTGTCAGCAGGAGGGTGGCAGGTGTCAGAGAGAGCCAGAAGACAAGGAAGATTGCAGAACGAAAAGATTGAAAATGAAAGTTAGTTTGACAATGAAAGGGGAGAGGAGGTTTAGAGTGGGACCAGGGGACAGTCAGTGTGGGATAGAGAATGGGTTTGAGTAACAGCAGCCAAGTGTTCAAAATCATTGGAACTGGTGGGGGAAGGGGGAGAGATGATGACATGGGAGTATGTTAATTACAACAAACAAGTTCATTTTGGTTATCTTTGTCCATAAGGGTTCAGCCTTGGGGTGGAGTTGTCTTAGGCATAAGGCACCTATGTGTAGTTAGGAAAAGATGGGGAGGGGTACAGAGGGGGCAGGATAAGGGCAAGGTATCTACTCTGGGGTGTAGGAAGACAGATAGAGGGCCCCAAGGTAGGTAGGATGGCTCATGGCAGCTAGGAAGCTCTCCTCCTTCCTGGCTGAACCAGCGAAGTAATCCCTGGGCCTCCGTTTCCTTGTCTACAAAATGAAGATATTTTACTACATGGCCCTTCTAGCTTTAAACACATGATCCTATCAATCCTAGTCCACTTAACTTCTGACTGGGTGACCACACACCCCTCAGGATCAAGTCCCACCCTTTTGTAATCAGGTTGGGGCCAACCTGGGGTCCCAGACTCCACTCTGGTGACCACAGCTGGAGAAAACTGGAATGTGAATCTCTGTTCCCCGGCTTAGTACTGTAGGACTTTGAGCGTGACACGTCTTTTCTGAGAGCCTCAGTCTCCTCGTCTGTAACATGGGACTCCCTCTCTACCAGGGTTGCTAGAAGGGTTGAACCAGGCAAACTTCAAGGTGCCAACCAAACAGAGTTGGGATAATGATTATGACAGATTCCTGGGTGTCAGGTTGAGGCAGGCAGAGGCCCTGAGGTCCCTCTCTCCCGGAGACTCACTTGTGTCAGGCTCTTTCTCCCCAGCTAAAACAAAGTGAGCCCCAAAGGACCTGGCCCGATGCCTTGGCCCTCCACCTTGCAGTGCCAGGGCCAAGCCCACTAGGAACGCCCTGAGGTCAAGTGCAAACAGCAACCCCCATGAGAAGGAGGAAGTGGCTTTTGTCTCAGGCTTCTTCTCTCTGATATATGTCAGGGATGACACTCGCTTAATAAACCAAGCAAACTTTGCCGTCCGGCTCCTGGCCCTCTCCAAACCCCCGCAGTTAGCTCAGCTGTTCCTCTTGGCTGTTTTGTACATCCTGGTGAAGCTTCCCTGAGGCCTCATTGCCCAAAGAAATGCTTCTGCTTTAGGACCCTTTGGAGAACCCAGAGAAGACTCTGCCCTTGCTATCTCCCCTCATCCCCAATGCTCGGCACAGAGGAAGCCCTTAACAAATTCTTGTTGACTTGACTGCCAGAGAAGCAGCCTCAAAGGACATCTAGTCCAACTCCCTTATTTTACAGATGAAAAAAATAGGCCCCACTGAGAGGAAGGGCCTCGCCCCCAGCCAAAAAATTAGTGGCAGAGTCAGAGAGGAATCCCATAGTCCTTGATCCCAGATCTACAGCTCTTTCCACTTCTCCATCCTTCGATGGACATCCGTTAACGCAAGAGATGTTTCTTTGAGAGGCTATACTCAAATATTTGAAAAGCCAATTGATGGATGAGAGATTAGGCTTTTGGTCCCCACAGGAGCACTAGGTGGGCACTACAGAGAGGCTGATTCAGGCTTGATGTCAGGAAAGGCTTTGTAACACAAAGAGTCATCTGCACCAGGCTCCTGCAGAGGTAGAGAGGTCCTCCCTTGTGAGTCTTCAAACAGAGGCTGGCCAACCACTTACTTTCTGGCTAGGTCATAGTTAGGATTCCTTCATGTATGGGATGGCCTAGATGGTCCTTTCCAACTCTCCAGTTCTACGATTCAGGAAAGTTATATTTTGGTAAATCAATTTATACTTTAAGTCCTCTGAAGGAACTTAGCATTGAAAGGAAGGCCATCATGAGAGGCAAAATAAAGACCACCACCCTGGAAAAGAAGGCTGGTCTTCTTGGCCAAAACCCAGGCCCAGGAGCCTTGGATGATTCTAACCCACTCCCTCCCTCCTGTTACTTTATATATTGTAAATAGAAGAGAGAATGGAATCACTTCTCTCTGTCTCTCTCTGTATCTCTCTGTCTATCCTCTCTCTTTATCTCTCTCTGTCTCTGTGTCTCTGTCTGTCTCTGTCCCTCTCTCACACACGTTCTCTATCCCTCTCCCTTCCTCTCTCTCTCTCTCTCTCTCTCTCTCTCTCTCTCTCTCTCTCTCTCTCTCTATCACACACACACACACACACACACACAACTTCTGGAGAGATCCAAGCCCCCAACAGGAATAGAAATCTCTTTTTCATTCCTTTGCCACTATCCTTTAGTTGATCTGCTGGCTCTGTCTGCAGCCTGGCCAGGGACAAGATAGGATGACGTGATGTAGCCTTCCAAAGAAGGGAGGGAGGGGGCTGTGACTGGGAGGGGATGAACATAACCCATGGGACACAAAGTAAACAGCTAAAAACCTCATGGGCTGGATATTTATTTTATGTGAGGTGTACCTGAATTCTAAGAGGAATTTTTTTTTCCCCACTTGACAGTCATGGAGTGTATTTCCCCAAAATCATTCTTTGGACTCCCTCCTAAACCCTCTATAACACACACACACACACACACACACACACACACACACACACATACACACACACCCTGAGCAGGCTTAAAAGAAAAAAATTAATAACTAAAATAAAATATAAAACTTCTGAAGACAATTCATGTGTCAAAAGGCAGCTGCTAGTAGCCAAGAAGGGCCATGCCCACCTGTGATGTGAAATGAGATCAGACTGCAAGGCTTGCAGTCTGGGCAGTATTATTCACACCATATTACCCTTGAGGAAACTGAGGCAGACATAGCTTAAATGACTTTCCCAGGGTCACACAGCTTGTGAATGTCTGCAGCAGGATTTGAACTCAGGTCTTCCTGACTCCACTCTACCCACTGTGCCAACTAATTCTCTCCAGCAGGGAGTAGGTACAGTGAGAGCAGCACAATCACATCACCAGGAGACCTCAGTAATCCCAGCACTGGGGGTCTGAGATGTCCCTCTGCCTCTGTGCCCTGACCACCTATGTTTCCTGAATATGTGTCCCTAATGGATGACCCTTACAGTGTAGGTCAGGGAATGAGGAGAATCCTCCATTTCAGGGATTCTTAACCTGTGGTCCACGTAGTTCCCTTTCTAGTATTTTGAGAACTACATTTTGATACATTCATTTTATGTATTTAAAAACTGTATTCTAAGGAGTCAGCAGGTGTCTGTGTCCATGACACATAAAAAAGCTTAAGAACTCTTACTTTATGATGATTCATTTTACTAAATTATTTGATTCAGTGTTTTTTCCTCCTGATAGTCTCCTCTGGCTCACTTGTAAAAGCAAACACATTGGGTGGGAGCCAAAGAGGAGAAGCCTGATCTCATTTCACAGTAACAGTCCTCTATGCTTGAAGACAACTAGCATGCCCCCCTGCCTCAACCTTTGCACCACTACCCCCAGTCTTTTCTTCTCCAGGTTAAACATTCCCAGGTCCTTTGAGTGATCATCATGCTACAGGAAGTCAAACAATCATTCTGACAACCTTCCTAGGGTTACCGTCCATCCTCCTTACACTGTGATCCCCAGCCCTAAACACACTCTCCAAGGTCAGAGCACAGCAGGACTGCCCCCTCCACATTTCTGGGAGCTTTGCCTCTCTCAGTGTACCTGAAGATCATGGCTGTGACCTGGCTGTACAGTCAAAGAGAAGGGAAGTTTCAAGAATGGAGAGACAGAATTTTCTGGAAAGGGTGTGGATTCAAATTTTCTGGAAGGATGTGAGTCTAGAGCTGAGGCAACAGAGAGATCCCTAATCCCTAAGAGATTTTTTTCAGACAATCACACCCATCTTAAGGTATCTGAAGGACTGTAGAAGAGAAGAGAGGTTGGATTTATTCTACTTGATGGTCTATGTTTTAATGTCCCTCCTGGCTTCATCTCCCACCTCCATGTCTTTGCCCCGGAATGCTCTCCCTCCTCACCTCTGACCCTGACACTCTGGCTTCCATCCAGATTCAGCTCATATTCTACTGTCTGCAGTCTTCTCTGCTTTAGTGCCTTCTCTTATGTTCCATCTATGCTTTCTGGGTCTTGCATCTACCTGTTTATTTTTATTTTATATTTTGTCTCCCCTTCTAGAGTGTAAGCTCCTTGAGGGTAAGGGCTGATTTTGCTTTCTATTTGTATCACCAGTGCTTACCACAGGACCTGACAAACAGCAAGCATTTAATAAATTAGTGTTGATAGATTGATTGGATGAAAGTTCATTCTAACTTCTCCAACTCTAATGGTCTATAATTGTATGATTTGATGAATTAATCAGAGGCACCTGGAAGGAAAACTTAAGGGAATCGAGTCCAATCGTTCCTTCTGGAAATGCAAAGTGCACAACTTTTGTTCCTGTAAAATAATTCTCAACAGAAAGTTATCCAAGATAGAGACGCTACAGTGTTTGCCTGAGATAATTGGGTTAACCACATTGATGAAGGACATATGCCACCTTGTGGTCAGTGACAGGAACAATTTTTTAGCTCCAGCTTTTCCCAGGGTCTGTGGAATCTGCAGTTGGATGCCATCAAATTCAACATATATTAATAAAACACCCACTCTGTGCAGAGCATGGAGAAGACCCTATACTGGACATTGTCCCTGTCTTCGTGAACGGGGAGACACGAGGCAGAAAAACGGACAATCAGAAGACAAAATCATGGTCAGAACTCTATGATGCATTAATATTTGCTCGCTGGGGTATATGAAGTATTCAGCACCTTTGCAGGGCTGTTCATCCACTTTTGGTGCCCACCTGGTTCACCCAGCTCTCACCCGTGGTTCCAAGAAGCTATAGCAGCCACACCCCAGTAAAACCAACTGGACAGGTGAACTAAACCAGGAAATGTTAGGGGGAGGTCCACCCCAGGCATTTAAAGACTTCACCTCAGTGGAACAGACAGCTGAGAACAATTTGTTTCAATGGACATGAAGCGGGCACAGTGGAGCACTTAAGAGCTTGGTCAGGCATCAAAGATGCCAAGGTCATCCACTGCATCCCAGTGCTCTCTTGACTTTTGTCCTGCCACTTGACTTTCATGGATCAGGAAGAAAAAGTAAAGCTGATGATTTTGTGCAACTCTGCCTCACTTAAACCCAATTCAAGCACAAGTTAAGACATCACTCTCTTGGTTATTTATTGGTCCTCTTGGAAAGCAAAGGACAAACAGCAGTATTTGCTAAGCAATTTCCTCACACTAATGTCATGAGAAAAGTAGCATAAGTATTATTATCTCTATTTTACTGCTGAGGAAACAGGCTTAGAGAATTCAAATGAGTACCCAGGGCATGCAGCTACTCAGCAATGAAAAACTCCAAAACTCAAGTCCAGATCTTCAGACTCCAAGACCAGTGTTCCTCCTCCCACTACTGGAGTGGCTCTCAAGCCTTCTGATCTTTTATTTATACTTATAAAATAAGCACCCCTACCTAAAGAGCTTTTATTCGTGTGGTTTATATCTACTGATATGTATTGTATTAGCTTTGATCTTAAAGACCCCCTGAAAGGGTCTTGGGGATCCCCAAAGGATCCTGTACCACACCTTAAGAACTGCTGCTAATACCATGCTAATAAGAGGCTTGCAAAGTGATATAGGAGGTAAGAAGGGAGAGATCATTAATGACTTGGGGCATGGATATGATGGAAGAATTCAGAGAGGTGGCATTTAAGTGGGACTATAAAAGCTGGATCAGAACTTAAACAGATATGGGAAGGGGAGCAGGAGAGTATTCCAGGAATAAGAAACTGTGTTAGCAAAGGAACGGAAGCTGGAAAATATAGAGAATTACAAGCAATTGTGAGGAACTAGTCTAATTTGGATATTAGGATTCAATGAGCCTGGACAGGTAGGATGCCCACCATATTTTGGAATAGCTTGAAGGATAGGCCAATCATCATCATCATCATCATCATCATAACTAGCATTTATGTAGGGCTTTATGAATATTATCTCATTTGATCTTTGTCTACATTTGCACATTGTCTCCCCCACTAGATTGTAAGCTCCTTGAAGGCAGGGACTGTCTTTTGCTGCTTTTTGTACCTAGCACTTAGAGTAGCACCTGGTACATGTTGTGGTTGTTAAGTTACTTAGTCATGTCTAACTCTCATGACTCCATTTTTAATGGTGTCTTCTTGGCAAAGATACCAGAGTGGTTTTGTACCAAGCACTTAGAATAGTACCTGGTATATGTTGCAGTTATTATGTCTAATGGTGTCTTCTTGACAAAGATACCAGAGTGCTTTGCCATTTCCTGTTCTAGGATCCCATTTTACAGTTGAGGAAACTTAAACAGGATCGAGTGACTTGCCCAGGGTCACATAGCTAGTGCCTGAAGCTGGATTTGAACTCCGGATAATGTTTTTTCTGACTTCAAGGTCCAGCACTCTATGCACTATGGCGCCACCTATCTACCCCTCTAATAATACAATACTTAATATTTATGTAGTGCTTTAAAGTGTACAAAAGCTTTTCATTTTGCCCATCTGTAAACTGGGGATAATGACAGCAGCTGTCTTATGGGGTCATTCAGAGGATGAAATCAGGTAACACGTGTGAAGGATTTTGCAAATTTTAAAGGCTACATAAGTGCTGGCTGTCTTCCTCCTCCTTCTCATCACCCTACCTCTTAATCTGCCAGTCCTATGTTTCCTGCCTTTGACTTACTGAGGCAGGAAGGATGAGGGAGATGAGCACTAGATGAGATGTCTGAGAGACAATTGATTTACTGCTGCACCCTAAGGACCATGGGACCTTTCCCTCTGATGTGCAGCTGAAACCTTCCCTAAGCATGTCTCCATCCCTTGAGGGCAGAAAAAGCCTTCCCTTTCTTTCTGTTTGTACCTCCTCGTGTTTAGCATGTAAGCACTTAACAAAGGCTTTTCATTAGTCCATTCATTCGAGACCGAATCGCTTATTCTAGAAAGCAACAAGAGAAAGCAGTGTATTTCATTATAGCCCAGAGTTACCTGTCCTCCTTCCATCTTCCACCTGCAACTTCCATCCACTGATAACAGTCCTGCCCTCTGAAGCTGAAGAGAATCACAGCAACACAGTTTTATTTAGCATTTGAATTGTGAAATTCAGAGCTGAAAGGGACCTCAGCTGCCTTCTAGCTGTGCCCTTTTTAAAAAGGAATCCCTGACATCATAGATGACATATGTGGTTCTCCAGTCTGCTTTAAGACCTCCAAGGACTGGGAGCTCACCCTTCAAGGAAGTCTATTCCACTTTTGGCAGCTTTCATTGTTAGGAAGTATTTTCCTGACTCCTGGTCCTGCACTCTGGTCCAGAAAGAACAAATCTGATCCCTCTGCCAGTGACACTGTCGCCTTCAAATAAGTGAAGGAATCTATTTTGTCCCCCCTGAAACTTCTCTTCTCCAAGTTAAATATTCTTAGTTCCTTCAACCAAATAAACCTAAACCTTCTTTGTTTTTGCCAGTCCTTCACATACTTGAAGACAGATATCAAGTTCTCCTTCAGATAGTTCTTCTCTATGCTAAACCACTCCAATTCCTTGACCCAGGCTTCTCATGGCTTAGTTACTGGTCCCTGACCCCAAGGGTCTCTCTCCTTGTGATCCATTCCAGGCTATCAATGTCCATCCTAAAATGTGATTCCCAGAACAGAACATAATCATCCAGTTTGGTCTGGTCAGGACATAGGACAACAACATTTTTACCTCCTTAATATCAAACACTGCTTTTGTTAATCCAGCCCACAATCAGACACCCTTAATGTTATCCTTCACACCTCACTTTCACTTACCCAGATACCCAATTTGTTGCCAAATCTTATTATTTCTATCTTTCCAATATTTCTCATTCAGGTCCGCATTACCTCATGCCTACAACACTGCAGTAGATTTCGAACTAGTCTTACTGCCTCATCTCTTCCTAATCTAACCCAACTCTGTTTAAATGTTAAGGTGATTTTTCTAAACTGTAAGCCTGACCATGTCCCCCAACCCCCTCAGTAAGATCCAGTGGCTCCCTATTGCCTCCAGAATCAAAGAGAAACTCTCTGGTTAGCATCTAAAGCTCTTTATAACCTGGCTCCTGTCTGCCTTTTCTTTACCAGCAGTTTAGACTTTGTCTTGCCACTGGACTCTGAAGGAGAGAGTGAGGCAGATGTCTTTGCAAAGCTCTGCCTCACTTAAATTCCAATCATAGTCAAGTCAAGATATCACCCTTGTGATATCATCAGTGTTCTTCAAAAAATGAAAGACAAACAACAAAATGAATTGCTCCCCTCCACACACTATATGATCCTGTGTCAATTACAGTTCCTAGATCCTGACATAGGAGACTCCATCTCCCATCTTAGTTTCTGCCTGGCATGGTTCTGGCCCCTCACCTTCATCTCCTAATTTCCCTGGCTTCCTTTGAGATTCAGCTCAAATTTCCATTTCAGTGACAGGCTTTTATTGGTTCCTTCCAATCTGCTAATGTCCCCCATTTTTTTCCATAATATCTTGTTTCCAAGTAGTCTATGTTAGTTCCTCAAGGACATGAAGTGTTTTTCATTTTTCTTTGTATCCCCAGCCCTGGGCACAGGTGTCCTTGCTTCACCCCCAATCTTATTGGGATTATCCCCATTACAGATAAGGCTTGTTGATGATTTTAGATAGATAATGCTCATTATTTTATGAAATACTGCCTTTATTTCTATGCTATATACTGGTTTTTTTTAAATAAGAATGGGTGCTGTATTTTGTCAAAAAGCTTTTTCAGCATCTATTGAGATAATTATATGATTTCTGTTTTTGTTATTGATATGATCAATTATGCTGATAGTTTTCCTATTATTGAAACAACCCTGCCTTCCTGGTATAAATCCCACCTGATTATAGTGAGATATTGCTATATATAGTGATAAATATATAATCACCTTGTAATCACCTTGCTAGTATTTTGTTCACAATTTTTGCATCAATATTCATTAGGGAAATTGGTCTATAATTTTCTTTCTCTGCTTTAGCTCTTCCTGGTTTAGGTATCAGCACCATAATTGTGTCATAAAAGGAGTTTGGTAGAACTTTTTCTTTGTCTATTTTTCCAAATAGTTTATATAGTATTAGAATTAATTATTCTTTAAATGGTAGGTAGAATTCACCTGTGAGCCCATCTGGCCCCTGGAATTTTTTCCTAGGGAGTTCATTAATGGCTTGTTCAATTTCTTTTTCTAAGATGGGGCTATTTAAGCATTCTATTTCTTGATCTGTTTATCTAGGTAATTTATATATTTTTGTAAATATTTTTCAATTTCACTCAGATCTTCAGATTTATTGGCATATAATTGGGCAAAATATTTCCTAACGTTGACTTCAATTTCTTCTTCATTGGTGGTGATTGAATTCACCCATTTCATTTTTGATACTGTATTTGTTTCTTTTCTTTTTTTTTTAACCAAATTAAATAATGGCTTATCTATCTGATTGGATTTTTTTTTCATAAAACCAGCTCCTAGATTTATTTATTAGCTCAATAGTCTGTTTAGTCTTATTAATTTCACCTTTGACTTTCAAGATTTCCAATTTGGTGCTCAATTGGTGATTTTTAATTTGTTCTTTTTTCTAGTTTGTTTTTGTTGTCGTTGTTGTTTTTAGTTGCATGCCCAGTTCACTGACCTGTTCTTTTTCCATTTTGTTGATGTAAGAATTTAGAGAAGTATACTTTCCCCTAAGTATTGCTTTGGCTGCATCCCATAAATTTTGGTATGTTGTCTCATTGTTGTCATTCTCTTTAATGAAATTATTGTTTCCATGATTTGTTCTTTTACTCACTTATTCTTTAGGATTAGTTAGTTTCGATATAATTTTAATCTCTTTCCACAGCCCTTTCTTGAATGAAATCTTATTGCGTTATGATCTGAACAGAATACATTTGATATTTCTGCCTTTCTACATTTGATTTTGAGGTTTGTATGCCCTATTACATGGTTAATTTTTGTGTAGGTGCCATGAAGTTTCCACGTGCTGCTGAAAAGAAATGCATATTCCTTTATATTCCCATTCAGTTTTCTCCAAAGGTCTTGTCATGTCCAACTTTTCTTTAGTTTCTTTCTTGTTTATTTTTCAGTTGGATTTATTGAGTTCTGAGAGGAGAGAGTTGAGGTCCTCCACTAGAATAATTTGATGCTTGTCTTCCTGTAACTCATTTAACTTCTTCTTTAAGAATTTCGATGCTGTACCATATTTGTTTAGTATTGATATTGCTTCATTTTCTATGGTACCTTTTAGCAAGATGTAGTCTCCTTCCTTATCCTTTTAGTTAGGTCCATTTTTGCTTTTTGCTTTGTCTGAGATCAGGATTTTTACTCCTACTTTTTTTTTTTTAACTTCAGCTGAGGCATAGTAGATTCTGCTCCAGTCCGTCACCTTTACTCTGTGTGTTTCTCTGCTTTAAGGGTGTTTCTTGTTTTTTATATTGTAGGATTCTGGTTTTTGATCCACTCTGCTATTTGCTTCCATTTTATGGGAGAGTTCATCCCATTCACATTCAGAGTTATGATTACTACCTGTGTATTTTCCTCCAACTTATTCTTTTTCTTATTTGTTCTCTCTTTTCACCCTTTCCCTCCCCACCAGTGTTCCACTTCTGTTACCACCTCCCTTTATCTGCCCTCTCTTCTGTCAGCCTCCAATCCCTCCCTTTTACTCAATCTCCTCCCCTTCTACTTCCCTTTTGGGAAAGATAGATTTCTATATTCAACTGATTGCGTATATTCCCTCTTTGAGCCAATACTGATGAGATTAAGGTTCAAGTGATTCCCATTACCCACCTTCCCATCTTCCCCTCCACTGTAATAGGTCTTTTGTATCTCTGTATGTGAAATAATTTTTCCCATTCTACCTCTCCCTTCCTTCTGTACCCAGTGTACTCCTCTTTCTCATTTCTTATTTTTTTTATGTCATCCCCTCAAATTCACCTTATACCCATACCCTCTATGTATATTCCTTCTAGCTGTACTATTAGTGATACAATTCTTAAGAATTACAAGTATCATCTTCCTATGTAGGGATGTAAACAGTTTAGCTCTACTGAATCCCTTAGGTTTTCTTTCCGTATTTGCTTGTTTATGTTTTTCTTGGGTCTTGATATTGGAGCTCAAATTTTTTGTCTAATTCTGGACTTCTCCTTATGAAAGGAGAACATAATCCTCCTTAATATCCTCCTATTTTGACCATCGAATGACCATTTTTTCCCTTGATGTATTATGCTTAATTTTGCTGGGTGATTTTTTATTGTAGTACTAACTCCTTTGCCTTCTAGAATATCATGTTCCATGACCTATAATCTTTAAATGTTGCAGCTGCCAATTGTGTAATCCCAATTGTGGTTCCCCAATATACGAAGTGTTTGCCTGTTTCATCGCATTGGGCTTAGGAGGTACTGCTAGTTTGCTGGGGTGGGACTTGCTGCTGACTTTTTGGGATACTTTCTCTCCTGGACTGCGCTTATTTTTTTTTTTCTTTTTGGAGGGGGGAAGGTAGGGCAATTGGGATTAAGTGACTTGCCCAAGGTCACACAGCTAGTTTTGTGTTGTGCTTGAGGCTGGATTTGAACTTCAGTCCTCCTGACTCCAGGGCTAGTGCTCTATTCACTGCACCACCTAGCTGCCCCAACTGTACTTTTTTTTTTTTTTTTTTACCAAAGTCAGATTTCCTGGTGATCTTCCAAGTTTCTTGGGCTCAAAGATTGTTTCACCCTGTCTTTTTTGCTGGCACTGCTGTTCCAGGAATTGTTTTGGGGTACTATGTTATGGCTGATCAGAGGTGAATATGGGAGAATTATGGCAATTTACTGCTTACTCCATCATCTTCGCTACCAGAAGTCAAGGTAGTGAGATGTGCATTTTTGAAGACAGAAAATGTAGGAATATGTTTTGTTTGCTTATGTAAATTTGTTACAAAGACTTTGTTTTTCCAACGAGGCAAGGACAGTGGAGCAAATGATAGATTGTTTCTCCTCCCCAAAAAAATGAGAAACAAGGATCATTGGATAATTTTTTAATGCACAGAAGACAGAAGGAAAGCCAAATGGAATCAGACAAGTAGTTTTTAAATTTACATGTTGAAGGTTACTATATTCTTCAACAGAAAAGTAAGCTCTATTTGAGAGATGAGCACTTTCATACAGTCCTCTTTCTCTGTTCTTTTTTGAAGGGTTTAATTTGATGCTTGTTAAGTTTCAGATCAATTTAATTTAACTTAAAAAAAAATCTAAAAATGGCATTAGCTTTGGGGCTACCACATCAGACTACAGGCTTATGCTTGCTTATGTTCAGTTTGCCTTAACAGGGGGACAAAAGCAAGTTTGAGGTACAATAAAAGAGGCAAAACCTCCAGGAATAGAGAAGTGAGAGCATCACTGTAATCTGTCACAGTGTGGTTATGGGTGCCACTGTTCAGGAAGGTAGATAGACTGGAGAGAACCTAGAAGACTTCCAAGATGGCAGAGGGCATCCAAGTTGACTTAGGGTCTCAAGTCCTGTGACACAAAGATTGCTTGAAGCAACTGAGTTTTTTTAACCTGCAGAAGACTAAGGAAGGAGACAGTTCATGAGAACTAACTTCAGGTGCTTGGAGAGCTGTCATGTTAAAGGCTGACCAGATTTGGTCTACTTGGCCCCAGAAGGCAGAAAGAGGAGGAAGGAATAGAAGCTATGAATAATCCTGTTAAGGCTCCCTTCCATCCAAACAAAAATGGATTGCCTTCAGGTGGAAGATAATGGGTTCTCCCTTCCTGGAAGTGTCCCAGCAAAGCCTGGATATCCACTTGTAGAAGGGATTCTTATTCAGGTATGTGTTGGACTAGAAGGCGTCTGGGGTCCCTTCCAGTTCTGGAGTTCTATTATTCTAATTCTATTCATGTTTCATCTCTCTATGCCACTGACCAAGGCTGGCCCCAGCATGTTCACTCTCACCAAATTCCACCAGTGTTGGGTTTAAGTGGACATGATGTGGGTTAGTGGGACACAGTGTGATTTTGATCCCAAACCTGCCTTCTTCTTAGCAATGTTCCTACATAAAAAGATTAACGTACATCAGCATTTAACATAACTCAAAGATGGATAAAAGTTACTGAGTATTAGGGGAAAAAAAACAAACCCCAGGAAGGCGACTCATAGTTAGGTATTTCCAGTTTATCTGGAGATATGAATTTCACTCACAAAAGGGATCACGGGATTACAGATTTAGGGTAGGAAGTGTCCTTAGAAGTCTTCTAGTCTAACTTCCTCACTTGATAGATGAGGAAACTGAGGTTCAGAGAGTTCCCCAAGGTCACAAAGGAAAGGGAAGCAATGGTACTTCCTGTGGAAGAAGGCTTTAGGGTTAGGGTTTTGTTTTTGAGCAGATATGTAAGAAGGCAGAAAATCTATCCATAGCGCCATGCCAGAGCCAGAGGTGATCTCAGGACACAAACCAGGAGAGCCAGCAGGAGCCCTTGCTAAGGACTTCTTGTCCTTTTCTGGATCTAGGTGAAAATGAGCAGATACCCAAAGTGCTCAAAACCAACAACAGGATGACTGCCTATGGCAGGTGCTTCCTTGGGGCTCTCCATTCTAGCCAAGTTGGTGTCGTTCCCCAAGGACAATCCCTTGCTTCCCATTGCACAAGCTGTCCCTGGTGCCTGGAATGCTCTCACCTCTGCACCCCGCCCTCTTGGCATCCCCCACTCCTTCCAAGGCTTAGCTTAAGTGCTGCCAACTCCACGATAAGGCTCTTCATGCCCTACTCAATTGGCAGGACTGTTTCCCTGTCCTCTCCTACCAAAGATATAACTTTGTGTTCCTTTTATTTTATATTTATCTGTGTACATTATGCTTCTCCTCAGGAGAACGTAATCTCCCTGAGGGCAGCAACTTTTTGTCTTTGTGTTACCTGTACCTCCCCTCCATATTTCCAGTTTATCCACCTATGGCTTGTTCGTGCATGTTGTCTCCCCCAGGAGATTCCTTCTTTGTATCTCCAGTGCTGAGCACAGTGCCTTGTAGACAGTAGGTGCTTTATAATGATTGTGCTTCCTACATTTCTTGGCATGTTAACAGGCACTTAATAAATGCTGATTTAATAGAATTCTTATTCAGGCACGGGAGAAGGCAGCACGGTTAATAGGGAATGAAGCATTTGGAGTTCTTGAACCTGGTTCTAATCCTGGCCATTATCTCCCTTCTTACACCAGGCAAACGGGCCCTAGGTTTTCTCATCTGTCCAAAGAGGGGGATGCTCCAAGTGACTTCCAAGGTCTCTCCCAACTGAAAATCTCTGGCCTCATGGTCCTGGGCTGCAACAGATGGTCTCTGAGACCCTTCCCGCTCTGAGACCCTGAAAAACTTCTGATCTCCTGGTCAGAAAAACCTAGCAGTGAATGCTGGGTCTGTAAGACCCTCTGATTCAAATCCTGGCTTCTGGCACATGCTAGCTATGGGATCTTAAGCAAATGACTTTTCTGCACATCAGCATTCCCTTTCAATTATAAATGTTTCCAAATATTCTCTCCTTTCCCTGAATGCTATACTGGTTTCATCACTGATTTTTTGATATAATTTTTTCTGAGAATTGATTCAATTCCATGATTATAATTAGTCTTTGGGGGAAGGGACATGGGCATTCCCCACAGCAGCCAGCATACAATAGGCATCTAGGATTTGGATGGGCATTTCTTCTCAACCCAGCCATCAATCTCAGGCCCTGAGTCTCAGACTTGAACACAGGGTTGCTGGTCTTTGGTTCCATCAATGGGCAAAGAGGTCATGATCTTCCCCAATCAGCCTCAGAAAGACCCTGTCCCTGCTCCCAAATGTGCCTCTACCCTACAATTACCTTGAAGTAGAAAACCATTGGTCTGAAGTCAGAATGATAATAGTTTTCTATGCTATTTGAGGTTCCAAAAGAGCTTTACAACCTCCCCATGAGATCCCTGACAATCTGCTGAGACAGATACTACAGGCATTACTAACCTCACTTTACAGATAAGGAGACTACCACTCAGAGAGGTTAAGGGCCTTGTCCAGGGTCACATAGCTAGGAAGCATCAGAGAATATGCAGCCAGGTGACCTGATGAATAAAGCACTGGGCCAGGAGTTTGAAAGACCTGAGTTCAAATCCCACCTCAGATACTTAACTTGGGCAAGTCACTTGACCTCTGTCTGCCTCACAATAATACAACTGCCTTTAAAGGTCATCGTGAGGATCAAATGAGACAATATTGGTAAAGCACTCAGCACAGTGCCTGGAACAGAGAAATAAAAACTATATACATATATATATATATATAGCTATATTATTTTTAAATCCAAGTTGTCTTGACTCTGTTGCACCTAGCTGCCCCACCATGCTTCCTCTCAAAAGACCCCTCTGTGCTCTCTACAAGCTTGGGAGTTTGAGCAAGACACCTTTCAGGGCTTCATTGTCTTGTTCTGTAAAATGGAGTAGCTGGAAACCTCGAAGGTCCTTCCAGCCCTAAAACTGAGGTTCCTGAGAACATCTGGATTCTTATTAAGGGAGGAGAATTTTGCCTGCTCCAAAATCCTCTCCTCAGAAAGAGCCTCTCAGGGTTTTGAAATGGGGCTGGCCAGCCTTTTGTGCCCATGAGCACTTTGGAGAAAGGCAGCTGACACCACATTCAGCTTTACAAAAGTCCCCTTTGAAAGCGCTGCCAAGCCCTGGCATAGTCTGATTTTTAAAAGGAAACTGGACACCATTCTCTAAGGTGGTGTTTGCCCACAGCGCCTCAGAGTTCCAAGGGACTTGCGACTAGTCCAAGTAGCTAAGTGGCCAATGGATAGAGGGCTACACCAGAGGTCAGGGGGACCTGAGTCAAATCCCACCTCAAGACACTTACTGTGTGATCCTGGGCAAACCTTTCAACCTGTCTGCCTTGGAGACAATAGTCCCGACTTCACAGGGTTGTTGTGAGGATCAAGAAAGACGATAAAGTGTTTAAACAGTGTCTGGTACGTAATAGGTGGGTTTTTAATAAATGCTTATTTCCTTGGTCCCTCTTTCCTTTCTTCTTCCCTCAAGACAGTCATCCAAGCTCAGCTATGGCGTGACCTGTCTTCTTCCCCATCCCGATTGCCTTCCTACTTTTTCCAGCTCCTGAAGAGCCAGGCATGGGCAGACCGGCAGCCTTGGTGGCTGTCAGGGCCCTAGCTTTGCATCTCAGCTCCAATACTGACTGCCCCAGTCAGTTAGGCTAGATGATCCCAAGTCCCTTCCAGCCCTAAATCCAGGACCCAACAAGCCTCCCCTGGACTTCGGCTTACTCAGTCTAGAAGAAGATGGGACTCAGTCATCTCTGAGGCCCATCTAGTTCAAGGTCAGTGAGGCTGGACCTTCATCTCTGTATAAGGAGAGGGTTGGAGACCATTACTAAGGTCTCTTCCTCTCTTTGAAGCAGCAGTGGGGGGGAAGTGCATTTGAGCACCAAGTGGGGAAGGAATTTGGGGTCCAGATCCTGCCTTTACCCTACTTAGGTTACCTTAAATGTCCCATCATCTCTAGGTCTGCTTTCTCCTCTATGGTAAGAGGCTGGACAAGAGGACCTTCAAGGCCCCATCCAGCTCTGATTCTGGGAGCCTTCCCTTCCCTGAGCCCATTTCCCCATCTGTCAAGCCAGCCAGCCTCCAAGAGGTCCCTTCCTGGCCTCCATGAGCACAGAATGCTAACCGCTGGCACTGCCATAGCATTTCAGTTTGCAAAGCGCTTCTGATCCTCACAGCCCTTCAAAGTAGACTCTATTATCCCCACTCTTACATATAAGGAAACTGAGGCAGATGCTGCCACTTCCCTGACCCTAAATCTAGTACTCCGCTGTTATCATCCCTCCCCTCAGCCTCAGTCTCTTTTTCTGTAAAATTGGTATTAGGCCCCTTTTATCTCTTCATGTCTCATAGGAAATGAGGACAGTGAAGAGTTCCATTTCAGGTTGGAGAACACTTGTGTGGCCCTAACCAAACATGGACTCAGTTTTCTTCTCTGTAAAAGATTTGTACTAGCCAGTTTCTAAGGTCCCCTCCAGGTGTAAATTTCTGAGCTGTGATCACTTCTTTGAGCTGATTTCCCTCTTTGTAAGCTGAGAGTGTTGGGCTAGAGGGCCTCATTGGTCTCCCCCAGCTCTAGCTCTACAGCTACAGGCAACGTCCCTCTCTAGCTTTGGAAAATCCCAGCTCTAACTCACCCCTTCTCCCTCCGCCCTTCTCCATGCCACCACCACCACATAGCAAATGAGACAGATGGGTCAATACTTTATTTTTTTTCCTCCAGCTCCAGTGGTACAACTGTAGCAGCATATTGAGAAACAAAGACCCCACACACCAAGGCACACTCCTTTCCCCACCCCCCAACCTGCCCCATTCCTTCTTCAAACAGCTGGTTAATAATCAGAAAAGAGGAAGAAACAGGGTTTGATACAAACTACATGTAGGCAGCCATCACAACCTTTAAATCTATATATTTCTTAAAACAACACTCTTTTGCTCCCTTTTAAAAGAATACACAGTGTGTTCTTGCAGAGATGAAGTGGCAAGCACATTTGGATTTCACAGGCCAAACAAAACACAAGACACGTTCCTCCCACCCCTGTCAGATACAATGGTCCCAGGTAGGACAGGTACGTTGGGAGAGGCAGCCTCCGAGAACCACCGCTGGACTCGTGGAGCTTCCAGCAACATTTAATAAAAAGGACAGAGAAGATCAGGAAGTCAGGCAGCTTTACCCAGCAGTTAAGGAGGGCTTGGGGTAGTCAGGGAGAAGAATCAAGTTCTAAAGATTTAGCCTATCCATTACAATTGATTTTAGGAAGGTAGAGCCTTTGCCTTACAGCTCCCACATATCAGAAATCATCCATCCAGACATCAAGGCACAAAATAAACAAGAAACTTTCCCAAGGTTGAGCCTAGGACACCATGTGCTCTTCAAGGCTAAGTGATCCACAAAAGGCATGATTTCATTTTTGCCTTGGAATCCCAACACACAGTAGGCACTTAGTTGCCTGTTGAATCAAGCAGAATTAGGGCAAGCCCGGGCTTGGAAAGTCATGAAAAGAGATCAGTAGGTCCCTTCCCTAAAGAAAGCTTTGCCTAGACAAGTGGGCATTCCAGTTTCTAAATACCATTTGAAGCAAAAGTTTAAGGAGAAACAGAAATGGTTAGGGAGCTAAGGGGGAAAAGAAGGATAAGACACAATTTTAGAAAATAAATTAATTCTGGCTCTAGATTCGGCAGGTTCAGCCCTTCCACTGCCCACTTCCCTTCCTCCCCAACCCCCAACATGGCGGAGGCACAATCTGGAACCCGCTCCTGCCCTGTCTGCTGTCCTCAGCCCCCATGAACTCTGACGAGGCAGAGGTTATATGGATCCTGACAAGGCCACACTTCTCTTTGAGGGACCTCAACTTGGCACTCCCATCTTCATGAATGAATGAAGTCAAGATAGACTTTTGAAGTGTTCAGATTCAGAGGAAAAGCCCCTGGGATCACCAAAGATTTGCACCCCCTGCTTAGGGCCCAACCACGCTTCCCTGTGTCCCCGAGACCGTGGTACTGTCTCAAAGGGATGTAGTCAACTTCTCCCTAGAAATCAAACCCTCAAGTTCCTATCCCCAAGTCACAACACAATGAGAAATACTTTGGCCCAGGGAAGGTGGCTGTTGGCTGTCCCTGGGGCCCTCTCAGAGTTCTGCCAGGAGAAATGCCCATTGGCCGAGACTTAAAGACAGGTACTTGGGTAAGGAGAAGAATACAGCTGATTAGTCTTTTTTTCCCTGACCTTGGGGCTGGCAGCTAGAAATTGGCTGGAAAAAACAGGTCTGTATTTTTTTAAGGAGACTGTCACTCAGTACATACTACAAAACTTACAAGGGTCTCTGAGTCATTAATAGAAAAATGCTCAATAAAAACCATCCCAACAGTCCTGTCCCTCTCTACAACTCAGACTCTTCCTCATCATTGATGAAGCCAAACAGCCACACACACACATACACACACACTTTTTGGGGGGGCACCTCCTGCAGGGCATAGAAGAGCAAAGATGAACTTTAGCAAGGTACTTCCTCTTCCACCTCCATCCCTCCTCAAGTGGGGCAGAAGGATCAAGACCCTAAGTAATGTCACAGGAAAAATTGTCTGCAAATGAAGGATCAGAGGAGGGAAAAACAGTCCTGGCGGAAATTCTACTCTGTCCACATGTGCCAGCTACGTACACTTCTGTCATAAAAACAATCCACCGTAGCCACTGAGGCAGAGAGGAACCCCTAGAAAAGAGTCCCTCAGAAAAGGATCTTGGAGTGCCCTGGTCAGAAACACGTCTTTTATGGAACTTCAGAATAGATACACACACACACACACGCACACACACGCATGCACGTGCCCATGCATGCGCACATACATGCACACACATCCCAAAACTCTACACACAAGCATAACCAATGCCCCTTCAAATCTTCAGAACAGATACACACATACACACGTGCACACACACACACACACACACACACACCAAAACCCAACACACAAGCACAACCAATGCCCCTTCAAATCTTCCATCTCAAGATGTTGTCAGGGGCTGACTTGGCCATGTCCTTCCTCACAGGAAGGGCCTCAAAGGACACAGGACTCTCAATGTCCACCAGAGTCCAGGAGAAGGGAGCGCTTACTCTCCAGGGATTTGGAAATAGGAGTTCATCCAAGACTAAAGGAGTCACAGTCTGTTGATAATGACTTCAGTAACCTGCCAAGCCTCAGTTTCCTCATCTGTAAAAGGAGCCAGCTTAAATGGCCTCTAACATCCCTTCCAGACCTAACATCCCATGTGTATAAAGAGAAGAAATGACAAAAATAGTCATTTTTTTCTTAGTTACAGATATTTTTTTAAAATGTACCTCTTTCTCATTAAAAAAAAAAACTCAAAAATATAACCTCAAAGTTTACTACATACATTCAAGTGAAACTTCTATGGTGGGCAGGGAGGGTGACTAAGCTCTAGGCTTTCAGGCCACCCCTGGAGGTTGGGTAAAGATGCTTCGGTGCTTAATTATATATCATAATGGGAGAAACTGAGCCCTTTGCTTCATTGAAAAAAAAAGTACTTTCAAATCTCAGCTGTAATACTATTTGCACACACACACATACACACACACACACAAAGTCAACTTCTACATAGAAAAATAAAGGATAAACGTTATCCATCTATTTTTATATTGCGTAATGGAACTTGTATATACATATCATATTTGTCTTTAACATCTTAAGTCTCTGAGGTGCAAACTCCCCACCTATCCAGACCCCCCATTTCCCCAACCCTATTCTGTGCGATTTAGGATTTCTAAGGAAGAAGAAAAGTCACATTCATTCTTCTGGCAGGGGAGGGAAAAGGCAGGAATGGGGAGGAGGAAGGTGTTCATTTTTCTGCCGCTAAAATCTTTCCCCAACCATCAGTGCCGCCATTTTGGATCCAATCCCTCTTTCACGGCCCGCCACACAGAGGAGCTGGTCAGTGGCATATACCCTGCAAGAATCACATTGGTGCTTCAGCAAACCTGAAGCTCATAAAACTTGGTGCGAGGGCACAGGGGGAAAGAGGGATGGAAACGGGAGGGGGAATCCTTTCTTTCTTTCTTTTTTAAATAAATGCTGGAATTGTTCCCCACAGTCTGTTCCTTTAGTACAGAGTTCTATTCTCCATCTGGTGCTTTGTAAGGAAGTATTTGAAAAACTCATAGACTGACCACGAGATGGCTGTGGATGGTATCTGGTAGATTACCCGAGCCTGGATGCCTTTAAAGTACCCAGAAATGCCATTGAGCTGGTACACTGTCCGAAAGGCATTGGCCATGCCAGAGAGATGGCCACTGACGTTGGCCAAGGAGAGAGCCATATTTTCCTGAGTGTTAAGAAGGGTCTTACAGACATCCAGGGGGGTAGTGGCGGCCGCGGCGATGGCCCCTGCCAGCCCTCCGGCGAGGATGTGGGACTGGGGGTTGTAGCCCCGGTGAGGGTTGATCTGCTCCTGAAGGAACTCGTAGGTAATGAAGTGAATGGACTGGAAGGGAATGTTCATGGTGAGCTGGGTAGTGTAGCTGCGGTAGAAGGCGCCCACCCCCTCGGTCCTCCACACATCCCGAATGCAGCGAAGCGCTGAATGATGGGGAGAGTTGTACATCTGCATGCGCTGTTTCACCACTGTCAGCAGAGGGCACCAACGGTCCAGGTGAGCCAGGTGAGATGTTGACCACCCCATGATGGGGACATCAGAGAAGGCAAGTCATAGAAAAAAACAGGCAAGTTAGACCCAAAGGACAAAGAGGCTCTCACGGTGCTTCAGCAGCCTCAGTCTTGGGACCCACAAGTGGTCTATCGGGGCAGCCCAGGCTGGATCTGCCCCATGACCCTGAGACTTCAAAGGCCAGGAGCCCTTAATCTTCCCAGTATGCTGGATCCCTCAGGCTCGAGGTGCAGCCTCTAGGCCCCTTCTCAGAATCATGCTTTATGATAACATACGTGAGATCACAAAGGAAAACCAAAGGTTGGTCAAATTCAAACATAATTTTTTTCCCCAAATTTCCCAATCTAGATGGTTTTAAGAAACACTCAGTGATAGACTAAATGATGTCTGTGTGCTTTTAAATGACCTATCAGAATCCTCTTGGGCCCAAGTTCAATTATATAAATCTGTAAAAGGGAGTTCACTTGGGGGAATTAATGAAAGGTCACACACAAAATCTCAGAGGTCATCTAGGATTCAGTTCTACAACCAGAAGGGAGCTTAGGGGTCATCTGGTTCAACCCTCACAATTTTACATATTAGGGAACTGAGGTCAAATTGGTTACCCATACTTAAGAATCCTCTCTACAATCCAGTAGAATGTAAGCTCCCTGAAGGCAGGAATTACTCCATTTTTACCTTCAAAGCCTTGCACAGAATCAGGTAGGCTCTTTATAAAAGACTGATGAATTCAGTTGTTGCCTCTCTAATATGAGGTCAACTATTCTTTAATTAATTATTCTTTGCTTAAAGACTTCTAGGGCTGAGGAACTTGCTACCTCTTATGACAGCCCATTCCTCTTTCGGATTAGCTCCATTAGAATATCAGTCCCATAAGGGCAAGGACCCTTTCTTGTTTGGTCTTTGTATCCCCAGAACCTACCACAATGCCTTTCTTGATAACTGTAATCAATGCTGAACTGAATTGCTCAAATGATATTAGGAAAAACTTTCTAATATGCAACTAAAGTCTTCCTTGGAAACTTCCATCTACTGCTCTTAGCTCTGAGCCCCTCACTCCCCATACCCTCACCTTGTGGCCCAAGCAGAACAAAGTTAATCCCTCTCCCACAAGACAGCTCTTCAATTGTTGGTCCCACAAATGGGAAGCAAGCAAAGACTAATTAGTTCCAGGCTCCTTTAGGCTGGTCATTAAACATACAAAAGGCAGATCATGCTTAAACATATAGCATGAATAGCAGGAATTTAATTCCAAAGACATGTGAGGGAGGAAAGACCACAAGTCTCACATTTCCTCAAAACAAAACCCACAGTCTGATTTATAGAGATCAAACATCCTTTTAGCATCCCAGATACAAATGCCTAGAGAAGGGGAAAAAAATCCCAAAGTAAAATTAGGAAATGGGTTATGAGTTCCCTTAAGAAAAGGGGAGGGGGCTAGGCTGAATGAGGTGGCAAGGCACAGTGATGGATTTATAGTTAGTTAGAGGGTATGGCTTCAAATCCTAGCTACTTATTACGTAGCCACAGGACTTGGTACAAATCCATGTTCCTCAATGGACCTAAGTGTCCTTTCCTATAAAATAAATGGGTCTGAGGTGTAACAGGTTTTGATCTTTGATTTATCCTTTCTGAAACTTCATGCAAACAGATCATGGCATTTCTAGAATCAATCTTCCCTCTTCCCAAAAGCTGCCTTGTCTGGTGTGAAGTTACAGTTTTAGGAGGACTCAGGAAGTTTTGTAAGCTCTTTGAGACCATCACACTGATTCAGACAGTTGATGTTTACGAAACCGGAAGCAGCTGGCTACTTCCCCATATTCTACCTTGCCAAGTCCTTATTCATCATTCTAGCTTTTACTTTACAAATAAAAACAATCACCTCTTCCAAGGTGTCTCGACCTCCACAGTGGGAGGAAATCCAACTAGAATCGACCCTTTCATTCCCCTGAAACACTGAACACCAAGGCTACCAAAGGGAAAGTCTTTCCTCGCAGTTTATGTCCTACACCTGGCATGACTGCTGGAGAGCAGTGGGCTAGCCAGTTCTGGAAAACCAAGAGGGCCTTTAGTTTTCAATAGCTTTAGGAAGGATGCCCTCCTAACCCTGAGGTCTGCTGGAAATAAAAAAAGTCCACAACCCTCTTTTTTGCCTAAAGCTGTTCTGGGGTCAAAGAGGACTAGACTTGGGAATCTGTAGGCCTGGGTCCCAATTCCCAGTATGGCCATTTACTATCTGTGTGACTTGGGCAAGTCATTATTCCTGCAACCTCAGTTTCCCAATCTGTAAAATTAGGGGGTTGGACTATATGATCAGTCAGCAATGTTTCAAATCCAGAGAAACAGCCAGTCCTACCATGGAAAGAACGCTGAACTGGGAGGCAGAAAATCTGTGTTTACTTCCCAACAAAGCCTCCTTGTGCGACTCTGCTCTGGTCTGTGAACCTGGCTGGGCCTCCATTTTCTCTATAAAATGGGAAGGCTGGATTTGGGGACCTCGAAGGTCCTTTCCAGGGTTCCTATGATGCTATCACTCATTATGCCTGGTACCATCACTAAAGGGGATAGGGATAGAGACTAGACCTCTGATTTCACTGATAACAGCAATCTTCTATGAAGAAATGCCCTTCACCAATGCATCTCGGCAGCTTTTCTGCAACTTCAGAGTCTCAGACTAAGGGTTCTTAAGCTGTTTCTCAAAACGGATCCCTCTGGCAGTCTGGTGAGGCCCACAGACCTGTCTTCTCTGAATGTTTTTTAAACGCATAAAGTAAAATACTTAAGATTGCAAAGAAAACCAATCATATTGAAATACAGTTATTAAAATGGTTCTAAAAACCAGTTCCCAGGTCCCAGATTACGAACCCATGTTAGGGAGTTGCTTAGAAGTTGTGTGACTTGCCCAGGGTCACATAGTCAAGAGCCTGCATTCGAAATCAGGTCCTTTCCATTTCACAACCTGTAATCCACTCAGGCCATTAAGGCCTGAACCAGGCACCCGTAATGAAGTCCCTTTGGTCCCTTTCTCAGAATCACAGATCTAAGAACATCTCTGGAATGACATTTAAGTAAGAAAAGGAAAGGACATATGCTTTTACAGAGAACCTATTACCAGTGCCAGACACTGGGCTAAGTGTTTTACAAATATTTTTATCATCTGATCTTCACAACTACTCTGTGAGGTAGGTGGCATTCTAGCCCTACTGTAGGATGGGGAAACTGGGGCAAAGAGAGTTAAGTGACTTGTCCAGGACTGCACAGCTAGTAAGTGTCTGAGGCCGAATTTGAACTCAGGTCTTCCTGACTCAAGGCCCAGCACTCTATCCACTGAATCACCTATCTGCCTCAGTAATGAACCACCTAAATTATTTACTTAAGGAGCCCAGTAATAAGATAAAATAAACTTTGGGTATTCTCTTGGTCTTTAAAAATAAGTCACTAGGTCTTGTGAACTATTCCTCTCCCTCCCAAGCTGCAGGGCCTTGCTCCAGGCTCCCCCTTCCCCAGGGCAGGGACACATTACCTTCAGCTGGATTCATTACGGCATCATGGAGCAGGGTGGCCATACTCCCCGCTATCCCTGCAAAACAAACTCCAGAAAGTTAGCCTCCCAAAGTAAACCACTGGGGCTCAGTCCCTGGGGACCTCAAACCGAGCCTCTCAAGGCCAGGCTTTTTAGGAAAGAAAAAAAAGGCAAAACCACTTACCATCAGGTGACTAACTGTCTTTCATCCCCAAAGGCCCCAAGCAAGGGTAAGAGGAGGTGGAGATTTGTGGAGGGGTGCAGAGGTGGGGGAAGGGCGCAAAGCTCAGCATATTCCAGCAGCCCCCGAAGGCCTCAGCTCTCTCAAGGCATCTCTAGGGAGTAACTGAGGCCAAAGAACCCACAAATACCACCCTCGGCAGCCCTCTCCCTTTCCCCATCACCTTCAGTGAGGCTTCCTTACTCTCAGTGCCCTCCCCTTCCCCCCAAATCCTAATAATTGCATTTATCTCATTCAATAACTCAATTCAGTTCCTTGGTTCTACCCTGGACAGAGCCCACTCAAGGGAAGGTGGGAAGGCAAGGCAGAGAAGGAAATGAAAAGAAGGGGGATCTTGAAGGACTGTGCAAAGAGCTGGCTAGGTTAGGCATCAGAGGACCTGGGTTCAAATCCTTGGAGCAGGGGATTTCATTTTCTGGGCCTCAGTTTCCCCAGCTGTAAAATAAGGGAACTAGACTAGATATGACCTTTAAGGTCTGAGGAGATTCCACATCTATAATCTTGCAGAATTAGAGTGGGGATAGACCGGGATGGTAGTGGAAGGAAAGGGACTCTGCGATGTCCAAGATAAAATCTGGTCAGCTTCTCCACTGGCAGATAGCCCAATTCCCCCAGCCAAACTTCATGAACCATGAGTCCTACCTTGGGGCTTTGAGCTTTCTTATTCAGTGCAGACACTGGAGAGTGGGAGGGGAGCTGAGGTATGAAGTCCATCCCCTGGCCAGCCTGGATGGTCAGCACCAGGAGAGGCCAAACAGGACGTCTCTAGGCTATGGAATGTCTCCAAACCTCACTATACTCCCAGTGGGCCTGTCTTGGGACTGAAGTCGCCAAAGACCTAAATCAAGACAATTCCTAGGTGATCATCACTAAAAGACGGTCCCGAGACACACCTGAGTAAATGTCATCAACATGTTTCTACATGTGTCAGTGACGTGGATTAGCGAGGTCTACCGGCCAAAGAGGCAGAGAAAGCAGAACTGAAGGCAGCTTACAGGTCATATCAGAGAAAGGAGGGCCACAGAAAGCAGGTCACATCTCCCCAGCTAAGCTTGGAAGACCGGGTATGGCCCCCAGGAAAGCAGGCACACATCATCCACAACACCCCCCCCAAAACAAACACACAAGCCCAAACCCCCCACAGACGCACCCCCTCCTCTCCTAACTCACCCTCCCGTTTCAAGCCCACGAGGAACGTTATGGAAGAGCTGCATATATGAACTCACAACACCCTGCCTCCACCCCCCTTCTCCTTCCAAAGTAAACTACTCCATCCCTCGCTCCCAGAAAGCTGTGACTCAGACAAGCGGCAGGGGCGGGAGGGGGCACCCTCCCAGGAGCTTAGATCCTGACACATGGTGGTCTGCTCTGGAGATACGCCTCCGGTCAGTCAATAACACTTCTTGCAAGATCTCTTAAAGCCTGAGCCTTTTCTCGCCGATGCTGATGCTGTGCCAAAGGTCTTTTTTTTTTTTTTAACATAGTCTGAGAGAGGCTGTTCAGAGAGTACGTTCTCGTAGCCCGTATTCACATGTTTGGTTTCTACTTAAGATCTGATCAATAAAGGTCTATGACAAGAGTCTGGGTGTTAAAGCAAAGATCAAAAAAACCAAAAAACCAAAAAAAAAAAAAATACAAAAAAAACCAAGCACACCCCTTGGTTGTCAAGCTCCCCAAAGTTCAGAAAAATTGAATGTTTCTATATCTATCTATAGATCTACTCATCCATAGATCTATAGATAGATATGGACAGGTCTACTGTTCTTTATTCACAAGCAATCAGGCTGAAGACTGGGTGTGTTAGCTCGCTGGGTCACCCAAGGGGGAAAGCCCCAAGGAAGCAGAGAGGAGAGGGTCTGCTGTAGAACAGAAGAGAGCAGTCTAACTCCAGACAAAGGCTTTCAAAATACCATTGGCCAGGTGGCTGTTTCCTCTGCGGTGGAGGACGTCATTTAAAGTCCTTTTCATGTTTTCATAGCAGGCAAAATACATGGCGTGTGCCGGCCCTGCCCCCATCACCATCACGTTGATGCCCCGTAAGGGTCTCCAGAAGCCTTCAGTCCGGATGATTTGCTTGAGGGCGCCATATACGCTTGTGTAGCGGGCTTTGGGATCTGGATGCAGGCTCTGCATTCTAGTCTGCTCGGGGAGGGAAAGAGAACAAAGTGGCTAAGTGGCCCTGCAGAGATACTTTTAGGAACCTCATCTAGTCAACCCACCTCCCATTGGTAAGTGCACAGGACAGGGACAAGAGGAATAAAT
Source organism: Pseudochirops corinnae (assembly GCA_028646515.1). NCBI lineage: Eukaryota > Metazoa > Chordata > Mammalia > Diprotodontia > Pseudocheiridae > Pseudochirops > Pseudochirops corinnae. Next base: position 16,090,541 of record CM053585.1, read on the forward strand.
ATTTATTAAGCATCTGCTATGGGCTGGATCCAACTTGGAGGGGGTCCCACGTTCCAGAGGTAACAGTTCACACTGAAGTTATATAGTGATGGTCAAGGAACTTCTCACCCCCCCCTCCACGGTTAAACAAAGAAAAATGGCTCCCCAAGCATTTCCGCCATCATCCCTCCTGTTACCTTTGTACCCCAGGGCCTGTCACAGAGGAGGCACTCATGGCATCCCCCTCTACACCCAGAGGAAAAATAGTAATTATAGGTTTCATTTGTACCACCAAGAACAGTGAGGCTTGACTTGGGCGGGCCTTCCAGGGCTACACCCAGGTCAGCCATGCAAAGATTGCCAGAGGCTTACAAAGCATGTTCTCACAAATCATCCTGGCAGGCAGAAATGTCATTGTCCATCCCCGTTCTAAAGATGAGAAAGAAGAGGAGGCCTGGTGGATAGCGCTGGCCTCAAGTCCTGATTCTGACATGGTGGGGGGATACCCCTGAGTGGCCGGCTAACTCTGAGATTCTCTAAGCTGCAGATGAGGTGCAGATCTGTACTGGCAAAGGAAATTTTGTCACCTAGGAGTCCCCCCTGTCAGCAAAATCACAGGTCCAGGACCTACCCTCTCCCTACAGATGAGCAGGCTGTGGCCCCACAGGGGGCTGAAAGGAGCCCCTAGGCTCACAGCCAAGGGGCTGTGATGTGAACCTAGGTCATTCTGATCCCCACAGTTCACTGTTCTTCCCATTAAATCAGGCTCACTCTCCATTCAAACGGCACCCACAAAAAAGTACGCTGAGAGTAAGAGAGAATCTCTCCAAGATAATCTGGTGTACAGCCTTATTTAATGGAGAAGTGGCCATCCAGCCTCTGCTGGGGACCTCCAGGGATGGAGAGCTCACTACCTGTTGAGACAGCACACTTTACTTTTAAATGCCTCAACCTATCAGGAAGGTTCTCTTCCACCCTCTTTGCATCCTCCTACCATTGATCCTGCTTCCACAGGCCGGGCCCAAGCAGGCTAAGTCCAATTCTTCCTCCATGCAAAGACCCTTACCCCCAATGCTGTATCCCAGCTAGGCTCCGTATCCCAACTCCTGAAGGGGTCTCCAGTCCCCTCACTTCTCCCGCCTGGTCACTCTCTTCTGGGACCCACATCCTTCCTCACATGGTGCCTCCCAGGTGAACCAAGGCCTGCCCTGGCTACCGCCTCCTCTCTCGGCCCTGACATTCCATTGTGCCGCCTAATCTTGTGTCCCAGGATGCCTCAGGCCTCTCTCAAGGTCACTCTGGACCCCAGACTAAACAAAGAAACTGGTGAGAAGTCACTAAACCCCAACAGCATGTGCCAGGCACCGTGCCAACGAGCACTTTACAATTATTCTCATTTGATCTTCATGACTCTGGGAGGCAGATGCTGTCGTTATTCCCATTTTGCTGAAGGGGAAACCGAGGCAAACAGAAATGACCTGCCCAGGGTCACACGAGTGTCCCCAAACTTCTTCCTTACTTTTTTCCTACTTCTCAAACAGTTCAAGTTTAACAACGAGTTACTAAGGTCCTACTATGTCCAGAGCACTGTCCTGAGCATGTAAGAAGAACTAGTCTGGTCTATTTGGGGAGATAATGTCCCATATTAATCATTTAATTCAGCCCCATCTGAAAAGGAATGGGTACTGTCTCCCTGGAGCTCTCTGAGGGCAGGGGAAGCCACATCCCATTTCTCTGGATTTCCCAGATGCCTAAAACTGCTGTGCCGACAACCTTGTACCCAGCCTCCGCCTCTGCCCTTAGCCAAGCCGGGTGTTGAAAGGGTCTCCTGCCCAGCCTGGATACAGCATCGGGGAGGGGGGGGGGGGGAGGCGGCGCCTGTGACACTGTTTAGATCTCGAATGACCCCTGCCCATGCTAATGAAACCCAACCAAGGCAGAGATGTGCTTTCCTGAGTCCCAAGCAGGGAGGTCAGCTTTCTCTGCCAGCTGTCAACCACAGCATGTGTGTGGGCACCAGATGGGGGAGGGGGTGGCTGGTAAGTCACCTTTCCACAAGAAGAGGCCCCCAGCTTTCTTAACTAGACAGTGAGATTCTCCTGCCCCAGCAAGGGAAGTCCATGGCCCCAAGCCTGGGGAAGGAGGGCTTCCCCTACCTAACTGTTTCTTGACAGGGCTTACATGACTGGCCCATTATCCAGGATTTTTCCTGGAGTTTAAGAGAAAGAAGACACAGCTACCAAGGAAGACTAGAGAAGCCTCCCCTCCCCACTCAGAGCTGGCAGTGATGGGGGCCCTGTCTGGCTAGACCAGGCATGCACGATGGGGCTGGAGAGAAGGGGGAGAGATGGGCACCTTCATTCCTGACATCATCCCCTGGGGCTCAGTTACAAATCCTGCCTTTGTTAGCTCTAATGAGGCTGGTTCCCTGCAGAAAGCAAATTTACACAGTGGGAGAGGAGACTGTTCCCTTGGCATGCCTGGGAGAACGGAGGCAGAGAAAAAGGGAGAAAGGAGAAGAGAATGGATGGATGGTGAAAACTCTCCCTTCCAGCATAAACCCACATAAGAAAAAAAGACATACTCCAATGGATTTCCCCCAAAGAAAATTCTAGAAATACCTTCCAGTATGAATACCTTTTGGCCTGGCCCATTTCTAGGAAGCCTCTACCTTCAAGAAACAAGGCCACTACAAGCTTCCAGGAGGGACCAGATTCTAAGAGTTCACATTCAAATGGGGAGGACAAAAGGGAACTGCTATGTGGGGGGAGTTAGGGCAGGGAATAAGACCTTCACAGAGGGAAAGGTGCTGGGGAGGAGGAGGGAGAGAAAGCTGGAGCATGCGATGAAGAGCTAGGAGTGAAGTCAGTATGGATGGCCAGCTTCCTGCCTTCCTCCCTTCCTTCCTCCCTCCCTTCCTCCCTCCCTTCCTCCCTCCTTTCCTCTCTCCTTCCTTCCTTCTTCTCTCCTTTCCTTCCTTCCTCCCTCTCTCCCTTCCTTCCTCCCTCCCTTCCTTCCTCCCTCTCTCCCTTCCTTCCCTCCTTCCTTCCTTCCCCCCTCTCTCCCTTCCTTCCTTCCTCCCTCTCTCTCTTCCCTCCTCCCTCTCTCCCTTCCTTTGTTCCTTCCTTCCTTCTTCCCTCTCTCCCTTCCTTCCTTCCTTTCTTCCCTCATCACAGAATGTCTGGAATGTCAAGACAAAAAGAAGCCCAGCCCTTCTTCTCTAGGCAGTTCTGTTCAACAGCTACCAGTTCTGAAAAGAGCCCCTGAAATACTCTGCTCCCAACACAGCTTGACTGGGGATATATATGTCTTGGGCCCAGAGTCTGTACTTTATCATTAGAATACAATGACCACCCTCACAAAACGAGCAGCCAATGGCAGTAGGTGGGCTGGGGACCTGGGTTCTAGTGTGGTCTCTGCCACCTTGGGCAAGTTTCTGCTCTCTCTGTTGGGGCCAGATGACCTCAGAGGTCATCAAATATTCCTGGGGGCCCAGCCTTCTGGGAGACTGCAGGAAGACTGGGCTGGGAGCCAGAAGGCAATATGGGTGATCGGCTAGAGTAATCTCACCTGGCATTCACTAGCCATCTGCCTGGAGGACAGTCACATAAGCTATCCTGAACCAAAGCTTCCTCATCTCTAAAATGTGGAGGAAAGAGAACATCAAAGCATCAGGAAGACCTGAGTTCAAATCCCACTTCCAATGCTACTTGTATGACCTTAGGCAAGTCACTTAACTTCCAGAGGCCTCAGTTTCCTTATCTGTAAAATGGAGGGGGGAGCACTAGATTAGACTAGCTTTTGAGGTCCCTGGCTCTATATCTGAGGTCATATCAAACTGCCTGGGTCTCTGGTCAAATCACTTACAGTTCCAGGGCCCCCAGCAGCTGGCTAAGAGTTGGGAGGCACCAACCCACATTGATAAAGGGCGTTGAGGCAGCTGCCTAATGGATGAAGCTCTGGACCCAGAGTCAGAAAGACCAAAGTTCAAATCTTACTTCAGATACTTGACAGCTGCATGATCCCAGACAAGTCATTAGCCTCTCTCCCCTTCAGTTTCCTCACCAGTAAACTGGCGATAATAGCACCTACTTCACAAAGTGGTTGTGATGATTGAATGAGAATATATGTAAAGGATTTCACAAACCTTAAAGCACTGTACAAATGCTGGCCATCATCATCATCCCAATGAAATCACAGGTCGGGTCCAAAAAAAAATATGGAGAATAACCTACAAGGCGGCTAACGCCCTCAAAGGTCCCTTCTCCTCCTGGAGTCCTGGGATTCTCCCCCTTTCCCTCAGCAGCAGACCTAAAGACCAAAGATCCCAGCCCTGATTTTGCCAGTCCAGATGAGTTATCTCAGCAGTGGTAAACTCATAAAAAAAAAAAAGAAATCCAGAACATCCTCAAAAGATATCCTAATGAAGATAAGGTCCTGTGATATCATCAGTTATGGGAATTCCCAGGTGAAGAAACTTCCTCTGCCAGTTCAGGGTCCCATGGCGTGTGACACTGACTGGTCTGCCAAAGGTCGCATGGGCACTGAGTAGCAAAGGCAGGAAATGCAGTCAGGTCTTGCCTGGGCTCCATGGATGGCTCCGTCCATGATGCCTCCCTTTCCTTTATGTAATAATAACAACAAATGTTACAAAAATAATATATATTCTAATATATAATTGTGTATATTTTATGTGTATAGACAATATATATTTACATATAAATATACATATACATATGTAAGTGTACACACACACACACACACACACACACACTCACTCCCACTAACAAGTGTTCCCCAGGACTTGGCAGTGACCCCAGAATGGCCAAAGCTCTATCAGCAAAAAGAACCACATTGCAACTGTCATTCAAAGCTCTGCTCCTCTTCACCAGTTAGCCAGAGGGCAATCCAGTCTCATCGTTTAAAGACTACTCACTAAGTCCCAGAGGAGCCTGGATCTCTGCTTGGGGAGAGAAGCCTCTTCTGTCTTCTCTGAGCCTGTTTCTCCAACTGTACAATGAGGGGGGTTGGCCTCAGTGGCCTCTGCAGTCCTTGCCAAGGCCAGATCTATGTTCCTGTGACCCCTCTGAATCTCAGTCTCTTCATCTGAATAACAGAGATGTTCATCGCTAACACTGATACAACTTCAAGGTTTCCTGAGTGGGTGTTTTCCTTATGTTCTTTCATTTAATCCTCACAGAAATCCTGAGAGGTAGGTGCCATTTGGGAGATGAAGAAATTGCCACACAGAGTCATACGGCTAATAAATGTCCTGGACAGGATTTGAGCGGGGGCCTTCCTGCCTCCTAGTTACACATCTGAGCATCCGCTGTACCCCCTGCATCCGACACACCTACGTCACAGCTGGTCCACCATAGCAAGGGCTTTGCTAAAACATTTTAAATCTCAATTTCCTTAATCTATGAACAGGAGGAGAAATGGAGCAGAGCTGTCATCCCCGGCTGCCAGAGATACCCAACCAATGCCACTGCCAACTGGGTGGAAGCATCAGGGCCAGACCCCATATGCCCTTCCTACAAAGGCCCCTGCCCCCAGCAGAGACCTCCAAGTCTTGCTGGCCATGCAGTTTTCTGATCTGAACTGGAGGTTGGCGGATAACGCTCAGGAAGGCACAAGGCCACCTTCCCGCTGACTATCTTTGAGCAAGGACGCTTTGGCAGAAGTGAGCATCCCTGCCCAGAGCTGGCCCTTTGCATACACAAACACAACTACAGATCATTCTCCCCTCCCCCAGTCACCCATTTAAATACAGGAAGAAATCCTTGGTCTGGCGGCAATCTATACAAAAGACAGAGCCAGGATAAGGTCAGCACGATGTCACAGCTTGCACACCAAGGCCTTCCTAGCTCTGCTTCCCCTCACCCCAAAGGCCAGCAGGGTGATACATCAGGGTAGCTTTTGTATATTTGGAACTTCATGGAACCATCCATAACACCAATGAAAACTGAGACTGGGCGCTGGAAGTCTGGAGTCAGTCAGAGAAGATGGCAGCCGCCATGCTGGTGAAACCGTCATGATATCATTCATCCAGGCCCCACAGCAGCCCCTGTCCAGCCTTCAGAAATGCTCGTTAGTGTTCCCAGGTGCCCAAAACCCAGCCCCAGAAGGCAACCCCACATCCCCAACACAAATGTGTTTGCCAAGAGATCAAGGACCTCCAAAGATCAGAGACTTTTTCCAAAGTGGATGGAGCCTCAGAGGTCATCGGGAGCAGAATTTCTTTGACTTTTTCTGTGTTCTGGTCCCCTGAGCATTCAAGTCTGGTGGAGTCTATGGATCCCTTCTCAGAATCATGTTTTTAAAATAAAATACACAGGACTTCAAAGGGAACCAGAAGTTAGGAAAATAAAGATATATCCATGTTCCCAAACTACCTGAAACCCATCTGTGAATCCATAAATCAACAACTCCTGATCTTGGGCAGTCCACTCCTGAAGGAAGGCCACTAGGTGGCTCAGTGGATGGAGTACTGGCTCTGGAGCCAGGAAGATGAGTTCAAATCTCACTTCTAGCTGGGTGACCCTGGGCAAGTCACTTCCCCTCATTTGCTTCTGTTTCCTCCTCTGTCAAATCCAGTATCTCTGCCAAGAAAACCCCAAATTGGATCACGAAGAGTCAGACACAACTCACCAACACTCCTGAGCAAGAAATCATTTTTTTAACCCTCTGACCAAGTCACCCAGCCTGGACATTCACACCTTGCAATGACAGAGAACTCACTAGTTCCTAGAAAATTCATTCCACTATTGGACCAATCTAAATCATTAAAAAGTTAACACGCATGTAGAAAATCCAACATATAAAGGTGAGAAGTAATATGAAATAGGGCTGGAGAGGTGGTCAGTGGGGGCCCTATCGGGAGCCTCTGGAAGTAGAGTGGATAGACATTGTAGAGAAAGGTTAAGTGACTTGTCCAGGGTCACACAGCTACTAAGTATCTGAAGCCAAATTTGAATTCTGGGCTTCCTGACTCCAAGTGCAGATGCACAACCCACTGCAAAAGTCGGGGTTTCAGACTCCATAGGCCAGTGCCCCATTCCGGAGTGCACTAGCATTTGATAAGCTCCTTCCTCGAAGTGCCACCTTACATTCCTTCTTCCATCTAATGGCACCGCTTCCTTGGCACCCAAGACGCTCTGTGTCCCATCTCTGGGCGTTTTCTCTGGCCACGCTCTTCATTTCTGCCTCCCGGACTTCCTCCAAGTCTCAGTTAAAATTCCCCATCTCCCCAGGTGTTTCCCAGCACCTCTCTGTGCTCGTGCCTTCCCCTCTTGACTCCCTCCCATTTACTGGCACCTGTCTGAGGCTTGTTTGTGCATCTATGTTCACATGCTGTCTTCTCCATTAGACCGTGAGCTCCTCGGGGGCGTGAGCTTCCTTTCTTGTATACTCTGCTCTAAGGAGGTGTCCGTACATGGCAGGCACTTAACTCGTGTTTACTGACCGACCCATGAAATCATAGCTCCAGTCCTAGCCCTGTCTCTGAAAGCAAAGAGTACAAGAATTTACAGAAACCTGGCAGACTTTTACGATCTGAGGCAGAGCAAATGAAACAGGAGGGAAAACAGACGGTGACTAAAATACACGAAACGAAGTCCCAACCAAAAGGCTGCTCGATTCTGTCTCACCAGAATGGTCCATTTTGGGTCTTCAAGTGGAAGGTGGGGCACGACGGGGCTGTACTACTGCCTCCATGCTCAGAGAAGCCTGTTTTGGCCACTGGTTTGGCCCAAGTGTTTTTCTTTGTTGCACAGGGGTCATGGGGAGGGGACAGGAGAACAGGTGGGGAAACACCACTCCCTTCCTCTGCTGGGTAGGGAGGTGAGGGCCCACAGGATCCAGAATCACAGGAAGTCCTTCCCTGTGGTCAACTAGGACTCTGTTACAAAGGTAGGGCCAATGGGGGAAGGGGGTGTAACCAAATTGGAAACGGGCAAAGGCATCAAGGAAAGATTAAAAAAAAAAAAAAGGCTAAAATCACTGGTCTGAGAAAGATCTTCAAGCTGGCCTTCCCCTTCCCCTTCCCAGGGGAGGAAAAGGAGGGAGGGAATGAGCACCCAGGAGCACACAGGTAGTCACTCAAATCCCCAAGTCCTAACCCTCCCTCCACCAATCAGGTGTGAGTACAAAGGAGCTGCCTGCCACTGCAGCGAATCCCTGTTATGTAAGGAAGGAACCAAAGGCAAGTCCAGATGCTGAAAGGCACTGCCAGGGTCAAATTACCCAAGAAGGGCCCAGAAACCCACACAAAGGTCTTTGGGGCAGGGCAGGGCAGGGCAGGGCAAGGCAGGGCAGGGCTAATCCCTCTGGAGGGGAGGCTGCTGTTTCCAGATCTTTGCCCTCACCTTGCTAAAGTCCACCACAATCTACCAAAAAGCAGCTGGCTCCACCTCTGGGCATCAGGGCCCAAGGCCACCAACCAACCAACCAACCAACCAACCAACAACTCAGCCGAGGAAAAGGGGCTGACACCAGCACTGTGCCCAGGTGGTGTGGCAGGGCCAAGGCTGAATGCTGAGCCTCATTCCAGTCTGGCACTGGGAAAGGGATGGAGGAGACACCAGGCTCTGCTTCACACCAGGACACTGGGAGAAGCGAGTGCGGATCTGCGCACATCCGTGTTCTCACACACGTGCACAATCCACAATAAATACCATCCCAACCCAAAACCTGAACACAACCAAGGTATTCCTATAAAAGTGAGCGTCGCTCTGGGATGCCAAATCAGCCTGCTACTCAGAGGAACGCAGGAGAATCCTGAAGGATAAGAAACTCAGAGCCTGTGTCTGGGAGCCTCCCTCCAGGCCACACTGGTCCAGCCCGTCTCCACCAGCCTGACCCAGAAGCCAGCAGTCAGGTTAGGGAGGACTGGGAAGAACCATAGGGTCACAGCTCTAGACACAGCTCTCAGGTCACTCTGCAAAGGAGCAGAACCCCAGGCCCAGAGACACAAGAGTCCTAAGTAGCAGGGCCAGCATTTGAATCTGGGTCCCTTCCGACTTCAGATTGCACTTTTATTATTATTACTGTTGATAATGGTAACAATGGACGTTTCTACAGTATTTTAACATTTACAAAACACTCGAAAGACGTTCCTTTACAGGGGCCTCACAAGCGCCCCAGGGTTTGGTCGGCACAGTCTCACCTCCACTTTACAAATGAGGGAATGGGGCTCAAAGAGGCTAGACCCCACTGTTAGGGTCAGTGATGGGATTTGAACCCAGACCCATCCCAACAGCAAGCCCCGCACTCAATCCACAACCACCCCCTTCCCCTCCTGGACATTACTTTACAGATGGGCACAGTCTGAGGCTCAGCAGAGATAAGCACAGCTCTTAACCAGCCCAAGCCAGGACCAGAAGCCCAGGCTCTGACTCCACGCTGAACTTCTTTGCACAAAACTACCCACCCAGCCTGGTTTGTAATCAAATTCCCACCTCCTAATTGAGGGATTTGGCAATCCTGTCATGCCACACTAGCTTTGCCTAAAGCTCCCGTGCACATCTATTACAAGAGTAACAACTAACATTTAGCCTGCACTTTGAAGTCTGTACCAGCACTAGACGCTCTCTCAGTAGCTCTGACGTAAGCCCTGCCCATAATTATGATCTCCCCTTTACAGCACAAGACTGTGGCTCCAAGAGTGGCGAAATTTGAACCTAAGTCTCCAGGATTCTGAGGCTGCCAGAGCCTTCCTCAAGATATCTCAGAGACTTGGAAAGAGAGCAAAAGGCCTTCCCACAGGATCCCATCCTCCAAGGATCCAGGGAGCCCTGAATCCCTGGAGCAGCAGGAAAGTTCGACTGAGGCACCTCCTGGAGCCGTTCAAAATCCTGGGTACTCCAAAGCCCAAACAACAGGACTGAAGGTGCAATAGGAAGCAGCCACCACCTACAGCTATGATTAGCCAAAGCTCAGCACCGAGAGGCAGCGGACAGAGCTGGGGGCAAATCCTGGCTCTGCCACTGCCTGGCTGGGGGCCCTGGGTGAGGGAGGAGCCTTCCTCCTCTGGGCCTGACGTGTACAAGGAGAGGGCTGGCACAGATGGGCTCTAAGGAAAGAGGGCATCTTTTCTGCATCCTGTGTCCCTGGGGCAGTCAGGGGAAGCCCATAAGCTCCCTCTCAGAAAAAAGTCTCTATATATGTAAAATAAAACAATTCGGCTTCCAAAGGAACCCCATTACAATGCAGTGAGCCTCTTTTTCCCAGTACAAGTTCACCAAGGCCAAGAATCTCCCATCAGAGCCTCCTTGCCCCCTCCTGGGCACTCTGCTCCAGGTAGGTGTCTGTGACCATCTCAAAGGTGGAGACAAAGGTGGGGCAGCAGAGGGAGGTGCAAACTCTCACTTCAGTAATTATTCCCCAGTCTCTCTCGGACAAAGGTACTGGTCACAATGGCCCAGGGAGGTTGGGTTGGGGAGGGGAGGAGAAGAAAAGGTCCCAAGTAGACTAGGAGGCTATATACCAGCAGTGCTCAGATCACTGGTCCCTGGCAGCCCGTGCAGGGGAGTCTCTGCCACCCGGGCCTTCTAACACTCACCCCCTTGGGAGCCCACAGTCAATGGAAGGGAGATTAAAAAAATAATCCTCCTCCTCCTCCTCCTCTCTCCAGTCATCAGTCAGCAGGCATTTAAGTGCCTACTATGTGCCTGTGTGCCTGGCCCTGTGCCAACCTCTGGCAGGAACAAGGGCAAAACCACAAAAACAAGATCTCACCTGCCTCAGAGGTCACTCTCTCCCGGGCCTCAGTCCCCTGCCCTGTAAAATGAGGGGCTGGTCCAGTGACCTCTGTGGTCCCTTCCAGATCTATCCTGGGCACACCCAGGGGCACGCAGAGGGGACCAAGGTCACTTAACCGCTGCCTGCCTCAGTTTCCTCATCTGTAAAATGGAGACAACAGCACCTATCTCAAAGGCTTGCTTCGACGATCAAATGGGATAATCACCGTAACCGTTCAACACGGTGCCTGGCATCAAATGAATGTGAGCTCCTGTTGCTGTTACCCTCGTTGCTACTATCCTGTCTCTCAAGCTCTTGGGGCTCCATTTCCCCCTTTATAAAGTGAGGGGATCAGGCTTTGGAGTCGGGAAGACCTTGAGTTCCAGCCTTCCCTCTGACCCTGGCTGACTCTGTGACCTTGGGCTGATAAATCCCTTCTTGTCCTCATGACTCCTCCCCTATAAAATGACCCCTGGCATCTTTCTGTTCTAAACCTATGGTCCGATGAAATCTCAGGCATGAACCCCACGCCAAAAGTCAGGGCAACCTTGGAAAACTGACTCTTCGGGAAGGCAAAGAATCGCTCCCCACTCACCCCTGGGGTTGGCTGGTTTTTAATTTGCTGTTTGGTCTAATTCTGGGGGAGGGGAGAGGGAATTAGAGGCTGTCCTGAAAGCTGACTGGGAAAACCAGTGTTTTACAATGCAGGCCTTGGAGGGAGCCCAGTATCCCTGGCTGGAATGTTCTTCCTGCCCCACAATGGTCCAGGAGGCCCTGCCCATTATCACCCAAGAGCCAGCACCAACCCTACTGGCAGGCTAGCTGGATGCAGGCCAGCTGGAGCCCAAGGAAAAAGAAGTCCCCTGATCAGAGCAAATCAGGCACTTGGTTTGAAGAATGACTTCCAATATTTGCATAATATTAAATGGTTTATATAAGGTTAAATGATCTGCATACTGGTAAGGCAAGGAAATCACAGGATCGGAGCATTTCCCCATTCCATCCCCACAGAGGAAGTTCAGAAGAGGAAAGGGAAGGGAATAAGTACCGATAAAAGCCCTACTATGTGCCAGACATAGAGGAAAACAAAGAAAGGAAGAAACACCAGTGCCCAGCCTCCAGGGCTTCACAGTCAAATGGATAGACAACATCCAAACAACCATGAACCAACAAGACGTCTAAAGGATACACTGGGGAGAATCTCAGGGATGAGGGGCATTAACATTTCTTTGTCCATAGAGGGTCTTTTCCTTGATACCTTGATTCTATGGAGCTCTGAGCCAATCTTCCCTAACTCGTGCCTCAGTTTCCGGCCCCATCGCTTCTTTGACTTATTCTCTACTCATGACATGAAGCAAGGTCACTTCTCCTACAAGGTCCTCAAGTCAGAGAGAAAGGGTCTGCAGAAGAGGGAGATTTATCTGGAGAAATCCACAGCCCCACACTTGGCAGCTGGCAAAGAGAGTGGCCCAAGATCACTGTTCCTGGCCATGGACCAAGAGCCCTTCAGAACGGGAAAAAGAAGGGACAAGTTAATCATTACAAGACACCACAGCCTTCAGAGGGTCAACAAACTTTGTCTCCCTCCCAGTGAGACCTCTGGCCAGAAGCCACAGACTATCTGAACCCCACTGGCAGCTGGCCCCTCCTGAAGAGCCCTCAGAATTCTTCCATTTGGATCAACCTCATGGCCACCCCAGATCACTTCTGGCTGGGCTCTCTGTAGTTTAGAAACCACTTGGTGTGTGATCAGACTATCAGCCTTTGTCTCAGCCCATTGGAACTCCGAATAGAAGGGTCGCCATCTTGGCTGCCACTGTCCCACTCCTGACTACAGGCCCCATATCCACCCACTGTCCCCAACAGAATGCTGGAAGACTGAAGGTCATGTAGTGGCTGCATAGCTCAGAGCCCCCAGAAAGACAGTTCCAAAGCACCAGGAGGACAGTGCAGCATGCTTGGAAAGTGGACGAACGTCATCATCATTTCACAGGCTAAGCCAGCCAGGGTCTCTGATCCAAGGACCAAACCAGGAGAAGTGTCCAAAGCAAAGGGGCCTCATCCATCTTCAAGGAAGGAGTCAGTCCGTCAGTCAACTGGCATTTATTTGTTAAGAATCTACATATGTCCCAGTAAGGAAGGCAAAAAAGTCCCTGTTTTCCAGGAGCTCACAGACCATTAAGATTCTTCTCCATTCACATTTGTAGAGTGTTCTACAGCTTACAAAGTCCAGTCACTGGTAGAATAGGGAACAAGAGCTCTCAGAGGGCAAGGAATGTCCTATTTCTGTCTTTACAGGACCCCAGGAGAGTATAAATTCTGTCTCCTCTGTATTTCTACCCTTAGGGATGTGGCTTATAGGAGGAGCTTAAAAAACAGAATTAAATTTTCATATATTATATTTGCTAGTGTCCCAGCTCCCCGTCAAGGCAGATGGAAGCTGCCAGAGGGCAGGAGGGTTATCTCACTTGTGTGTCTACAAACACTGCCCAGAACAGAGGGGGCATTAAAGAAAAGCTTGTTCACTGATTGATTCTGAGCCTTCTCCCTCAAAACACCCAGAAGTGTTGGAGCTGGAAGGAACCTCTACTACCCTCTTCCCATTTTAAAGACAAAGAGGCTAAGGTCCTGGGAGTAACCCTTCCCCCTACTACTGTCACAATAAACCCACAAGGCAGTAGTCAGAGGTAGAAGGTCTAGTCTGAGACCCAGGGAGATGAACTGGCCTGCCTAGCACCCAAGGTTACAGAGGTCATGCCAGAGAGGGATTCGAACCCAGATCCTCTAATTTAAGAGGAAATGCTCTTTCCATCATCCCACACTACCTCCCTGAGTGTTTTAACAAGGGAGATAACAAAGACATATGAATTCCTCCTCTCTGTCTCTGTCTCTGTCTCTCTCTGTCTCTCTCTGTCTCTCTCTCTCTGTCTCTGTCTCTGTCTCTCTCTGTCTCTCTCTCTCTGTCTCTCTCTCTCTCCCTCTCTCTCTCTCTCTCTCTCTCTCTCTCTCTCGGGTTCCCTGCCTGCCTCCCCAGCCCAGTCCTCCAAAGTCTCATCCAGAGAGATGGCCAGGGCCCCCTGGGATGTCTCTAACCCAATCTTCTTAGCCTTTACCAGACCAGCTGGACTCTCTGTGACTCAGCTTCCCAGGGCTGAACTTGTAGGAAGCAACCAGCAGGATGAAGGATCATGGAGGGGCCACTAGGAATTGCCCTGCCTCTGATCCCTGTGTTGCCCCCCACCCACTTGAGGGTGGGTCCCTGCTGAGATTCCTGGAATCCCCCTGGCCACATTCTATTGCTCACTGATGGATTTAGAGATTCCGCAGGGGTGTTCCCAACTAGCCAATCTGGGGTGAGTCAGAGGCCAAAGGGAAGCAGGAGCCAGCTCCCAGTGACCTTGGGCATGGCCTGGCCCAAATTGCCTTTCCAGCCTTATGCACTCTCCCCGCCTCTCCCCCAAGTCCTTTATGGTCCAGGCAAACCAGCCTTCAGCTCCTTTCTCTTACACAATGTTCCATTTCCCATCTCTGAGCCTGGGATGCACACTCTTCCCAATCACCTCCTAGAATTCCACACCTCCTTCAAAGCTTAGCGCAAATGCCCCTTTTACACGAAGCAGCAAGGGAGAACAAGTAGACAACTGGACTTGGGAGTCAAGACCTGAGTTCAAATCCAGCCTCAGACACTCACGAGCTGGGTGACCCTTTTGGTCTCAGTTTCCTCATCTGTAAAATGAGCCAGAGAAATAAATGGCAGATCAGGTGAAATACTATTTATGAAGCCCTTTGCAAACCTAGCAGTGGTTCTCAGCCTGTGGGTTATGTTCAATTTGTAACAATGAAAATACATCCTGCATATTAGATATTTACATTACAATTCATAACAGTAGCAAAATTACAGTTATGAAGTAGCAACGAAAACAATGTTATGGTTGGGGGTCACCACCACATGAGGAACTGTATTAAAGAGTCACGGCATGAGGAAGGTTGAGAACCACTGCCTTAGAGCACCATTTCAATGCTACCTAAGTGACTTCCCCACCCCCCATCCCCTTCCCCAGAGCTGTTCCCTAATTCCCAATGTATCCGTGTCTGTTTTTAATATACCTATAGATGTATGGTCTCCCCCTGTGAGCCCTTTGAAGAATGGGACTGGCCACTGCCTGGCATACACTGGCACACTGATTGACTCCCCAGCCCCACACAAGCAGGAATCTCCTGGGGCTCTTATTCAAATTGAGTCACAACTCCCAGAGTTTGAAGGAGATCTTTCCTCCAAGCCCCTCAACATAGAAAAAGGTTCCAAGGTGTCCAAGCCACTTCCTCTGAGTAAACATTCGATCCAGCTCTAAGCAAAGGATTGGGAATCAAAAGATAAGAAAGAAAAACAGAATCAGGAAGATTACATAGACTTATAAAGTATGGGGAGCCCAGTGACAGGAACAGAAATCCTCCTGAGGACAGGGAAGAACAGTATTCCTAAAGCTCAGCAGAGGGCCCAGAACACAACAAGCACTAAATGTTTGGGGGCCTAGGGACTGAAGAAGCCCTTAAGGCGTTAGGGAGGCTATAAAGAGTGAGGGATAATGACTAGCCTGGCACACAGTAGGGGCTTAATAAATGTTTACTAAATGAATGGAGTCAAGGAGACCTAGTCATTAGAGGATTACTAGCTGTGTGACCCTAGGCAATTCACCAACCTTCTGAGCCTCAGTTTCCTCATCTGCCAAATGAGGCTAATTAACAGCACCAGTGTCACAGATTTGGTGAGATAATGTCTCTATCAAAGGCCCTTTGGAAGCTAAAACAAGGCTGACTCCTACTATCTGGCTTCCATCTAGAAGGCTGTGCTATTTCCACAGATCCCAGGGCAACGTGAACTCTCCATGGAAGCCATCTCTGAAGGGTGGCAAGGGAGATAACACAATGACAGAGGTAGAGGAGGGAAGACTTCATAGGGAGGTGGCAGGTAAGTTGAGGTGTCAATGAGCAAGGTGAGGAGGGAGAGCAATGGAGTGCAAAGGCCAAGAGGTAGGAGATGGAGCAATAAGCATGTTAAGGAAGAAGCTGGCCAGACAGCATTAAAATGGGACTGCAAGAGGACACCCCTCCAAGCTACCTGCTCCCATAGTGACAGAGGCAAGATGTCACCATAGATTAGTCATACAAAATACACCTGGGAAGGTCAAGCCAAGAAGGACTTGAAAGGGCTTTAAATGCCAAGGAGTCTATATTTTAATCTAGAGTCAACTGGGAGCCGCGGGAGGTTCCTGAACACTGATGTAGTCAGTCTCGTTCTTTAGGAATACCAACTTGGCAGCTGTCTCAAGGGTGGGTACAGCTGGGAGACAACTGCAATGCTCCCAGAAACAGATGAGAAGATCCTCAACTGGGGTGGAGGCCATAAGTGCAACAAAGAGGATGGATGGTTGGATGGATGGATGGGCAGATAGATAGACATATGGATGGATGGATGGACAGATGGATGGACAGACGGACAGATGGACGGATGGAAGGATGGATGGAGGGATGGATGGATGAATGACTGGCAGATGGATGGACAGATGGGAGGTATTTGGGGTGGGGAAAAAGGCTCTCTAGTACTTTGTGAATTAGCTATCAATCTCAAGCTATTCTGAGGCTCTTTCCTCTCTAGTCCAGGAGGCCAAGATTTTCCTAAGCTCCTTCTCTGATCATGCTATTTTCTCCTCAGAAGACTTCAGGGTCTTCCCAATGACTACTGAATATAGAAACAGTCTGAATCTGGCATTTAAGGCTCTCCACACTCATTCAGGTCTTCTCATATTACAAAGGCAAACCGAGTTAATAGATATCTCCTGTTCTAATGCTGCCTTTTCCCATCTCTAGACCTTTGCTCAAATGGTCTTCCATCCTTGGAACCCCCTCAGATCCTGGGTCAAGTCCCAACTCAGTTGACACCTCCATGATGACAGCTACCCTGACTTCAGCTAAATGAAAGGAATTCCCTCCTTCCTATTGTTTCTCACACTACTTTGCCTGGACCACTTCTTGCACTTGCTGCCCCATCACACCCAGTTGCTTTTCTACAAGTTTTCCCTTATTTGACCCTAAGCTCACTGAGAGCAAAGTCAGTGTGGTATATATCTTTGTATCTCTAGCACCTAGCACAGAGTGTCTTCTATGCATGAGTGACACGGTAATTCACACGGATACTAAAAGGACTTGACAGTTTTTCTGTGATGATATGGTAATTCACAAGTCTACAAACAGACTCAACAGTTTGTCTATGCCGACTTATAGAGTGAGGAGAGACCAGGACAGGCCATCAATAACCAACCAGAAGCCACTGGAGAAATCCAATCTCCCTCCTCCCACTTTACAGATGAGGAAACTGATGTCCAATAAATACCTTGTCCAATGTCACATCACTATTTTAATCCTGCCTCCAACAGTAACTAGCTTGTGTGACTCTAGACAAGTCACTTGAACTCTCAAGGCCACAGTTTCTTCATCTGTATAATAGAGAAAACATTTACTTCCAAAGGGTTATCTTGTTTTTCTTTCTGTATATCCCACATCGAGGATAGTACCTGGAACACCAAAGGCATCTAATAAATGCTTGCTGAGTGAATGAATTCTAGACCTGTAAACTCATTCCAAGCAACTGTCAAGAGTAACTGTTTCAAGGGCAGACAGAGGAACAAGTCCATCCCTCTGGCCTGCTTTTCCCTGTGCCTCCATCCACTGGCAGCTTCAGGGTTACACAAACATCTCCCATGATCCTCCCTGGCCCCTTCACCCGTCTTCCGCCAAACTGCTTGGAGCTGCTGCCAGAAACCTGTTTTCAATTAAAATCATCTTCCAGTAAAAACCACACGTTCTGAGTGAGTTTGGATTGTTCCGGAATCATCTAAAGGAACTCTGGGAACTTTCCATGAAGACATGGCTAGCACGAGTGACCCTGAGCTCCCCTGAACAGGGCAGACAAGGAAGCCAATCTCCCAGAACTCCCCCATCAACGGAGGCTATGTATTATCCTGACAAGCCAAGCCAATGGGACAACAGAAAAATCAACCGCTGACCAAGCCCCTAAACGAGGTTCTAGGGCTTGAAGGATGGCCTAAGTTCAAATCTGACCTCACATACTTACTAGCTGTGTGACCCTGGGCAAATCACTTCAGTTTTCTCAATGGCTCAATTTCATCTGCAGAATTAAGGCATGCAGCAAAAGGACATCTCTCAGTTTCCTTCCAAATCTAATCTAGGAGCTCGATGCCTGGTTTGAAAACCAGTACTGCCTTGACATAGTGGAAAAGTCACTGTCCATCTACGAGCTACCTCGTCTATATAACAAAAATAATTCAGCCTCCCTTGAATATGTCCACAGCCCTGGTTATTAGATAGTTACAGGTTCCGTATCTGGGTGCAGGGGGGGAGCCTTCTTCCCTGGGCTTCCAGGAGGAAAGGGTTCTGGATAATGAGAACGCTATACATTTGCGAGCTTTCCTTACCACTAAGGCCTTATCAGAGTGGATAAGACAGTCAGCTGCCCAATTTCAATTCTGACTCCAGCTCCCAGTCTTGAGAAAGGCCAAGGAGGAGAGAAATGGAGTCCCAGTAGCCAGCCCCAACACACAAAATCAAGTGGTAAATTCTTAAGAGGAAATCCCAGAATCAGAAATCAGGATGAGAGGAAGAGTGCTGGAGAGATGATCTGACTTTACAGATGAGGAGACTGAGTCTAGAGAAGCCCAAATGACTCACCCTTCCAAGTTTGGCAGTCTCTGTCCACTAGGCAGGGCCTGAACAGCAGTAAATCAGCACCTGTTTTCCAAAGAGGAAGGTGGATCGGAAGCTTAGTCCTCCCTAATCTGCCCAGCCCACAGAGTTAGTCAGCAACTGCTTCAGAAGTCAAGGGTCAAGTATATTAAGAGAAAGAAAAAACGACAGAAGGAGGGAGGGAAAGAAAGAAGGAGGGAGTATGAGAGAAAGAGGGAGAAAAGGGAGGGAAAGAGGGGAAGAAAGGAGAGAGAGGGAGGGAGAAAGAAAAGAGGAGGGAAGGAAAGAAGGGGATAGAAAGAAAGAAGAAAGGGAAAGAGGGAAGGGAGAGAGAAAGAAAGGAGACAGAGAAAGAAAGAAGAGAGGGAGGAAAGAAGGAAGGGAGAGAGGGAGGGGGAAATAAAGATGGACAAAGAAAAAAGAAAGAAAAGAAGGGAAGGAGGAAGGAGGGAGGGAAGGAGGGCAGGAAAGAGGAAGGCAGATGGCACCCTGGCCTCCTGGACAATATGGGGCCTTGAACTCTTGGACCAGAAATGCTTGATTCCTCCTCCCATGCTCAAACCCCAATCAGACCATTCCATGAAATCCAAGCCGCGCTCTCCCTGCCACATGCTCTCACACTGACCTTCTCCTCCCTGAACAGCTGGGAATTGTCAGAACCCCCCAGCTCCCTGGCCCAGGAAAGGTCAAAGCTGCCCCCTCACCAAGGGGATGCTCAGCCAACGCAGGCCTGTGTGTGTCATGGCAGCCTCTGAGGCAGCAGTCCTGCCGAGCCCCACAGAGACCAGGTTCTTATCTTTGCCAAGCCAGGCCTGCTCCTGGGCATCTGATACTCGAGGCTGGGCATCAAGGCCAACAAACAAGCCCGAAATACAAACCTCCCAAGGCTTGGCCTTGGATCCGATGTCAGAACCAGCTGGAGGTAACAGGATGTGGCTGCCGGTCAGCCAAGACGTCCCCATCCCCCACAGCTCTTTTGGGTGGCAGGGTGAAGTCAGAAAAACCCAGGTTCAAATCCACATCCCGCACTTCCTAGCTGTGGGACTCTGTACGTGTCCCATAACAGCCTGGGGATTCCGTTTTCCCGACTGAACCCACCTCAAAAGGGTCAAATAAAATAATGCATGTAGAATGCCCCCAAAGAGGAGTTCTTACTGTTCTCATTAAAAATTGCCACCCAAACAGCTTGGCAGCAGCAAAAGGGAAGGGGGCCGGGCCTGGAGTCAGCAAGACCTGTGTCAAATCTGACCTCTGACACTGTAGTGGTGTGACCCTGGGCAAGTCATTTTACTGTCTGCCTCAGGCTCCCCAGACCTTGCAAACCTTACAGTCCTATATAAACACTAACCAAGACCATGATGACATTGGGTTAGGTTGGGTTAGGACAGTGGGAAGGCCCTTTTCTGGGAGACTGGGGGGTTATCCGAGAGGCGTCCCCTGTGCCACAGGGTGCTCAGGCTGGAATCTTGCAGTCAGCCTGTGCCTCAGTTTCTCCAACCATCAAAGCAAGGCCTCTACAATCCCTTTCAGCTCTTGATCCAGAATCCTGTCGGTCGTGGAAGCTTAGCCTGGTCATGGGACCTGAAGACACTCACCTCCACCTATGGCCATGAGCATGACTAGCAGGAATGAATAACTAACATCTTCTCTCTTTTCTATGAGGCATCCGATGCAAAGAAAGCATCACCCCTCCCAGCAGCCCCATAAGGAAGGCAGTACTAGCATCACCAGGCCCATTTCACAGATGGGAGACTGAGGCTTCAGAGAGGGAAAGAGACATGCTCAGGGCTGCCGGAGGAGCCAGAGACTCCAAAATCTGCTCTCTTGATGCCATATAACTGTGACCAGGATGATGATAAGAGGTCTGGCAACACAGCTGTATAACCCCACAGCTCTGACCATCAGACATGACCACTGATCGAGAAGTTTCCTCAGTGGGAAGTCCCAAGCCCAAAGAAATTACACGCCCAGACCCAAGTAACAACAGGGGCAGCAGCTCACGCTTAAAGAGTCCATCAGGCTTCGCAAAGTACTTTACAAACATCTCATCAACCCTGTTTTACAGATAAGGAGACAGACTCAGAGAAACCCAGTGACTTATCCAGGGTCACTGAGTCTGTAAGTGTCTGAAGTGGGACTATTTACTACTTCACAAGTCCTTGGATTCCAGGAGAGGACCCAGTGCCACGGCCTGAGGCCCCATCTGCCAAGTCTCTGCAAGGCACAGTCAGCCCATCCATATAGGGGAGGCAGGCTACTGCTGAGCCCTAAGGAGCTGCCTCCTGAACCTCCTTAAAGACGGGTCCCACAAAAGCATCCTCTCCAGACAAACACACACAAGCCAGGCTTCAGCCACACAGAACCTCACTGCCTAGAATGACACTGACAACAGGAAGCACTTTCTGATGTCTACAACAGCCTTGCCTCGGCCCTCTCGGGTTTGGCTTCTCCCACTCACTAAGCAGCTGGCCCCCTCACCCACATCTCTCCCGGAGGCCTTGAGACGCCTGTGGTCAGTGCTGCCATTTTCAGAGGCCCTGGGGTCAGTTCTTCCATTCGCAGAGGGAGGCGAGGTCAGAGGTCAGGAGGTCAGCCAGGGAGTCAGAGCTGGGGAGAAGGGTTTCCCAGCAGGTGGAGAAGCTTCCTGTGCATTGCAAGGAACTTCCTCCAACTCACCTGCCTAGAGCCAAACCAGGCAGGGTGCAACACCCTCGTGGCCAGTCCTTCCAGTCAATTCCCTGAGCCAAAAGACCAAAGGATCCCAAAGGCTCTTTTGTCCCATCTCCTACTTCCTCCTCTTCCATTCCAATGAATGAGTTTATGTGGGAAGATGAGGAAAAACAGAAGGTGGAAGGCTGACTGGGGCTTTCCCCAGCAGCCAAGGGCAGGGCAGCTTCAGACCACGGAAAGTGCCTCCTTTCATAGGAGACAGAAGAAACCTTACTTGAGAGGTCATCTACTCCAACCTCCTTATTTTACAGATAGGGAAACTGAGGCCCAGAGAGGTTAACTCATTTGCCGAGGAGCACATATAGTTAGTAAATGCTGAGGCAGAATCTGAACACCTAGGGCTTCCTGACTGAGACTATGAACAGAGGAGAAACCCAAGCCATCCACAATCATAGGAAAGAATGCTCCAGCTCATCAATAAAGGAAAGGCATTTCTCGTCAGGCTCAGATTTGGCAAAGAGAAGATGAGAAGACGTTGGTGAGTGGTGGGCACACACCCTTTGACTCAGCCACACAAGGAAGTAGGCATGTGCCCCAAGGATGGCAGAGATCCCCAAGGCACTAAATATTGAGAGCAGCCCTCCTTGTGGTAGCAAACAATTGGAAACCAAGTGAATGCCCCTCAAATGGGAGCACGGAAAAGCCAAACAGTCATGCAAATTCAACGGAACACTATTGAAGACTACTGCCAAAATTGGCAAAAGAAATGCCAAAAGGGGCTGATTCCATGAACCTTGAAGGCCTCACATGAACTGATGCCAAGTAAAGTTGGCAAAACCAAGAGAGCAACGATGGGACGGTCACAATTAAGGTCCAGTCAAACTGGCTACTTCATTTCCCACCTCTATGTCTTTGCATGAGCTGTGCCCCATGCCTAGAATGTACTTTTTTTCACCTCTCAGCCTCTTACAAACCTAGTGCCCTTTAAAAGTCTGCATTTAAACACCACATTCTCTATGTGGTGTTTCCTTTCCCAATCCCTGCCCTAGCTGCTAGGGCCTTCCTCCTCAATGTTAGTTTTTTTTCCTTGCTAATACTTTGTATATAACTGCATAGATAACATACAAAGTCTCTCTGAAAGGGAACACATTTCTTGAGGGTAGGTAGGACCTGTTTTCCACTTTGTACTCTGTGGTTGGCCTATATACTTAGTGCTTAATAAATTCTTGTTGAACCTGGGAACTTAATAAAGCAAAGCTGAAGCAAATTAAATTGAAACTTGGTTATTTTCCCCAGGCTTGGCACAAAGCTCTGCACCGAAACAAAGAGGAGTAAATGTATCTCCTCCCTTTGTACGAGTTGGGGGCTATGGGTGTGGAGTACTACATATATCAGTCAGAGTTGGCTGCTGCCTGGTTGGTTTGACTAAGCTTCCTTTTCCTCCTTGGCTTGGGTGGGACTAGGGAATATATATGTAAATGAAGGTATGAAGAAAGTCAAAGCCATCGCGCCACCCCTGCCCCCAGCTCCTGACATGAAGGGCTGGGCCAGGATTTTCTATGGTCCCCTTGGACAGTGATTTAGGGCCCCAGGAGGGCTGTGTGCCCTCAAGCCAAGCCACACCAGACCCACACAGCAACTGCCCTCTGCCCTTCCTGTGGCCCAACCTGGGGCAGATGTTGCACAAACCTGCTCGCCTGGTTGGGCAAGAGACCCCACCCTGCTAAAACTCTCCCTGATGGCCACACTTTTGCTGGTCTTTATCCAGAAAACACTTGGGGGCAGGAAAAAAAACCCACTATGTTGAAGGCAGTGGAAGATTGCCAGTCCTGCCCCCCACCCCCTCTTTGGAACTACTGAGGGGAGCAGGGCAAGGAGGACTGTGTGAGAGAGAGAGTGAGGAAGGGAGAAGGGGAGAGAGGGAAGAAGAGAGGTAGAGGGGAGGGAGAGAAAGAGAGGGGAAAGAGGGAGGGAGGGGAGAAGGGAGAGAGGCTACTGTGTTTGTGTTCTTAAGGCAATTCATGGCAGTCCACATGCAGTGACTAATCTTGGCAAACGGAGAGAGGCTGTGATTGGCATGCCTATGGGCAAGATGCCATGAAGTAGAAAGTACCACCTCAATCTGGGAGGGACCTTAGAAGTAATCTAACTCTTTCATCTTACAGAAGGGGAAACTGAGCCCAGAGAGTAGAAGGCATTTGCCCATGGTCACCCTGACTCCAAATCAGGGGCCCTTTCTGCTGCTCCCACTCCTCTGGCTGGACCTCCCTTTATAACCCAGCCAAAATGTAGCCCTCACCACTCCCTCATCTCCCACTGCCTATTATCATCTCTAGTCCTTTGGGCCTGCTCTCCCCCAAGCCTGGGGAAGTCCACCTAGCAAAATCTTTCCTTTCCCTCTCTGAGCAGCTGTATCAGCTCCCATGGGTTTACTTATCCTCTCTATAGAGATAATTCCTAGACAAAGCCATCCTGTCCCAGTCACTCAGTGCCTCCTGGCCACCTCCTCCTGCATGTCCCAGAAGCATCTCGACCTCAAAATGCCCAAAACAGAACTCAGCATCTTCCTCCCAACCCTGCCCCTCTTCCAAACTTCCCTTCATCACCCTTCCCCCATAATTGGCTTCAAAATCTCATCATCATCCAGGACTTAATGTTCTCCCTCACCAGACATATCCAGGGGGTGGCCAAATCCTTTGACCTCCACGGTTCCTTTTGCATCTGACCCCATCTTACTCCTTTCTGAGCCGCCACCTGGGCCCAGACTATGGCAATGGCCTCCTCACTTGTCTCTCCCATGTACAAAAATAGTTATAAGAGCTCTTTCTGTGGTGGCAAAGAACTAAAAATTAAGGGAATGCCCATCCATTGGGGAATGGCTGAACAAGTTGTGGTATCTGTGGTGGAATGTTATTGTGCTAAAAGAAATGATGAGCAGGATGCTCTCAGAAAAACCTGGGAAGACCTATACAAACTGATACAAAGTGAAGTGAGCAGAACCAGAACATTGTACACAGTTACAGCAACACGGTAACAGGATCAGCTGTGAAACACTTAGTTATTCTCAGCTATACAATGATACAAGACAATTCTGAACACATTATCCATGTCCAAAGAAAGAACTGATGGAGTCTGGGTGCAGATCAAAGCATACTTTTTAAAAATGCTTCTTCTTTTCTTTTTGTCTGTTTTCTTATGCAACATGGCTAATATGGAAATGTTTTACATGACTACACCTGTATAATCTGTAGCAAATTGCTTATCTTCTCAAGGAGGGGAAAGGAGAGAGAATTTGGAACTGAAAATCTTTAAAAACAAATGTTTTAAATTGTTTTTACACATAATTAAGGAAAAAACAAAACAAAAATACAAAGTCATTTGCCTCCCCAACTCAGATTTCTCTCCACTCCAACACACTAAGAGAAAACACAAACTCCTTTGTCTGGCTCTTGAAGTCCTTTACAATCTGTCTTATCAGCCTCACCATACGTGATTCTCCTCCCTGTATTCTAAAGTCTGACCAAACTGGCCTTTTTCTGTTCCATCCACAGCACTCATTTCCTACCACCATGCCTTTGCACTAGTTACCCCCTATACCTGGAATGCCCTCCCCTCCTCACTTTTGCCTCACAGAATCCCTTGCCTCCTTCAAGACAAAGCCTAAGCACCAATTTTCTGCATGAAGTCTTTCCTGCCCTACTCTCCCCCCAATTAATGGTGTCCTCCCTCCCTCCCTTATATTTATTTCAGATTTATTCTGCTTATGCTTCTATGTGAACTTACTGTTTCCTCATTACAAAGTGGGCATTATTTCAATCAGTACCTTTACATTTCTAACCCTAAGCACAGCACCTGGCAGACAGGTACTTATGATTAACTGAAAGTGTCACCACTTCCATGAAGCCTTCTCTGATTCTACGCCGCACCCCGCCCCCCCCCCCCCCGCCAAGTCTCTCCTTTTGAGAATCTTTTTTATTACTTATGAGTACAACATATCACAGCTATTTATGCCTTTGTCTTATTCCCCCCAAGTGGCTGTAAGCTCCTCACGGCCCAGCTGTCTTCCACCATCTCTGAATCCAGTGGAGCTGGTATTATCTCTCTTATATATACATAATAGATGCTAACTGCCTCCTGCCTGGTTGAGACCCTCATCACACCTAAGTGTGGGCACTTGGGTAGCTGGAGGCAGAGAGAAGAGCTGGGAAGAAGCTCAACATAGGAGAAATTGGCTGGCCTGGGTTCAAATCTTTGCTCTGACAGTACTCCTGCAACTTTGGGCAAGTCTCATCTAACGTCTAGGCCTCCGTTCACTCATCTGTAAAATGGTGGTTTGGACTAAATGGCCTTCAAGAGGTCCCTGCTAGTGATGACTTAAATGGCTTCTAGATAAAGATCTACAATAGGCCCTGAGACCTTCTCCTGGGTGATTCAAACTATCAACAAGTATTTAATGAGCAGCTTCTATGAGCTAAGCATATGTATACACAGGCAAAAATGAAGGCGATCGAAGGTGAGGACATCGGCTCGGTAACTCTGAGCGAGACCTCTGTTGTTCACATCCCATTTTAAAAGGAAAGGCCACCATTCTGGGGGGCAGCTCTTCACATCAGAGGCGAAACACCCGTCTATCTGCTGCATTTCATGACAAGCCTGGCAGAGGTCGTCATCAAAGGCCTCAAAAGATCCAGTTCAGAAGCATTGCCCCCAGGTTCATCAGAGGGGGCAGGGGATGGGCAGCGGGACAAAGGCCCAAGCCCGGAATCAGAAAAGAAAGGAAAAAACAAGTGTGGAGAGATAACGACTGTATTTGTTTGGCCAACCCAACAGCTGGCTTTATGAAAGCAACTCCTAATTCTAGATGATTCAATCTCAGGGGCATTTATAAAGCACCTACTATGTGCTGCCAGCAGCGAGACATCTCGTCACTGCCCTCGAGAAGATTCGGCTTTTATAATAAACCAGTCTGTAAGGTCACAGGTTCCCTTAAAGCTGGAATGGGCCTCAGAGATCATCAATTCCCACTCCCCTTTTGACAGATGGGGAAACTGAGGCGAGTAGTTCACTCTATCACGCACCTTGATGGCCCAGCGGCTACAGCACTGAGCTCAAATGTGCCCTAGCTGTGTACTTGGCACTTAACCTCTTTTTGCCTCAATTTCCTCGTCTGTAAATTGGGAATAAGGACAAGGACAATGATGACAATGAGAGCAGCCACCTCCTGGGGCTGTTGTGAATATCAAAGGAGACAATAATTACAAAATAGTTAGCCCAGGGCCTGGCACACAGCAGCTCCATATAAATGCTTATGCCCCTTCCCATTCCCATTTAACACAAATTTGTTTTAAAATATAAGACTAAAAACAAAACTGCATGTTGTATAAGTATCATGGGGTCCAAGAGGAACCCCAAGAAGAGCAGAGAAAATGTACTGCCCTTCCTTCTTGGTAGAGCTGAAATACAGGAGTATGGAGTCACATCCTCACCCCTCTCCCACAGGCTAAGAGACCAAACACCCAGCAAGAATTCTAGAAAAGGGGATGGCTAGGTGGCTAGGTGGCACAGTGAATAGAGCACTAGCCCTGGAATCAGGAGGACGTGAGTTCAGATCCGACCTCAGACACTTAACACTTACTAGCCATGTGACCTTGGGCAAGTCACTTAACCCCAACTGTCCTGCGTTCCCCCCTCAAAAAAAAAAAAGCAAAAAAAAAGAATTCTAGAAAGATTTCTGTACTTGAAAGAGAAAGGAGAGTGTATGATCTCCCCTCTCAGGGAGCATTTTATTATTGTATCCTGGATGTAAAAGGAATGAGCATTTACTCAGCACCTACTGTGTGCTATGCACTTTGCTAAGCACTTTATAAATATGATCCCACTGGAGCCCCACAATAACCCTGAGAGGTAAACACTCATCTGACAGCTGGGGATACTGAGGCAGGAAGAGGTTAAGGGACTCACCCAGGGTCAGACAGTAAGTATCTGAGGCTGGATTTGCAATCACCCCCATGTTTGTAAATAAGATTCTGTCAACATCTAGAAGGGTCCTCAAAGATCTGCAAGCTCTAAGGGCTGGGGCTACTTCAATTTTTGTCTCCCCAGTGCCTAGCATGGTGCCTTGCACAGAACAGGTCCTTAATGAATGCTTACTGATTGAGTGAAACAGTGCCAACCTGAAGAGGGAGGTAACTGAAGGGAAAAAACCAGTACCTGGGCCAAGAGCACGCAGCCAACCAGCGGCAAGTGGGGCCCCAGGTGCTGGACCACTGATCTTTCAATACAGCATCATATCTCTGATGAGACCCAGAGAGCCACAACTCAGCCATGCCTGCCCCTGCTTTGGGGACTCCATCAATTGTTTTTCCCCCTACAATTTATTCCAAGGACTTACAAAGAGACAAGATCTGGCCCACCTGATAGGTAGGTTTCAATTTCCAAGGTCTCTTTTCAGCTGTTCCCTTTTCATTATTACTTACTTTTAAACACACAGACAACACAGACTGACTCTGTCTCTGTCTCTGTCTCTCTCTCTCCTTCCCTACCTCTTTCTCTCCCTCTCTCCCTTAAAAGCAGCCTCCCCCTCTGCCCAGGAGAACTCTGGGTGTAGAATACTGCACACACTGATTATCAGACTCAATGCATACCCATTGGTTTTAACAAAATACTTCTTTGAGTCTTTCCTTACAAAGGATGGCTAGCTGGGGAGGGGTGGAAAGGGTTATTAAAAAAAATCCAGAATTCATTATTTTTCAGTGACAAGGGCCAGGCAGGGGAGATCCCACCCTCAGGTTCCATCAAGAAACCAAGGAGACCACTGAATTAGGGAGTCAGGAGACCTGGGTTCAATCTTGACTGAGGCTGGATTTATGACCTTAGGCAGACTACAGAATTTCAGAGGGAGAGTGAATCTCAGGTGGCCCCTTCTCCCATCCATCCTCCACACAATCACCAAATCTCTATTTCTAAAGTTCGAGGCTGGCCACCACAATCCCCCCACCATGGATTCACTCCTCCGGCTCCCAGGGTCAATTACAAACTCTTTTATGGAATTTAAAGTACTCATTAATCTGCTTCTGGCTGACAAACACTCCAGGCCTCTTACAATCATTCCTCCCCACCTTGATGCACATATTCCAGCCACATTAGTCTCACAGAAATTCCTCATAGAAAATAGTCCATTTCCAGCCTTCAGGCTTTTGCATAAGCTGTGCCCCATCCCTAAAACATTCTCCTTCACCTACATCCCTTGGAATCTCTGATTCCCTCTAAGGCTCAGCTCCAATACCTCCTCCCCACATGAATTTTTCCTGATCCCTCCAGTTGTTAGTCCCTCCCACAGCTTCCAATTAATTTGTACATACAAAATCTGAATAATCTAACCATATCATGGGAATCATTATTCTGACTCCTCAGGACCTAGCTATGTTTCCTATGGAGGCTGATCTCAGGAAGGTCTGGGTTCAAATTCAGCCTCTGATACATCCTGGCTCTGTGATCCTGGACAAGTCATTTTTAACCTCTCAGAGCCCCCAGGCAACTTCTGGCTGGTGTTTTCTCACTACTTTTATATGTTGTTTACACATAGAAAAAAATGTCATTTAATAGACTGGCAAGCTCCCTGAGGGCAGAGACAGCTTCTGTTTGTCAAGTGTCCTTGGCACCTAGGCCAAGGTCAGGTACACAGTAGGCATTTCATAAATTCTCACTGAGGAGTAAAGGCGAGCTGGTCCTGCCCTCCCAGGCTTGACCAGGTGCCACCCCCACCATCACCCCATCTCAGACATCATTCAGCCACCTCTGTGCCGGGCAGACCGGGGGCCGGGACAGAAACACTTGGCTAGAGGAGAGTGTGGCTCAATGGAGAGCGCCCTGGGCACTTACCATTAATCAGCAAGCGTTTATTAATCGCCTTCTGTGTGCCAGCCACTAACTAGCTGTGTGCCCCAGGGTCAGCCACTCTTCTCTATGCGCCTCAGTTTCCCCATCTATAAAATGGAGACAATGCCACTTGTAGTAATCACCTCCCGGGGCTGCTGTGGGGGGCCAAACTTTACAACATTGTACGACTCTACCATTATTAATCATTTGTTATATTGGTTTTTTCTACTTATAGGAGAGAAGGGACTATAAGGCCCCCTAAGGCTGATGCATACCATAGGAAGGAGTAGGGAAATGAGCTCCTCATCACTGGGGGTATCCAAGCAGAGACAGGTGCGAAGGGATTCTGGTTTTGGGTGGTTGCATCACATGGCCTCTAAGGTTCTTTTCAACCCTGAGGGCCTCGGATTTGGGGGTACTAAGTCAAAGAGTCAGAGCCCCACTTTTCCCACCAGAGGTCCTGAGAGGGAGGCAGACTCCAGCCACAGAAAGGCTCCTCATTAAAACCTGGGAACATCAGCCAGGCCCAGCTGCTCCAGCATTCTTCCTCCAGAAGGCTGGCAGCCGGGTTAATCCCCTGAGCACGGGAAAGGGAGGGGGGAAAAGGGACAGGCCTAGAGAGCTCACCTAACACTCACACAGGGGCCCCTTTGGGCTGCACATGGGAACCATGGACTGGCCTTGGTAGGGAGAGGAGGCTGGGAAATCAGCAGATGAGACCCCGTGGAGAAGCCTTGCTTACTGGGGTATGGCAGGAAACCAACCCTCTATATAGAAAGTATAGAAAATAGGGAGGGTAAAAACCCACAAACCTGGAAAAGAGACTAGAGTCATTAGCACTGGGGTCAGCAAGCCTCTGACTGGAAGTTGTAAACCTCACCCTCCTGGGCCTCAGCTGCTTCTTTGGGAAAATGAGAAAAGCTGACTCTGACCCAACAATCCCACTGGACAGAAGGACAGACAGAAGACATACGGACACAGAAGTGCACGTTTACAATACAGACATGTCTAGGGCGCTAGTACACGGGCTGCTGCTGTCCTGGGTAATTGGCGAGAACCAAAATGGCATCACTGTGTCAGGGCCAGGGTACTGTGTGTCCGGCTGTCTGATCAGACCAATACAGCTCTCAGCAGGCTCCACCACAGGTCAGACCACAAACAGTCCCTGGGAATGCTGGGAGTGGAGATGGCTGGAAATGTGCACTTCTCATGTTTCTTTTGAGCTACTGAAACTATGTATACATACATGCCTGTATAGAGATACATATATGCACACACAAATACAGCCTAAGGAAGTCAGAGAAAAATAAACCAGGCAATCAAAAAGCATTTATTCATCACTTATTATGGGCCAGGCCCAGCAACAAGTGGCTCAGACACAAAGACAAAACAATGAAGCGGTTCCTGCCCTCAAGGAGCTTACACTCTGATAGGGGTGGCAGCACTCACATATATACTTACGGTGGGGGGGAGGGGAGGGAAGGTTGCCAAGAACTGGAAACAAAGTGAGCACCAACTGAGAAACTGACCCGACCAAGTGAGGTATGTGGACTTAATGGCCTGGGGCTGTAGGAGGCATGCTCATGATTGGAAGGCTGGTCTGGAGTGATGTGGAATGAAAGGAGCAGTGTCCTCTGGAGAGGCAGGCACACAGTTACCTGAATCAGGTAAAGAGACCTAACAGGAAGCCGTACCCCAAGGAATAACCATTATTAGTCCAGAAAACAGATGAGGAAATCATAGGCCTCCCTTTTCCCAGCAGAGAGGGGTGGAACCATGGGGACAGAACACTGCACTCTCAGACCAAAGTAGCTGGACTGGGCATAACTAGGGAGGGTTCAGCTAGGATTCTGTCACCTTCACAGACATCGGGAACTTCCAGGTAAGGAAACTCTTTCTTTGGGTGCAGGGAACACCTCTTCTGTAACCTAACAGTCCAAGCTCCCTCTGCTTGCCCAGGCTCACAGAGACAGTATGCTCTTACTAAGCCCAGCCCCCTAACCACTACTACTTCTCCTAAAAGCATCAACAATCTCATTTTTCAAACATCAGGCTATCAGGCTAAGTGATTTGTTATCTGACTCAATTCCATGATCTGCCAAGGGCCTAAGAATGTGGGATGGGGCCTGAGGAAGGTTATGACACACATGGTCTATTTACCTGACAGCCTTCCTTCCCCACTCCGGCACCCACTGTACTGACTTACCATCACAGCACCATGACTTCTCCTGGGCCATATGCGTCCCACAGAAACAACCTGATCCCAGAAAATCCTCCCTGCTCATCCCAGAGTCTGCTTCCTTTCAGACCGGCTGAGTCAGGGTCAAATTCTAGTCCCTGCCCCCAGCTCCTCCATGCTCTCCCCACCCCTGGATCTGGAGCCAAAGCTACGGTGTGAGCTTGGCCAAGTCACTCCATCAGTCAAATGAGGAGAGCTTAGACTAGATGCACTACACCGTACAATCTCCAAGATACCCCGAGTATCAAAGGAGCCAACCAGAAAGTTTCCTGCCTCCTCTCCACACCTCACAAACAAGATAACAAGAATAAAGAGGCCAACAATGCCTAGATGGCCTCAGGAGGCCCTTCCTACCCTACGGCTCTGGTCCCTCTGCTCCTGTGACATAAGAGAGGCAAGCGATTAAATAAGTTAGAGAAAAGGCAGCCCCCCATCACCACACCAGGAAGCCACACTCCTCCTGGCATTAATCATGGAAAGGAATGTTGTTATACTGAGAGTCAGGAGACCCTGGTGCTCATCCCAGCTGTCAGTGGTAACATGGCAGACTACCTTCACAGCTTGATGGGACTGCATCAATGACCTAGGATACACACTCTTTGGGCCTCACCTTCTCCTCCTGTAAAGTGAGGGGAATGGACTAGATAATCATACTAAGATCTCTCTTCTATTTCTGAGATCCCATGATTTTCCGATTTGGGGGTAAAAAGGAAAAGAAAAAAGACTGAGGGGGAGGAGGGAGAAGAGAGAGAGCAGAGAATCAGTATAATTTGGCTCCAAGATTGGAAACCTGGGGCCTGGTTCCTACCCTACTTTGTTTTTGCAGGGGCAGAAGGAAACCCGGAAGGCACTGAAGGAGGCTGAAAGCTTGACAGTATTTACTGGCATTGACTCCAGAGGCAGCAGATGAGGGAAGAGGGCGGAAATTCAAATCCCACACCTCTGAGTAGGAATTTACCCAAGTGACCTTAGCCAAGTCACTTGTCCCCCTCCCTAAGCCCCCTCTTGATCCATCCAAATGTGGGAATAAGGAAGGTTAGGGGGACAAGGGACACTTCAGTGGACCTTTCCAGCTATGATCCTCACTAGCCTCACAAACAGGGGGTGGGTGGGAAAGGGCAGATATGACAATATTTTCCAAATGAGGAAAGAGGCTCCTTAAAAGTAGAGATGACTTACCCAAGGCTACATTAGTAGCATCCAAAGCAGGATTCCAACCCAGGTCTTCCTGACTGCCCCCCTGCAGAATTCTGTCCCCTCTGCTACTCTGAGCAGCAGCACTCCTCACAATCCTAAGCCCTCCTCACCCAAAGTACCCCACATTCCCAAATCTTGAGAGAAGAAAAGACATACAGTCCTGTCATTCAGCAAAGGAGACAAAAACATGGCATCTGAAGCTAGAAAGGACTTTGAGGTCACTGGGTCCAACCCCCTAATTTTACAAATTGGGAAACTGAGACCCAGACAAGGGCAGGGACTTGATCAGGGCCAAGGGACAGCAGAACCAAAAGAGCCCTTAAAGATTTTCTAATCTAATTTTACAGATAGGGAAACTGAGACCCAGGCAAGGGAAAGGGTCCACAAGAAATGGGAAAGAGTTGGTATTCCTAGCCAGGCCTTCTAACTCCCAAACTTTAGCTTTCTCTGCAAAGAAGCTTATTAAGGCCCCATCCGGAGAGGCAGGTGGAAGGCCTCTTCAGCCTATCCTTCTCACCCCTGATGGGAGCCTAGAGTAGGAGGAAGGAAAAGGAGAACCCTATCTTGGAAGATTCCTTTTGTCCCCCTCTCCCTGCTCCCGCTGCTGCTGCCGCTGCTGCTTTGGGGACCAGCACAGGCTCTGTGTGGTGAGCCTAATCTGGTTGGAATTTCCTCCTCCACCCACCTGGCATTTTGGCCCCACTCACCCTCCCACACTCCTGGCTTGGAACAGCAGAGTCCAACAGTCCCAACTGACACCCTGCGGCCCAGAGGAATCCTGGACAACACCTAAAGATGCTCCCCGACCCCCTGGCCCAAGGGAGAGGGAAGGTTGGGGGAAGCCCCGCCTCAAGCTGATCTGGGGGCCTGGAAGAGAGCACCTCGACAATGAATGTAGCCACTGCTCTAAGTGGGGCACTGCCCAGGTCCCCTGGGCCAGCTGCCTAATCATAACAGATTAAATCCTATGTAATACATTCTATATTACATTCTTTATCTCCACTCACCTCATCTGATCCTCATAACTCTCTGAGGAGACATGGCATTTGTCCCCACTTTACAGATGAAGGAGTTGAGGCTTAGAGACTTGTGACCATGGTCACCTAGACAAACAGTGACTGAGGCCAGAACAGAACCCATGTCTTATAAGCTCAGAGATATTTAGTGCTAAAGGGGACTTCTCAGGCCATCCAGCCCAACCCCCTCATTTCACAAATGAGGAAACAGAGGCTCAGATGAAGTGATTTACCTGTGGTCACAAAGCTATCAAGAATCAGAGGTCTCCCTGAGTCCAAGCCCCAAACTTTACCCAGTAGATCACACCACCTCTCAATTCTGAAATATAGTGGCAGACAGTCAGGAAAGTGGTAAAACTCTCAGAGTCCCAAAGGGCTGCTGAGGCTGAAAGTAAAGGTTCTGGGTTCAAGGAACCAAGTCAGCAGCTGTGCTATAGGGGACGGGCAGGGGAGATCCTCAGTTTGGAGACAAGAAGACAGAGACCAGAGTCTCCCCTCAGGCCCTCACCAGCTGAATGACCTTGGGCAAGCCTGTACCCCTCTCTGAGCCTCAGTGTCCTGATCTGTAAAACTGGGATCAAAATAATGACAATCTGCCTCCCAGGGTTTTTATGAGGAGAAAATGAGATAATATTTGTGAATCATCATCGTCTATGTCTAATATGCTGAATTCAAAAGGCGACATTTATAGACATCTCTTTATAGAGAGAGGGAGTGTCTGGCCCTGCCTGGGTCACTCACTGGGATAAGGGCAGGACCAGGATTAGAACCCAAGTCTCCTGACTCCCAGGGTCCACTGTTCCTCCAAGATGCCCTCCATTTCCAGGTCCTGAAAACATCTGCAGAGAATCCTCTGAAAAGCACAGTTAACAACTGGATACAAATGGAGGCATCCAAATCAAGAAGTACCAGGTGAGACCCAAGAACAGAAGGGAGGCAGATCTAATGCCACATGTGGGAGGGTTTTCCCCAAAAAAGATCCTACAAATTTTAAGTGTGTCTGCTTGTTTGTTTAAGGACTAGAAGCCAAAGTCACCCAGAGACATGGAGACACTTATCTGCAATGACTAGACGCAGGCATCAGGCTGCCAAAGCCATGGAGGACGGGGCTCCTGCCAGCTCTGCATGGGCTCCAGGGCTGAGGCATACTCAGATAACCACCCTGGGCTCGGGTGTTCCCCCCCCCAGCCTTTATCCAAGAACCTGGGAGCATAGCTTCCAAGGCGTGAGCTCTGCTCTCCTGATGATGGACAGACCTCTTCCTAAGGGAGGGCTTCTGGGGAGATGGGCTCAGGGCCTGGCAGGCATGATCTCACCTGCAGTTTAAAAAGAATTTTTTTTTTGCATGGATCTTTACAATGGACTGTTCTTGTCAGCCTCCTCTGATGTGTATATCACCTCTTGGGAATAGACAGTACAGAAATTTCATCTCCATTCTAGAGATGAAAAAATCAAGGATCAAAGAGGTAAAGCTATTTACCCACACCCACCCCCCAAATCACAAGGCCACTTATTGGCAGAGCTGAGACTGGAACCAAGGTTTTATAAGTCTTAGATCTCAGCTCCTCCCCCCCCCCCCCATTATAATGTCTTACAGGCTCCTGACGCCTTGGCCACTTTGGCAACCGAATTCGGGGAAAGGCTCTTCTCTCTAATAGAACTGATGGGAAACAAGTGGTAGGAGGGGAAATTGTATCCTTGGCAGGGACTGAATGAGACCAGGAGCTGCAGGAGAGAGCCCTGGACAAGGGGACAGGCTAGAGGGAGCATCTCGGCTCTTTCACTGCCGGCTGTGACCCTGGGCAAGTCACTTGGTTTCCTCATCTGTAACATGATGAGGTTGGCCTAAGATCCCTTCCATCTGTTGCCCTATGATCCTTGTGGACAAAAACCCTTGCCCAAGACCAGGATGGGACCACACTGCTTCTCCCCAGTGAATACTGCTCTCTATTTCCCAGCCACCGCCAGCAAACACTCAGCAGGCAGGATCAGTCTCTACTTCTTTCTGTGGCCCTGGCTTTATCAGTGTATGGAGGTGAGAAGAATCTTCCCGTAACCAATGCATTTATGATTCATTACCTGCCATGTGTCAGGTCCTGCCCCAAGCCTGCGGATCAGCAGATCATAGTTAGGGCTGCAAAGGACTCTCAAGGCCCCTTGAGTCAAAGCCCTCATTGTACCCAACTATGCTGGTGGACACTGGGGAAATACAGCATTAATCGGGTATCATCCCTGCTGTCCAGGCCAGAAATGCTCTGCTGGGGATGCCGTGGGGGCAGCCCAATAGTGAGAAAACCTGGGAGCCCACATCAATTCAACCACCATTCATTAAGCACTTACTGTAAATGTGTCACATACAGGGACAGAAAGAGAGAAAACTTCCTGCCCTCAATGAGTGTATATACTCTCCAGTACAGAGGCATGAGTTCACCAATGCCTTATCAATACAGAGTCCTGCACACCCAACAAGGCGGGACCTTGTGGTAGCCATCCCCAGGTGCCCTGCAGGCAGCACAGCACAGGAAAAGGAGCAAGAGGCCCGTGGAGTCCAAGAAGCTGCCACCACCTGTGTGACCTTGGACAAGTGACTTAAGATCCCTGGTCCTGAGTCTCTTCCCTGTGAGATAAGAAAGTTGGACTCCATGACCTCTGATGCCCCTTTCCGTTCTAGGGATCTAATTAGAAGAGGCCTCAAAGATCATCTATGTACTCCTTTCTTCCCTCATTTGGATGGGGGGGGGGAGAGGTTGGGGTAGAAGTGGAGGGGATAAAGCCCAGAGAAGTGACTGGCCCAAGGTCATACTGCTAAACTAGGGCCCAGCAGGTTAGCGGCAGGACCAGCACCAGCTAGATCTCTATCCTGACTCCACACATCTCACAGAGCAAAGCCCAGGAACTCTCAACAGGCAACCCTTCCTGGTCCCCACTTTCTCCACGTGGGTGTTTCAATGATCCAGAGGGAGAAAAGAAAGTATTACTCTCCCAGGACCCTTCTTCCTCCTGAGTGAGCAGAATCCGGGTAGTTTCACTATCCAGGGAATGCTTGCCTCCGGATCTTCAGCACCGGAGGCAGGGAAGCGGCCCGGGGCTACCTTGGGAGGCCAGCAGCTGCCTCATCCTGAAAGAGGCTGCCCTCCTCGTTAGTTGAAAGCCAGAGCAACCACCCGCTGCAAACCAACAGAAAATAAGCTGAGGCGGCTGACCCCCTTTCTCCCGGACAGAGAGAGCTGCCAGTGGGATGGACTAAGGAAGAATGAGCAGTGGATACACGTTTCTCCTATGCAAGCTCCGGGCGCACAGGGGCATGCTCGTGGGTACCAGAAGGACTCTATGGGGAGGGGGTAAGGGGGTGTTGCTGGGCGCAGAAACGCTCGTAGTGGGGAGAGACCCATGCTCCAGGGTAATAGTTTGTCCCCAAAAGGTACACACCCACTCTGGGAGAAATATGCTTGCTCCGGGCTAGGGGGCGAGGAGGAGCAGGAGGAGGGGGCGGGCCGAGCCCTCCCAGGACAAGGAAGAGGGCTTGGATGGCGCGCGCCATCCCCGGCTCCAAGGGGCGGGGAGGATGGCACAGCCAGGCCGGTGGCGGCCCAGCACGCTCCTCCCCGCTCCCGAGTGGAACGCCCCCGGAGCCGGGAGCCCCCCGGGATGGAAGGTCCCTGGTGTGGAACGCAGCCGGGCAGGGGCGCCCCCGCCACGGGACACCCCCAGGCACGGAACGCCCCCGCGGCAGTGGCGCGAGCACGCCAGATCGCTGCACCGGCGGTCGGCAGGCTGGCACGGGGGTGCCCGGGGGCCCACGCGTGCTCGCGGAGCCTCACCTTCACGCAGTCCACGGGGTACATGACTGAGTGCTCCAGGATCCCGGCCATGGCCCCAGCTGTCATGTGGGTGGACAGAGAGGCGCTGGTGGGCAGGTTCTCGTAGTCCTCGGCGCCCGCGTCCTTGCCTCCGCCGCCGCCGCCGCCTTCGCGGGCGTCCCCATCCATCCTCAGCCCCGCAGCCGGGCTCCGCAGCGCCATCCGCCCGCCGCCGCCGGGGCCGAGGCGTGGGAGCAGGAAGGCGAGCGGAGCCGAGCGGCCGGAGAAAAAACTTCACTCCTTCAAGTGGCTCCCACCTCCGGCTGCAGCGGCGCCTGACGCCATGGCGGGGAGGGGGAGCGCGGCCGGGAGGAGCGGCCGCCGCCAATCCGAAGCCAGGGAAGGCCGGTCCGCGCCGCCCCATTGGCGTGCCCGCTGCTGGAGCCCGCCCCCTCTGTGACGTCACAGCCCTCTGCACATTTCCAGGCAGCAGGGCAGCGGCGGCGGCGGCGGCGGCGGGGGGGGAGGGCGCGGGCTCGGGGTGCTCCTCGGGGAGGGGCCGGGAGGCCAGGCGAGGGTGGGGTATCCTCCTCCCACTCCTCCCCCTTCCTTCGGGAAGGGCTCGCGTGCACGGCCCAGCGGGGGACGGGGGTACCCCGCGAGTGGCGGCCCCCGGCTGGGAGAGCCCCAGCCCGAGGCCAGGAGGGTTTTGCAAAGCCAGCCTTGCTCAGCAGCCTCGCATTCCAGAGGCCCGGACCGGAGAAAAGTTGCAAGGGCGGCCTGTTGCATGGGCCACGGTGCTCTGGACCTGGCGGGGCGCCATCGCAGCCATGCCCATCCGTGCCCGACCCCGAGGCGGGGAGAAGGGCTCCGTAGCAGCCTTTACCCTAAGAGAGCGGTCCCGCAGCACCCACGGGCCGTCCTCCATTTCTCTCGGGGCAGCGAGGCCTGCTCGTCTTCCATGCTTCCACCGATGGAAGCTTCCGCTCCACCTAGCGTGATCCAGATTGGGACCGATGCCCAATCCAGCCTTACCTAGGCCCCTGAATCGTGCCAGCAGCTGATATTTCCATAGAGTTTGCAAAGCACTTTGGGCGCATTATCTCATCCGAGCCTCGCAATAACCCAGTGAGGCTGGGGCTAAGGGGGATTATCTCTGCTTTACAGCAGGAAAAAACAGGAAAATCGAGGCTACCAGGACTGGGGAGAGCCCCTCGTGCTTACTGGGCCACTCAAGCTAGTCAAGGAGAATTTAATAAGTTCCCACTCAGTGCCAAGCACTCTCCATATGCACTAAGGTAGGTACCACTGTTATCCCCATCTTGCAGATGAGGAAACTGAGGCCATTGTTTTATTTGTTCCTGTCCTACTCTCTGTGACCACATTTGGGGTTTTCTTGGCAGAAATACTGGAGTGGTTTGCCATTTCCTTTTCCAGATCATCTCAGATGAAGAAACTGAAGCAAACAGGGTTAAGGGTGAAGGAGTTTGTCCAGAATCACAAGCTAGTAAGTGTCAGAGGCTGGATTTGAACTCAGGTCTTCCTGACTCCAAGTCTTCTACTTTGGTGACATTTCTCTCCAATCCACCCTCCACTCAGCTACCAAGAAGATTTTCCTAAACCCCAGGACTGGAATGCTCTCCCCTCCTGCAAGAACAAGAGGCTTCTCTTTCCGGCTACTAGACCCTCTGAAGCTGTTAGACTCTCCTAAAGCTACCTTGTATCTAGCTTGTATCCATTCTGTGTGAGCCCATTATGTGGATGCTATATAAGTTCCTTTTCTCCCTGTGTCTCCCTGCCCAACATTGTACTTGGCCCCCACCTAGTAGGAGCAATATATGCCTGTTGTTACTGATCAGACCTTGTATGTCAACCCCTCTGTAAAAAAAAAGCCTCTATGTCCCTTTCCAGCTGGACTTTCTAATAGTCTGCATGCTAAGGCCCCTTCTTAGTGTGGTATACTATGTCTAGAGCATCTGGGAAAAGGGGGAAGTGGCCTGGAGGACCCCCTACAATCCTTTCCAGCTGGTCATTCTGAGTCTCTTAGGCCCTATCCACCAGCCTGCCACCACACCCATGCCCTTCCCTCTCTGGGAGCTCCCAGATAAGGAAGGGGACAGAATCAACAATGGAAGGCTCCTCAGAGATAATCCCTCCCAGGCAGGAGTCCCGTGCCAACCTACCCTCACCCCACCCTTGTCAAAATGTACAAGATACCCCATTCCAGATGGGTTTCTGGGGATCTGAGATTCTGTGGCCTACAGACTCCCTTCTACCATAGCTGCCCATCCTGGCGTCAGGAAGGCTTGAGTTCAAATGTGGCCTCAGACACTTACTAGCTGGGTGAGCCTGAGCAAGCCACTTAAGCTCTCTTTGCCTCAGTTTTGTCAGCTGTAAAATGGGGATGATAATAGTACCTACCTCAAAGGATTATTCTGAGATTCAAATGAGATACTCGTTTTGAAAAAGGGGGGGCACATAGAGTAGCGGCTGGCACATAATAGGGATTACAAAAG
Source organism: Pseudochirops corinnae (assembly GCA_028646515.1). Taxonomy (NCBI): domain Eukaryota; kingdom Metazoa; phylum Chordata; class Mammalia; order Diprotodontia; family Pseudocheiridae; genus Pseudochirops; species Pseudochirops corinnae. Next base: position 16,130,337 of record CM053585.1, read on the forward strand.
TACTTCTCTCCTTCTAGCTCACTGGCCACCAGCAGTGCCCAGACATTTGCAATGTTCTGAGCTGGAAATCTGTTCCTTTTGGCAGGGGCAAGCGCTGCTGAATGATTGTTGCACTGCCTTCCTCTTTCTCAAATAAAAACCCATAGTCAGATGGGGCAAACTGGCTCCACAGCTCATTCTTTCATTGAACAAACGCATTTATTAAAGTGCCTACTCTGTGCATAGGCTCACATATCTAGAAGGCACCTCAGAGAACCTCCAGGTTGTGGGTCCTAATCCAGGGACTCTGAACTTAGATCATGAACCGAAAAATTACATCTTTTTTGTTTCATCATTGCTAGTCCTAAGTATTTTATTTTATGCATTAACAATCATTACTCTTGGGAGTTTGGAGACTTCTCCAGATCACTCAAGGGGTCCCTTTGGCTCAAACCACCTTATCTTAGGAGGCCTGGAAGGCCCATGCCAAGAATGCATTTCTTCAGCCTGGGCTTGCAGCCCAAAATGACTTTCTCAAGACACAGAACTCGTGGTGGCCCTCCTGCTCCAAAGCCTTCCATGGCTCCCTCTGGCTGAACAGATGAAATCCAAATTCTTTTACGTGCCATAGTGTGCTCTCCATCATCTCAGTGAGTAGCATTGTCTCCCGTTTCTCTTCACATAGTCTGAGTTCTAGTCACACTGGATGAGTGTCCAAACATGCCCTTGATTTTTCTGTCTCTGCCTTTGTTTCTACTTTGACATTTACCCAGAATGCCACTCAAGCCTCAGCTCAAAGACATAGGGAGTGTTAGATGGTGGAAAGAGCCAAGGCTCTGGAATCACAGAGGCTGGGTTCGGATCCTGGCTCTGCCATTTCCTAGCTCTGTGGCCTTGGGAAACCCATATGACCATCTTAGGGCTGGAGGAACAGTGGGCACAAAGGCCGGGAGACGAGAGATAGGGCCTTGTGAATGTAGAATCCCAAGTAAGCTAGACTGTGAGAACTTGGAAGGTGAGTAATGTGTAATAAGAGTAGAAGGGAGAAGAGCCCAAATTGGCAAGGGCTTCAGATGCCAAGCAGAGGAGGGTCTGTAACATCCTGGAGGCACCGGGGAAGCACCAGAGCATCATGGGAGGGAGGACAAGGTCAGACTCAGGCACTGGGGAATTGGCTTCAGCAGCTTCACGAGGATGGATTGAACAGGTGGGAGGGGGGACAACCAACTGGCCAGCTATTGTCGCAGCTATTTTTCTCTTGGCGATCTCAACAGCTCCGATGGGCTCCACTATTATCTCCATACAGATGACTCCCAGGTCCATGTATTCAACCTCTGTCTCTGTCTCTCTTCTCCACTCTCTCTCTGTTCCTCTTTCTCTGTCTCTGTGTATGTCTCTCCCTCCCTCCTTCCTTCACTTCTTTCTCTCCTTCCCTCCTTCCTTCCCTCCTCTCTCCCCTTCCCTTTCTCTCTTCTCTCCTTTTCACCTTCCTTTTCTCTCCTTCCTTCCTTTCTCTCCTTCCTTACCTCCCTCCTTCCCTCTTTCCTTCCCTCCTTCTCTCTCTCTCTCTCTCTCTCTCCCCTTCCTCCCTCCCCTTCCCTCTGTCTCTGTCTGTCTCTTTTTTCTCTTTGTGTGTCTCCCTGTCTCTGTCTTTTTCTTCCTGTCTTTTCTGTCTCTCTTCTGAAGTCCAAACACATCACCCCCTGCCTATTGTATATCAAAATGGATATCTCATAGGTATCCAATCTCACATTTCCAAAACAAAACTAATTACCCTTCTACTCACCCTGATTTACAACCTCAGGATCAGAACTTCTGATCTTTTTTTCTATACCCCTAATATTATTTGTTAAGTCACGCCGGCTCCCTGCCTCCACAGCATCTGCCCGCTTCACTCCCCTTCCACGGTCACTACTTGAGCCCAGGCCCTCATTGCTGCCTAAACAGGCTGTTCTGCTACAGTCTCTTCTCCAACCTGCACAGTTACTATGTTACAACTTTGTATTGCCTTATATGTGCACCTACTATGTGCCCGACCCTATGCTAAGCACTTTACAAATATCCCTTCTGATCTGCACAACCACCCTTTGATCTCAGTCATATTGTTATTATTTTCATTTTACAAATGAGGAAACTGAGGCAGACAGTGGTGAAGCTATTTGCCTGGGTTCACACAGGTAGTAAGTGTCTGATACTGGATTTGAACTCGGGACTTCCTGAGTCCAGGCCCAGGGCTCCATCCACTGCATTTCCCAACTGCCTCTATGAAATTATGGGCTACACAGATACTTATTCCAATATTACCAATGAGGAATAGAGTATACGAGAGCTTAGGTGACTAGACCTGCTCCCATGATCCTTCCTAAGGCTCAATTCAAACCCAGGTCTCTTGACTCTAGAAGGATTCAAGATGTCTTGCACTGAATTATATTGCTTTCCCCTGAATTCCAAGTGAAAGGATATAAGGGTCAACTGCCCTCACTTCTTACAGTAACTCTGAGCAGTGACTGGTAAGCCTCTGCTTGAATACTTCCAAGGGATGGGGAAGTCACTACCTCACAAAACAATCCATTCCATTCCTGCACCTGTCTAATCTTTGGGAAGTTGTCCCTTATAATAAATTCATGTCTGCTTCCCTATTTCCCATTGATTCTGTCCTTGGAGCTCTCACGGGAAAGTCTAATTCCTTTTCCATCTGACAGCACCTCTGATACATGAAGTCAGCCATCACACATCATATATATGATACATGTATAATATCACACAGCATCTTACTATATATCATATATGTCATGTCATGCTGTCATTGTGTAGATAATATCACGTCATGTCATATCATGCCATCATATCAGGTCTTGTCATTGTTGTCTTACTATATATCATATCATGTGTTGTGTCATGACATGATGTTGTATATGTAGCATTATATGTCATTATATCATATCATGTCTTTCCCAGTCTAAGTATCCCTGATATATAAACCCTGATTCATAGAATTTTAGACTAGGAAAGAACTTAGAAATAATCTAATCCAGCTCCTCCATTCTATAAAAGAGTAACCCAACAAAGTCCCTGGAAGATAAGTGAGTGACCCATCAGAGATCATACAGGTAACAAGAATAATTTGAACTCAGGTTCTCTGATTCCCAAGCCAGGCCTCTCAGCTCACTGTCTCATTGGCCTCTTCCTTTAGCTGTTTCTTACATCACACTTTAGCTTTGAAGTTACTCCCATCATGGTCACAGGATAATGGGGATGAGCCCTGGGTTCAAATCCCAGTGCTACAGCCTGCCTGTGTGACTTTGGGGAAGTCCCTACACCTCTCTGGACCTCAGTTTCCTCAACTGTAAAAATGAAAAGGTTGGACTAGCTGGCCCCGAGTTTCTTCCAAGCTCTAGAACTGTGTTCCTATGATTCTTTTACTTTCCCTTTCTCAGATTCAGTTTATCTATAAAGCATACACAATCATGGCTCCCACCTCACTGGGGTGCCATCAGTTAAGTGTTTCCTGCGTGCAGGTGTTGTCCTAAGCAATCTGGTTACCAAGAAAGGCAATAAAAATAATAATAATAATAATAATAATAATAATAATGCTTGTCCTCGAGTGAGGATCAGATGAGAGGAGGAGACCCCAAATGCTTTGCGAGCCTTGAAGGGCCGTGTGAATATCAGCTATGGTTACTGACATTGGAGAGCTTCTTGTTCTGGGGCACAGGCTCCAGTCTGTGGTGATAGGATGACCTGGATTCTTCTCTTCTTCCTCTGTACTCCTGCCTCCTTACCAAACAGGAAGGGAGAGTCCCCTAGCAGGGCAATGCAAGCAGGGGCTAGGAGAAAGTTGCCATTGGCTTCTGCCCGCTGGGGACTCAAGACCAGGAGATGCAGCTACTTCCAGCAAAGTGATCAGAAGCAGCCGCACACGTGACTGGCAAGGCAGGGCCATGCACTATGACTTACTTACTGCTCCTGCCAGTCTCTGAGGCAAAGTTCCTGCATGTTGAGCCTGAGGTCATCCAGCAAACAGAAACTCAGAAAGGTTGAGTGATTTATCCAAGGCCACACAGGACGGCATATTCAAACTCCAATACAGTAAATTACAAGAACTATCACCCTCAGCACGTTACTCGCAGCTGGGCCGATAACAAAGTTTGCAGTAAAATGGCACTCCCTGGGCGTCTCTAATCAGACATGCCACAGGAGCAGCCACACCCATTGCTCACCATAGCCCCTCACACCTCCATCCCAATCCACCTCTTAGACTTCCCACATAGTCTGTGTGAAGTGAAAACAGAACAAGTGAATCTGTGCACGGGTTGTTGCTTCTCCTGGTAGAATAAAAGCTCAGAGAGAGCAAGGACAGATTCCTTTGTGTCTTTGTACAGGGCCTACCTAGTACAATGTGAGGCATAGACTGGGTGAGGAAGGCATGCTTGTTGAATGAAATTATTCCCCCAGTCATCCAGCTCTAGGGGCATGAGCCTGTGAAACTCAGCTCAGAGAATCATAGACGTAGCACTAGAAGGCACCTTGGAGGATATGATAGAGATAGATGGACACACAAATGGAGACAAAAAGATAGATACATAGATACATAGATAGATTTAGTCATTTTCAGTTATTTCTGACTCTTTGTGACCCTATTTGAGGTTTTCTTGGCAAAAGTAGTTTGTCATTTCCTTTTCCAGCTCATTTTACAGATGGGAAAACTAAGGCAAACAGGGTTAAGTGACTTGCCCAAGGTCACACAGCTAGGAGGCACCTGAGGCTGGATTTGAGTTCATCTTCCTGACTCCATTTAGTGCTCTATCTACTGAACTACTTAGCTGCCCAGATAGATGGATGGATGGATGGATGGATGGATGGATGGATGAATGGATTACAGACAGATGGACAGACAGAAGATAGATGAATCGATAAAATGCAGGTTCCTTAGCATGACTGACATATCAATACATGATAAAGAGAGATATTTACCTAAGCACTTATTACTACATGCTAGACCCTGCTAAGAACCAGTGCTACAATAATTTTTCTCAAATAGGTTACATCCTAGCAGAGGAAGCAAGCACAAGATGGGTAGCTGGTAGCTGGGGCAACCTAGCCTGGAGAGGGCAACCTAGCCTGGAGACCTGGGTCCAGGTAGGAGAAGCTGAAAGTTCCCCTATTGGAGGACAAGTCCAAGTTTTGGGGTAGGATGAACGAGAGGCGAGGTTAAGAGGCTGGCTGGGCTAGATGTGGCATGAGAAGGGCATGGTTAGGAATGCATAGAGCCGGATCCTAGGTTTAGAACCAGGTGGAACTGTCAGGGCCAATACTTCCACTACCTTCACTTTACTGCTGGGCAATCGGGCAAGGTCTAGAGAGGCATCTGTGCCCTGCTCCTCTGACTTCAAATCTGACTTTCTTTCCATGTGGCCCCTACAGCTTAAGCTAAGCACATTTCTCTAAATAGACCTTGCGGACCCTCATATGTGCTGACTTCCCTACATCAGGAGTAGGGGCTGGATCTTTACCCTGGCTTAGTGCTTCCTCAAAGGACATCTCCCCAGCTTTGTCCTCATCTCTACCCCTTTGCCAGACTCATTTTCCCAAATCCAGATGGCCCACTCCTAGAAGAAACTCCTACTTTCAGGCTGCCTTTGCTACTCGGTAAATCTATAGCTGAGCCCTCTGTCCCACGCTGAACATGAAATCATCCTTTGAGTTTGGATATATATGGGGCATCTCAATGAAGTCTAGTGGTGAGAGCCTGGAACTCAGAAGAGAGATTAGCTAGGTGTATGCACATGTGGGCATCATCTGCATAGATAGGACATTTGAATGTTGGGGAGCTGATAAGACTCAGGGGAGATGATGAAGCACAAAGAGAAGGCCCAAGGCAGAGACCTGCAGGCCCCCCTCAGTGAGTGAGCAGCAAGAGATAGGAATGATGGGAAAGGGGAAGCTGAGGAACAGTCCTGAAGGCAGGAGGAGGAGCAGGAACAGAAGCATCCCAGAGGCCCAGCCAGGAGCCAGCATCCAGACCTGGGACTCCTGGCTGATGGCATCAGACACAGCAGAGATCCAAGACAGGCCCCAGTTTGAGAGTAGTTCTCATCTTTCCCATGGCTTCTTGAGCAAAGTGACCAGTACAAAAAGGGCCCTTTCCGACCTAACCCCAGGAATGGTGTATTTGGAGAAGTAAAGGCCTATTTCTCCTCCTCCTCCTCCTCTTCCTCTTCTTCCTCTTCCCCCCTCCTCCCCGCCTCCTCCTCCCCCTCTTGGACCAGGCCTCCTTGGTCCCTTTCAGCTCAGACATCCTAGGATTGATGTTGTAAACGGGACAGTGACTGTATAGTAAAATATTGCTCCTCCCCACCGGCTGCCTCTTAGTGCCTTCTTCAGCCCCCAGCTACGAGTTTACTTCCCACCACACCCCCAACAGAACAGAAGTGCCTTGAGAGCAGGCCTGTGCATTCCCGGCCATCTCAAAGCTTCCCTCTGGCTCAAAATCTCCAAGTTCCTGTCAGACCTGGGTTCACTCCTGGCCTCTGGTCCCTAACAGCTTTATAACCATAAGCAAACCATTTCCTCGCCCAGCCTCAGTTTCTCCATCTCCCCCTGACCCTGTCTATAACTTGTTTGTGCCCAGTTCTCTGGGTGTTGTTTCCCGGAAGCTCTCCAGGGCAGGGAGCGTGCTTTTGCCTCTCTGTACCTCCAGCATCAGCCCAGTGCCTGGCACATAGGAGGGGCTGAATGAGCACTTGTTGACTTGACTTGTTGACTCCACAGCCACAATGCCTAGCTCGGGGCTCCCCACCCCCACCTCCATACTCACACTCTGGTTTTGTCTATGATTTCACTGGCGTGGGGAGCTCCCTCTGTTAGCATGGAATGATATCCGATATCAGTCCTAGGACTCAGAGAGTTAGAACGGCCTGGGGCTCTGAGAGGGTAACAAGAATGAACATTTACTTAGCACTTACTGTGCCAGGCGCTTTACGAGGGGCGCACACACACTCACACACACACACACTCACACACATGTCCTCATTTGAGCTTTACAACAACCCTGGAATGGATGGATGTGCTGTTCTTACACCCATTTTACATATGAAGAAATGGGGGCAAATGGAGGTTAAATGACTTGCCCTGGGTCACACAGCTGGTAAGTGTCTGTGTCTGGATTTGACGTCAGATGTTCCTGACTTCAGGCTCCTTCTCCACACATTGTGTCACCAGAAAAGGGCCGGCCTCCCTCGCCTTCTAGCTGTGGTGGCCCAAGTGTGTATATGCAGGTGGGTGCACATGGGCCGGGGGAGGCGGGGAGATGAGATGGATGGATGAGGGCAGGCAGGCAGGCGCATCAGTCCCAGTAACCCAAGACAAAAGAAACAGTTTGTTCCCATTTATTTAGAATTTTAAGGTTTGTGTCCTTTAACTCATTTGTAAGATAAGCATGACAAACATTCTTGTCATCCTCCATTTTACAGATGAGAACAGTAAGGCTAAGAGAGATTATGTGACTTGCCCAGAGTCCCGCTGGAGTGTCTGAGGCAAGTTTGAATTCCAGGCTTCCAAAACTTCCGGACCAATAATTCTATCCACTGTGTCACCAAGCTGCCTAAAATGTCAGAGATTGGAGGACTTGGGCCCTTAGAATTCACTTTACAGGTTAAGAAACAGAAAGAGGCAATATGGGATAATGGCTCCTGTCCTGGCCTTGGAGTCAGGTTCAGATCTCACCTCTGAAGCTTATTGGCCATGTGACCCTGGGCAAAGCATTTTCTAATTTTAATTTTTTAAACATTTTGGGAGGCAATTGGGATTAAGTGACTTGCCCAGGGTCACATAGCTAGTGTCTGAGGCCAGATTTGAACTCAGGTCCTCTTAACTCTAGGGCCGGTGCTCCATCCACTACAGCACCTAGCTGTCCCGAATTTCCTCATTTTTTAAATGAAGGACTTAGACCAGATGGTTTTTAAAGCCCCTTCCACCTCTCAATTTTAAGAGCCTTTGAATCTCAAAGAATAAAGGCCTCACAGCTAGTCAGGGGCAGATCTAGGATTAGTTTTCCAGGCTCTTGACTCCCAAGCTGGGGTCTTTCCACAGTACTGGGCTGTCTACTCTATTTTCATTGTCAAGGACATTTTTTTTAAGTCAGGGAGCTTGACAGGAGCCCCTTAAACTTGACCTGTTCAGGGCCTCAGGAGATCTTGAACTAGCCTTGGCCAAACAAACATTTATAACCTTCCCTCCCCCCAGGCCTTCACCAGGCATTGGTGGCCACATTCACCCTATATGTCTTGGGTCGTCTGACACTCTGCCAAGGTCTGGGGACGGCTGCTCACGTACTGATTGTAAAAGAAAAGAAAAAACAGAAATAAAAGGTCCAAGCTCTGAGCCAATCTAACCATCTGGCAGCCTGGATTATGACTTTTAGAGAAATTACAACAACAAGCCTCCCCACCCCAGCTTCCTAAACCAAAAGAATTTATTTATTTGTCTGTTTTGAAATGGCAGGGAAACAGCTGGGGGGAGAGAAGGCCCGCAGCTCTGGGAGGCAAGAGACAAGGTTTTAAATCCCAGGGCTACCACAAGTTAGCTGGGGCCCCTCGATAGCTCTGTGTTCTCTCCGGAAATGAGATGACTGGTCTGTATGAAATTTGAGGTTCTCTCTTTGGCTAACGTGCCTGCTCCAAGGCCCCTCTCCATTCTGCTAGTCTGTGCTCAACCTCTCCCGTCTCTGCCATCCTCTGTTCTAAGGCTCCTCCCAGTTGTGACTTTCCACGTTCTAAGGTCCTTCTAGCTCTGACATTCTCTTTTCTAAGGCCATTCCTAGCTCTGACAGTCTGTGCGTCCGTCTTCAAAATCCCTCCAACATAGATTGAAGGAAGCTGGGCAGATTGATTCCACCCTCTCTTGGGGTTTGCTGATGGGAAGGGTTTTGCTCTGTTAATTAGTGGTTTGTGAGTGGCTGCCTTTCTGGGTTTCTGAATGTGCCAGACCCACCTCTCCAAGGGGGAGGTGCAGGTATGAGAGGCCAAGAGCTGGGCAGGGCCTGGCCAAGCTGGGAGGCCTGGGCAGGAGCTTTCCAGCCCAGCCAGTCCTGCCCTTCTGGGCTGAACCCTCTTCCTCAGTCTGTCTCCTCTGCTGCAGTGACTGGGCTTTGCCCAGCTGGGAGTGCCCCCCACCCTCCCGGGGCTAGCTCTCAAGCCTGTCCCCTCACAAGGGACCCCTCCCTCCTCCAAACTCAGGAACTCTGGTTCCATGCCTTTTGGGCTATTTATGTTGTTTAATAAGACTACTTAGTGGCAGATCCAAAGAGCCAGAGCTAGAAATCATCCTACCTCACCCCTGAGAGGGAGAGTGGCTCATTGGAAAGTGCTCTGGGTTTGGAGCTGAAAGACCCCACTTTCACTTCTAGGCCTCTCACGTGCTCTCAGTGTGACTCTGGACAGCTCCCCTCTTTCCTCTGGACCTTGGCTTACCCCCTATGAAATGAGTGGTTGGGCCAGCTGTCCCCAAGGCCCCTTCCAGCTCTGAGCCCATTGTTCAAGGCTGTATACACACACACACACACACACACACACACACACACACACACACACACACATACACACACACACACATCTTCCAACAAAAGGTCATAGGATCAGGTTTGGGAAGAATATCTAGCCCACCCCTCCCACCCCCTCTCATTTTACAGCCAAGCAAACTGAAAGTGTGGGGAATGACTTGGCCAGAGCCACACAACTAGCAAGTGACTGAGGTCAAATCTGAACCCAGGCCCTCTTGGCTCCAAGGCCAGAACTCACTCCAGTCCACATCATCATTAGCTTGTGACTGATAATAGCTCTCCTTGATAAAGGGTTTCATAAAGGCTGTGTCAGCTTTAACAACAACCCTGGGAGGCAGCTGCTATTATCACCCCTATCTCATAGGTGAGGAAATTGAGGCAAACAGGTTCACCATGACTCCCAGGGATAGGGAGTGCCTGAGGCTGGATTTGAACTCAGGTCTTGCTGACTCCAGGTCCCCTGCTCTCTGCACTGTGACTTCTATCTTCCTCCTACATTAGTATATAATTAGATAGAATGGGGAGTCCTTGGAAGAAAAGATTGTTCATTATTTTATTTTAGGAACAAATTCCCTGACATATAGTTGGTGCTTAATAAATGCTTGACTGCTTGAAATTTATCTATGTGAATTATCCCATCTGATCATCTCCCCAAGGACTTGAGATAGGCAGGATAAATATTAATATTCCCCTTTCATAGGTAAGGAGACTGAGGCACAGTGAATTGTCTTGAGGGACTTGTGCAAAGTCACAAAGCAGGATTGAGGTCTTCCTGGATCACCCCCATTACTAAGAGATTCATCTTCTTGAAATCATTGTTTACACCTTTTATTTTCTTTATGAGGCAAACAGGGTTAAGTAACTTGCCCAGGATCACATGGCTAGTAAGTGTCTGAGATCAAATTCGAACTCAGGTCCTCCTCCAGGCCCAGAACTCTATCCACTGTGCCACCTGACTGCCCCTTACATCTTTTCTTTATCAGTTTTCATTCACGTTGAATATTCCCCTTCTTCCTGACCCAGTAGAATATAAGTTCCTTGAAGAAAGGGACCTTTTGTGTTTTTTCCTTTTGTATTCCCAGTGCCCAGAACACTTAATAAATGCTGGTTGAATTGAAATGAATTAAAAAAGTGGTAAAGTCAGAATCCCAATTTAACTCTTTGGACTCTGGAGCTAGTAGTTTTTTCTTTAGGTCCCAGCTGTACTAAGGAGCCCTGTATACAACAAGTGCTTAATTATTATCTGTTGAATGTACACTCATCATTGAGAGAGCTGGAAGAGAATTGGTTATCAACTCCCAACAGGATGACAGGATTCAAAAGGGACCTTAGAAGGTATCCAGACTCATAATTTTTTTTTAATAGATGAGGACATTGAGCCCCTGAGAGATGTGACTTGTCCAAGGTCACATAGCAAGTTAGTGACACAGGCAGGTCTAGCCTCTGAGACTTTGGACTTCCAGGCCCGGGTACTTTTGGCCACACTATGTTTTACCCATCATATTCAAGTGGGGGCTTTAGTTGAGGTGAATCATTCCCAGGCTCCTGTCCAGAGCCTTCTAACTTCATCATATTTTCCAGGGTTCATTATAGCTGATGGGGTTGAAAGGAGGGGTTGGGAAAAGAGACCTTTGTTGGCAATAAAGACACTTTCTGTGGCTTTTACCATTTGAGATGTGGATGGATGGAGGCCCTCCCCTCTGGAGCCTAGCAAGGACTATCTTTCCTCAACTTGCTGGGCATTTCTCAATTGATTAGAGGGAGGGTGCAAGTAGCGGCCAAGGGGAGAGGGGCCCGTATCAGATGTGATCTGCTTCCAAGCAGGGGACAAGTGGAAGAAACAAGATGTTGCCCCAAGGTTGTGGAGCTGGCCAGATAAACCAGGCGTGTCCTGCCCAGAGAAAACCCTTCTTAGAACCAGGCCTAGGAAGGGCCGTCCTTCATGAGCCAGCAAGATGAATTCTATCTGCTGTTTGTCTTCAGATTTGTACATCCTCAAAGGCAAATCAGCCAGGTGGAGGAAGGAAACCTGGCTTGGGAAGACCTGATTCCCAGGCTGGCTCTGACACTCATTACTTATGAGACCCTGAGCTAGTCATATCGCCTGAGACTCATTTCCTCCATATGTCGTTATGATACTTACAATGCCTACCTCCCAAGACAGTCATGCCCAGGGCTGGGCATCAGGACAGCTAGGCAGGCTACCATTCACTAGCTGCAAGAACTTGACCTGGGACCATAAAAAGAGAGATGAATTTTACAAAACTCCTCAATTCCTAGAGAAGGAAATTGAATCTTGGGAGGTCGGGTAACAGCCAAGGGCCTGGTGGACAGCACTCAAACCCAGGTCCCTTGACTCCCAATCCAGCTCTCTTTCCCATGGTACCACCGTACCAAACTCTCAGAAAGCAACGCTGCCCCACTCTCCCAGCCAAACTCTTGGGTATCTCCACCGTTCAAATCCTGGCCTTGGCACTGCTACCAAACGCTTTGGGGAGGGAGCCCAGCTTCATCCATCCCTGCCTTTGAGGCCCCTTCACCTGGTGCAGCGCCTGGCCCACAGCAGACAGTTAGTAACCGCTGGATTGATTGGGCAGGTGAAGTTATATTTAGTCCAAAACTCATTTGTATTCAGCAGTTTATTGGACCAAATAGTCTTGACTGATGAGCTTTTTTTAAATTGATATAATATTTTATTTTTTCCCAATTATACATTAAACTTTTTTTTTTAATTTTGAGCCTCGATGATCTTTGCAAATTCTAAGACTGTGAGTCACAGGTCTATTCTCTAGACCACCTTTTCCTCACCTATGAAAGGAGAGGGAGGGGAGGCCCGGAGCACATTCGTTCATCTGGAGGAAGAAGCAGGCCCCTTCTTCTCTCCCTGGGATCTTTAACTTCTGGGCCCCCTGGATGGATTTCAGGGGTCCGGGGAATGGAATGGAAAAAAATGACATCTTTATTTTGACAGAATTGGTTTCCTTGGCAATCTTACGTGCTTTATTCTGCATTTAAAAACATTTTTCAGAGAAGGGGTCCATAGATCTCACCAACCTGAGTGCCAGAGGGGTCCGGGACACCCAAAGCAAATGATTTTGCTCTAAGACTCCAACTCAGGACAATCCAATAAATATTGAACACTAGCTATGCCTGTGTAAGTCACAGACGATCTGCCCAGGGGCACAAGTGACTCTAACCTACTTTCCTAACCTTATTGTACAGAGCTCCCCTTTGCCTACACGAAAGATTAGAGCCCAACTGGCCTTCTTGCTGGTCCTCAAAAATAATATTCCATCTCCTGTTTAGAGGCATAGCGGATAGGGCACTGTGCCTGTAATCAGGAAGATCTGAGTTCAAATCTAGACTCAGATGATTTACTAGCTGAGTGACCCTGGGCAAGTCACCCTCTATCTGCCTCATATGTAATATAGGAATAGTAATAATAATCACGCCTACTTCCCAAGGCTGCTGTGAGGATCAAACAAGATACCATTTGTAAAATGTTTAGCCCACGCTGGCCCATAGTAGGCATTGAACAAATGCTTGTTCCCTTCCCCCCGCCCATCTGGCTGTTATAGCTCCGACCCCACTAAACCTTGGGAGGAATATTGCATAGCTCTCTGTTTCACACACTGAACATTCCAGCCAAGATGGCCTATTTCTTATTCCAAGGCAGGACAAGTCATCACCCACCTCCGTGGGTGTCCTGGATGCCTAGAATGCCCTCCTGTCTTCATCTCGTTTCTTCTAGATCTCAGTTCTCCACATAAAGCCTTTCCTGATCCTTTCCCCCCAAAGCTGATGCCTCTTCCTCCTTAAAATAGCACCTTGGAATGATGGGATAATACTCAGTTTGTGTACATCTCATCTTCCCCTATTGCTGTTGAGTCACTTTTGGTCATGTTCGGCTCTGGGTGACCCCATCTGGAGTTTTCTTGGCAGAGATACTGGAGCGGTCTGCCACTGCCTTCTCCAGCTCATTTTATAGATGAGGAAACTGAGGCAAATGGAGTGAAGTGACTTACGCAGAGTGACATAGGTAGGGAGTGTCTGAGGCCACATTTGAACTCAGGTCTTCTTGACTCCTAGTCTGGTGCGCTGTCCTCTTCACCACCTGGTGTCCCTAAAAATGTTTGTTAATTAACTAATTAACCAGGAAAGGGGGGCAGGAGGGGGGAGGCTCTCACACCAATAGTTCCTTACACTACAGAAATCACAGGTTCAGACACAATCCAAAGATTCCTCCCAGCTAAGGAAGGGCCTGTGTTTTTAATGCCTGTAAAGTATGAAGTTCTCTTTGTGAGAGTGAACTAATGATTGTTCTGGGAGCCCTTGTATTCCAAGATTCTGTCTGAGCTGACATTAAGCTGTTTGCCAGGCTCTCCAGCCCTCTGGGGATGTGACATCACCACTGGCAAAGAGCAGAGCAGGTTCTCTTCACAGGTCTTCCAAGAGGGTTGAGCATGCATGTGTGTATGTGTGTATGTATGTATGTGTGTGTGTGTGTGTGTGAGAGTATGTATGTGCTAGCCTGAGAAAGAAACCACAGGAGATTGTGAAGTCTTCTCTTCAAAGGTGAAAATGAACCCAAAGGACCCAACCAGGAACAATGGTGAGCAGGTGCAGAGGAGTGGGTCTCTGCTTTGTTTAACCAGAAAGGGACTTACTAACAGTCAAGGCTAGTCCAAGGTGGGCTCAGTGGACTGGGTCAGGAAGTGGGGGATCCCCCCTTCCCTCTCCCGAGCCCTTCAAGCAGGGCCTAGATGGGGTCAGTCGGGATAGGGTAGAGAGAATTCTTACTCAGGCATGGGCTGCATAGATGACTGTGAGTCCAACTCTGCCAATCTGGGATTCCATCAAGGAAGGTCATGGGATCTTGGATTTAGAGCAGGAAAGCATCAGAGAGGCCAGGGCAGTGTTGGTATGGGCACAGTGCTGAGAATCAGGAGACGAGGGTTTATACATCTGTCTCTGCTACCGTGTCCATTGAAGAAAAGACTGCCTCTGCACTGGCTAGGGGACTACTAGTTAGCCTCAGCTGCCTTCTCCCCCTGGATGCTCCCTCAGGGAGCATCTCACTTTCTCACTGTCTCGCGCTGCTGAGTGAGTTCTGTAACCCCTCATTTTGAGGAAAGACTCAGGGTAGTCATCCTTCATACCTTTCCCAACACTTCCCTAATTCTATTAATATTGTCACGTTCTTCTTCTGTCCAACCTTTTCAACCTGGAGCATCCCCACCCCTCCTTCCCCCAGGGATTGTCTTCCTTCTTGCTTATAGTTGGAACCTAAAAAGTGCTCCATAAATGCCTGGTGACTTGATTTTACTGCCTGGGACCTATATAAAGTGTTCTCTTTATTTTAAAGTCGCTTCAGCCATCACAGAATCTCAGAGCTAAAGGGCCATCAAATCCAAACCCCTAACTCTAAATGGAGGAAAATTAAAAGGGGTTAGACTAGATCACCTTCCCTGGTTCCCTTACAGATGTAAAACTTTAATACAACGATCCTTCTCACTGAGCCCTACGATTCTTGTAGGAGGGGTCAGAATCGATGGCCTATGAGGTCCCTTCCAGCTTGGTACCCATGATCCAATGGGTCCCAGAAGAATGAAGTGATTTCTCCATGCCTAAATAGGAAGGCTTTCTACAACATTCCTGATCAGTAGCCTTTGTCTGAAGATCTCTAAGTGATGAGTAACTCACTGCCTCATGAGGCAGCCCAGTCCACTTCATTACTGGCTCTAACATTCTATGTTCTAAAGGCCTGCCCAATCTTGCCATTTTCTCGAGGCAGCTGGGTGTCACAGTAGATAGATCTCTGGGCCTGGAGTAAGGAAGATGTGAGTTCAAATGTGGTCTCAGACACTTACAAGCTGTGTGACCCTGAGGGAGTCACTTGCTATATGGCTCAGTTCCCTCATCTGTAGAATGAAGATAATAATAACACCTACTTCCCAGGGCTGTTGCAAAGATCAAATCAGTTAATGTTTATAAAGTGTTCTACCCATATGGAGTGTTATCATTACTTTCTAATGGCCGTCCCAGCACTGATATTCTATGATCTCAGCCCATGCACAATATGCCTTTCCCTTCCACAGCTAACAGTAGTCCAAATCTCCTATAATTGTAGACAGCCCTCAAGCTAAACTTTACGTCTTAGGAGGATCAATGAAAAAACTTACAAAGCTTTGTCTTGATTCCAGTCAGTGCCACTCAGGAGAGACACAATGCCTCGCTTTGATCTAATATAACCCCTTCCCCTAAATAACTCCCACTACTTTACAAAGGAGATCTCGTTTATAAAGATCACAGAACTTCCAAGGCCAGCTGGTCTGATCCATACCTGCTTGAGAAGCCCCTCTACATTCTAACAAGTGGTGAGCCATCCTTCCTTTGAGGAAAGACCTACCCCTGGAGGGAATGGCCTCTGCTTTTGGAGGGCCCTAATCCATAGGACATCTCCCTTTACATCGAGTCAAAATCTGCCTCCTCAAAATTTTCATGCATTACTTCTAGTTCTAGGAGAAAAGAGGGGGGGCTGCTTTTAATGAATTCTTTTTTTTTCTTTTTGGAGGGGGGGAAGGTAGGGTAATTGAGGTTAAGTGACTTGCCCAACGTCACATGGCTAGTTTTGTGTTAAGTGTTTGAGCCCATATTTGAACTCAGGTCTTTCTGACTCCAGGGCTGGTGCTCTATTCACTGTGCCACCCAGCCACCTTTTGTCTTGATTTCCACAGTGCCTGACACATAGTAGCTGATTAATAATGCTCATTGATCAATCAGTCCTTGCCATCTACCCCTGAAACAAGTCTATCTGAATGTGTTTTACTTATGACCAATCCCTAAATCTACCCCTCCCCTTATTTTGTCTTCTCTCTCCCAATTTGTTCTTTTTTTCCTATTGAGTGGAATGGATTTCTATGTCAAATTTTGTGTGCGTGCATGTGTGTATGTGTGTGTGTGTGTGTGTGTGTGTGTGTGTTACCCTCCAGATTTGGAAAGAAATCCTGGTTTCTTTGGCCTTGCTCTTTCTTCATTTGAATTTAAGTTTCTTGAGGGATTGACTTTCTTTTCTGCTTGTATCTAATAAATTTTTATTTCCTTTGCTTCCTTCCTTCCTTCCTTCCTTCCTTCTTTCCTTCCTCTCTCCCTCTTTTCCTCCCTCCTCCCTTTCTCCCCTCCTCCTTTCCTTCCCTGGTTCCCAACCTGCAAGAACTCCATCTATTTTTTCTCCTCAGCAAATACTATTCTCAAAGTCAACCCTGTCCCAAACTTCCCTATTACTATCAAGGATACCCGCCATCCTTCCAGTATCCCAGGTTGTCAACTCCAAATTAGAAGAAAAAAAGAAAAGAGAGAGGGGAAAGGGATACACTAGAGAAAAAAGAAGAGGAAGGATGATGGAAACTATCTCAAATAATCTGGGTGTGCAAGTAGAAGACTGTACAAATGACACGAAGGTGACTGAAAGTGGGTGTTACCTGAGGCTCATTCTCATCTGAGGCAGTCAAATGAGGGGAGAATGCACATATGGAGTTCCGTGTAGAAATACATTCAAAGCAATAAGGAAACGAGAGGAAACTGGAGGAACAAGAGGAATATTTGCCAATTTCTCATTGACAATCACTGTACATATTCAGATGGGTGCTGTTGTCATTTCTGTCTCTATCCCCTCTCTCTCATAAATCCCCTCCTCTCAATCCACAATCACCATCCTAATTCAGCTCCTTATCACTGTGACCTGAATTATTGTAGTAGCTTCCTATTTGACCTTCCTACCTCCTCCAATCCATCCTTCATTCATCTGCCAAAGTTATTTTCATAAAGCACAAATCTGATCTACTCACTCACACACACACACACACACACACACACAACTCCAGTTGTTTCCCATTTCTTCTAAGATCAAAAATAAACTCTTTTATAGAGCATCGGTCTTGGAGTCAGAAAGGACTGAGTTCTAATCCTGCCTTAGACACATATTAGCTATGTGTCTCTGGGTGAATCACTTAACATTTCTCAGCCTCAGTTTCTTCATCTATAAAATAGGAATAAAAATAGCACTTACTTCTCAATTATGGTGAGTATCCAATAAGATAACACACGTAAAATCATTTGCAAGCCTTACAGTGCTATGAAAATGCTAGTTATTATTATATTATTACCTAAAACCCTTTGTAATCTGGCTTCAATCTATCTTTCCAGATTAATTTCTTATTACTTCTCCTTGGAGATATTCCATCTAAACTGAGTTCATCTGAAGCACAATAAGTTTTAATTCAGCCCCTTATTTTAACTCTTTGTGAGTCTCATGTTACTTGTAAACAACATAGGATTCAATTCTATATTCTATTCCATTCTGTTATCTTCTTCCATTTTATTGGTGGGTTCATCCCATTTACATTCACAATTATTTAACTATATATTGCCCCTATTCCATTATTTTATTATTTTTCTCTTCTCTTCTCTGCCCTCTGCTTCTCTCTTTACAATGAAGAAAGGGATGGTGAGAGAAGAAATGTGTTCATCACTAGTGATCTGTACACTTGATACAATTTACATTTGTTCCCTTAACCCTCTTCTCTTTCCTCACCTTGACTCCAATTATAGGTTCTTACTTTTTCTTTCTTTATCATGCCTTCCCCTTCACAATCCACTGTCTGAGGCTGAAGCTTGTTTTGCTTATGACTAATCTGAAATTACCCTCCCTCTTCATCTTCAACTCTCTCCTCTCCCAGTTTCCTCTTGTTTCCTTATTGATTTGAATGTATTTCTACACAGAACTCCATATGTGCATTCTCCCCTCATTTGACTGCCTCAGATGAGAATGAGCCTCAGGTAACACCCACTTTCAGTCACCTTTGTTATTTGTACAGTCTTCTACTTGCACACACAGATTATTTGAGATAGTTTCCATCATCCTTCCTCCTCTTTTTTCTCTAGTGTATCCCTTTTCCCTCTCTCTTTTCTTTTTTTCTTCTAAGCTCATCAAAACATAACAAAACCTCCCCTAGACCCTTTATCTTATTTACTTCCCTCTATGACCATTGAAAATATTAGGGTTCTGAGGAGACATCTGATTTTTAACTCCTTTTAGGATGTGAATATGTATAATTGTCAAAGGTATTTACCTTTGTTATATTTCTCTCAATTCCAATATTTGCATTTCTAAGTTTCTGCTCTAGTCTGATCTTTTCTTCAGGAATGCTTGGAAGTCCTTTCTTTCATTAAAAATTGATTTTTACCCCAGTAAGATTCTACTTAGTTTTGTTCGGTAGGTTATTCTTTTTTGTAAACTTGTATGCTTTGCCTTTTGGAATATTGTGTTCCAAACTTTCTTCTTCATATGGCAGTGGCTGTCAAATTCTGACTATGACTCTTTGGTATTTGAACTTTTTCTTTCTTGACACTTGCATTATTTTTTTTTTTTATTTTGACATAGAAATTCTGGATTTTTACTGTGATGTCATTGGGAGTTTTCATTTGGGGATTTCTCGCGAACATGACTAGTAGATTTTTTTTCTCTTTTCACTTTGCCCTCAGGTTCCAATAGGTTTAGGTAGTTTTCCTTCATGATTTCCTGAAATATGATATCTAGACTTCTTTCTTTCTTTCTTTCTTTCTTTCTTTCTTTCTTTCTTTCTTTCTCTCTCTCTCTCTCTCTCTCTCTCTCTCTCTCTCTCTCTCTCTCTCTCCCTCTCTTTCTTTCTTTCTTTCTTTCTTTCTTTCTTTCTTTCTTTCTTTCTTTCTTGTTATGGCTGTCAGGTAGCCCAGTGATTTTTTCCTCTTTGACCTGTTTTCCAGGACACTTCTTTTTTATACAAAGTCCCTTATATCTTTCTAGTCTTCTGACTTTAATATTTCTTGTTGCCTTATGGAGTCATTAACTTCTGTTTGGTTCATTATAATATCAGGACTCTATTCCTTAGATGAGGTTTTGTACTGCTATTAATTCTTTTTCTAAGACCTTTCTTTAACACTCTCATTTCTTTTCTTTGGGTCTCTTTTCCTAGAGCACAAGGTTCAGCCTGTTAGCTCTCCTCCTTCCCCTTTCAACATTCACAAGGGCTTCACAGGATAAAATGCCAGCTCTTTAGCTTGCCATTCCTAACCCACTTCTCTAGTATACCGTATCTGGCCAGCCCCAGCCAAGCTTCCCATTGCCTCCTGGTCTCTGGATTACCAATCAGCCTTCCTGTCATTGTCCCCTCTCAATGACAGTGTGTTGGCAAATACTTAGCAATCAGCTTTCTGTTTGATTACAATGTAGCACATCACTCAGCATTAGCAACATTTTCTCTTTTACTTTCTTAAGTCTAGATAAATAAGAAAGTGATCAATCAAGCCCTGATCTGGAGCATTTGTCCATTTCCAAGGTGTACTGTAAGTGATCACAATGAAAATTTAACAATGGACTCATGTAAACTGATTAGAGCTGGCTAGCTCCAGCCCCTGGATCAGGAATCTTAGCATCTGACCAGCTCTAGAATTAATCAAATCGTTAGTGCTATAGAGACTATACAGGGAATATCGGATGACTCCCCTACAGCTTCAGAGTGACTTCCCAAACCTGAAGACCCTTCCCTGGCTATTCCCCATCAGAAGGTAAGACTCTGGAGGGCAGGAACTGTCTCACTTTTATATTTATAACACGTTGCCTAGCACCAGCACCCAGTAAATCCCTTTTCATCCATTCACATAATGCAGCTCCCATTACTCTTCGTTCTATTCCCTGCACTCTGGCTAAATTGGTCCACTTGTAATTTCTTGAACACATCCCATAGTATTCTGTCTCCAGGCCCTTGGTTACACTATTCTCTACACCTGAAATGTGACACACACACCCCCACTCCCAACCACTGCTTCTGCCAGATGAAAACTTTCCCAACCTTCAAGACTCTTCCACTTCCTTTTTTTTTTTGGAGTAGGGAAGGCAAAACAATTGGGGCTAAGTGACTTGCCCAAGGTCACACAGATAGTAAATGTCAGGTGCCTGAGGCTGAATTTGAACTCAGGTCCCCCTGACTCCAGGGCTGGTGTTCTATTCACTTCACTGCCTAGCTGGCCCTCTTCCCCCTCCTTCTTGTAATCTTCTTGGAGCCCCTAGCCAAAAATGACTCCTCTAGGCTGTTGCTATTTTGAACCTCATGCCTGTTCACAGTCTATTTTGTGTTATCAGTAGTTGTTTCTATATCTTATCATTTTGCTCCTACCAGACTGGGAAGTCTTTGAGAGGAGAAAGAAGTCTTACTCTGTTTCCCCATGACTCCTACCATCGGCCTCCATAATCAGTGTCTGCTGAATTGAATCGAGTGAGCTTGATGACAATAGCCTAAGAGGAAAAAATGCTGATGTGTAGTATGGAAGACCAGCTCCCTGCTATCTCTAATACATCCAACCCAAACCAATGCACAGATAGCATCCTTTGTGCCAGTCTGGCACAGTGAGAGAGCCACACTCGGGGTCAAGAAAACTTGCCTTCAAATCCTGCCTCTGCCATTCATTAGTTGTGTGACCCTGGGCAAGGCATTTAACTGTTATCTGCCTCAGCTTCCCCATCTGCAAAATGAGGATAAAAACAACACTTAGTTCCCAGGGCTGCTGTGAAAATCAAATAACACAAATAAAGTCATTAGCACAGTGCTTGGCACATAGTAGCTTTATAAATGTTTTTGGTTTCCCCATCCTTCCTTCCTTCCTTCCTTCCTTCCTTCCTTCCTTCCTTCCTTCCTTCCTTCCTTCCTTCCTTTCTCCCTCCCTCCCTCCCTCCCCTCCCTTCCTTCCTTCCTTCCTCCCTCCCTTCCTTCCTCCCTCCCTCCCTTCCTTCCTTCTCTCTCTCTCTCTCTCTCTCTCTCTCATAATGACATACAGTGAGTCTGGGAAGCTAAGTTGGAGTCAGGTTGGAAAAACCTCTACATGTCAGATCAGAGAGGTTGGTACTAGAGAGTCCCTGAAAAACCCTGAGCAGAGCAGTAACATGACCATACTTGCATTTCAGGAAAATTATTTTTATTGGCTATGTGGAACATCGTCTATCAATCAATCAGTAAACATGTTAACAAGCACTTACTGAGTCCTGGGCACTGTGCTAAGCATCGAGGATACAAAAAAAAGGCAAAATACAGTTCCTGCCCTCAAGGAGCTTGTAATTTAATAGGAGAGACAGTAGGCACAACAAAAACATACAAATCAAACTGTATACGGGACAGATAGGAAAGGAATACAGCAAGTGCTCAAAATAACCCAATAACCCTGGGAGATGTGTCCTGCTGATATCATCACCATACTCATTTTACAAATGAGAAAACTGAGGCTTACAGAGGTCAAACAACTTGAGATCATAGTTTTAAAATGAGAGGGGACTTCAGACTAATAGACGGAGGGATAGAAGGGACCTCCCAGACCACTGAGTCCAATGCCCTCATTTTATAGAGGAGGAAACTAAACTCTTAAAGATTAAATGATTTTCCCACAATCACACAGACAATAAGTGTGAAATTTTTACCTAGGTTATTTGATTCAGAACTCAATGTGTTTTCTCATTTCTTTTTGGAGGTGATCAAAATTAAGTGACTTGCCCAGGGTCACACAGCTAGTACATGTCTGAGGGCAGATTTGAACTCAGGGCTTTCTGACTCTAGCGTCAGCACTCTATCCACTGTACCACCCAGCTGCCCCCTCTTTTCTCATCTTATAAACAAGACTACCAAGACACAGAAACAAGGAAGGGAAGAAGTAGAGAAACTGGGATTTTCACTCTGGTCCTCCAACTTTCAAGTGTACCACACTTGGTGAAAATTCACAGGGTGAGTATGGGCAGAATGGGGAGAGGAGCCCCTAGTCCTGAACTCTTGCAGTGAGGCTGAGCCTCCTCTCTCCACATGAGCCCTGCATTGGCTGGTATCCCCAGGGGCTCCCAGGGCCCTGATCCTGCCTTCCCAGCACACAGCTGGCTTGTGCCCAGCAAGCTGAAGGGTTAAGAGGCTTCCTTCTGTTGGAGCATTCAGAATGTGTCAGATGTTTGAAATTCCAGCTGGTCACTCTAACCTTAGCAAGCGATAACATCTCACGGACAACTGACTTTCTGCATTCAGGGCCTGGAGTTTGGCTACGGGTCCTCTTTCTCTTCTCATTGCTGCTGCGGGTGCGTCGGTGTGAAGACAAAGAAGGCCAATGAAATCATTCCTTTTTTGGAACGGACCCAAGGGGCAGGGCAAGCCCAGTATTTATTGGGGGAGAAAAACATAAATGAAATGATTGTATATAAAAGCATACATAGCCCATGGAGGGGCCTGCTCCTGCCTCTGCTCCCAGGTCACTCCCGGCATAAGTGAGAGAAGCTGTGTGCTAGCTGCGTGACTCTAGGCAAGTCTTCTCACTTGTCTGAGTCTCAGTTTCCTCATCTGCAAAATCTCCAAAATGATGCTTTACTATCAACCACAAAGGGGAGTACTTTGTAAAAGAGAGTGTGAACTGAGTGTTTACTTTTGGTGCCTTGATTTCTCCTCCATAAAATGGGCAGATTTCTATCTTACAGACTTGAGACATGACGGAAATACAGAGGTCGTTTATTCTAACACTACCATCATACAATGGAGGAAATGGAGGCCAGAGTCACCTGAACTTTGTTGCCTTTGACTCAAATAGTGAAGGACTTTCCCAGATCTCAAAAAAATCCATCAGTTCCAAGTCAGGGGATAATTAGAGAAGCAAATAGCTTGAGGGCCTCCCTGCATGACAGTGTAGCCTTAACAATGTCGCTGATGATAACCCTCAGCCATCAAGAAAAGGTTAAATTGAGTTCAGCTTGCTCTGTTTAATAAGGCAGGGAAATGTGAAATACCTCATCGATAACAGACCTGTCCAAAAGGCATTTCCATTTTAGAGATAACTAACAGAGGCTCAGAGAGGTCCACACATCCCATAAGCCATTTCTCCACTTTGGGCATGAGTTCTCTCATTTATTAAATGAGGAGGTTGTACTAGAAGATGACTGTTAAAATAAATCTCTTCCTGTCCCTGGGCCTTGGCCCTCCCATTAAAATAGGCCTAATGACACCTACAATGTTTACCTGGAAAGATTCAATGAAGTATATGAAATACATGACTATATATACTGTATGAAATTATATATTAAACATACAATATATGACAGTGTTTTATTTGTAGTGTATAATATATAGTATATATATTTTATATAGTATATATATTATTTGTAGTATATAATATATAGTATACTACAAATCACACCCAAACAGAAGGCATTATTTCATGGTCTTGTTGGGTTGCATGCAGAGCTGGAAGCACCTCAGAAGCTATCTGGTCAAACCTCCTCATTTTTCAGATGAGCAGATTGAGGGCCCTAGAGAGAAAATATGGATAATATCACCAATGCTAGTGCTAAAAGGAATCTCAGAGACTCCTTAATCTAACCCATCATTTTACAGATGAGGAAACTGAGTCCCAGAGAGGTTAAGTGCTTTGCCCAGAGCAGGAACTTGAACTTAACTCTGCAAACTTGTAAATTCTTTGAGGTCCTGTTATGTGCTTCGGCCATGGAGGAGACAATTTATGTTCCCTGTGCTAGACACTGAGATAAAAAATGGAAAATGGTGAAGTCCCTGCCTTCAAAGTCAAGTCAACAAACACTTGTTAGGCACCTACAGACAGGACACTTCAAAGTACTTATAATCTAAGAATAAAACAAAAACTCCTCAGACCGTTATTTTTTTCAAGCCCTTTACAATCAGGGTTTCATGTACTTTTTCACTCTGGTTCCACATTATTTCTCTTTATCCACTTTCTGTTTGAGTCATACAGGCCTATGTTTGGTCTCTAAATCAGACATCCCATCTCTGCCTTAGCGCTGCCATCAACTCCTTCCTCATCTCTTCACATCCCTTCTTTCTCTGCCTCCTGATCTATTCCTTCCCACCCCCTCCTCCCTTACCCTCACCTCTTACGTATTCTTTCCCTCTTAAAATGACTGAATTACTTTGCTTGTTCCTGACATATCTCAGTACCTACAATATCTGTCTAACCAAATGTAAGCTTTTTGAGGGCAGGGACTTATTCCCCTTTTTTTGTCTTTATATCCTTAGCACTTTTTTTGGCTCATAGTAGGCAACTAATAAATGATTAATGGGACTAAATTAAAGTAAATCAAACAGTATGATCTGGGGAAATAAAAAAGTGATACTTATTTTTGGAGAAAACTCCTAGACCATAGGATATGGGGAGGGACTGTGGTGATGACTTAGGCCAATCCTCTCATTTCACAGATGAGGAAACTGAGGCTGAGGGAGGTAAGGTGATTTGCCCAAGGTCATTCAGTACTATGGATATCAGGGGGTTTAGAAGGGCAGCAAAGGGAGGGATCCCAAGTGGGTCCAGCTCCTATGATGGCCAGCCATTCGGTGGCTTCCTGGGAGCAGCACCTTTCAGAGCAGGGTTGCAGTGTTTGTGGAAGGTTGGCCTCCCATGGTTCTCAAGCAAGTTTAGCAGCCTGCATTCCTGCTCTCTATTTCTACCCTTTCTAATAGAAGGGCTATGTAGGGCTTGAAGGGCAAGGCCAAATGCCCTTTGGTGCAGTCCCACCCTGAAGCTGGGAGTCTAGATGTTACTATTAGTAGAAAGTGAGGTGTGACTTCATTCAAAGCCAGACTGCAACTCCTCCTAATAACTAAAGCCAAACTGAGCTTTTTATTGCAGTTTTCTACAAAGCTTTTCCAGTCTCAACTGGTCTGCATAAGCTTGTCTTAAAGGGCCAACTCCCCATACCTGAGTTAGCCCAGATGCAGTCACACTCAGCCCATTCATTCATTTATCTATCCATGCCAATGTAGCCTGGAGACTTTCAGCACTGCCCTGTGAAAGCTACACTCAGCTCTTCATTAAACATTGGGTCAGCATCTATTCAAAGCCAAAGGTCATGAGCTCCTCTCCAATGATCCTCTATTAACCAGACCCAGCCAGATGACACATGAGTTCAAAGCAAACACACACATATTCATGCATACTTGTTTCACTTAATAGAACAAAAGTCAAGTGTTTTCAGTACCCTTAGCCCCAGAGTTACTTCCCATGACTGGTAGGGACATTGGGAGTGAACCCCCCAGTTCATCCCCACATAGGGCTGTCAGAAGAAGTGAGACAAGGACATTCTCAAGGTCTCTCTGAAGAACTTTGGAATTGATGCTGTGACATGGGAGACACTCCTCCATCCAGCATGGTGTGCCCACATCAGAGAAGGTGCTGTTTTCTATGAGCAAAGCAGAATTGAAGTAGCTTAAAAGACACTCGAGATGTGCAAATTTAGGGAATCCACCCCAAAGGTTTACATGGCACCTCTTTGTGGTAGAGCATTCTGAGCTCATGTTGGTCTGTCTGATCAGTCACAGTTGGACACACCACAACTTAACTTTTGTCATTTTGGTTCTCTTTGAGAATGAAAGACAACATCCCACCATCCCCACTATTCCACCTTGCTAAGAAGTCCCACAGGGATGTGTAATCCATAGACTCTCAAAATGAGCAAGGCTTTCCCTCAGCTCCCAAGCCTAGTGGCAACTTTGATATGCAATGAAGGAGGGACTTCTTAGACATGAGAAACTGGGAGTGTCTACTACACCCACAGCATTGTGGGAGCCTAGACAAAATCATGATGCTGACCTCTGTCTTCAAGTTGCCTACTCTACTAACAGAGACAAGACTTGAACACATAAGCTTAGATTGCTATCTAAGAATCCTTGTATTGCTAAACAAGATATCTTGTATACAAAATCATAAAATCAAACAAAATTAATTAAAATTAGTACAAAATTAAATTATTCAAAACTATTACAAAATAAAAAAAAATAGATTGCTATATAAAATACCTTATCTTGCTATACAAGAGCAGGCTTTAAGAGATGTCCCAGAGTGCCAATAATAATTGCTCCCATTTCTGTGGCTGATCAGCTTTTATCATGCTTCTTGTGGAGCAGATAGGGTCAGTATTATCACCATTTCTGTTTTCCCAATCACAGAATCTTACAATTAGAAACCTCATTGGGCATCCCCCAGGGAGCTCTGCACATAGTAGTTGCTTAATAAATGCTTTTTTCAATCATTCATTCAAATCTCGATGACAGAGCCCATAGAATAGACCCCTTGCCCTCCAGTAGCTACACCCAACCCTCACCTTAGCCAGAGACCACCAGGATCACTCCTTCCCAACAGTGCAACCTAAAGATCCCAGAGCTTTGCCAGGCTCTGCAGCTGTCTGTTTAATCTTGTGTGGCCCCCTGAGTTAGAATGACTACCTAAAAGACTGTCACTTAACATTTCTTAGATATCTATTATGTTTCAGGCCCTGTGCTAAGCACTTGGGATACAAAAAATGGAAAAAAAAAAACTGGCCTACCCTGGAGGGCCACAACATGCAAATAATTATGTATAAACAAGATATATGCAAGAAAAAATTAGAGAAAATCAGCCGAAGGAAGGCACTAGCCTTAAGGGGGACAGGGAAACTTACAGACTCTCGGATTTTCACCTGAAGAAGCCAGGGGGTAGAGGGGAGAAGAGGAAGAAGGCCAGGCATTGCGTGGAGGGAGGGTAGCAGCCCATGAACACTCGAAGAGTCAGAAGGTGGAGTCTTGTTTGAGGTAGAGCAAGGAGGCCTGTGTCACTGGATCCCACAGTATGTGGGGGATTAAGGCCTAAGGATACTGGAAAGGTAGGAGGTAGCCAGGTGATGAAAGGCTTTCAAAGCCAAACAGGATTTTCTGTTTGATCCTACAAGTAATAGGGGGCCACTAGAGTTTATTGAGTGGTGGCGAGGGGACGACATAGTGAGACCTGGATTTGAGGAGGATCGATTTGACCCCTGAGTAAAAGATGGGCTGGACAGGGGAGAGATGAGAGGCAGATAGAGCCCCCAGCAGCTGTTGCAGTAATCCTGGCATGAGGAAATGAGGGCCCGAACTAGGAGGTGGCAATGTCAGAGGAGAGAAAGGGGGATATTTAAGAGACATCACAAAGATAAAATTGAAAGGTGCTGGTAACTGGTTAGATATGGGCAGGTGAGAGAAGGAGGAGCTGGGTCTGATACCTGGTTGTGAGCCTGGGAAACTGAGAGTCTGAACTATCTACACGACATCTGCTTGAGATAGCCAACAGGGAGTCAAAAATGTGAGTCTGGAGGCTTCTGCCATATTCCATGCCCCCTGGTGATGAGGGCCTGAACTGAGACAGTCTGTGAATGGAGAAAGATGGCTTTGGGGAGGCAGAATGGGCAATATTTGGCAGTCGGTTCCCCAGGGGGACTGGGGAAGAAGGGAGAGTCAGTCAAAGATGAGTCTCAGGTTGTAAATCTGGGGGACTGGAAGGATGTCGTGGCCCCAGACTACCCCGGCTTCCTCTACAAAGAATGTCTAACATCACCTTCCACACTGTTTCTTTGCCTCGTACAGCAGCAAATTCAAAGCCAAACAAAGACCCCTGGTGTTCCATAGGAGGTGTAGTTTGCCCAAAATAGCCAGGTAAGGAGATAGGTGTGATTAACGTCAGCAGAGGTCCAACAATCCAGGTGTCTGGATTTGTTGAAAACAGTCTTCACCAGACTCCCCTCCCACCCCCCCAAAAAAATAAAAGAAAAAAAGAAAGGGGGAAACAAGCCTCATGTCTGTGACTGAGATGAAGAAATCTCTGCAGTAAAGAAACCCAGCAAGACATGGCATCTGCCAGTTCTCACGTCCCCAGAACAGCCTGGCACTGCCCAGCCTTCCTCCCCATCCAGCCTCTTCTCCTCCTTCTGCTTTATAACCCTGGCTTGAGCTCCTGAATTTCCAGGGCAAATCATATGACTTAAGGCACCATTATCTCTCACCAGGGTTTAGGATAACAAGGAAAGGTGAGCTCTAATGTAACTCTGTAATTAGATACCAGGACCCGTTGGTAAAGGGAACTCACCTTTCCAGTTTGGGGGGCCTGGGAGATGTGACTGAGGTATTAGGGCAGCATTGTGGCTGTGTGTCTGTTCAAGGAGGCTCCACGTTACCCCCAGTCAAGTACCTGCTGATGGAGGGTGCCCTGGTGGACTTATACCCCCATCCTGCCCTCAGGCCTTCCAAACCTCAGGAATTCCCTCTGCCCTACACACACCAGCTCTTTGTCCTGTATCTCATAATAGGGAGTTCAGAGACCTGACTATGCATGGGCATTCTCCCCCATTAGACTGGAAGCGTCTTGAGGGCAGGGACTGTCTTTTGCCTCTTTTTGTATCTCCAGCATGTAGAACAATGGCTGGTACATACTAGGTGTTTAGTAATTCCTTATTGATTAACTGACTGGCATTTCTCTGATTCTGTATATGCTATTTATAATGGTGAAAACCTGGAAACCATCTAAGTGTCAGACTTTAGCAGAATGTCTTAGTGCTCTGTAGCATAAAAGCACCATGAGATTGCATAGAATGTAGAGCTAATGTAGCAGGACCCCTTTATCATACAAAGAGGGGGGAATGAAGATACAGACAAGAGAAGTGGTTTGTGTACAGCTATATGGGAGATAAAGAGCAGGGCTGAGTCAGCCAGGCATCCTCAGCTGTCTTTGCACTGTGCCAAACTGCTTTGTATGGGCCAGAGATTGGCAGAGTGGCAGAGGTGGTGTGGCAGGCAGACAGCACTGGCCTGGAGTCAGGAAGACTTCAGCCTTTGATATTAACAGTGGGACACAACTTCTCTCTGCCTCAGTTTCCTCTTCTGTCAGATATGTATAACAATAACACTTACTGATCAGCTGGGATAGTATTTGTAAAGTTCTTTGTAAAACTTAAAGCATGCTGTAGTAATGTTCACTATTATTTTATTAAGGAGGTGGATACCCCTTAATTTGCGGAATGGCTGAACAAATTGTGGCATATGAATATAGTGAAATTATTGTAAGACATGATGAAAGGAGCAGTTTCAGTGAAACCTCGAAATATTTGTATGAACAAGCTACACTCACATATACATATATGGATACATACAGACACATATATACGCACACAGTGGTATTAATATATCCCTAGATTGATGTCAGTCTCTTTCAATATATACATATATAGTATGGATATACATATATACATCTACATACAGATATACACACATATATGACCAATGTAGGAGTATGTTTTGTTTGCTATGCATTTTTTCTTTTTTTTTTTTCTTACTTCAATTCTATAGTGGTCAGAGGGAGAGCCAATCAGTTTTAATTGAATAAGAAAGAAAACTAATTTTAAACAAATAAGGAAAAAAAAGAAATTGAGGGATATAAATTGTATTTAATGTTCATTGTCTTGTAGACCCAGTGCTGACTCATTCTAGTGTCTGGCACACAATAAGCGCTTAATATTTGTTTATGACGAAATGATTGGCTGTAGAATCTTGGTAGAGTAAAAGAACACTGGGTTTGAATTCTGACTTCACTGGTTACTGTCTGTGGAACCTTAGATGGGTCATCTTCTTTCAGCCTCATTTTCCTCATCTGTAAAAAGTGGGGAATGAACTAGATGAGCTCTTAGGTCTTTTCTAGACCTAGGTCATATTAAAAATGACACCTCAGATTCCTCGGAAAGGGATGACCAAGCTGGAAGGGCCCTTAGAGGTCCACCAGTCTACCCCATTGAATTTTTCTTTTAAGTACAGGTCACAATAAGTAGCTTCTGAAGTTCCTCCAGACTGTGAGATGCTGTGATACAGAGACCCTAGAAGAGAGATGTTTCTTGACCCAGTTCACATATCAAATTAGTGGCTGAGCAGGTAATACAACCCATTCTCTTCACCAGGACCTGAATAGGTTTGGGTTTGGGTGGTGTAATGCCTAGAGACAGTCTTCGAGTCAGAAAGACAGACTCACATCCCCTTCTGACACATACCTGCGGCATGACCATGGAGAGCCTTCACCACTGCTTTCTGGCTTCCTTCCAGACTCAGCTCATGTCTTACCTTCTCCGGGTAGCCTTCCCCATGCTCCAACCCCCATGTGCCAGTGGCGTCCCTCACACATGACCACCCTTCCACCTGCTTCTGTCTTGTTGGCACATAGTTATTAGAGTGTTGTCTCCCTCATTAGAGTGTAACCACCCTGAGGGCAGGAGTTAATTTTTTTTTTGCGTTTCTTTCTGTCCCCAGCCTCGGTACAGTGTTGGGCACATGGCTGTTGTTTGTCCTTCCTTTTCAAAGATGACCAATGAACGACATCATAGGTGATGTCTTGACTCGTGAGTCAATTGGATTTAATTGAAGCAAAGCTGCAAAAAGTCCTGGCACACAGTAGGCACTTAATCAACGTTTACTGACTGACTGACGATCTAGGTGCCCCAGGCAACTTTATGACTGTAAAGTTGGGAAGTCAGAAAAGGAAAGGAATTCCTACTCCAGTGATATCCCAGGACTGACAGCAGACCCAAAAACTGAAGAAGAAAAAACATTAGATACATTGTAACTGTCCTTGACATCGAGGATTCCAGAGAGACTAGGAGTCTATTCTGTCACTGTTCAAAAGGCAGGGAGGTGATTTTGAAAGTGAAAATCCAGAGAAAGAAGACCGCAGGAAGAGCCTGCAGGTGGGCTCCAGCCTGGGGTTTTCTGCTCAGCCTAGGGACGCTCAGGCTCCTGGCTGGCTTGTAGAATTCTCTGTATCTCAGAGTCACAGGCACAGCTGCTTCAGCTCATCAGCTGGAGCCCCTGCACGACTGGGCATCTCTGGATCTGGCTCTGGCCATCTCCCGGCTCCAGCTGCCCCAGAGCAGGGAGGAGGCTGAACAGCCCCCAGATGTGTCAAGGAGAGATAAGGGGCCGCCCCCACCCTGTGCACCCAGCCTCCCAGATCAGACTTCTCTGCAGCCTGGAGGGAAACAAAGTGGAACAAATATAACTGAACTAAAAACAGAGCAAAATAGAGGGAGAGAAAAAGAAAGACTGAGAGAAAGGGGTTTCCTTTTGATCAAGGGTAGATTCTTTAAAAGAGACAGTGTAAGCCAGTGGGAATTACATACAAGAAATTGAAAGTCACGAGAACAGATGCCTGGTTGTCATTTACTGAACACTTATTGAAGAAGTGAATGATTCTGAGCATTAGATCACCTGCCAACAGGTTTATTTTAGGCAAATGATATAGCTTCTCTGGGTCTTAGATTCCTCAATTATAAAATGAGGAATTTGAATCAAGTGGTTTCTAAGATTCTTTCCATTACTAATATGAGTGTGTATACACATGCATCTACATACATACACATACATGTAAGGGGGGAGAGAGAGAGAAAGAGAGCTAGGGGGCACAGTGGTTAAAGTTGCTACCCTGGAATAAGGAAGACCTGAGTTCAAATCCAGCCTCAGACACTTACTAACTGTCAGAGCCTGGAAAAGTCACTTAACCTCATTTTCCTCATCTGTAAAAGAAGCTGAAGAAAGAAATGGTAAAGCACTCCAGTACCTTTGTCAAGAAAACCCCAGAGGAGGTCACAGAGAGTTGGACATGACTGAAACCATACACACACACCATATATATATATGCATGTATGTATGTATGTATGGATGGATGGATGGATGGATGGATACACACACATATGGGCATGTGTTCATATGATTGTCTCATATATTAATTCCTAAATAATAGTCACATAGGTAATATGTGCTATATACCTAATATAATACTAATAATATAATGTGTAATATGATTATCATATACTCCTCCCATTAGATTATAAATGCAATAGGACTTCAGAGGAATTTAAAATCACTTTGTGGGTGAATAGTCAGGAAATGCTTAATGGGAGAGGAGGGCCTTGGGTGCTGGATAGTATTTGGAAAGGCAAACAGAAGAATGGAGGGAAGTACCTCAGTTTCTCCAGCTGTAAAATGGGGGTAATAACAGCCCCTACCTGTTATCCATAAAGTACTTTCTTTGTAAACCTTAAAGAGCTACATAAATGCTATAATAATGCCCAGAACAGTTTATTCAGATGTCTCTTCCCCCCTGAGCCTCCCCATTCCTTATCTCCCCCAGAAGCTGGGCTGTGGCCACCTTGATCCAGATAGGCTTCCCTAACCCTTGGGCTGGTTTGTTTTGGGAAGACAGTGCTCATGGGAGCAGAGGATGACCTCAGATATGGGATATATAACAGCCGATGGACGGTGACTCAGATTCAGAATTACAAAAGAAGAGGAGAATGCTTTGTGATCCTTCAAGGATCTCAAGCTGTTCCTTGCTACAAAAGTCCACCTCACATAAGCATCCCTCTGAGACTACTGGAACATCACCATCTCACAGCACCCCAAATTGCAGATGCCCCAAAGGGTGATAGAGAAAACTCCAGGAGGTGTGAGTCAGCTGCAGCCCTTAACCCATGTTGCCTTGTGAATGAGAATAATAGCAATAGCTAGAATTTATCTAGCATTGTGAGGTTTGCAAAGCACTTTACAAATAGTATTTCATTTAATCTTCACAATAACCTGGGAGGTTGTTGTTGTTCAGTCACGTCTGACTTTTCATAACCCCATTTGGGACTTTCTTGGCTAAGATGTTAGAGTAATTTACCATTTCTTTCTCCAATTCATTTTACAGACAGGGAAACTGTTCAAACTCACAAAGACAAGGCTTCCTGGCTCCAAGTCCCATGCTCTCTCCACTCCACCATTTAGCTGCCCAACTCTGGGAGGTGGGGGCCATTGTTATCCCCATTTCATAAATGAAGAAATTGAGGGCCATAGAGGTTAAGTGACTTTCCCGAAGTCAGAGTTGGTCTGTATTGAAAGAAGACTTTGAGCTCAGATCTTCCTGACTCCAGGTCAGGAGCTATATCCACTGTATCACCTACCTGAGAAATGACATGAAAAGCATTTTCCATGACATGTACAGGATGATGGGGGAAAGAGGGAGTTCAGTCATGTGGCAAAACAGCCACTAACAGATGGAACTATGAAATATTAAAATTATTTAATCGACAAGCATTTAATATGAACCTCTTACATGCCAGGCACTGCCATGGGCACTGGGGATAAAGAGACAAAAGTGGAAACTTGCATTCCATTGGGATGGAGGAGGAGTCAGCATGGATATACATATAATTCTAAATAAAGCATATACACAATAAATCCAGAAGGAGACTTCTGAGTCAAGTTAGGTCAATGAGCATTTCCTAAGCCCATACTATGTGCCAAGCCCTGTGCTAGGGGCTGGGGAATGCATAAGAAAGCAAATTCAGTCCCCACACTTTAAGGACAGTCCTGTATATGGGGAAGATCAACTGGACAAGTGGTTCTCAACCTTCCTAATGCCCGACCCTTTAATACAGTTCCTCATGTTGTGGTGACCCACAACCATAAAAGTATTCTCGTTGCTACTTCATAACTGTAATTTTGCTATTGTTATGAATCATAATGTAAATATCTGATATGCAGGATGTATTTTCATTGTTACAGTTTGAACATAACCCACAGGTTGAGAACCGCTGAACTAGACAGTTGAGTGGACAATGGACTGGAATGGGGGAAACCTTGGGCAGGGAGAGCAACCAGAAGGCTACTGTGATGAACCAGCTGTGAGGGGATAAAGCCTGCACCAGAGTGTGGTCAGTGTCAGAGGAGAGAAAAGGGTAAATTTGAGAGAAGCTGCCAAGGTGAAACCAAGAGGCCTTGATGTCATATTGGATAGGAGGGTGAGCGATAGTGAGGAGTCTGGATGATTTCTAAGCTGGGAGCCCGGGCACTGGGAGGATGATGGTGCACTCTATGGGAACAGGAAATTTTGGAAGAGGGGAGGGGCTAAGAGGGAAAGATAATGAGCTCTGTTTCAGACATGATGAGTTTAAGATGTCTACAGGACATCCAGTTCAAAATGTCCAGTGAAGAGTTGTAAATGTGAGACTAGATAAATAGGTCTGAGAATCACCTGCTTTGAGATAATAATTGAATCCATGGGAGGTGATGAAATCACCAAGGGAGATCATAGAGAGGGAGAAGAGAAGAGGGACCAGCATAGAGCCCTAGTGGACATCCATGATGAATGACTGTGACCTGGATGAGGCCTCAGGTAGATGTCCGACCCAGAGGGCACTCAGGGAGAGGGAGAACCAGGAGTCAATAAAAACATGCTTAGGCGATGCTTTAAGATCTATAAAGTACTTTCTTTGCAACAACCCCATGAAGTAGGTCTTGCAGTGTTAATATTCATAATAATTTGTTATTGTTTAGTCATTTTCAGTCATGTCCAACTCTTTGTGACCCTATTTTGGGGTTTTCTTGGCAGAGATACAGGATTGGTTTGCCATTTTCTTCTCCAGCTCATTTTACAGATGAGGAAACTGAGGCAAACAGGGTGAAGTGACTTGCCCAAGGTCCCACAGCTAGTGTCTGAGGCTGGATTTAAACTCAAGAAGAATCTCCAGCCCTGGGACTCTATCCACTGCGTCACCTAGATGCTCCATTATAATAATTAATAATAGTTAGTACTAAATAATAATTTAGCCCCATTTTATAGATAAAAAAATAAAGTCCCAAAGCAATTAAGTGACTTATCCAAGGTCACACAGTAAGTAATAGATCTAAGAGGTGAACAAGGTCTTCTGAATCCAAATCTCTTTCTTTTATCTTTTAATTAAAATTTTTGTTTATCTAGCAAGAATTTATTTTCATCCCATCCCATTCCACTACCACCACCACCACCCAAGTGAAAAAAAGAAAAACAAAACCTTTGTAACACATATACTTCACCAATCAAAATAAATTCCCAGTGTCAACATTGGACACATTCCAAAATGTCTGTCTCATTCTGCCTATGCAATTCAGAGTTCCTTCTGCTTTCTCCCCACAATACCCCTTTCAATTTGACTGTCCAGAGGCAACCTAGGAACATCTGCTTCAGGCAGGGAGGCCATTCAGTGAGCAAAGCCTAGAAGTAGAATGGAGAGAAGTGGAAAGAGCATTGTCTCAGGCCACAGAAAATAAGT
Source organism: Pseudochirops corinnae (assembly GCA_028646515.1). Lineage (NCBI taxonomy): Eukaryota > Metazoa > Chordata > Mammalia > Diprotodontia > Pseudocheiridae > Pseudochirops > Pseudochirops corinnae. The sequence goes on from CM053585.1 coordinate 16,165,850, forward strand.
GGTCATAGAATACAAAGAGATCTTTTTTTTTTTTTTTTTTTTTTACTTTTTTTGGAGAGGGGAAGGCAGAGCAATTGGGGTTAAGTGACTTGCCCAAGGTCACATGGCTAGTAAGTGTTAAGTGTTTGAAGCTGGATTTGAACTCAGATACTCCTGAGTCCAGGGCTGGTGCTCTATTCACCGTGCCATCTAGCAGCCCCAAGAGATCTTTTTTGAAAGAGGAAAGAAAGTCTTTTTGGAAATAATACCCCCAACATTTGATCTATCCGAAGAATTTCATAGCAGAATGACAGATAATTATAAAAATCTGGAAGTGATTTAGATATTCAACAAGAGAGGAGTGATTTAATACATTAGGGGTACATTAATGTATGGGTTTCTATACACATACAGTCACATAGGGTGAGAGGTTGTCAAAGGGCATCTCTGATCCTCCATCAGAATCTTCACAAAGTCAAGAGAACTCAGTGAATTTTCCTACCATGTCAGCTGGACCTCCTATAATGAATGAGCTTAAAGAAGAACATGGAGAGTAGTCACATGTGATGAACAGACATAGAAGAATTCCAGTCTGCATCATGGGAGGGACTCCCAACTTGGTGGAGATTGCAAATCCTTTAGCATACTGGGGTGTCTTAATGTAATGATGGTGATGATGATGATGGTGATGATGATGATAATGGTGACAATGATGATGATGATGATCATGGTGATGATGGTGATGATGATGATGGTGATGATGATGATGGTGATGATGACAATGATGATGATGATGATGATGGTGATGATGGTAATAATGGTAATGGTGATGATGATGATGGTGATGATGATGACAATGATGGTGATGATGGTGGTGATGATGGTGATGATGGTGATGATGATGATGGTGATGATGGTGATAATGGTGATGATGATGATGATGGTGATGATGATGACAATGATGGTGATGATGGTGATGCTGATGGTGATGATGGTGGTGATGATGGTGATGATGATGGTGATGATGGTGATAATGGTGATGATGATGATGGTGATGATGATGATGATGGTGATGGTGATGGTGATAATGGTGATGATGATGGTGATGATGATGGTGGCGGTGACAATGAAGATTAATATTTATTTAGATAGCCCCTTAAGATTTACTTAAATCACTTATCATTTCAATGTCATTTCATTTATCCTCCCATCAGCCCCATATGACCACAACAACATTATTACCATATAAGAGGGAAAATGAGTGGAAATCAAGAAACAAGTAGAATCTCGATGGAGACTGAGAATGATTGATGAGTTATGAGATTTTGTCCACTGCCATGAACTGAATAGTATGAATTGCTACAAAACAAGTTTAATTAGTTGTATTGATGTTCTTGTCACATTTGAAAATGAATTTAACTATGGGGGAGAGGTGGGGCCTTGTTGAATTCACAATTCATATTCCATGTTATTTTTATAATAAATAAATTATCAAACAAGAAAAATCAAAAGAGAATATACCCCCAAAAAGAGCATTTTATATGGAGTCAAAGACATTGAAATAAGAGTCATAGTAAGTGTGTAGGCTTGGGCAGGGACCCTCTGATCACCAAATTATCCTAATCAAGTGTTTGCTTTTGCCTGGGTAAATAACTATAATCCTCCCAGAACAGTGTTCTTATACCTCAGTGGGGAAGATGGGATGAAAATCATTCTAAGGGTTCTTTTCTTTCCCCCAGTGGTGGCTGTGGGGACTTAAGGAATGTGTTTACATACCATCCTTGAGGCCCTTCGAGGAAGGTGGAGTGCTTGGGTCTTCCCCTCCTACTGATTTAGGCCGACTTGTCAGGGCAAGGCCCTGCTGTTTCCAATGCTACTTGGAAGGAAATAGCCTTCCAGTTCGGTGATGGCCCAAGGGAAGGGAGGCTCTTGGCAGGACCTCGCCCCTTCAGACACTGGCACCATTCCAGGTCTAGTCAGAAGGAGACAGAATGCTTGTCTTTATGGTCAATCAGGCTAGATTCTGAGAGGCTAGCAGTCCTATCCTAAAGGACTCACCAGCAGCCTGAGAATAAACTTCCCCTTTCGTGGATAATTTGCAGGCAGGATGAAGCCCTTCACAACCTGACTCCAAGCTATCTTTCCCTGATCATTACACGTTGGTCTTTGTCATATTGTACTACATACTGGCCCATTTGATTTTCCCCATATAAAGGATTCCATCACCTACTTACCTCCACACTCTGGTACAGATCAGCCCCCAGGTTTGAATCACTGTCCCACTCCCTGTCCCTTCCTGACCTCTTCTACCTGGAATCCCAAGCCCCCTTTGAGCCTTAACCCAAAGACCACCTCCTAGACAAAGCCTTTTCTGATACCCCCAACTCCCTGCATGACTTTATATTTCTTCATCTGGTACATGCTGTTTCCTCCCAATGGAATGGAGCCTCCTTGAGGGTAGAGACTGTCCTTAGCTTTGTTATTATTTGTATGGCAAGCCCATGGTAAGAGCTCAGTAAATGCTTGTTGACTGACTGACCCACTGAGGGCAGAGACTTTTGTTCCTATCCCTCATGCCTAGAACCATACCTGGCATATAGTAGGCTCCCAATAAAACTGCTTGAGGAATTGAATTGAATTAAAATAGAATTGTATTGTATTGAACTGAATTAAGCAGACCTGATTAGCTAGCTGCACATGGAAATTCCTCCTGGTAGCCCAACTTGCTTGGTGCCAAAATAAGCCTGATCACCAACATTTTGTGTATACCATTATACCATTATTTCCATATGTACATCAGGAATTCAGTCACTCAGTCAGTCAATTCCATCTCAGGGGCCCTGAAAGAAGAAGTGGTTATTTCCTCTAAAATAGGGGATTCTTTTTTTTTTTTTTTTGACATTTCAGAGATGTGTATTATGTTTTTTTAAATTAAATTTTATGTTTACTTTTAGTTTACATCATTCATTTCCATAAGATCTTTTCCCTACCCACCACTCCAAAACAGTGATCCCACTGTATACCCCCTCCCCTAATTTGGTCTCTCCTATATCCTCCCCCATTCCCCCTTCAACTTTCCAGTTGGGCAATATGGATTTCCACCCAGTGCCTATATATATCACTTCCCAGTTGCATGTAAAAAAGAAATAATATATTTTTAAGCATTTTATTTTAAAACTTTGAATTCCAGATTCTTTCCCTTCCTCACTCGTCACCCACCCTTACTGGGAAGATAAGCAATTCAGTCTAGGTTGTGTGTGTGTAGCTATGCAAAACATTTCCATAGTGGATATATTGTGAAAGACTGACTATATTTCCCTCCATCCTATCCTGCTCCCCACTTGTTCTATTTTCTACTTTGACCCTGTCCCTTTTCAAAAGTGTGTGCTTCTAACTACCCTTCCCCCCATCCTTCCCTCCCTTATATTATCCCCTCTCTCATCCCCTTCCCCCCCTCCTGTAGGGCAAGATACCCTTTTTAGTGTGTATGTCAATCCCTCCCTAAGCCAAATTCAAGGAGAGTAAGGTTGACCCAATCCCTTGTGCCTTTCTGTTCTTTCCCTCCATTGTAACAGTTATCCCTTGCCTCTTCTATATGAGATAATTTACCTCATTCTGTCATTCCCCATCTCCTCTCATTATATTTCTCTCTCATCTCTCAGTTTCACCTTTTAAGTATCATCCTTTCCTATTCAATTGATCCTGTGCCCTTTGTTTATGTATACCTGTACACATATATACACATACTCACATATGTATTCATATGTATATATACCCTCCTATAAATACATATATATGTATGTATACATATACACACATTTATATTCCCTTCACCTGTCCCCATACTGGGAAAAGTTTCATAAGTTACAATTATCATTTTTCCATGTGGGAATGTAAATAGTTCAATTTTGATAAGTTCCTTATGGTTTCTTTTCCCTGTTTACCTTCTTATCCTTCTATTGCTTCTTGTATCTGAACATCAAATTTTCTATTCAACTTCTGTTTTTTTCATCAAGAAAGCTTGAAAGTCCTCTATTTCATTGAATGACCATATTTTCCCCTGAAAATACTCAGTTTTGCTAGGTAGGTGATTCTTGATTTTAATTCCAGCTCCTTTGACCTCTGGAATATCATATTCCAAGCCCTTCGATCCCTCAGTGTAGAAGCTGCCAGATCCTGTGTTATCCTGATTGCATTTCTACAATATTCAAATTGTTTCTCCTTGGATGCTTATAATAGTTTCTCCTTGATCTGGGAACTCCAGAACCTGGCTATAATATTCATAGGAGTTTTCTTTTGGGGATCTTTTTCAAGAGGTGATTGGTGAATTCTTTCAACCTCTATTTTGCCCTCTGGTTCTAAAATATCAGGGCAATTTTCCTTGAGAATTTCTTGAAGGATGATTTCTAGGTTCTTTTTTTCTTTTTTTGATCATGGCTTTCAGGTAGTCCAGTAATTTTTAAATTATCTCTCCTGGATCTACTTTCCAGGTCAGCGGTTTTTCCAATGAGATATTTCACATTGCCTTCTATTTTTCATTTGTTTGGATCTATTTAATAGTATCTTGATTTCTCTTAAAGTTATTAGCTTCCATTTGCTCCAATCAAATTCTGAAGGAATTATTCTCTTCAGTGAGCTTTTGAGATTCTTTTGCCATCTGGCAAATTCAGCTTTTTAAGGCATTCTTCTCCTCATTGGCTTTTGGAGCCTCTTTTGCCATTTGACTTAGTCTATTTTTAAGGTGTTATTTTCTTCAGTCAGGTCATTGACTCACTTTTCATTATTTTCTTGCATCATTCTCATTTCTCTTCCCAATTTTTCCTCCACTTCTCTTACTGGATTTTCAAAACCTTTCTTGAGCTCCTCCATGGCCTGTGACCAGTTTGTATCTTTCTTGGAAGCTTTTGGTAAAGGAGTTTTGACTATTGTCTTCCTCCCATTCCATGCTTTGATCCTTTTTGTCCCCAATAAAAGGAATCTAAAGTTGGATTGCTGTGCTTGCTTTGCTTCCTTTGCTTGCTCATGTTGCCACTCAATTACTTGACTTTTGAGCTTTTTGCCACAGTAGAACTCTGCTTCCAGAAAGGAGAGCTTTGTCCCAAATCGCTGGGGTTTTCGCAGCTGCTGGAGCTATTAGTTGGGTGCCCTCTCTGAAGCCTCCACAGGCTCTGGCACCTGGTCACACACCCCAGGACCTCCACCTAAGACAGTGATCTAGATCCAAGCAGGTTAAAGCAAGAGTGATTACCCCTCAGAATGGTCTCTTGTTCACCCTATGAGCTACAGGCCAGGAGCTCTGAAGCAGCCACGTGGAGGCGGCTGCATGGTCACTGTGCCTGAGCTGCTTCTCCCTTCTGGGGGCAGAGGCCAGACCACACTCTCGATCTCCCTGTTACCAAAGTCCACACTGACCTTTTGTTTTGCTTTTGGCATTTATGGGTTGATAATTCTGGAAACAGCCACAGCTGCTGGTGATCCACTCTCCTGAAGTCCCTCCAGCCGAGGCTGATGGGGCCGCCCTGGGCCTAGAACCATGTGCTTAGGTGGGGCTGGGTTCTGCTCCCAGCATGCTGTGATGGACCCTTCCTGCCAGCCTTCTGGGCTGCCTTCAGTGAGAGATTTGTTTCTCTGTGTCACTTTGTGGGTTCTGGAGCTCTAAAGTTTATTTAGAATCATATTTTATAGGTATTTGAGTTGGTTATGGGGGGAGCTCATGAAGTTTTCCTGCTTTTATGCAGCCATCTAGTCTCTGCCCCCCTAAAATAGGGGATTCTTAACCAGGAGTCAATGAACCTAAAAAAAAATTGATACCTGTATTTAACATAATTAATTTTTTGTAATAACAATAATATCTAGTATTTATATAGGCTGGTTATTGGCACCAAGGAGGCTGGGCCGAGAGGCAGAATTCACATCACTTCTATGAACTGATGAAGAATGAAGTCATCAGGATCAGAAAAATAATATATACAGTAATTGTGATATAAACTGAAGAATCAAATGAGACTGAATGTGTGACTGTAATGACCAAAGTTGGTTTTGGAAAAGAGATGAGGAAAGTGGAGGTGGAAGACTATGGGTGCATAATATTCCATATACTCTCAGGTACAATAGATGTGCCTATTGACTCCATCCATACAGAGATCCCTTTCACCCACCCACAGATTTTATAATCAGACTGGTGATCATTGGTGAAGGAAACTTGGTGAATAAATTCCCTTTTTACCAATGCAAGTGGGGTCCTTCTCTGTGACTTACAGTCTTAGAGAATTGCCTAGAGCCCTGAGAGGTCAGGTGAATTATCCAGAATCACACAACTAATATATGCCAGAGCCAGGATTTGACCCCAGGTCTCTAGAGACAGCTAGGTGGTACAGGGAATGGAATACCTGACCTAGAGTCAGGAAGACCTGAGTTCAAATCCAGCCTCAGAAGTTTACTAACCATATGACATTGGATAAATCACTTAACCTCAGTTTTCTTATCTGTAAAAAGGGTATAATAATAGTACCTACCTCCCAGGGTCGTTGTAAGGATGAAAACAGGCAATTGTAGAGCACTTAGTACAGAGTCTGGTATACAACAGGTGCTTAATAAGTGTTTGATGACTCTGCTCTATGTCTGGCTTTGAGGCCAGCTCTCTCTCCCTCCATCACCCCTTTACATAATCACAAGTTACCTTTCTCTTTCTTCCTCTCTTCCTTCCACTGCATCTTGAAGATTAATTCTTTCTTATTGTCTCTTCACAAACCACACACTCTACATAACCAGAGGCCATTCTCCAGACCTTATTCACAAGAAGACAGAACACAAGGAAACATCAAGAAGAACATTTCATGTAAAGGAGAGAGAGCACAGAAGGTTCCATACAAACTCAACTGGATGGTGCCAACATCGCCAAGGTAACCTTTAATTACAGATCCATATTTCTAGGGGCATCCAATAGTGGCTTATATTCCGGCAAGTCCTACTTACTTCCTTTTTGTACTAGAGCAGAAAGGGGTCCCTCAGAGGTGGTGTGGTACAATGCTAGAATCAGAATCAAGAGGACCTAAATTCAAATACAACCTCAGGCACTTCCTAGCTATGTTACCCTGGGCAAGTCACTTAGCCTCAGTTTCCCCATCTGTAAAATGGGGGAAATACTACTTATACTACTTATCTCAGAGTTATTGTGAGGATCAATGAGGCAATGTAGGCAGAGTGCCTTAAAACACAATACAGGGTGTCCCAAAAGTCTTAGTCTGTGTCAAACTTAAAATAGCCTCTTTAAATGATTAATCTTAAAGCTTCACTAAGACTTTTGGGACACCATGTATGAGCATCAAATATTATTCCTACTTGACGATTTGGGTTTCTGCACCATGTTGTTGGAATGGATTTTGTCCATCTTTCCCCTTTTCCTTCTCTCTGGAGTGCTCCTTCCATTTCAAGCCTGGAGGATGGCTTGGCTTGGTCATAGAACTTGCCAAGATTTCTTTAGACTGGTTTAGTCCCCACTGCTTTCCTCTGCTTTACGAGATGACGCTGCTCATAATTGCCCGTCATCTGCTTCTCCATAAGATGTTCCAGACAAATTAATATTCTAAGTAATGATTTGGGAAGAGGAAAGGAATGAGCCTGTGCTAAGCACTTTTTACAAATATTAACTCATTTACTCTTCACAACAACTCAGTGAGCTAGGTACTATGATTATTTCCATTTTACAGTTGAGGAAACTGAGGCAGGCAGATGTTAAGTGACTTATCCAGAGTCATATAGCTTGAAAGTGTCTGAGGCCATGTTTGAATGCAGGTCCTCCTGACTCCAAGGTCAGTTCTCTATCCACTGAGCCACTGATCCACTAATAAACCTTTCCTCCACAATCCTGCCTCTCCTTCAAACTATTTTGTTTTTGTTGTTGAGTTGTTTCAGTCATGTCCAACTCTTTGTGATCCCATTTGAGGTTTTCTTGGCAAAGAGACTGGAATAGTTTACCATTTCCTTCTCCAACTCATTTTATAGATGAGGAAACTGAGGTGAACAGAGTTAAGTGACTTGCCCAGGGTCACACAGCTAATAAGCTAATAATGAATCTGGATTTGAATTCACGAAGATGAGTCTTCCTGATTCCAAGCCCAGTGTTCTATACACTGAGTCATGTAGCTGCCCTCCTCCAAACTGTGCTAAATTCTTTACAAATATTATCTCATACGATTCTCACAACCTGGGATATTGATGCTAATTTCATTTTACAGATGAGTAAACTGAGACAAAAGTTAAGTGACTCGCCCAAGGTCACATAGCTGGTCAGTGTCTGAGGCTGAATTTGGACCTAGATGTTCCTGACTCCAGACCCAGTGCTCTATCCACTACACCAACAGTTGCAGCTTTCAAGCAGCCATTTCTCTCCATTTGGACAAGTAGTTAGATGGCTGGTCATTAAGGTGCTTTCTATTTTATTTTGGTCTTCTTGTTGTGACAATTAATTTAAATAGGAAGAAATTGAGTGAATTTATTATACTTGTTGTCAGTGTCATTTTTGTTGTCCATTTCCTGTATCTAAATTTTTAATAACTTGTTTAAAAAATTCAGGGTTAAATAATTTTAATTGTATACCTTTATCTGTTTCTCATTGGTCTGTCTTTTCTATTAATTCTGACTTTAGCTCTGACTGTACACAAATAGCTGACTCAGAGATAACTTGCACATGAGTAACAAGTCTTTTTCAGTCTATTAAAAATACAATGTTATTCTTTATGGTTTTATTTGGTACTCATTATTCCTTGTGCCTACCAATTATTTTTTTTAAAGAAAGTATTCATGATATAGGGGTATGAAATTACATACATTTGGGCTGTCTCATTTCTTTCTTCACAAAGATTAATTCAAATGTCTCATTGTGGCATTGTGACCCTGGTTTATTGAGGGTGACACCAGTGTCCCACAAATTTGGACAGCGTCTTCCGTGTTGGAAGGACTTCAAGGATGGCCCCAGTATTGGCCCGAGTCTGTTTTCTGAAGCCTAGCCTAGCTAATTAGTGACAGCCAGACCTCATCAGCAGGCTGGCCACCTGGTGGTAGAATTTTTTTGGCCAAGGTAACCCCTGAAACCAAGAAAAGTACCAAATGGCCCTCAGTAACCTGGAGCAGCCTCCCACTCAAGTCAATTTGCAGCAGAGGAGGCAAAGGTTGGTAAGAATAATCTATCAATGAACTTCAATTGGACTGTTGGTAATCTAAGTGAGAGATCCTTGTTTGATGACCAACCAGGGGACATATCACTAGAGGAGTTTGATAATATCTTGATATAATAAAACCAGAAGAAGAAAGTTGGTGCTGGACAGAAGGAAAGCTCATGAGTAGTACTGGAAAAAATCGTAACAAAATTCATCTGGAAGAATAAAAGATAGGAATTGGCCACCTGAGGTTAAGATCATTGTTTCATGGGACGTGTACTAATGAAAATTATTTGCAAACAAAAAAGAAAGAAATGCATGAAAATAATTTCAGCTGACACACATTGACGTTGATTGATGTGGATGAAGTGGTCAAGAAATTCTGTGAAGAAGTTGATAGAACCCTGACTTGGTGACTTCACTGAAAAGGCAGGGAAACATAAGGACAAGGAGAAGTATATGGCAATATAAGTGAAAATAATACAATAATTAAGAAAAATTCTGTGGAATAGGAGGTGGGATTAGTTTCTGTAGTGTCTCAAAGTTAGTATTGTTAAACATGTCTCCCATCTGGTATCTTTCTGTTTTTAGCCAATTGCTTTTAATAATAATTTATTTTTCCCAATTACATTTAAAAACAACTTTTAACCTTCATTTAAAGATTTTTTTTTTAGTTCCAAATTGTCTCCCTCTTTCCCTTCCCTCCCCCTCCCATAGACAGTAAACAATTTGATATACACGAGCAATCATGCAAAACATATTTCTATATTAGTCTTGCTGTGAAAGAAAATGCAGAATACCTCCACCCCCCCCAGAAAAAAAAAAAGAAATAAAGAAAGTGAAAAATAGTATGCTTCAATCTGCATTCAGACTCCATGAGATTTTTCTCTGGAGGTAGATAGCATTTTTCATCATGAATCTTTTAGAATTGTATTATATTGTTGTATTGCTAAGAAGAGCTAAGTCATTCACTGTCAATCATCATACCATATTGCTCATACTGTGTACAATGTTCTGGTTCTGTTCGCTTCATTTTGCATCAGTTCATGTAAGTCTTCTCAGGTTTTTCTGAGAGCATCCTGCTTTGAATTTCTTCTAGCACAGAAGTATTCCATCACAACCATATACCACAACTTGTTCATCCATTCCCCAATCAATGAGCATCACCTTCAGTTCCATTTCTTTGCCACAATGAGAAAAGCTGCCATAAATATTTTTATATGATTTCCTCTATTCACCACATATTGATGAACCAGAGAGAGTGCAGAAAAGAGTACAAGGATGGTGGAAGCCCTTTAGATCATAATATATGAGGTTTGGTTGAAGGAAGTGGAGATCCTGGAGAACAGAATACTACAGGGAGACATAATAATAGCTAACATATATGTAATGCCTACTATGTGCCAGGTACTGTGCTAATAACTTTATAAATATTATCTCATCTGACCTTCACAATAATCTTGCTATTATTATTCCCATTGTACAGATGAAGAAATGGAGGCAAACCAAAGTTAAATGACTTGCCCAAGGTCACACATCTAGTAAGTATCTAAAGAAAGTAAATAGCAACTGTTTCTCTTTTGGGTCTTCCCCTTCCCAGTTGTAACAACAAGCACCCTAGCATACCTAGGGCGGCTACTAGCACAGGTTCTTAGATCTGCTTTTCTAAAGGAAAGCAACTCAAAATGGGTTAACAATTTTACTTTAATCAAACATATCATTTACCTAGTTCAGGGGGAAAAGT
>CM053585.1:16177230-16196942 GCA_028646515.1 Pseudochirops corinnae
ATTACATTCATATACCATAGCTTGTTCAGCCATTCCCCAACTGATGGGCATCCCCTATATTTCCAGTTTTTTGCAACCACAAAGAGAGCTGCAATAAATACTTTTGCACATATGGGACCTTTTCCTACTTCTTCTTCAGGATTTTCAAAATCCTCCCACTGACTTGCTGTTGCTACCATTCTCTTGGGCTAGGGAATTCTATTCTCTGTTCTCTGATCTCTGACCTGGGCTCAGAAAGGGAAACCAGCAAATATCAACCAAGAATCAGGAATGTCCTCTCTCAAGTTATCTGGATGAGTTAATGTCACTTACAACAGCTTTGATTACGAGTCACCATTAACTGCTCCTGGCTGAGGGTAGAAGAGAGAGAGAAACTCCCAACCCCTGAACTCTGGAAGGAGAGAGTCAAGAGAGAAAGGGAGAAAGGGAGAAAGGTCTGTCAACTCAACTGTTGAGGCCAGTAAGAGTTCCTTAAGAGTTTTCATCCTAGCTAAAAATTTTCTGGGTAGCCTCTGTTACTGATACCCAAGCATGGTGCAACATGAAAAATCCTGATTTGAGAGTCACAAGAACTGGTTCAGATCCTGCCTTTGATATTTACTATTTGTGTGACCTTGGGAAAGTCTAACTCACTGTTTCCTAATATGTGAAATGAAAGGTTTGGACCAGGTAGCCTCTGAGGCTCCTTCTAGATATGGTCCCATCATCTTAAGAGCATGGAAGCCATCCCTGCTCTCTCAAAACAAACAAACAAGCAAACCAAACCTCTCAGCAGGACATTAACTATGGCTCTTATTGAACCAGAGAGGTTTCCATCTTATTCAGATGTCAGCAATTTGAGAGCAAAGAGCATATAGCTCAGTGCTCTTCAGCTGCTTAGCTCAATGCTGAAAGCGCAGTGGATGTTTGATAATCCTCAAAGCTCAGAATCTCAGAATTGAAGGGACCTATTTAGAGCAATCCATATCTGAACAAGAATTCTGTACTCCTACTCCTACTTCCCCCTGTCCCCCATGTACAACATCCCTGATAGTGGTCATCCAACATTTTTAGGATGACCTCTGATGAAAGGGAAATTGCTACCTTCTAAGATAGACCATGCAGTTTTTAGACTATTCTAATTGTTTGGAAGTTGTTGTTTTTTTCCTGACATCAAGTCTGAGAAACTGAGCAAAATGGCCACCTTGCTTCGTGATTCCACCCTCTGGGGCCAAACAGAACAAATCTTGTTCCTCTTCCCCAGGACAGTCATTCAAGTACCATGTCTGTCTCTGAGTCTTCTCATCTCCTGGTTAAATATTCCCAGTTCCTTCTATTGATCCTCATGTGACCTGGCCTCAAGGCATTCATTTCCCCATGCTGACTGCCCTTTCTTCTCTGGATGCTCTCCAGATGAGCAAGGTCCATCCTAAACCAAGGCGCCTAGATTCTTTCATTCCCTGATAACTGTTTCTGGATTTTTTTTCTTCTATAAAGGCATTAGGATAATCAGCTTATTCTCTGCCAATAGCTCTGATAAAAGCAAAAAAGGGCGGACTTAGATATTAAAAGTAGCTGTCAGGATAAACATGAGTAAAAGTATACAGCTGATTAATTTGTTAATTATTAATATCCTGACTAAGATAGTGGCCTTTGAGCCCAAGATAGCAACCATGGTGACAATTCACATTTCTTTTTTTGGTCTTTTTGCAGGGCAATTGGGTTTAAGTGACTTGCCCAAGGTCAAGCAGCTAGTAAGTGTGTTAAGTGTCTGAGGTGGGATTTGAACTCAGGTCCTCCTGACTCCAGGCCCCATGCTCTATTCATTGTACCACCTAGCCACCCCAGAGAACTCACATTTCTACAGTGCTTTAGACAGAGTGCTTTCCTCAAAGCAAAGGTGACTGGTAGGTAGAGTCGTGGGCATCACATGAGCCTCCAGCGTAGTAACTGGTGCATTCTTGTTCTTTTGTCTTTCAATCTTCTCTGACTCTCTGTGACCCCATTTGGGGTTTTCTTGGCAAAGATACTGGAGTGGTTTGCCATTTCCTTCTCCAGCTCATTTTACAGATCATCAAACTGAGGCAAACAGGGTTAAGTGATTTACCCAGGGTCTCATAGCTAAGAAGTGTCTGAAGTCAGATTTGAACCCAGGAAGATGAGTCTTCCAGATTACAGACCTGGTGTTCTTTGTGCTATGGTACCCCCTAGCTTCCCATAAGCTTTGCTTCCTTCAAAGACTCAACTCAAGTGCCATATCCTACTGGAGGCCTTTCCCCATCCTTCCTCCATCCACTGTCTACCTAGGTGCTTAATAAATGCTCTTGAAGGGTGGGTTATATGGGTACAGGTGGTCTCCTACATTCTTGCATGTCCAGTGTCAGCTTCTTGAGGGCAAAGACTGCTCCATACTTCTCATTGTATCCTCAGCAGCCAGCTTAGTTTCTGGAACATACAGGGCCACTAAACTGAATATCATCAATGAATCAATCAATCAAAACATTTATTGAGTACCTACTGTTTTCCAGGCATTGCGCTAAGTGGTAGGGATACAAAGAAACAGTCTCTATAGAGGAAGTGCTCACATTCTCATGGAGAGACAATTTTAGAATCCAGCTCCCTCCTTTTACAGATAAGGAAACTAAAAACCAGAGGTTAAGTGACTTGCCCAGGATCATGCAACTAGCAAGTGCTTGAGACATTATTTGAACCGAGATGTTCTTGACTCCATGCCCAATGAAATAATCCACTCTGCCACAGTGTCTGTCTGTTCAATGGATAAGGAAAATGAGACTCAGAGAGTTTAAGTGAAGGGGGTATAGTTGGAACAGCATTGACTCTGGAGGCAGAGGACCTGGGTTCAAATTCTGATATTGCCTGTGTGATCTTAAGCAAGTCAAATGACTTCCTTGGGTCTCAGTTTCCTCATCTATAAAATGTCAGGGTTGGATTAGAAGACCTCTAAAGTCCCTTCCAGAAACTGGGTAATTCAAAGGACCTGGAGTCCAGAAGGCCTGAGTTCAGCCTAAGTCTCTGACACTTCCCAACTGGGGTGATCTTAGGCAAACACAGAACTTCCCTATGCCTCAGCCTCACCTCCATTTGTGAAATAATGGGATTGGGCCCAATGATATTCAGGTCTCTTCCAGTTCTAGAACTGTAATTCCATGTGAATAGTACTTGCTCATGGTCACACAGGTAGGAAATGTGGGGTCTAGGATTCAAATTCAGACTGTGTAACTCTAAAGCCCAGTATCCTTCCCAGGGCAGCAGGCTGCCTTCCTTTTAGCATAAGCAAAAGGGTAGGCCACTTTCCTTCCACCCTCCCTTCCTCCCTTTCTTCTCTCCCTCCCTCCTTCCCTCCTTCCCTCCCTCCCTCCCTTCCTTCCTTCCTTCCTTCCTTCCTTCCTTCCTTCCTTCCCTCTCTACCCAAGGCAAAGTATGACTAGGACAACACCTTTAGGGAGGTACCTCATGCCCTCCTTTTCCTGGGCTTGTGCACACCTGCCACAAGTAGCTCAACCTTAGACTCAAGGTGGCCTCAGGCAAGGTCTTTCTTAATGAATGATTTGTAACTAGTGACAAAGTCCCTGCTCCTTCCCTCTCTCCCTCTCTCCCCAGTTGGCTTCTCCTTTCATAATTACTGGACTCCTTTTGTCCTAAAATGAACCCTGTTCCCAAATATTTCATTCTCCTCAGCAGGTGAACATATCTCTTTAATCCTGTGGGTGCTCAGTATTCCCTCTCTGTGGGGAGGCAGGCAACCTTCAGGCTTGCTTCTCAGGATTCCAGACATCAGGCTTCTCCTCCTACAGGGTTCTGCTTTAGAGAGGCCTTCCAGATAAATGACTATAGGCAGAGAGAGGGATTCCCTAGCCCTGAGGATGGGCTATAGGTGCTCCTGCCTGCCAGGGCCATTGACTCTAGCACATTCTAGGGCCTTCTTAGGACATCACAGGGCCTAGATCTAGGGCTGGAAGGCTCTCACAGGCATCTGCCCAAACATCTCATTTTATAGAGGTCTAGAAAGGGGAAGTTCTGGCTCACCATCCCATGGCTTCAAAAGCTAAGATTCAAGCCCAGGCTCACTGACCACAAATACCTTCAAAATCACAAAATGTTGCATTGATTGGGATCTCAGAGGTCACCTACGTCCAGTCTGATACTAAAGAAAGCAATCCCCTGCACACCTTGCCTAACAGTTGAGCAGCAAGCATCTATCAATGACCTCCTATGTGCCAGGAGCCATGAAAAACAAAGCAAAGAAATTAGGAAGTTCCTGCCCTCAGGGAAGTTAAGTTCTCTTGGGCGGGGGTGGGGTAGTCTAGTAAGGAAAAACAACAGCATAAGAGATGGGGACCAGACCTGTGATCTCGTTGGCCTAGAAAACACCCTTTACCAGAGCATGTCAGCGTCTTCCTGGAAATTTAGAGTCCGGAGGTTTGCCTGCAGTAAATGCATGAGAGGAAGGAAGGAAGCATTTATTAAGTTCCTCTTATTGGGCACTGACACACACTTTACAAAGAAGGTCTCATCGGATCATCACAACAACTCTGGGAGCTAGGTTCTGTTATTACTGCCACTTCTACAGTTGAGGCAACTGAGGCAGGCAGCAGGGAACTGACTTGCCCAGGACCACCCAGTTAGTAAACATCTGAGGCTGGATTTGAACTCAGGTCTTCCTGACTCCAGGCCTAATGCTCTATCCCTGCACTACCCGCTGCTGTGATCTGCTTTCTTTTCATCCCAGTTCTCTGTTCACTATACCACCCACATTTATGTCTACATGAACACATACATGTATGTGTATATATGACATATATATGCAATGCATATATAGGTATTATATATGCATATGAAGTAAGTGTTATGTAATTATAGTGTTATATTATACATTATAGCATTATATTGTATACACATAGCATTATGATACTATATTTATATTACATATAATTAATATAATAAATTATATTTACATTACAAAATAAATATAATAAACTACATGCATTTTGTATATTAGTTTATAGGTATCTTCTATTTGTGTTGCATGTACATCTGTAATTCAAACACACGCATGTGCATAGATACCTATGTATGTACATATATATGTATATACACACATATGGACACAAACATGTATTACACAAAATAAATACATGGTAATTTCTGGATGGGGACATTAATTAATCCCTAGGAGAATGAGGAATATCTTCAGTTGCCCTACACTATATTTAATTTCAGACACAAACATGTATGCAGACACAGACACATATGCATGTGCACATATTTATGTAAAATTTTGATGAGAATAATCCAAAGTGCATTGAGGAAGGATTCGAGTTCAGGACTATCTGGACCACAAAGTTCGTACTCTATGCTCTACATCCCCAGAAGCAATGATCGGGTTTTCACAAACTAGTTTTCAGAGAAGACCCCATTTTTACCATGACATAATTGACAGAAAGATGTAAACAATACACAATCCCATTGTGCTAATTGTTTGAAGACTTCCCCCTAAAAAAATTGGATAAGGTGATACCCATGCATTCTTTGAATCCAGTAGGAGAACATGAACAAAGTCCCACAAAATGGATATGTTTGGGAGACCTAGTCTTAAACTTAACTCTGACCTCTGCAAGCTGTGAGACCAGGGACAAGTCACTTTATTCTCTGTGATTGTTTTCCTCAACTGTAAAATGAAAGGGCTGGATTCAGTGGTCTCCAAAGTCCCTTCTAGGTCTACACGTATGATGCTATGATCTGTAAGCATGGCCTTGGACCAGTAAAGAGACGTCCCTGGGACTCTGCTTTATTTGGTTGGATTTGATGGCCTCTGATGTCTCTTATTGGTGAGCCTAGGAGAGAGAGTGATGTATATTGTCAGAAGAAATAATTGCAGTATCAGTGAGATCACAGGTTCCTCCATGTGTTTAAAAGTCATGTGACAAAGACCAGGGAGTGGAGAGGATTGTATTGGTAAGGGTGCTTAAGGAATGTCTATGTGCTAGACAGTGTGAGGTAGAGCATTGAGTCACAAAATCTGAGAACTGAAAGAAACCTCAGAGGCCTTTTGGTCCAAAACTTCCCTCCATGACATAACTGACAAATCATTTATCTAGACTTTGCCCAAGGCCCTCCAATAATGATCAAGGAAATGAGCATTTATTAAATGCCTACTGTTTATCAGGTGCAGTATTAAGTTCATTTGCCTTTGAAGACAGCCCAGGGGTAGCTCTAGTTATTAGCAAGGTATTATTATTATTTTTAATGGACATCATTCCTAAATTTGTGTCTTTAGAGCTTTGACCCTTTGCTTTTGGTTCCCCCATCTGTGATCAAGTAGAAAACGTCTAATCCCTCATTCATGGAATGTGCCTTCTAATACTGGAATGTGGCAACCATGTCATCTCTTCTTTATCCTGAACATCTCCAGTCCCTTCTACTCATTTTCCTACATACAGCATGATCTCTCTGCCCATTAGCATCCTCATTCCTGGAATATTCTTCTGCACATCAAAGTTCTTCCTCAAATATGATGCCGAGACCTAAACCCAATACCCTAGGTATGGTGAGAAGACTTGAGAGAAATCCTGGCTCTGCCACTAATGGGCTGTGTAATCTCTATAATTGAGCTAATTTTCTTATTGGTGAAATGGGCATAATATTACCAGCCCTACCCATTCAAGGGTATGAAATAGTGCTTTGTAAATTGTATCTCCTAAATCTAAGTTAGCATAAAACTATAATGATGGATCATTTTGGCTGTTCCTACAACCATCTTGGGAGCAAGGGACAGGAAGAAGGGAGCTCCAAGATGGGAGGATGAGACAAAGTCCTCTAGTGGGGGAAAGTGCAGTGACAGAGACACTGGGACTCCAACCCAAGATTACAGGTAGGGAGACCACCACATAGGAGCAGGGAGGTAGGACAGGGCACCGCAGGGAAGAATTCACCCTAGCCCTCCATCTTATAGCTTTCTATTTCAATTATTTCAATTAAAATTATTCTAGTTAAAACAAACTCTGCTATTTCTATGCTGCTAAAGAACTATGAGTGGCATCAGTTAACTCTAATTTCAGTATCCTGGGGCAATGCTCTGGTCATCCCACCCTAGTTTTTGCTCTGGGTTACATAGCAAGGGGATTAACTATGACTGAAAATGGATGAAATTTTAAGTATGAAGTCCATGAAGATGGACAAATAGCTGAAATGTTTTTGAGGTAAACCATGATTTTATCGTTGTGGGAAGATCCCTCTACTAAGACAGATAGATACCTTTTCTGCAATGTAAGAGAGTTACCTGGGGCATCAAAGTCACACAGAGGCAAGATTTTACCGAAGTCTGCCTGATTCTAAGAATAATGATCCATCCACAAAGCCAGCTCTTCTTAGTACTTTGTAGTTATCTAATTTTATCCTCACAAAATTCCATGACATGACTATTGTCTGCCCATCTTTCAGATGATGAGCCTGAGGCTTAGGGAGGGAAATGAGAGGTAGCCTGGTGTCAAAGAGGTGGAGCTGTGGAGTGAGAAACCCGAGTTCAAATCTTCCCTCAGACGCTCATTGTATAACTGGGCATTAACCACTGTCTCAGTTTCTTCATCTGTTATTTCTGTCCAATTGTTTTCAGCTGCATGTCACTCTTTGTGACCCCATTTGAGGTTCTCTTGGCAAAGATACTGGAGTCATTTCTTTCTCTAGCTCATTTTACAGATGAGGAAACTGAGGCAAATTGGTGACTTGCCCAGGGTCACATAGTTAGTGCCTGAAACCTGATTTGAACTTAGGTCTTTCAGACTTGGCCCATTGCTCCAACCACTGAGCAACTGAGTTGTCCCATCTCTCTTCTATAAAATGATGTTGATAACAGCGCCTACCTCCCCAGGTTGTTGTGAGAAGCAAGAGATAATAGTTGTAAAGTTCTTTGCAAACCTTAAATGCTATGAAAAACTAAGAAATAAATATTGCTAAATTACAAAGAACAAGCTTGGCCCCGAAGAAGAAATGTGAAAAGATGTGTTCTCCCGCCTCCCTCCTCCTTTGCAGGCTTGGGGTCCAATTCTATAAAATGCCATTTTTCTGTGTTAATCAGTTTTGTTGATCTTTTTTCTTTTCAAAGCAGCTTATTTTCATATGGGCTGGCTCTGGAAGGGCAAAAGATATAGGAGAAAACGGAAGCTAGGTAAACATTTAAAAAGTAATAGTAATGATATCTCAAATGTATCTAGATAAAATTTGCCTAATAGATAAAATTTCTCTATTACTCCCCTCCAGGCACTGTGCTAAGCACTTTACAGTATTATTTCATTTGGTTCTTGCAAGAACTCTTCAAGGTAGATGATATTACCACCTTCCTTTTACAGATGAGGAAATTCAGACCAACAATTTGATTATCAATAAAAATGTATCTATAAAAAAGAATGTAAGGTGAATAAATGAGGTTCAGAGTCAGGAAGACCTGGATTTAAGGCCCCAGGTGACCTATGCTAGGGGTTTGACCCTGGTCAAGATAAGTAACCTTGGAGAGCTCCGGGGAAGGCTATAAGATTGTACACTGTGAGCAGAGTTGTGCTGTTTTGCCCTGGTGGAGCCTTCTCTTTGGGAGTCTATGGTACCAGGGAAATCAGAGACTTAGTCCAAGACAAGGCTGAGTGGCCACAGGGGCAGGGGACCTGGCTGGCTGCCGCCCATCCTTCTCATCTGCCTTAAAAGCCTGCTATCCATCTAAGTCACTGGATAATTGAAACTCTGGAAGGGATGGCCAACTAACCCACATTTGGCAAAGAGCGAGGGAGAAGCCAAAAATCCCTGGCTCTTCCCCAGGGACCCCATTTGTTCCTTCTGCCTGCAAATGAGTTCCTACTTTCTTCCTGAGTATTCGAGGACATTGGCCTATCCAGATACTCAGAATGGAAGGAAAGGCCTCTGGCCAGCGTTCAATCCTCTCCCAACTCCAGACCTCAGAGCCCAAAGGGCTTTTGTCTTAGCCAAAAAAACAAGGCTTCCTGTTTCTAAGAAAAATGGTTCTTTGGGGACTTGCAAAAGCTGGAAGAGATGAAGATGAATTCAAAGCAGCCTCATATTATGTCCTTGAAAAATGCAAGAAAGAAGAAGAAAGTTCCTCCAGGGAAGACTCATAAAGATGCCATGTTTAGAACAAGAATATTTGGAACCAAAGGACCACATGGTTTGAATTCCAGCCCACTTAACTTTGTTACTGTGTCATATAGGGCAGTGATAATAGTAACTGGCATTCATATAACGCTTTAGGTTTACAAAGTCCCCTAGCTAGAGCTTTGCCGTTGTTCAGTTGTGTCTGACTCCCCGTGATCTTGTTTGGGGTTTTCTTGGCAGAGATGCTGGAGTGGTTTGCCATTTCCTTCTTCAGTTCATTTGATGGATGAAAAACTGAGGCAAACAGTGAAATGACTTGCCCAGGGTCACACAGCTAGTAAGTGTCTGACGCCAGATTTGAACACAGGAAGATGAGTCTTCCTGACTTCAGGCCAGGTGTTCTGTGCACTATGGTGCCCTTAGCTAAAACAGGGATTGTTAATCCTTTTTGGGTCTTTGAAATGAAGGAAACAAGCATTTATTAAACACTATGTACCAGGCACTATCAGTCTGGTGAAGCCTATGGATCCTCTTCTCAGAATAACATTTTTTAAATAATTGAAAGAATGGATTTTCAGCTAGAGTTTGGTGAAAATAAAGATATATATACACATATGTATATGTACCTACACATATATTAATTTACATATATACACACACACACACATATATTTCCTCCCCTCCCAAGATCATAGCCCTCTAAAGTCTATCATAAGCCGTGGTTAAGAATCCCTGACATAGTTGATCTCATTTTATTCTCACAGCAACCCTTTGAGGTAGGTGCAGCCCTTTACACAGGAGGAAACTGAGGCTAAGAAACATGAAGGGATGTGCCCAAGCCCCCAGCTGGGAAAGGACTGAGGCAGTGTTCCTCCTCGGGTCTTGCTAAATCTACCTCTGACACCATATCTACTCTGCCAGCCATGCCAAATGTCTAGGCCGCTACACTCCTCAGAGAGATGGGAAATGGATACAAATATAACGGGAGAATAACAAAAAGAGTAGAAATACAATAAAGCATGGATACAATTGCATTTTAAAATGAAGTTCACATGCAGCCCACAGGGGTCCTTGTGTGTGGTTTAAGAGCCCTAGTTTCCATTGGAGTTTGATACCACTACACCACATCGCTCAGTTGCTCTCTGGGCCTTAGTTTCCCCACCTGGAAAATGAAGAGGTTGGACCATCTGACCTGGGGAGGGCTTTCAGCACCTATGATCTTAAGCTCCTCAAAGCTGAGTTCAAAGCCCATCTCACTCAGTTAGAAGCTGTGTGACTTTTGACAAACGGCTTTCCCTCTCTGCTGTGAAGTGGGGATAATACTAGCACCTATCTTGCAGGTTGTTGTGAGGATTGACGGACCCTCCTCAAAGTAAAGTGCTTTGCAAGCCTTACAGATATAAATGTTAGCTTCGACTAGCTTCCATGGTCTCATTGAAGTCTTACAATAACCCTGTAGTGTTGATATTATTATCTTCATCTCACAGATGAGGCTCAGATAGGGCAGGCAACTTTCCTGAGGTCACACAGCTAATCCAGACAGACTCCAAAGCTAGGCCTCTCTCATCCACCATCTTAATCCTGCCTTGGGAAAGTAGATGCACCTCTCCTTCCCCACCTCTGGCCACCTCCAAGCTGCAAATCATCTGTTGCAATCCAATTCCATAGGAGTCAGGGCTGAAAGGGACTTTGGAAATAACCTGCTCTACCCGGCTCACTTTACAGAGAAAGAAACTGAGTCTCAGGGAGGTCATTTGTCCAAAGCTGTCCAACGTAAATGATAAATACAGTTCTCCTTCCGCTACATCATTTTCCATTTAATTCAGTTAAACTTAGCCAACATTTATTAAGTATCTTCTGCATACAGGGACTGTCCTACAGGTTAGCTACCCAGTATGTTGGCTATCCAAGGCCCTAGTGGGGTCTTAAAGACAGACGGAAGGAACACAATTAACACAGCTTCACATGGGTTTGAGGCTGGGTCTACTGACCTTTCTGATCATGGTCAGCAATGGCCTGTATGGATGAATGGCCATCATTCAATAATAATGAAGAATCATCTATAATTCACCAATTTCAGTGGCTATATTCACTAATGAACAAATGAATGAAAATGCATATATTAAGTGTTTATTGTGTGTTAAATACTGCTCTAAGTGCCAGGGATGGAAATAGAAAAGAGAGGAATGGATGTTGTTCTTAAGAAGTGTCCCCTCCCCCTTTTTTTTTTTGCTTTTTTGGAGGGTGGGAGACAGGGAAATTGTGGTTTAGTGATTTGCCCAAGGTCACACGGATAGTTAATTTTAAGTGTCTGAAACTGTATTTGAACTCAGGTCCTCCTGACTCCAGGGCAGGTGCTCTGTTCACTGCACCACCTGGCTGCCCCAGAGAACCCCCTTTCTAATCGGGAGACTGTACATAGAAAGCTGTGGGGCAGACGGCAAGGCCTAGGGAGTCCTTAGGTGGCAGCAGCATATCAAATGACAATGCAAAGGATCTGGAGGGCATAGAAACAGAGCAGAGGGCAAGGCCTGGAGGACCTTAAGATTCAGGGACAAGGCAGATTTTTAAGGCCTGGTGGTTCTCCACCTCATGACTCCCATCTCACCTAAGGAGTAAGAACAGTCAAGCAAACCAATCGGTTCTGGGTTCCACTATGGAAATGGAAGAGCAAAATTTCCTCTGGGCTGGGGGAGGGGGGGACAGAGTTCCCTCCCTTCCTCCCTCCTGTTCCCCCTCCCCCCTGGCCAGGTGAAAGCAAGATATTCCAAACTGCATTGTAGGAAGAAGGACACCTGACTCCTAATGGAAAGCCCGCCCCTTCCCCTTTCCCTGCAGACTGATAATTAGCCAGACCTGAGTTCTAGTCTTTGCTTTGCCCTTTCCTAGCTGTGATGTTTGGATAAATTTTACAAAATTAAATGGAAAATGATATAGTTGGAGGAGAGTCAGAAGACTTACATAGAAATCCTGACTGTCATTTACTTTGGGCAAACTTGGACAATAACTTCTCTCTGAGATGCTTTCTTTATCTGTGAAATACAAGGTAGCACAGATTATTTCTAATGTCTCTTTCAGTCCTGAATCCTTCCATCTTCCCTGACTCTTAGTTCTCAAATTATCAAGTTTGATGAGAGCCTGAATCCTTCACCTTTGGGGGATCATGGACCCCTTGGTACAGTCTTCAGAAGTCTACAGACTCCCTCTCAGAATAATCTCTTTAAATAAACAAAATACAATGCATACAATTACAAAGGAAGCCAATTACATTGAAATTAAAAATTACTTTTTTCCCATCCAAGTTCATAGAGCCTTGAAATATATCCCTTAGGAGGGGTATGGACCCCAGTTTAAGAACCCCTGGACTAGTTATTGACAGAATCCTCTCAAAAAGACCTTTCAGATCATTCAGTCAATTTCCACTTTTTTAAGGAATTCAAGACACAGAGGCAAGCAAGTGACTTGTCCAAGGTCATACAGGTAACAGGATGGGTCTTAAAACACCAGGTCATGTGGAACCAGATTCAAAGCTATCTCTACTACACCACACGATCCTTCCTAAGAAGTCCCCAATTTGGAAAGTCTCCCACTGTAACGAGATGCTAGTTAGTGTCTTTCCTATGCGGACTATTTCCTGTTTCTCCATATACCTTGTTTGTGCATGTTGTCTCTCTCCATTACAGTGAGAGCCCCCGGAGAGCAGGGGCTGTTTTTTGCCTTCCTTTGCATCCCCGGGCTTCGAACAATATGTGGCGCATTGTAGGTATTTAATAAACGCTTCGGGACTAATTGAAATGAGAACCGAGGCAGTGGTGGAGCGCAATGGCCCAAACGCCAGCGGCTACACGGTGGCTGGATTTGGACTCAATCCAGGGCTTCCCGAGAGCCCCGTGGAGATCTGGAATCTCTCACCTGCCTGAAACTCAAGCGCCTCTCTTCGGTCAGGTGACCAGCCTATCTATCCTCTAGCCCCTGGTTCCCTAGGAAATTTCCACTGGGGAAAGTCTGTCGGGCAGCCAGGCTTGTCGAGGGGCAATGCTTGTCTTAATCCTGCATTCGTTGCCATGCCGACGGAAAACTGACCCCGTGATCGTCCCTCCCAAACCCTCTCCTCCCAGCTTTCGTCTTTCATCTTGTCGTTCATGGCCTGGCCAGAATCTCCCAAGCGTTATCCAGGAAGCTCCCTTCTCTGTCTCCCCCCATCCCCATCCATATTCAAATACCCCCGGCTTCCATTCTTGCCCCCTTCCTTTCCAGCCCCTTTGCCTCCTCCCAGGAGGACCAAGGTCATTGACAGGTAGGGAGAATGAATGTTCAAGAGAAGCTAATGATGGCACCTACTTCACTGGGCATAGACGTGAGTCCAAATTAGAAACATATGTAACATGCTTTGCAAACCAGAAGTGCTATATATGCAGGCTGTCATTGTTACTTAGTCACATTGTTACATAGTTACATAGTTAAATACATGGTCCTGCCTTACATAGATAGTAGTCACCATACGTGTAGCACAGACCCTGCCCCCATGATGCTTACAGTCTGGCATGAGCTGGGGGAAGGGTAAAGAGACAAGATTTGACACCCAATCTAATTCAATAAACATTTATTAAGCAACTACTGTGTTTGGTGTTGGGGAGACAAAGATGAAATTAGTCCCTGCCCTCAGGGAACTTACATGATACTAGAGAGGTACAATGTATCATATTCACATATCAGTGAAGACAAGATAATTCCAGGAGAAAGAGAATGGTAATAACTTGGGAGGTGGTATAGTTTAGAAAAGAAATATGGTAGGAGAGGCAGCAAGAGTTAATAGAGCACTAGATTTAGAATAAGTAGTTCTGGGTTCAAATCCTTCTTCTAACTTTTCTTTGCTGTGTGACCCTGGGCAAGTCATTTGCCCTCCTCCTCTTCTGTAAAATGGGCATAAAAATACCTATAGAACCTTCTTCACAGTGTTGATGTGAAAAAGAAAGCTCATTAGAAAAAGGGAGGGGGAGAATCAGGGAAGGCTCCACGAGGAGAGGAGACAAAGTAGCAGAAATGAGGTGGATTGTAGGGGCAAACCATCATGGTTCCTTCTGCTACTGCCTCATGATCACAAAGGCAGAGAGCTTTCATGCAGATACACTGGACTGGAATATCTGTCTGCTCCCTGAGACTCACAGTCCCCAGTTCCCTGCAGAGGTCCATCCTTCTGGGCCCATGGGATTCTGGACGGCCACATTATCCTGTGACAACCGGCCCTAATCATACCTTGGCTGGACAGGATTATAGCTGTGAAGCTGGAAGGGGTCTTAGAGGTCATATCAACCAGTTGAGACTCAAAGAAATGACTGATCACAGGTCACTCAGCCAGTAAGGAAATGACCTGGCATTCAAATTCCGGGCATTTGACTTCCAAATCCAGGACTCCTTCCATTGAACCTCCAGGAAGCATCGTAGACATTTCCAGGCATTTCCACTCCCTAAACCACACCTCTACTTTGCAAACAGAGAAACTGAGGTAACCGAATTATGACTTCATTCAAAAAAGCGCAATGATGTTTGAGTCAATCCTAGAATTTCATCAGTGTGGGGAATTTTTGGTCCAGAAGGGAATGATTTTACTGCCGTGGGGGAATTCCCCATGTAGAAACTTCCTCATGTAGATTCCTATCTGCAATTCCTCTGTGCTTAGAGTCTTGGACAGTTACCCGGGGCATTGAGAGGTTAAGAGACAGCTGCGATCTGTTAGAGGCGGGTGTTGAACCCAGGTCTTCCAGACTCCCAGACACAGATATTCTACCTCTGATGCTTTGAGGTATAATAAAAACAATCATGACATTCTCACTAGTTGACTAATAGAAGCCACCATCCTCAAATATTCACAATTTCTGAGCTCCTTGAAATGAAAAGCTTTCAAAATATAAAATCCTAGGGACAGGTAAGTGGTTCAGTGGATAAAGTCAGGAAGATCCATCTTCCAGAGTTCAAATTCTACTTCACATTCTTACTAGCTGTGTGACCCTTGGCAAGTCACTTCACCCTGTTTGCCTCAGTTTCCTCAGCTGGAAAATGAACTGGAGAAGGAAATGGAAAAACGCTCCAGTATTTTTTCCAAGAAAACCCCAAATGGGGTCATAGAGTAACAGTTAGACAGAACTGAAATGGCTGAGGAACAACAAAGCTAAGGAGACTTAGCTTAATAAATGCTACTTCATTGACTAGCCCAGTAGAAGAAAAACTGAACCTAGAAGCAGAGAACCTACATTGGAATCCTGGCTCTCCTACTCACTACTTAAGTGACCTTGCCTTGTCTGTGCCTCTGGTTTCTCTTGTAAAATGGGGGAGTTGGTTTAGATCAGAGGTGTCAGACACAGCACCTTGTAAGACTGTCTTGAGTGCTCCTGCAGATTTACATGTCATTGGTAAATATTTAACAAACAAAAGCACAGTACAACATAGATAATGGTAATATGTGGTTTTCTAAGTCAATATGCAATCCATGGAGATCTTTTTGTAGAGTTTAGCTGCTTGTTTCTAATTGAGTTTGACACCACTGGTCATTCTGAAAGTAGTGTTTGACTCTCTTTGACCCCGTTTAGTGTTTTCTTAGCATAGAGGCTGGAGTGTTTGCCATTTCCTTCTCCACTTCCTTTTACAGATGAGGAAACTGAGGCCAACGGGGTTAAGTGACTTGCCCAAGGTAAGAGTCTGAGGTCAAATTTGAACTCAGGAAAATGAGTTTTCCTCACTCTGGGACTGGCACTCTGTGTACTATGGCACCCCCTAGTCACCCTGCCTTCTAAGATACCAATTCTAATTCTATAATCCTAACACTTGAGTTTTATTTCTCCTGCCAATAGATCAGCTCTTTGCGGGCAGACTGTCTCATGCTCCAACAATCTTCTGGTGCTGGGTACAGGATATGTGTGCCATAATAGGTGTTGAATGACAGATTGTCTGGATTAATGGGGCATGTTTAAATTTCAGCCCCCTGAGTCTCACCTGCCCCTATTCCCTCACCATTTTATTAACACAAAATATGCTAATTTCCAGTATAGGGAGACCTTCTCCATTCGTGGAGGCCCCTGAAGTTAGAGAGACTGTGTAAACATTTGATTATACTAGGGGCTACATATCTTGGCAGTGTAGGGGACAGTGGATAGAGGCTTGAGTTAGGGTTCAAGATCTAGGCTCAGAACCTGCCTCAGACTCCCTCCTGGCAGGACTTTAGTAGGGTCACTACCCCTCACTAGGCTTTGGGTTCCTCATGGGTCAAGTGAGGGTGCTCTAAGCTTCCAGCTCTAAAACAGTAGGTTCTAAAGCTCCTTGTCATTGCAAAGATCCATGAGTGATTTCCAAGCTTTGTTGCCATCTAGTGGTGAAATCGATCCCCAACCTCTGTGCTCTCAGGAAAAGAAAGAAGGGATGCCAAGAGCCAGAGGATTCCTGAAAAACGAAACTGACGTGTCATTAGGGCCCAGATCCTAAGCTGAAACCTGGAAACAGAAACTCTTCCCTTCCCCCTCCTCACAGCCTCACATAGCACATAGATCTCTTGTCTTCCTTCCTCTCTGCCTTTTTGACATCCTGGATGCTAGGCTGGTGTTGGAGTTGGGAAAGGGAGGAAGACTCTGGGCAGGTGACTTCCCATCTCAGGGCCCCAGAGGCTGCTCTTGGACTCTAAGTTACAGGGAATTGTGGATCCACATCAGGAGAGGGTGTTTCTACACAGGGAATCCCTCCCCCCCCCAGTTGTGAAATCACACACAAATTACTATTTGTCAAAGAAGGCACAACTCAGTCTCCCAGCAAGTTCTAAGGATCTGTCCATTCTCTTTTCTAAGGTCCCTCTTAGATGTCACATGCCACATTCCAAGGCCCCTCCAAGTTCTGATATTCCATGTTCTAAGATCTGTCCCAGGTCTGACCCTTTGTGT
The DNA here is from genome assembly GCA_028646515.1 of Pseudochirops corinnae. Classification (NCBI taxonomy): domain Eukaryota; kingdom Metazoa; phylum Chordata; class Mammalia; order Diprotodontia; family Pseudocheiridae; genus Pseudochirops; species Pseudochirops corinnae. Next base: position 16,194,252 of record CM053585.1, read on the forward strand.
ACTCACACCTCTGGCAGTGAGAATATTCTGTGTTCTAAGATTTGTCTCATCTCTGGCATCCACATTCTAAGATCTGTCCCAGGTCTGACATTCCAAATTCTAAGATCTATCCCAGGTCTGACCCTTTGTGTACTCACATCTCTGCAGTGAGAATATTCTGTGTTCTAAGATCTGTCTCAGTTCTGGCCTTCCATGGAAGGAAGGATGGTTTTCCTAGGCGTGGACATACCCACCCTTGAGAGCAAGGAGGGCTACTCTGACAATTGACCGTTAGGGAACACACCTTTTCACAAGTGTTTGCCAGGCCCTCCCTCAGCTGCCTCAGGATAGTTTCATGGTGGCATTTTGGGGGAAAGCCTCAGGTTAGGAGAGGAGCCCCATCCTTTCTGGCCTCCCTTTGTCCCTTTTCTCCAGGACCCCAGAGCTGCCTCCATCTTCTGCATGCTCACTCCCTACAGCATCTGTCTGCTCTGGCTCTCTGTGCTCAGCCTAAGATAAATGAAGGTCTGGGGGGGACCAATCTGCTTCTGGCCCCTCCAGACCCACTACTCCCCCTCTATCTGAAGCATAGACAGCGTTCCTGCTGCTCAGCATGGCCTATCAGAAGCAATGTCCCACTTGAACTTGGTCCTCCAGGCTGTGAGTACTGGTTCCCACATTCCCAGCTCTATGACCTTAGGCAAGTCATTGGACCTCTCTGCGATTCTACTTCTCTATTTTCAAAGGAGGACAATACTTAGAGGAGCTGGAGCTAGAACAGACTCCTCAATCATCTCATTCACCCCTTTATTTTACAGGTGAGAAGAAGGCACAGTCACGCAGCCGGTGTATGTCTGAATCCAGATTCACTGAGATTTTGGATGAGCTACTGTGCTTCTCTGTGCCTCAGTTTCCTCATCTGTAACATGAGGGGATTGAACCCAGTGACCTATCAGGGCTCTTCCAACTCTAAAGCTGTGCTCATGTGGCAGCCCTAGGGGTCTTCTTTTTTTTTTCCTCCTGTTTTCTGGTCACCTTTGGCATTCTGGGAATGAAATACACAGCATTACAAAGGAATGCAATAATGTTTTAAAAGGATATCAAGATATTTAAAAAGCAAACAAGCAAGTTTATGGACCCCAGTTAAGCACCCCCCCATCTATGATCCCTGGTCTGTGCATTTAGCAATGTTCTTTTCCCACGATGCCTCCATGCTAAAACAGAATTTCTGGATACAAAGCACTTTGCAAATTGTAGAAACTGTTAAAAATGTGGGTTATTATTCTCAAGACCAGGCTGGAGTGTTTTGGGGTTTTTTTGTTCTCTGTTTTTCATTTTTTAAATTTGTTTATTTTTAGTTTTCAACATTCATTTCCACAAGATTTTGAGTTACAAATTTTTTCCCCATCTTTTCCCTACCCCCCAAAATAGCAAGCCTACTGAATACCCCTTCCCCCAATCTGCCTTCTCTTATATCCTCCCTCTTCCCCCCCTAACTTTCTAATAGGGCAAAATAGGTTTCTATATCCCGGTGCCTGTATATCTTATTTCCCAGGTGCATGTAAAAAACAATTTTTTTTAACATTTGTTTTTAAAACTTTGATTTCCAGATTCTTTCCCTTCTTCCCTCCTCACCCACCCCCACTGGAAAGACAAGCATTTCGGTATAGGTTGTACATATGTAGTTACACAAAATGTTTCCATAGTAGTTATACTGTGAAAGACTAACTATATTTCCTTGAATCCTATCCCGCCCCCCAACTTGTTCTATTTTCTACTTTGACCCTGTCACTTTTCAAAAGTGTTTGATTCTAACTGCCCTCTCCCCCAATCGGCCCTCCCCACTACTTTCCTGTAGGGTAAAATACCCACTTGGGTGTGCATGTTATTTCCCCTTTAAGCCAAATTCAATGAGAGTAAGGTTGACCCATTCCCTTTCACCTTCCTGAGGAACAGTTTTCTCTTGTCTCTTTTATATGAGATAATTTACTCTAATCTATCTCCTCCTTTCTCCTTCTCCCAATAAATTCCTCTCTCACCTCTTAATTATATTTTTTAGATATCATCCCTTCCTATTCAACTGATCCTGTGCCCTCTGTCTCACATACATATTCCCTGCAGCTATCCTCATACTGAGAAAAGTCTGATGAATTACAATTATCATTTTTTCATGTAGGAATGTAAATAGTTCAACTTTAATAAGTTCCTTATGATTTCTTTTTCCTGTTTAACTTCTCATACTTCTTGTATTTGAAAGTCAAATTTTCTCTTCAGCTCTGGATTTTTCATCAAGAATACTTGAAAGTCCTCTGTTTCATTGAATGGCCATACTTTTCCCCTGAAGCATTATACTCAGTTTTGCTGGGTAGGTGATTCTTGGTTTTAATCCTAGCTCTTTTGACCTCCGGGAATATCATATTCCAAGCCCTTTGATCCCTTAATGTAGCAGCTGCTAGATCTTGTGTTATCTTGATTGTGTTTCCACAATACTCAAATTGTTTCTTCCTGACAACTTGTAATATTTTCTCCTTGACCTGGGAACTCTGGAATCTGGCTAAGATATTCCTAGGAGTTTTCTTTTGGGGATCTTTTTAAAGAAGCGATTGCTGAATTCTTTCAATTTCTATTTTGCCTTCTGGTTCTAGAATATCAGGGCAATTTTCCTTGAGAATTTCTTTAAGGATGATTTCTTGGTTCTTTTTTTGATCATGG
>CM053585.1:16197042-16256396 GCA_028646515.1 Pseudochirops corinnae
TCTGTTTAATAGTATCTTGATTTCTCATAAAGTCATTAGCTTCCATTTGCTCCAATCTAATTTTGAAGGAATTATTCTCTTCAGTGAGTTTTTGAAATTCCTTTTCCATCTGGCAAAGTTGGCTTTTTAAGACATTCTTCTCCTCGTTGGCTTTTTGGGCCTCTTTTGCAATTTGAGTTACTCTATTTTTAAAGGTGTTCTTTTCTTCAGTATTTTTTTGGGTCTCCTTTAGCAGGGTGTTGGCTTGCTTTTCATGATTTTCTTGCATCATTCTCACTTCTCTTCTCAATTTTTCCTCCACTTCTTTTACTTGATTTTCAAAATCCTTCTTGAGCTCCTCCATGGCCTATAACCATTTCAAATTTTTCTTGGAAGCTTTTGGTGCAGGACTTTTGACTTTGTTGACTTCATCTGGTTCTATGTTATGATCCTTTTTGTCCCCCCAAAAATGTTCTGTGGTCTGATCGCACTTCTTCTGCTTGCTTATATTGCCAGCCAATTACTTGACTTTTGAGCTCTTCGCCACCGTAGAACTCTACTTCCAGAATGGAAAGATCTGAGTCCTAAATTGCTGGGGTTTTCACAAATGTTGTCAGAGGTCTGAGGAGGATGCCCTCTCTACAGCTACCCCAAACTCTGGCACATTGATGTTTCTCATCCCAGGACCACCACCCAAGACAGTTACCCAAATCCAAGTATGTCAAAGCAAGAGCAATTACCCTCTGATTGGTCACTTGGTCCCCCTATGATCTGCTGGCCAGGAACTCTGGAGGCAGCAGCTGCAACCACCACACCTCCACCACCTCTCACCCTGAGGCCAGGGGCTGGACCCCTTCTTCTGTCCCCCAGGGTTCCCCACTGACCTTTTACTTTCTCTTTGGAGTTTATAGACTGGTAAGTCAGGAAGCCACCACAGTTGTGGGTGATTCTTTCTCCTGAAGTCTGCTCCAACCAGTCTGTGCTGCTGATCAGGGCTGCCCTGGGTCCAGGCCCCCATGGCTTATGCGGGACTCATAGCTCCCAGCTCAGTGCAATAGACCCTTCCTGTCAGCCTGCCAGGCTGCCTTCAGTGGGAAATTTGTTTCTCTCTGTCACTTTGTGGGTTCTGTAGCTCTAAAATTTGTTTAGAGTCATTTTTTACAGGTATTGGAGGTGGTTGGAGTGGGAGCTCCTGCAATTTCCTGTTTCTACTGTGCCATCTTGCCTCCACCCCCCAGGCTGGAGTTTTTTAAAAGGTACTTTTGCTTGGAAGTCATGGAGGGAAACCATACTCAACCCCCACAAAGAGATTTCCAAGCTTACATTACAGAATACAGATTCCTTATATTTTCTACATATTTTGTTTATACCTCACTGTTTACCCTGCTAGAATGTAAGCATCCTGAGGACAGGGACTGGTTTTTGCTTTTCTTTATATCCCTAGTGCTTAGCACAATGCCTGGTGCATAGTAGGCACAATAAATTCTTGCTGTCTGACTCAGACTATTCATCTCTCACTCTTCGCAAGACCTCCTTTCTCTTTTTCCCCGTATGAAATCTTTCTATGACACTCCCTGTGGTCCTTTCTAGCCCTAATGGTCTTTGGTCTCTGTCTATGATGTTTCTTCTTGCATACAAGTCATAATTGCACACAGCAGCAGCTTGCATACACTGGCCACATTTCTTTCCATTGTCCTTTGGTACCTCAAAAATGCCAACTCCTCAGAGATCAAATTATTATTATATGTAGCCGTATAATATTTCTCAGAGAAACTTGGAATTGAGAAGAGGGATTTTTTTTTTTTTAGCAGGAGGGGAATTGGCAGAGAGGGGGACAACAGGAGGGAGGAGCTCTTAGAAAGTGAGTTTCAGTAGAAAGAGCATTGACTCTTAAGTCAGATGTTCTGAGTTCTAATTCTGCCTCTGACTCCAAGGTCATTGCTGCCCCAGGCCCACCTAATGATCAGTCAACCAACAAGTATTTAATACTTTCTACCTGCCTCTAGCCCAGCCCCTCCAGCTGTCATTGAGGGGGGACATCATTGTGGACATTGTGGTCAACTTCTACCAACAAGCAGATGAGCACAGGAATCCTGGGAGCTGGCGACCAAGCCCAGACCACCTTGGCTCCCGCCATAGGGTTCAGTATCAGATATGAGTCTGTCAGTGGAAATGGCACTGAAGAAGAAGCTTGAGTATCTGTTTGGTAGCTGCTCCACAAGGACCTTGGGACCTTTTCATTTGACTTAGTGAGGAAGCCTTTTCACCAAATTGCCTTTCTCATTAGAGTGGAAGGTCTTTGAAGGCAGGGGCTGTCTGACTTTTTCCTGTGTGTCTCCATTGCTTAGCACAATGCTTTGGAAACAAGTGATTAATAAATACTTCACTCATTCTTTCTTGCTTGAAACACAATGCTGAATGCTGGGGATATGAAGACCAAAGCCATGCAGTTCTTCCCCTCAAGGAGTTAATATTCAACAGTCCTGACTGAGAGGTTATCCTGACACAGCTTTTAGTTCAGTTGTTGAGATTGGTCCAGTGGTCCAGTGAGCCTGAGTTCAAATCCAGCCTCATTTACTAGCTGTTACTTAACCCTCCTTGCCTCAGTTTCCTCATCTGTAAAGTGATTTGGAGAAGAAAATGAAAAACCACTGCAGTATCTCTGTCAAGAAAACCACAACTAGGTCACACAGAGTTGGATGTGACTTAACAACAATGTGTTACATAGTGAATAGAACTCTGAACTTGGAGTCAAGAAGACCAGGTTCAAAGCCTGCCTCAAAAGCTTAGCTGTGTGACCTTGGGCAAGTCACTTAATCCCTCTTGGCTTAATTCTACTTACCTATAAAAAGGGGTATACTTTAAAATCTCTGAGATTTCTTCCAACTCTAACCGATGATCTTTCCATTACTATATAGCTTAGAATAGAGAAGTTACGCCAACCCCCACAGAAGAATATTAAATAAATCAATAGAAAGACCCTGAACTTGGAGTCAAAAGATGTGGGTTCGAATGTTGGCCATCACCTAACTTCTCTGGTCAGTTGGTCAGCTAGCGTTTATTAAGCAGTTACAATGTGCCAAGCCCTGTGCTAAGCTTTGGGAACACAAACCCAAGCAGAAAGTCCCTGACCTCAAGGAGCTGACATTCCAATGGGAGATGTCAAGACAGAAAAAGAACCTGAAAGGGGTGAAGGGGACTGAGGCAGCCTGGTGCCAGGGCTTGGTGGAGAAGAGATAGCCTGGTACCAGGGCTCAGTAGAGAATGCCTTGGGCACAGCGTGGAGAGGAATGAGACACAGCTGGCCTGGGCATCCTTCTCAGAATAGAGGCTCTGGGAAGAACCGTCAGAAGAGCAACAGGGCCAGAGGGTCCTTTTCAATGTGTGCATTCCAGGACTGGGCTGAGGCTGAGGCTTCAAGGTGAAGATCTGGGGAATAATGGAGGAAGTCCACAGTGTAGCCTGGAGAGGAAAGAGGAATGGCAACAGTTTCCTCATCTATAAAATGGGTGGTCTCAAAGGGTCAAATCTATGTGTTATCAGACTCAGACCAAAGCTAGCACAGCATGTCTAGGCAGTCATGTTGTTCTGGTGTCCAGTGAAGAGCCTTGAGTTGATGCTATATGGGGGCTGATTGGAGGAACTGAGGTGGTTTGGCATGGAAGAGACTGAGAAGGGATATAATTTCTCTCTTCAAGTGTACAAAGGACTGTCAGGTAGAAGAGGGATTCACTTAGTTTTGTTTGACTTCAGAAGGCAGAACTACAGGCAATGAGGGGAAGGTACAAAGGGTCCAATGGAGACTGGCTATTGGGAAAAACCTCCTTCTCATGCATGACAGCCATCCCTAAGTGGAATGGGCTTCCTGGAGAGGGAAAGGTCTCCCCTCCTTGGATATTTCCAAGAAGTAGAGGCTGGACAGCCACTTGTTATAGGGAGAAATCTTCTGACTTGGGCTAGACCAGATGGGCCACCAAGTTCTCTTCCATCTCTTAGATTCTGAGATTCTGAAACACTAGGGCCTTCAAAGACTGAGTAAGATGATACCAATAATTGGGACAAAAGAAAGAGACAGTGTCATGATTTCAATGTGATGAATTCCCGGTTGAGAAAATTCCCTCTACCAATGCAGGAACAGGGCTTCTTACCCTGAGATCTGTGAACCAGTTTTTTACTTTACTTTTGAAAAATATTTTGATGATTGTATTTTAATATAACTGATTTATTTTATTTTACCTGCTTAAGAGTATTATTTGGAGAAGGGACCCAGACCTGGCTGCCAACAGGGTCCATAACACACACACCAAAAGGTAACTAACCCCTATCTTAGAGAGTGGCCTGAGATACTCAGAGAGGTGTCAGAGAAGCACTTCCTGACTGTCAGGCCAGCTCTTTCCACAATGCCATGATTCCTTGGTCATAGTGATAATAATTCCCATGTGTATACTTCTTTGAGATTTGCTGAGTTTCTTCCCCACTCTAACTCTATGAGATAAGTAAAATGCTTGGTCTGAGTGAAGAAGTAGCTTGAGGGGAAGAGAGGGAGGAGGTTGTTGAGAGGGCTGACACAGAATATGATGTTTGGAGACACAACAAACAAACCCCTTCCCTGGGCTCCTCCTCTGCCCCAGCAGGAAGGTCAGTAACCAGCTGTTTCCACAGATGCTCCCTCAGCATGGTCAGGTCCCAGGAGGTCACATTGGAGCCTCAAGCTGACCTCCCATAGGAGGTGGAGGAGGGTGAGTTGGAAGACTTTCCCGGACCTAAGAGTGTCCCTGCAGAGAATAACAACCTCCAGGGACTTTTGGGAGGACATCCTCAATACAAAATGCAAATCCAAGTCCACCTTCCCTCCCCCAGTACAGATTGCAGCCCATCTCCTTCCAAGCTGATATGGAAAGAAAGTTCCTCTCTTTGTGACCAACAGGGTGGTCTCTCAGAAATAAGCTAGTCCCAAACTAGCCTCGTCCCTCAATGAGGTAGGACCTTCCAGAGCTTGTGTTCCCCAGCCTGGTTTTTAGAACCCAGGAAAGGTCCCCTCTGGGTCACCATGAGGTATCAGAGGAAGTTAAAAAGGGAAATTGATCCCACCAGCTCCTGTGGGTTCAGTCATTATGTCAGTGAGCAAGACTGTCAGTAGAGGTCCTTTCAGAGCTGAATCTATGAGTCACCTGTCCCGCTTCCCACCTCTACCTGGATACCTGGAGCCATATCAGCATCACTCTCCTGAGCTCCAGGCATTCATCTACAGCTGCATGCTGGACAGCTCCATGAGGATTTCCCAGATGTGACAAACTCAGCAGCCCCAAACAAAGTTCACTGTCTTTACCCTCCCCCCAACCCACACTCCTCTCCCTAACTCCTCTGCTTCTCTCAAGTATGCCAGCTTCCTTCCAGTGGCATGAATTCACAGCCTTGGAGTCCTCCTCCCCTCTTCCTCATCCTCCATGTCCAATCAGCTGCCAAGCCTTGACTTTCCTTCCTCCATATCTCCTGCATCCTTCCTTTTTTCTCCATTCATGGTCTCCTCCCTAATCCAGGCTCTCTTCATTTCCTTCCCAGACTCTTTTAAGAACCCCCCAATTGGTGTCTCAGCTTCTAGTTTCCCCCCTTCAATCCATCCTCCATTCAACTGCTAAATTGATACAAAAACCCAGTATTTATTAAGTATCTACAATATGAAAAACATTGCTCTAGGTGCTGAGAGAACAAAGAAAAATGAACCAGTCCCTGTCCTCAAGGAGCTTAAATTCCACAGGGGGAAGCAATATGTGTGTGTTATATTAAAAATAAATACAAAGTAATTTTAGAGGGAAGGGCTAGGGTAACTGGGAGTGAGGGGAGATCAGGAAATGCTTTCATGTAGGTGGTGGCATCTGAGCTGAGCTTTGATGGGAACAAAGGTTTCTAGGAGGTGGAGATGAGCAGGGGAGCATTAGGGTACACCCAGCCAGTGTAAAGCCTAAAGGTAGAGCATTATGTGTGAGGGACAGGAAGGTCACTCTGGCCAGACTATAGAATGTGTTTGCAGGGGAGTAATGTCCAGTCAACCTGCAAAGGAAGTTGATGTCAGGTTGTAAAGGGCTTTAAACGCCAAACACATGAGTCTGCATTTGATTCTAGGGGCAATAGGAAGCCACTGGAGGTTATTGAAACCAGCAATTTAAGACTCTGGGAGCAGAAAGGAGAGGGACCAGACAGCAACACCATGTCACAAGTTTTGCTTCCTGAAGAGGTTGGAATGTTCCAATAATTGAACAGGCAGTCAAGGTATTTAACTCTCCACAACCAAGGAAATTAGGTACCCAGTGTGGGAGACAAGATAGAGAATTTGAAAGAAGTCCAAGGGTAACATGAGAAAAATACAGCTGAACCCCCTCCTTAAATAGAGGCCCCTGGACCTTCCCTCCAGCCATCTGGTCCAATCAGAGGGCAAAGAAGACTGATTAGATTAGAGTATCCAACAGTTCCAGTCTTGTAGCATTGGAATATTATCCAGTGAAGAGTTTCCTGGGGAAGGAAGGCATGATGGAGAATTCCAAAGAAGGTTCAAATCCTACCTTTGAAACTGAAAACCTGTGGGACCCTGGGTTAGTCATTTATCCTCTTTGGGATTTCATTCCCCCTTTGGGAGACAAGAGAGTTTGATTAGATAGAGGATCTCTAGGGTTCCCTCCAGCTTATCCTCTTTATCCTCTTTGGGATTTCATTCCCCCTTTGGGAGACAAGAGAGTTTGATTAGATAGAGGATCTCTAGGGTTCCCTCCAGCTTGATGGAGCCACAACCAAGCTCTGACTCTTCCATAACAAAATGACTGGTCTAAGGAGATCACCAGCATCAGCAAACAGCCTTACACCTAGTCATGCATAGAATGTGGTCTGTAAGTGCTGGCCTGCCTGCAAGGTCATTCCCACTGACCTTTCTCCTACTCTCAGCCTGCCAGCTCACTTAGCAGGGATTATCCAGGTGGCTTCTTGATTTAAAGGGACACCGGATCCAAAACCAACAGGAGTCACTTTAGCCTCAGAGCTGCAGGCAGCACAGATGAACAATTCAGAAGAATCATGGGACTTCAAAGTTGGAAGGGTCATAGAGAGATAAATGAAAAAATGAATGAATGAATTTAGAATTGGAAGGGCCCTTAACTAGTCATAGAATCATAGAATACCAGAGCCAAAAGAAGCCTCTAGTCCCATCAAACAAACTTACAGAAGAATGCTAATGATGATAGTGATGATAACTAATGTTTATATGACACTTTAAGGTTTGTAAAGTGTTTCATAAATATTACCTCATTTTGTCCCCTCACAGCAAGACTAGGGGCAGGTGCCATGATGGCAGATATGGAGGCAGAGAGGTTAAGTGACTTGCCCAGGGTCACACAACTGGTAAGCATCTGAGGCCAGATTTGCACTCAGGTTTCCTGGCTCCATGTCCTGTGCTCTAACCACTATGCAATATAGCAGAGAGGGACAGGACGAAACCAATATCACACAGGAAGTAAGCAGAAGAGTCAGAATTTGAACTCAGACAACTCAGGACAGCTTTCCTGGCCCCCTGGCGTCAGGAATGCCATGCCCCCAACTGAGACCACTTGTAAAATACTCAGAGCTCCATGTAGATCCAAGTTACACAAACAGTGAGCTGTCTCACTTTTGTTGGCATAACAATCTCCATCCCCATAACCAGTTTGCTGGTAGGACTGGGTAGGGGCCAATGGATTCCACCTTCTGTAGTCAGATTAGACTCTGTTCTCGTGGCTGTTGCCCCCAGAGACAGGACAGATGGCTTTACAGTGTCCAGGCCTGAGGCTGCCCATGTTGGCAAAATGAGCTGTCCCAAGTAACTGAGAATGGTGATAAAACATAAAGTGAGATTTGGAGGTTCAACATCTGCTGACTGGCCAGCGCTCCTGATGTGACTGATCATGCCCAAACCTGGAAATGCTCTTCAGGTCTAAGGAAATAAACATCGTCCTGAAATCCCTCCTAGAATGTGTGCTGGAATGGACTGCAGAGGGCACTGAGTCCCACTACTACTTCAAGTGCTATCTCTTCTATAAGGTTTGTTACCCACAATCAATCAACATTTATGAATCACCTACAATTCACCAAGTACTATGCCAATGGGGTGTGTGTGTGGTACAAACAAAGACAAAAGACAGTCCCTGCCCTCAAGGAACTTCCAATCTAACAGATCCAAAAGCTCATTGATGCCTTCCCTCATTCCCCTAGTTGCTAGTACCCTCCTATCCTTCTCCCTCAAGCAGTGTATCCTGAGAGGTGGTGGCATGTATTCCAACTTACACTGTTGAAATTATAATTATGCAAAAGATAGTCATTGGTTCCAGCCCAGTGGAAATTTTCAGGGCAAATTTTTATAATATGGACACTTCATGAATTGCATCTGGTTACTTTCTAATTTTAGCTAATCATTCTTGCACAGTAAGTGCTCGACTCAGTTTCTTCTACTTGACGAAGAAATTCAAGGGCTCAATCCTGGCTGCCCTGCTCTGGTTATGTCTGTGGCAGGTAACAGGTGACCCCCACCCCTCCCACACACACCTCTAGTCTTTCAGAAACATCATCAGGGACTTGGCTCAAGAGTGCTCCCTACTGGATTATTGTGGTCACCACCTCTCCTCCCTTGCCTAGCTTCATCACTGCCCAGCTTAGTTATTATCCACCGATAAATAATGCAAGTCTCTTTTTCCCTTACACTGATCTCCAAAATCAACACATAGCTGCCCTTTGGGTGGTTTTAAGCCTTACCCCCATGCCTCCGCACAGCATGGGGTAATATTAGTCTAGACTGTGGGCTCTCCCAGCAGCAGCCCCACAAGCTCTGGCAAGTTCTACCATGATGGAATTACAAGCCTGGCGACAGACTGTCTGGCTGCAGTTGGGGGACAGGCACTGAGGCCCAGCCCTAGAACCCCAGCCTCCAAGGGATGAATTCTCAGTCCAAGGTGACCCATGGTTAAGCAGCCCTCTGGGGAGGTACACTAGGAAATGTTAATAACAAATACAGAAACTGTTAACAAATTACAGCAAATCAGTTCATCTTGGTCTTGGTCTTCTTAAAAGTTTTATGATGCCTTTTGTTTTTTTAGGCAGATGCACTAAAATTGGAAGTTGGAAAGCAGGTGCCAACCTGCCCTGGTAGAGGGAGTTTCTTCACCCAGGAGTCCCCAATGACATCATAGGTCTGGTCCCTTTTTGTACCTTGATCCTTTCATCAAAACAGGCAGAACTGACTCAAAAATAACTGTGTCTGACAGCCTTTGCATCATTCTTCCCACTTCTTTCTTCAGGGGAGGGAGCATGCTTCATTATTTGTTCTCTGTGATTGAGATTGGTTATTACAATCAATCTAAGTTTGTCAGTTAGCATTGCTTTAATTTTTTTTTAATGGTCATCCAGTTGATTGCTCTCCTGGTTCTGTTTACTTTATTCTGCATCCATTCATACAAGTCTTCCTAGGCTTCTCTGAATTCCTCATATTTTTCCTGTCCCACAGTTTAATAAGATTTACCAATCTTCATAGGCTACAGTTGTTTCACCATCCCCTGGTTGATGGGCTCCTAAATTTTTACAGAATGAGAGTTGAACCCCTGTCTCAAAGCTCATTTGCTCAACACTTTTCTTATTGGTGGAGACTGCTGACAATACTCCACACCTGCACAATGGTGTGAGTTAAGAGGTTCTAGAGAGGAAAGATCCTAACTAGTCTTCCCAGCTTCAAGATTCAAGAAAGAATAGTTCCAGACTCTCTTTAGCTCTGTGAAGGGAAAATCTCTAGGAAGAAGCCAACTTGTAGGAGAGCCTCCCCTCAATTCTGTCTCCATCCTCCACTTGCTTCATTGCAGACTTCAGGGAATAACCATGGGTGAGATCTGAGACTCTCTCTCTTGGTTGAGCTAAGATGTTCCACGGTCAACGAGAGAGTGCCTTCACTTTAGGAATTGTCGGGTGTACTCTCATCTCTTTACCGTTTCTGGTTTCTATTTGTTATAAGAAGGGTGGGTGGAAGGGACCCTAGAGATGTATCTTTGTGACTCCAGAATGACCCATGTGTACACACAGAGCCTGGGGGGGGGGGGGGGCATTACGCACACACCCCTAAAAATAGTCGATAAACATTTATAGAGCATCTGCTATGAGCCAAGCACTATGCTAAGTGACCTTAGAGGCCATCTGGTCAGAGGACCTGGAGTCAAATCCTGCCTCCAATCCTGCTGACTCTAGTCCTCCCTTCCCCATCAGTAAATGAGGGGGTTAGACCCTATGGCTAGAGAGCCAGTGGATTATCGGTCACGCTGGTGATTCTTATGTAAAAATAGCTCCTTTGAAGCGATCAAACCCTGGCTTGATGTAGAAAACTCCCAGCTAGGGGACGTCCTCCTCCCTGCAGATTGCAAGTCCTCTGGTAACCAGGTCTCCCCAAACAGAGCATTATTTGTCCCGCGGTCTCTTAATTCTTTTTATTTTTAAAAGGACGAAAGTTCTGGAGTTTTGGGTCTAAACCCTCCCAGCATGGAGACGTCTTCCTCCAATGAAGATTACCTCCTCGGCCTAGGCACTAGCGACTAGTCCAAGGTCACGTTGCTGGCCTCCATCTCTCAAGCCACGCGGGCTCTCCAGGGAGCCTGTCAATCTGGGCTCCAGCACAACGCTCACCCAAGCAGCCCAAGTCTCAGAGACCCGAGGCCCGCCCCCCCAGGCAAGGTCCCCGCCCCCAGAGACCCCGCCCACACGGCTCCCGGCCATGGCCCCGCCTCCTTGCTAGCTTACGTGCGTGCGCGTGCTGCGCCGTGACATAAGCTCTGACGCCCTCGCCGACACCGCCTTCGGGCCCGGAACCGTGTCCTGTGGAGCTGAAAAGCGGCTCCGGCTCCGGAAGCGCTGCCGCGGGAGGGAGGCGGGTCCCCGGCGCTGCCTCCGAGCCGCCCGGGGCCGAGATGCGCCGCGCCCGCTGCGCCCTGCTCCCGGGGGCCCTGCCAGGGCGGCGGAGGCGGGGCGGCGCTGCAGGTGAGGCCGCCGCGGGCGGGCCGGGAGGGGGCCGCGGCTTAACGTTCGTGGGTCTGCGCGTCCGGAGCCGCGGGGGCCTTGGGTGCCTTGGGGGCGCAGGGCTGCAGGGCCCGGCCTGGCTCCAGCTCCGGCTCACGCTGAGGCTGGGCCGGGCGACTCGCCCGCCTTTACGAGGCGCCCTTGTCGTTGTCGTGGCTGTCCCCCCCGCTTTGTAACCTGGCTCACCCTGGCCCTCAGTTTCCCCTCTGCCCCCTCCTGCTCCGCAGCTCCGATCCGGGGACGGAGTTTGTCACAAACCAGAGGGGCCTGAGAAACGCCCTCGCAGATATCCTCGCGTTTGACCCTCCTAACCCTGGCAAGGGCAGGAAACTGAGGCCCGGAGAGTGTGCAGGACTTGAATACAGCACTCCTTCCACTGTGCCCCCTTTTTAGGTTTGGGAGGGGTTTCCTTTTTAGTGAGGTAGGTCATGCAGGGATTCTCATTACCCCCATTTTGCAGATGAGGAAACTGAGAACCAGCGAGGTTGAATGCCCTTCCCAGGGTCTCCCAGTAACTCTCCGATGGGATGGGGGCGGGGAGCTAACACGCAGTTTCTTAGTCACGGAACCAATATCGAGGGAGGTGGGACCCGTTCTACCACTTAGAGTCCTGGTGTGTGTCCAGTAAAACTTGAACCCAGGTCTTCCTGACTCCGGCTGTTCTCTGGCCGCAGTGCTCGCTGGAATAAGGTTGTAGAGATTGCTTAATCTAATGCCCTCACTTTACAGATGAGAACATTCAGGTCATTCCAGTTCCCCAAGCATTTGTTCATTTTACATTTGAGGAAACAGGGTTACTTGACTCGACTAGGGTCACACAATTAGAAAATGTCTGAATCCAGATTTGAACTCAGGAAGATGAGTCTTTCTGTGTCCAGACCACTGCACCACTTGGCTACACCCCTGCTAAGCAAAGAGCCAGGTATAAAACCAAGGGGAAGGAATGTTCCCTAATGAAAGACTTTCTTTTCCAGAGGAAATTTAATAACCAGCGTTTATTAAAAAAAATACACATACACAATGGAGAGGCATTCTGGCATTGTAATATGTTTTTAACACTTTAAGATTTAAAAAAAGAATTTCCTCCCTGTAAATCCATAACATAGCACAGGGGTTATTTTGTTTTTCATCCCTGGGGTAGCTTGAAGGAATCCATTTCCTTTGGGTTTTCTAAAGTAATAGTAAGAACACATTTGTTTGCAGGGCACTTTCCTTCACAACAGCCCTGTGAGGTAGCAGTGTTAGTATGACTCTCCCTATTCCATACATGAAGAAATAATAACAGTGACGATCATAGCTGGCATGAGGCTGGGACGGTTAGATTACACTCAGGGTCACACATGGCTTATCAGTGCTCCCCATCCAACCCAGATCTTTTCATTAGGAGACTGGGGATTCTTCCAATACACAGACACTTGGTAAGTGATAGAAAGTAAAGTTGTGGTGTCGATTGAGTGCAGACAGAATCTGGCTAGTTTTCACTTTCTTTATTTTTCTTTTATTTGAGTGTCTTACAGAATGACTAAGATGGAAATGTTCTGCCTGAATGCACATGTATAACCTTAAAAAAAAGAAAGTAAAATCCTGTTATCTGGAATTATAGACAGGGAGAGCTGGTAGCACATTTAGAAATCCACTCAACAACCCTGATTTTACAGATGAGGGTTCTGTGATTGTCAAGTTAGTGGTGAGCCAGGGCTCAAACTACTCCCTCTAAGGAGACCAGTGGTATTTTGCCAGCTGAAAGCCGTAGGCTTCTCCGTCTTCATGCTCTCTGGCGCTTGCAGCCTAACGCTGT
Organism: Pseudochirops corinnae; assembly: GCA_028646515.1. Lineage (NCBI taxonomy): Eukaryota > Metazoa > Chordata > Mammalia > Diprotodontia > Pseudocheiridae > Pseudochirops > Pseudochirops corinnae. The sequence goes on from CM053585.1 coordinate 16,209,890, forward strand.
TGACCACTCTTTCTTCCTGGTTACTTTCTTCTCTTTGGGTTTCTGTGACTGTTGCTCTGCCGTGTTCCTCCCCCAACCCCCCCAGGCCCCTTATTTGAATGTGCTGCAGTCTCCTTTCCTCCATCGCCCTCCCCCCTCCAGGTCAGCTTAGCTTTCCCAAGGCCTTTCCCTGCACTCTTCCCTCTCTGGACTCATGCTCTTGGTCTTGTCAGCTTCTGTGAGTGCAGTTACTATCTTTATGCAGATGACTCCCCGATCTATATGCAGAGCCCTAATCTCCCCACCTGCCTGTTCAATACCGTCATTTAAATGCCCTAAAGGTATCTCAGATTTGTTTCTGTTAAGGGCACCATCATCCTTCCAGTTTCCCAGGCTTATGGCCCCTCTGGCTTCTTCACCTGCTTGTACATAAGGTTATGTCGGTTATGTCGAGTCTGGTTGATTACAAAGTCTCCTGCATCTGTCATTTTCCCCATTGACACAGCTGCCACCCACATTCCGACAGTTCACCTCTGGCTGGGATGGACTGTTTAATTGTTTCTTAACAGGTCTCGTGCTTCCGCTGTCCTGCTGCATACAGAGCATCCTCTAGGCAGGTGCTGGATCAATGCTTCCCAGGTGCAGTGCTGACCATGCCCGTCCATGCAGAAATCGTCAGTAGCTCCCAGGGCCTCTGTTCTCAAATCCCAGATCCTCAGCCTGGTGTCTCAATACCTGCCTAGGCTGACTTGTGCCCACCTGTTCTAGAGAGTTATTCATTAATCTGACTCCAGCATGTGGCATCACTATCCCAGAGGCAGTCTTCAAATAGATTTTGGAAAGAACAAGGTGTCATATACGCTGCGTTTCCCCTAAACTGACTTAGGGTGCCTGATGTTCCTTCTGCTCTCTGCTCAGGCCGTGCTTATGTGCAGAGTGCAGCTCTCCTTTTGCTGTTGCTCCTGGCTTTGCCTTCAGGGTATAGCTCAGTAGCCCTTTCCTGCTGGCAGTTCCTTGATTACCTTCCTTTTTAGTGCCCTCCCCCTCCTGAAGTATTTGTATTTTGGGCTTTAGATTGTCCACAGGGAGGCTGGAACTTCTCCAGCACTGCCACCTTTTCATGCTTACCTCTATTTGAAGTTCCTGGCAAACTGCCTTAATAAAAATGTGCCTCATGCCCCTCGGGCCGGTGCTTTTCCCATTACTCCACACTGCCCCCTCTTAAGGGAATAAACTTACAGGTCATATAATCCAAGCCACCTTCATTTTCCGACTAAGTAAACTGTTACCTAGAACAGGAGAGGGAAATTTCCAGATTGAATGACAAAGCTGGTACTAGAACCTTGGTCTCCTGACTTCCAGTCTGGGCCTCATCCTTACACCAGGATGACCTTGCTTTGTGGCACAGAGCCAGATAGATTCAGGTCTGGCTGGCTCAGCAGACCCAGGCTGCCTGTGGTAGGAGAAGTCTTTGTCCTGACGGCCCCCCTCTTGTCTTCCTTGGCTGCTGGCATCCTACCCTAGCTGGTCAGATGATGTCACCACTGCCTGGATCTTCCCCCTCTCGTACACGTTGGCAGGTCTGGTGTAGGGAGAGCCCAGAGGGGGAAGTGATGGTTCAAAATGTTCACAACCTGGCTGAGCAGACTGTTGGCTTTCGCCTAGCATCACCTGATCTCATGCAGGAAGTATGGAGGTAAGATTTTTGTTGTGAGTTAACATAAAAATCATTTTTAAAAATATGAAAACCATAGGTAGAAATTGGGGGATGTTTTTGTTGTGCTTAATGGCCACAGGTGTCTATTTGTCCATTTGGGACTGACTGAAATTTTGGGGTGCAGAGTATTGTACAGTGAAAGCGTTTGAAAAGGAAAAGTTTTGTAATTAAGAAATGTTCATGTTAGAAGATGATCTGGAGGTTATTAGCTTATTCCCTTTTCAACTCAATTCTGGTTTCATCTCACATTGCAGTCTTTTGATGTACTTTACTCAATTTAATGAAAGTAAAAATTTTTCAGCCTTGGAAAATGTTGAAGGGATCATGCCTGTTCTATCTTGAATTTACTTGTCATTGATTTGTGCTATTTCTGATTGTTGAATTGACTGAATTATAAGATGAAATGGGATTTTCCAGAGCTCCTAGGTAGCTAACCATGTTCAGGTTAATGTATAGGGAACTGTGTGCTCAGTATCCAATTCAGCAAGAAGTTAAGGAGCACCTTACGCCTGGGCCCTGTGGTGAGAGTCACAAAATAAGTGAAAATAAATGGTACAGTGGAGGTCAGGCCCAAAAGCTGGGTAGAGCCTTGGCCCCCATCCTGACAAGCTTTAAATCTCCTTGGACTTCCGTTCTGTGATACTTGTCAGTATTGATTAATTAGTAAAAAAATGTAACGAGACAACTCAGGCCATAGAGAATCAAGTATGTGAACTTGCAGCACAGATTAAGCAAAAATAGCAGAGAAATTCAAAATAATTATAAGACAAAGTTGTTCAGAAATGATTTCCTGGGGGAAGTAAATAATGATCTGGACCTTGAAAGTGTAGGATTGGGGCTGGCAGAAGGGAAGGAGGAGGCAGGGTAATGGTGGCATTTTAGATTCAAGAGAATAGTGTTTACTAAAGGGTGAAGGGTATGCATGGGAGGTGGTAAGGAATGTGGCCGTCCTGTGGCATAGAACAGTAGCAGTAAGATAGAAAAACATCAGTTGGGAAGGCTTTGGAGGCCAAGTGGATAAGCTTGGCTCTGCCCCCTAAGCATTAGGGAGGAGTTTCAGGTTCTGGAGCTGTTGAATCATGTGATGATGGAAATGTTTTAGGAAGGTGCCCCTATCTGTGGTGCACACTTTGCTGCCAGGGGATATGGTGAGCAGCAGCTAGGAGGTTGTTATTGTGACCTGGCATAAGAAAACAATGGCCTGCCCCTCTTGGGGGGGCTTTAGAAATGGAGACTGTAACATGGAATGGCAGCATTTGGTTAGAGAAGCTGGAAGAAAACAAACAGAACCGTGCTCTTTAAAGAGTCTGAAGGATGGAGAGCATGGTGCTGGCTTCTGCAGACATGGTAGAGGGTCCAGGAAGAGTTGGGTCTGGGAATACTGAGTGTGAAGTGGTGCAGTGGAGGGGGCCGCTTTTCCTATGACAAATGGAGATGCAGGACTGACTTTGGGTACAGGCTTAGTGGCATGCTGCTGAGCTGATTTGGAGGTCAGGCAGGGAGGGGAGATGGAGGAGTTACAAGGCTGCGTGGCGTCTCCTTATTGGTCTGACTCACAGATAGTAGGATTGGGAGTTTTGTTGTTACACCTGGGCAATCTCTGTCCTACTCAGAAAGCTCCCCCAGCTTCCCATTGCCCCTAGGTTAACTTGCAAACAGACCCTTCTGTTTGACTTTTCAGCCTCATCCTAGCTTCTCTTCCTCATTGTACACGGCACTCTCTCCTATATAGTCGCCCAGCCAGATCATCCTAATCTCAGCTAGTCCCTTGCAGCTCTCCAGCCCTTGTCTCCAGGCTTTTGTGCTGGCTCCCACCGTACCTGGAGTGCTCTCCTTCCTCACCTCCACCTCATAGAGTCACATTTCAGGACCCAGCCAAGACCCACCTTCTCCATGAAGCCTTTCCAGATCCTCACAGCTGCTCACACCTCCCCTCCAATTTCCAGGCTGTGTTCTCTATCTGTTCGTTCTATATCTGTTTCTCTCTGTCCATGTTGATCTGTAATTGAGAGCAGATGGTTTCATTGTGTTCGATTAGGTATCCCCAGCAAATAGCAAGTGCTTCTTTGTTGCTTGTGGTTTGATTTCTTGTCAGCCTTGCCCCCCCTCCGCATAGATCGTCACCCTGAGCCTGGGTCAGTCACATTTTCTTCTGTTGACTTCCCAGACTTTCTTCTGTTGACTTCACTTCTAGTCCGGGGGCTGAGCATACAGACATCAAAGATGGTCTTTACTTTCTCTAAGAAGCAGGCTGGTTGTGGCTTTCACCTGTGCTCCCTCGTGGGCTAGTCTGTGGTTAGCACAATAGGCTGTTACCTGATGAGCCTGAGTTGCTAATTTAGGAATGCCAGACACTCCGTTAGGACTGTTATCTCTTGCTTTTGCAGATAGCCTTCCTCTACTGTGCCCGACAGGCACCTGGGGCCTCAGTGGCTGGAGGCGCAGCCACTGGACACACACTTAGATTCAGTTAAATAACAGCAGCCGAAGCAAACGTTTTTCTTGAGCTGAGAGCCAAGGGCTGGCTCCTGTACAGTAGGTTTCATAGTGTATCCTGTGGTTGGTTGCTAACTAGTATGGAAACTGACTGAGCAGTGGACATTTTTTTCGTGTCATGTGTGCCTAAGACCAAGATGTGTCTCTTAATTTTTTTTTCCTGAATTTGAGATAAATATTCTTCCTCCCTAAACTCTGCCTTACGTTTCGGCAACATAAGGTATTCTGATGCTTCGGAGGACCTCCTTGTCCAGCTTTCTAAACAGCTGCCAATGATAGTGATAAAAACTAACATTTATATGGCACTTATTATATGCCAGGTACTCTGCTAAGCTCTTTACAATTATTATCTCATTTGATCCTCACAACAACCCTGGGAGATAGGTACTGTTATCTATCCCCATTTTACAGATGAGGAAACTGACACAGCTACCAAGTGTCTGAGGCTGAGTATCTGTTTCAGGTCTTTCTGAATCCAGGCCCAGCACTCTGGGCCCTGTGGTACCCCTTCGAATCACCTTCCAATTACGTGCTGTCTTCACCAAGAGTCTTTGGGCTAGGAAACACTAAGGTAGGGCTTGCTATCTTTATCTTTTCCTAGCACACCTCTGAAGGTGGCGCCTCTGCTGGGTATGTGAGCCAGTCAGCATTGGCCTGCTCCAGACACCCTCTCCTTCAGCTTTTCGTGCATTATTGTGAATTGTAGCAAATACATGATCAGGGGTGTGGAAGATGGCTTTGACTCCGTCTTCTCTCTCATCTCCAGGAACAGGAAGGCTTTGGCTTTGTGGGTCCTCAGCTGGTTTTGTGACAGGACATTGAAACGACTGAGACCAGGAACCTTGGTTTGATTTTTCCTGCTGATCATCTCAGCATGGGGAGGTAAGTCCCTGGCATCAGGGCTTGGTGTCATTCTCTTTCAGAATAGGTCATAAATTTGTAGCATGAGTTAAGTCAGCTAGACAGGTCCTACTGTCTATGGGAACTGACTGAGCAGTGGACATTTTTTTTGTGTCACGAGTGCCTAAGACCAAGATGTGTCTCTTAATTTTTTTTTTCCCTGAATTTGAGATAAATATTCTTCCTCCCTAAACTCCCTAAATAAAATTGCATGGCAGTGGTACCATCTATTTTGGGCTCTTCTGAGCCCAGTGGGGCTGGTGTCACAAAAGGATGTGGCAAACCAGAATGATGAGAAAGGGACCTGCTGTAGCTGTCAGGGAAGGGCCATGAGTTCTAGTGTCTCAGACACAGGGTATCTGTGTGTAACTATCTGAAGGCTGGAGAAGAGGAAAGGCCCCCAAAGAAAGAAAACAGAAATAAAGAAGGGGACTTTTCACTTTTAATGTCCAAACCTTGCACACACCCTTCCCTTCTTGTAGTAGACCCTTTGGTGGGCTGTTAAAACTCCCTTATCCACTGCCTGCCCTGCTAAGCTCCTCCTAGTGCTCTTACTCTGTGGGTCTAGGGGTTAGAAAGTTGTCCGAAATATTTTCTTTACTAGGAAGGATAATTTATTTTGTTTCCATTCTTTTTTATTTTTATTTTTTTTCCCACTTTATAGTATTTTATTTTTTCCACCTACATGTAAAGATAGTTTTCAGCATTCACTTTTATAAGATTTTAAGTTTCAATTTTTTCCTCCCTCCTCATGTACTATAATATTAAACATATTTCCACATTAGTCTTGTTGAAAGAAGAATCAGAACAAAAGGGAAGAACCACGAGAAAAAAAAAAGAGAGAGAGAAAATAGTACATTTCTATCTGTATTCAGACTCCATAGTTCTGTCTCTGGATATAGATAGCATTTTCCATCATGAATCTTTTGGAGTTGTCTTAGATCATTGCTGAGAAGAGCTAAGTCTATAAAAGTTGGTCATCTCACAGTGTTGCTGTTACTGTGTACAGTTTTCTCCTGGTTCTGCTCACTGCACTCAGTATCAGTTCATGTAAGTCTTTCCACATTTTTCTGAAATCTGCCTGCTCATTATTTCATTAGCACAATAATATTCCATTACAATCATATATGGCTGAACAATTGGTATATGAATGTAATGGAATACTATTGTGCTATAAGAAATGATGAGCAGGTGGGTTTCAAATATTTTTTTTACATTCTTTTCGTGCTTGTATCCTGTGTTATTAAATTTCATTTGTTAAAGCAATTTTCAATGTTCTTTTATGGTTCACAAGGCCCTATTGTATTTTAAACAAAAGAAATTAAAACCTTGAACCTGTTGGATTAAGCCAGCTTCAGGCTTAGCCCACAATGCTTCTTCCTTCATCTTTTCCTCAGGTCCAAAAAACTTATTCAGACTCCACTATGTGCAAAGCCCTGTGCTTGGTGTTAGAGATACAGAGAAAAATGAAAACACTTATAGGTGCTGAAATTCTGCTTGATAATAGTTACACCAGCAGCATTTGTTTAGTTAGGAAAATACCTGTTGCCAGAAATGCTGCTCCAAGGCTGGGTTGATTGATTTACTCAGTCACCTCCCTTCTTCCCCATTCTCTCTCTCAGCTTGAGCCCCTTTCCCTGGACTTTGTATGTCCTTGTGGGAGTGGAATGTGTCACAGTTGTTGGGGCAGTATTGTATGACATGTTCTCATGATACCCCTTTCGGAAATACTCCTCTCTAAACCTGTTTATGGCTGGCTGCCTCAATCAGTTCACAACGGAATACGGGGGAGAGCACATTGGTGAGGGCTAGAACCTACAGTCTTAGAGAAGCCCCCTCAGGTCCCCAGAAGGGAAGGTGTAGCCTTGCTGCGTTACCTGAGACTGCTGGGGACCCTCAGAGCCCGCACATATTCCACCACTAAATCCCACAGTGCCACCTCTATGAGGGTGCTCCTCACAGCCCCTCTGCGTAGAAGCCACTGGGTCACCCGGGGGATAGCACTGGGCCTGGAGTCAGGGACACCTGAGTTCAAATTTGACCTCAGCCACTTACTACCTGTGTAGGGCGACAGAGCTGAACACACAAATGACTCTCCTGGACGGGGATGTGGCTTTCTGGACTTCCAGTTGTCACACAGGTAGTAAGTGGCTGCCCCTGGAAGTCACCTCACCTCCTTCTGCCTCAGTTTCTTCATCTGTGAAATGGGGGCAGTAACAGCACCTGCTTCACAAGGTTGTTGGGAAGATCAAAGGAGATCACATTTGTCAAGTGCTTAGCTCGGTGCCTGGCATGTACTGGGCACTTAATGAGTGCTTGTTTCCTTCCTACGTACATTATATCATCGTCATACGTATTTTAATTCTGCACTGAGTTGTGCTGTGTAGGGCAACAGAGCTGAACACACAAATGACTCTCCTGGACGGGGATGTGGCTTTCTGGACTTCCAGGGGTCTTCAGTCCAGCGGTGGAGAACCATTCATTTAACATGGAAGTTTCCATAGACATGAGATACCAGAAGATAATGTTTAAGGAGGAGGCTGTCGGAGTTGGCATTTTTTTATATTAAAAATAGCATCCATGCTAAAGCCATTGTTCTCTCCGGAGCTAAATGATAGTTCTAGAATTTTTACTCCATATGCTGATTGGCCACGAATAATTATGCTTTTTTCTTTGCCTCAATATCCTCATGTAAAGATAGGACAAAAATATTTAAAAGACGAGGGTGTCTCAGTGGAATGTTTTAAAAAGCAAATAGGAACCCATATGTAAAAAACTATTCAGGACGTCACTTTTTGTTGTTATAAAGAACTATAAACTAAGGGAGTGACCATCCATTGAGGGATGATTTAATAAATTACGGTATCTGAATGTGATGAAATATTATTGTGCTATAAGAAATAACGAATGGTGTGGATTCAGAAAAACTTCGGAAGACTTGTATAAACCACTGCAGAGCAAGTGAGCAGAAACAAGAGAATCATTTATAGGATGACTACAACATTACACAAGAAAAAGAACTTCGAAAGCCTCTGGGTCTCTGCCCAAAACAATGACTGATGGTGACTTCAGAGAGGACCGCGGGCAAAGCCTAGTCCCCCCTCCTTGCAGAGAGGGGACAGCCTAGACATGGACTTTTCTCGACTGTGCTTATTTGTGACAAGGGAGGGGCTTTGTTTTTATTTTGGTTCTTTGAGGAGAGTGGAGGTGAGATTGAGGCCGAGAGGGGGCTTAGCAACAAAAGAAGACAAGAAATATGAATGTCGTTGGAGTATTTTATTAAAGGCACAGCAGGAATTTCCGAGAGAAGGACAGACAAGCAGGACATCTTTGAAACTAATGTGCTGAATTTATTACATTGTTTTTAAAAATGTAAGCTGTATGTAACAGAGATGAGCAATTTCAGAGACTAACCCTTTTCATTTCTTTGTATTTCTTTGTCAAAATTATAATATCCTAAAACATTTTGAGAACATGACAGTGCCCCGATGGAATGGCTTTAATACCAAGGGTAGTGTAGTGAAAAAAACTAACACCATGAAAATGTTATTGCACAAACACATGGGTAGGAAATAGAAGTAGTTCAGAAAAAGATATGGCAGCGACTGGTCTCGCTGGGTCCCTTTGGGTGCTAGGAGAGGCTGCTTTGAACTGTGTGCTCTCTGACTTTCAGGATCAGTGTCTCCTGCCTGTTTCCTGCTTCCTGGCATTTTAGCATCTCCCCAGTGGGATGCCCTCGAATTCTGAACACCAACCTACGCCAGATTATTGTCGTTGGCATCCTGGCTGCTGCTGTTTCCTTGTTGTATTTCTCTGTCATCATAATCCGACATAAGTATGGGCGCTTGTCCCGGGATAAGAAATTTCACAGGTGAGAACCTTCATGATGGGCTGGAAGAATCTCACCTCATGGCTAAGAAGGGCTTTGGGTTCAGGATCAGACATGCCTTGGATTTCTTGATAAAACAGCTTGGCCCAGGAGAGGGTGACGATCCCAAACACGTCATGATGTCGTCTGCGTGCAGAGAGACATCTCGGAGAGATCATTTACACCAGACATCAGCTGTGGCCATGCTGTTTTTTAAATTAAAGCTGACATTTCACTAGCTTTAAAAGCAAGAAGTTTTATCTTTTGGAATTTCAAGTGATTAAGGAGTCGTGTGTTGGGTTTAGAGGGTTATCTCTTTCTTGTTTTCTTTTCTGTCAGCTTGAATTATTTGTCTCGTAGTATAAAATGTCCTAGTGATATTACTGCACAGCTTAAAAGTTCGTTGGGCGTAATGACTGTGCTATTTATAGAATGTTCTTTGCTGGAGTTAAGGTAGGCTGTTTAAGATCCAACATATCCATTGATTTTCTCCTGCTAGGTATCTGGCCCGAGTGACGGACATTGAAGCTACTGACACCAACAACCCCCACATCAATTATGGGGTCGTGGTGGACTGTGGGAGCAGCGGGTCTCGAATTTTTGTCTACTTCTGGCCCCGGCACAATGGCAATCCTCACGATCTGTTAGATATCAGGCAGATGAGGGACAAAAACCGAAAGCCGGTGGTCATGAAAATAAAGCCAGGTATGTGGGTGGTAAACGTTACGTCGGTCCTTTTTAAGGCCTTGACTAAGCGTCTGCATCCTTCGGTCCGTGCTCTTGTGACCTCCTGCCAGGGCTCTTTCATTCTCATCCCATCCAGGTGCTTGTGCACACCCATGGTGCTTCCTCAAGCGTGCTTTTCCTGCACATCTTCCTTGACTCGGTGACTAGAGCAGGGCAGTTCAGACTTTTCCAGTAGAACCCAGAGCTCCCCCTGATAGTGCTCTGGGCTATTTCCTGTTGTCATGCCTTTCTGCTCCATATGTTCCCTCTCTCATAGGTTTCCAGGGGCCCCGGGGAGAAGGGCCTCTGTCCCTCTTTCCCTTGCCAGCCCCCTCGGAGTCTTCACTAATGTACCTCCCCTCCCCCCCATCATCTTCCCTCAGTTCTAAGACTTTAGGAAAATGAAAAGTGGAGACTTTTCACAAAACATTTGGGAATTCCACCCTAGAGAATAAGATCCCTGCCCTGACATCCGAGGCCTTACCCCATTTCTCCCTGGCCTGGCTTTCCAGACTTAGCTCCTCCTCCTCCTCCTCCTGTGCTTCAGGCAGGCTAGTCTGCTCACTGTCCTTTGCACATGCTCTGCACAGGCTGCATTTCCCCTGCTGCTTCCCTCTGGGTGATGCCAAGCCTGTCTGCCAGACCCAGCTGCAGCTCCTCTTTGAGAAGGAGGCCCTTCCTGCCCCCCAGCTCTGCGGTGCCTGACATCCCAGAGGGCAGCAGCAGCCCTGCTCACCTTGTAGGCCTCTTGGGCCTCTCCCTGGGCCCCCGCCCGGCCCACCCTCGCTCAGGTTTCTGGGCCATCCTCTCGTGTGTCTGTGTAACTGCCTTCTGAATTATAAATCTACCGAGAACGAGGCCTCTGGCCTCTCCTTGCTGTTTCTTCCCCCGTGCTGTTTAGCGTGACGCCTGCTGCACAGTTGTGTCCAGGCTGCATTTGCTGGTTGATAAGTTATCCCCGTTTTTTGCTGTTTTCTTATCTATCCCTCTGTTGTTAATGACAAATGGAAATTTCAGACACTTTAAAAATGGGGTCTGATCCTAGCAAACACTGGTCATTTATTTGGGGTGTGAGAGATGGGTGATGATAAGTGTCTTTGTGATCAGATCTTGTATTAACCATATGGTGCGATTGAGCTGAGAGCCTAGGAGAGGTGAAAATTTCATCATGTCTAAGCCAGGTGATAGGTGAGAATTAAATGTGCTTCATCCACTGCATAACGTCATCATCTGTTTCATTTTGACCGTAGGCTGGCCTTTACAGTGCAAAGCAATGCTATATTATCATCTTATGTCATTTAATCTGTCTTCACTTAAACCTGTTCTAGCAGGTTTATAAGGCCAACACCCCCCCAGTTTGCTGTTGAATGTTGATCACATGATAAGATGGGCATTGATTCTGTGATTTTGTTACCGTAGTGAACTTCTTTGTAAGAAAACTAACAATGCAGGCCAGCATGAAGTGGCCGAGGGACTTGCCGCCAGCCCCCTGGCCAGCAGAAGGCAGAAGTGGAACTTGAACCCTGGCGTTCTGGCTCCAAGGCCTCTTTTCTATCCTTTCAACCACATAAAAGGGAATTCAGTTATTCCCCTCTATCAGAAGTGTGTGAAGAGAGTCTGGACATTCAACATTTACTTTGTTTTATTTTTGTTTTTTTGGTGAGGCAGTCGGGGTTAAGTGACTGGCCCAGGCTCACACAGCTAGTAAGTGTTAAGTGTCTGAGGCTGAGTTTGACTCCTCGGCCAGGGCTCTATCCACTGAGCCACATAGCTGCCCTAGCACATACATATAAAAATAACTTTGTAACTACCAGCCTTTATTAAAGCGCCTACTGTGTATCAGGCCCTGGACATACAGAGACAGAAATGAAACAGTGCCTGCCGCAAAGAGCTTATAGACTATTGGGAGGACTAAATGTTAATGTTAATGGATACAAAATAAATAAGGGAATTTTATGGCAGAAGCCCCAGAGCCTGGCTTGTCTCAGGAAAGGCATCAGGGATGGGACATTGAGCTGGAAGAAGCTGGGGACTCTCCCCAGGAGACGGCCAGTAGTGTATGATAAGGCTGAAAGGTGGATTGGAAATCAGAATTACAAACACTTTTAGCCCCCTGACATTCCATTACTGGGTTCAAGTGTTTTGGTCAAGGCCACAAATACTGTTTTCCTGTGTGATTCTCGGTTCTTCTGGAGAAGGCCTGTGCAGTGTTTCTGAGGTATTAACAGCCTGCCTCTTGTGACTTACTGATGGAACATGGATTGCAAGCTTCATTTTCTGGAAATCACGGGTGGTGCTTCTGTTTAGCAGGAGACTAAGGCCTTTCCCTATTCTTGACTTTAAGAAACAGAACATGAGGTCCCTCTTGCCTGACGCTAACATCAGAGTTTTCACACTTTCTCCTCCCCTTTTTTTGCTGTTTTCCTGCTTTGGTACAGAGATCTAGATCTTTCCTGGCTTCACATCCTGCCTTGAATTCATCTTCACACTCTTTATGTCAGGAGGACGAAGTAGAATGTAATTGAACACATGAGCATGTTCTCCACTCACTTCTTTCCACAGAGAATAGAGGAGAGTTCCCATAGTCCCAAGCTCCTTGCTCTCCCCACGCCTTCAAAGAGGCTTGGGATGAGGAAGAAGGTTGTGAGGGAGGGCTCCTCACTTCCTCTGGGCCAGGGTCCTGGCACCTGAACTTTGTCAGCTGTGGTTCCATCAGAGACCCTGGGCAATGGGACAGGACAAGGCTCAGCTCTGCATCATTCTGACTCTTAACGGCTACATCCCCGATAAGGAGGAAGGCCTTGACTTTCTGTTCCGGCCTCACCCAGGCAGCAAACATCTTGGCCTCAAATTTGTTGTGCCACCTGATGCACACTTCCACAAAGGGCAGATACTCAATGGGTGATTTCTTGTTTTTGAAAAATTTTCTAGTTCTCTTTGGTCCTCCTGATCAGCCAGTGCAGTCAGCTGTAACCACCAGACCCTGTTGTGAGGGATTCTGAAGACTTGGTCTGGCTGCTCAGCCCCCTTGTTGTTCTCACTGAGGAGGAGAGAAGTCACCACGTAAAACAACTGTACTTTTATGTAGGCATCATTGTCAGTTTTTAATTGTCCTTCTTTCTGCCTCTGCCCAGACAAATGGCCGTGGTGTGACTGGGCAGTAAGTAGCCAGCTTCAAGACATGAGAGTTTACATGGGGCAGTCCTAAGAGATGAGGATTTGGAGTTTCTTATTGCTGCAGGCTGACTTCAGAATCCACTCGTAACAAAAGAAAACCTTGTGTTCACAGAGGCCTTCATCCACTTTGGTTTCTGTTTACAGTAAAATTACTGTAGATTGGGGGAGGGACAAGAAACTGAGCTGGAGCCATGCGGTGAAGGGCTTCAAGTGTGGAATGGAAAATTTTGTGCTTGATCCTAGAAGTAATAGGGAAGCCATTGGGGTTTATTGGGGAGGGGAAGTGACCTGGTCAGATATTTGCCTTAGGAATATCACTTTGGCAGCTGTGGAAAATAGATTGGAAAGGGAGAGAGAGTGGAAACTGGCAGGCCTGTTAGGAGACTATGGTGATAATCCAGGCATCATAGATCCGTAGAACTGGAGATTTGGAAGGGCCCTTGACAGCCATCTATTCCAACCCATACAGTCAAGGAATCCTTACTGTAACATACCCAACAGATGGTTGAAGGAAGAGAAGAATGTAGAGTGTGATCAGGTGTCCCATAGATAGGGGCCATACCTGGAGCGTCAAAGAGGAAGGTTTGCTGAACAATGGTAGCAGAGAGAACGTCTGGACATGGCCCTGGGGAACACTCAGCAGAGATGGAGAGTCGTAGCCGAGTAAGGAATCTGGGATTCCGTATCCTGGGATTGGAGGAGTAAGAGGTAGTAGGAGGTTTACAGCTGCAGGGGATTGACTGCGGCTCCTGTTCCCTTACTAACTGAACAAATCAAGAGCAGACATCAATTCCAGCTTAAGCCTCAGCAGCCAGAAAAGCGCTGGCTAATTTCTAGGCAGAGCCTGTTTCTGATTCCCTTATTTGTAAACAGACATTTAAAAATACCTGTTAGGTTGTTTTCTTGAGTCCACATCAGGCTCCTACAGTTGTGAATCTCGGTTAGAAGGGTTTTCTCATGCCCTTTGGGCCACCCTGTCTCACATCCATTCTACAAGATGCTTGTCAGAAGGGGCCATCCAGCCTTGGCATGAAGACTTTAAGTGGGGGAGGCCACGTGCTCCTGAGGCAGTTCATTCCCCCTTTGGCATAGCTCAGACTGCTCAGGATGTTTTCCTAGAGTCCTTTCACCTTTAACAGCATCCTGCAGCCCAAGCCTCCAGACCAGAGGACCCTAGCGCATCTCCAATATTGTGTGCTCTCTGACAGCACCGGCCAGACTTGGAGGTGTCAGGATGGCCATACCAAAAGAGTAGACCCTCTCAGCTGGGATTTCTGCTGTTTTCTGTTTCTCCAGGCATATCAGAGTTTGCTACCTCTCCAGAAAAAGTCAGTGATTATATTTCTCCACTTCTGAGTTTTGCTGCAGAACATGTGCCCCGGGCCAAACACAAAGAGACCCCTCTCTATATCCTCTGTACGGCCGGAATGAGAATCCTTCCAGAAAGGTAACTAGCAGTGCGTGTGTTGGGGGAATGAGAGGGGAGTAAAAATGGTCTTTATAAGTTCATAGGAAATGCTTGGCATTCTCAGTTCTGTAGACACAGAGATAGATGTTAAATAAAGGGTGGGAGGATGGGAAGTCTTTTATTTCAGTTTGTGGAAGAAGAAATTAAAAATTCACTTTTTGCCTTACTTGAGCTCTGGGAAATTTTGATACTATACATACATCTGTCTGTCGCTATAGTACCCCCAGGTCAACCTGAAAATTCTAATTTTGAAGAGCATTAAATTGGATTATTTTTAACTATAGGAATTTACTTTTAGAACCTTTGATTCTGATTGTTCTCTTTAGTTCTGAGCCCTGAATTTTAGTTTTAGATGGATAATAACCAGGATATTGAGGGAACAGAAGATTTTTATGCTGGGAAAGACTTGAGGATTGTCTTGATACTTTCCTGAGGGAAAATGTTAACAGTCTTCTAGTATTTGAAGTATGGTCTTATGGAAATGGGTTGAGATTTGTTCTGTTTGACTCCAGAACAGGCCTAGGAGTGATGGGTAAAAGTCCCAGAGTGGCAGCCTCAGGGTTAAGGTGGGGGGGGACCTCATGTGATGAGAGCCACCCTCCTCTCTCAGGGGCATCACATCAAGGCTGGGGCTAGCCTCAGGGGCCTCTCTGAGATGCTGTGGTTGTGTTGGTGGGGATGTATCCTGAACCCAAGTTTTCTCTTATGGAATTATCCAACTTCTCTTTTCAGTCAGCAAAAAGCCATATTGGAAGATCTCCTGACAGACGTCCCAGCACACTTTGACTTTCTGTTCTCTGACTCTCATGCCGAGGTTATTTCAGGGAAGCAAGAAGGTCAGTGATGGATCACTTCACGATCTCTTTGTGTCATCAGCAGCATGAAGTTTGGGCAGCTCCACACTCAACATACTTTCTCTTCATGGTAGCCCCTGAAGGTCACCATCCCCATCTTAATATTGGGGAAACCACTGCCTCGTTCCCCATAGACACTTTTACTATAACCAGATTTACTTTGATTGTAAACTGTCACAGTTACCCAGACACTCAGCCATGGGAAACACTTAATTTGTTTCTACCACAGAAACCACTTAGGAAATCTATTTCAGATTGATTGTTCAAATTGAGGAATAAGCTACAGCTCTGCAGACTGATGATGGGCAGTTATCACAAGCCACCTATCTGGAGCCCCTCAGGCTGTTAGCTCCTGGAATATTCTCAAAGCTCTAAGGGATAACTGGATCATTGGAAGAATAACAACCATTGTCAGAGAACTAGGGGAAAAAATTTAGAATGAAATGGAACAGTGAACACTTAATATGAAATAGTAGGTTATCTTATAGACCTCTTAACAGAACCCAGAGGGTTTGACAGATGGATTGCTAGAAATTGTGGCTGAAGGTGTATCGCCAAGGCAATATTCAGAGCATCGATGGTGACTTTGAATATGCCAACGTAGTTCTGAATTGCAAAATGTAACAGACTCTCCATGTAGAAGACAGAAGCAAAACATTCAGACACCTAAATCCCAATACCAAAAAAACTGAATCCATCATAGCAACAAAGAACTTAATACACCATATCACTGCAGGGAGCAATACCATCCCAAAGGCTTCCCCCTGCTTGGGCCTTGCCATAAACAAACACCTACAATCCTAGCTGTCTACTTGCCTGCCTCCTCTCTCTCCCTCCATTTTAAGTGCTTTGACTCATTTCCTGTTCCACCCACTCAGCAAACTCCTCCCACCACAGGCTCCGTGTGATTACATTCAGCCTGTTACGGGGCAGGGAAGCTCTTCCCATTTCCATTCTCATTACAGAAGGATCAGTTTGTGGCTCTGTCATAGATTGTTTATGGCTGCAATTTACTATGTTCCATTAACCCCTGGGAGTGTGTTCCACATGGACATTTAGGCTCTGCCTTCCCTTCTCTCTTCTCCCTTTCAGAACCAAAGGCTCACAAAGCCCTGTTTCTCTTTATGTGCTGAATTGAACAAACACCAGAAAAAGAGAACATTGTCATGTAAAAAGTTAGATCATGACAGGAAGATGGTGCACAAACTGCACCTCCCTGTCTTGAGGCTCTCGCTTTGCCGTGCAGCCTCAGAGCTGCCTGGCTTGTGGATGTTTCCTTCCGTGCACTTTAAAAGCTCTTCAGTGACCCTCTTTTTCCTTACTTCTCTTAGCAACACTATGTCCATGGCTTTCCTCCCCCGACATGTTCCATTTTTCCCCTCCTTTTCCTCACTCATATTACTTTTGAAAGGAAGTATAGTTTTGATCATAAAACACAAATTTTTTTCTGGATTTATATGTAAATTAAGTAAAGTGTGTGAATGTGATAAAAATGGGAGTCTGTTAAGATTTTTTTAAACTTAATTGTAATTAATTACACCATTGCTTCATTGTGGTATGGAAGAGACCCTGAATTCACAAAGCCAACCAGTTTCTGAGAGGCTAGAAGGGCTTGGAGGTCAGACAGCAGCAGGCCTGCCTAGGCCTTCCTAGGCCTAAGCACCACCAGAGGACCAGCTCCACCTAAGGACAGAGGGGCAGCTGATCCTGGAGAAGCTGGCTGCCAGTGATGAGTGGTGACCATTCATTGAGCTATAGAGGGTCTGCCGTCTGCATCTGAGGAGAAAGCACCCACGTTCCCCAAAGCCCATGGCCTTTGTGTCCTGAGGGAATGGTAACCCATTAGGACAGTGTGTCTGGTTAAGCAGACTCCCATCACTCCAGACAGATGAGCCCCGAGAGCCGTGGAAGGAGGGCAGGAGGGCGAGGGCTTCGTGGGAGTCTGAGCGCAGACCTCCCAGTCACTGCTTCAGAGAGGTGCTTTGAACTGTCTTCAGTGTTGTTACTTGTACTGTTTAATTTTTCATTTGCTTAACTCCTCAGCCAGTGAGATGGCTGGCATCCACGTAATGCATTAAAGCTTGCAAAATACCTTTCCATACATGGCCTTGTTTGCATAGCCCTGGGAGGTTGGGGCCTTCCAGTATCATCTGCCCCCATTTTACAGGTGGGGAAGTGGAGGCTGGAAGAGCTCACGAGGTTTTCCCATGATCACATAGCTAGTGAGTTTTGGAGGCAGGGTCCCAAGCCAGCATGATCCCTCCTGCTACACAGCTGCTCCTGACTGGGGGGTTCTTTTGCCCCCTCCACAGGACCCGCCAAGGGAGCCTCGTATGTATAAAAGCTCAGTCACAATTTGATTTGAGAACAAAATTAGTTTTCTGTGGTCTTCCTGAAAGTGCATCTAAGACGAGGTATTTGTTCAGATTAAGATAGGATGAAACATCAGTCCTACAAACAGAACTTCACCATGATTTACATTTGTGCTTTGTATGAGTCAGACTGGCTGTTTTAAGATTTGGTCATTGTTCTGTTTCTTGCTCTTTGAAATGTCCCTAGGTGTCTACGCTTGGATCGGCATTAACTTCGTCCTCGGGCGATTTGAACACGTTGAAGATGGTAAGTGTGATAGCTACGGTAAAGTAAGTAAACCAGTAGGGCAGCTTGTTGGAAAATTAGAAGGATTTCTAGTTAATTTTTTTTTTAATTTGGAGTTGGAATTTTTTTTTAGCTAAACCTCTGACACAGTTTTTACAAGTAAACTCAGTACATTTATATGAAGGAGTCAAGTGATTATGTAACTGACTAAATTAAGCTGGATTGTAGAAGAGGTTTGGCTTTCTCAGTAGGCCAGTCTGACTAAATCCACTTTATGAATCCATCCTGACTGCAGAACGGGTCTCTCGAGAAGACCCCAAGTCCAAGGGATAGTTTGTCCCAAGAAAGGTCTCCTGCATGTTTTCCAGATGATGAGGCAGTCGTGGAAGTAAACGTGCCTGGGGGTGAGAGCCAAGCAGCTTTTGTCCGCAAAAGGACAGCGGGTATTCTGGACATGGGCGGAGTGTCTACCCAGATAGCGTATGAAGTCCCCAAAAGTGTAAGCTTTGCCTCCTCACAGCAGGTTATTATCTGTACAGATTTCCTTCCGTTTGGTTTGATTTTTCATTTAACATGTCTCCATCCATTTTTGTTTTGTTTTCTGAGTCTTAAAGCATCATTACTGTGCTTATTGGGGTGCCACCTCCCCAAACCCAGGAGAAAGGAGACAGGAGGAGAACAAGGCACATCTCAGCTAAGCTGTTTGGGTTTGGTCATTGAAATCAGCTGGTTTGTTTTGCTAACCTTGATTAGCTCTTTACTTAGAGATGTCAAAGAATGATTGGGTTTGGGGGGTTTCTTTTTTTTTGGTCTTTGGTTATATTTTTTTCAGTAGGTACTGTAAAGCTTTTTTAAAATGCCACAAAAAACAAGCCATGAAAAATTTAATCCAATAATATGAATGAGAAAAGACTTGTATTGGTTGCGCCTTCATCAGCTTCTTGCTTTCTCAGAAAAGGCTCAGGGTCTGCATCAGGGCTTGAGAAGGTCTAAATGTGTGGTTTAGGACGTCTTTCCACTCTGTTTACGCCCTGAGTAGCTCTCCTGGTCACTGCCTACTGTTTTCCCATTAGGCAACAAAATAGCAGGGACTTGTAGAGGGCACCGGCCAGAGAAGGAGACCTGGTTTGGGCTTAGACCTAGAGCTGAATTGTTGCGCAGCTTGACTGCTAGATTTCTCTGACTGTTCATGAGGAGGACACAAGTACTCTTTTCTTAGAACAGAACCTGTAAAGTGCTTTGAGTTTCTGAGCAAAAGATACCAGAGAAATCCAGGTGTCAAAGGTGGCCCTTCCCCGTCCCTCCCCAGGAGATCTTTGTTTGGAGACTATGAATTCGTGTGTGTGTGTGTGTGTGTGTGTGTGTGTGTGTGTGTGTGTGTGTGTGTGTGTGTGCGTGTATGTGCATATATGGACCACCCTCATTGTCAGCCCACTGATGCCCACGGCTGCAGGTCCTGAGGCATGGCCTCATGCATTTGATGCTGGACGGTACCTCTGTGAGCCAGGAAGCCTGAAACGTTCTCCTGGGAGGGAAGACAGTTTGAGAGCCTGTTGTTCCAAAGGGACATTTCCTTCAGAGCAAAGATTAAACAACAGACTAGGCGCTCTATGCTTTGTTTTGGTTTATTCCACTTAGTGCTAAGATGTTCTTTTTTTTATCCTTGTGCTTCCAGGAGGAAGTAGCCAAAAATTTGCTAGCTGAATTTAACCTGGGCTGTGATGTTCATGGCACTGAGCACGTGTACAGAGTGTACGTAGCCACCTTCCTTGGCTTTGGTGGCAACGCCGCCCGGCAGAGGTATGAAGACAGCTTGTTTGCCAGCACCATGCTAAAGAACAGGTACGGGGCTCCATGCTCAGCACTTGCTTCAGACCCAGGACCCTGGCTTTTTGGTCACTGAAAAGTAACCAGGCAGAAGATTGGGGTGTGTGTGCGCATCTGTGAGTGTGCATGTCTGTGTGTGTATGTGTATGTGGGTCTGAGTACATGTGTCTGTGTGAACCACCATGTCACTTCTGTTGAACCCTCTACCTTCATCACTTGCCTCCAAGTATGTTTAGAGGCTAAAATGTAGTCACCAGGCAGGCCATGATAGTTCTCCCCAGATGTTCATCTCCTACTTGTCTTTGTCCTCCCGTCTCTGGCTCCCTCCCTCTGGCCATGTCCCCCAGGCCTTCAGGGCAGTTGGTGAGGTCAGCTCAAAGAGATTCTCAGGTGACATAGGAAATTAAAGGGTGTTAATTTGGTCTGTCAAACTGAACACCTGTTACGGATCATCTCTTGTGCCCTTCCAAAGGCCAAAGGAGATTAGTGTATGCATCCATCCTGTATGTTCTCAAATTGTATTCTGTGCATCGAGTCCTGTTTATGATTACAAGCTCCCTGGGGGGAGATAGACCACGTCACAGAAGCCATAAGCTCATGAGCACACAGGAGAGCATCATGTGACCTTTTCAGTCCATCATTATCCCTTGGTTATGAAGCTCGATTGTTTTTAATTAACAATGTGGTAAATATGTTACAGAAAATCAGTCTGAGTCCTTCAGTTCTGTCATAACAAGTAGACTTGGTTAAGATAACCCAGAAATGTGAGAAAGGATATGTTCAAATGAAAAATCCAGGGTACTCAGAAGTATTGGCAAAATTGTCTTGTTTTAAGTTCATGAGCAGTGATTTGGTTTGTATGATGAATAGGTCAGTGGAACTCTTTAATTTAGATATAGAGCAACTAAGATTACGCCACGATGTGCAGTAGTTTGTCTTCTCTTGGGGCTGAATGTTGTACTTCGTTACTTGGATGGATTCGGGATCTCCTCGGAATGGCCGTGCTGCACTTCCAACGTTGCTGGCAGCAGCCCCTCCACACTTCTTGGTCTTGGTCTCTGATTCTTACGCACAGCCTATCATAAATCCTCCCCAAGGGTAACATCACATAGTCTGAGTAACGTTTTCAAACGCTTCTTGTAATTCACTGTACATTAATAAATGACCGGAAGGGACAAGGAGCCGATGTAAGAAGAGCCAGATTTGCCGCTGTTAGCCGCTCAGCTCTGAAGTTTTCCAGAGATTTGGTTATTGGATCATGGACCAGACGTCATTGGCGTGTGGGGTGACAAAAGACTGGACCTGAAGATCTGGGATTGATGGCCGGCTCTTTGCTTTCCCAGCGGTTCTGTCATGTCTGTGAAGTGGGGATAACAGTGCTCACGCCGGGCCTGGAGCATAGTAAACACTTAGTAAATCCAGTCCTCTCTAGAAGACTTCTTGTCAAACTAGGAGTGCCGTGTAAATGTGAATTTTAACTCTTTTCAGTAATTGTTCAGATTTCATTGCTAATGTTTCTTTTTACAGGCTCCTGAGTAAGCAGACAGGTCTGACTCCTGATACTCCCTATCTGGACCCTTGCCTGCCGTTAGACATTCGAGATGAAATTCAGCAGAACGGACAGACTCTGTACCTACGGGGAACAGGAGACTTCATCCTCTGCCGGAATACTCTCCAGCCGTTCATGAACAAAACAAACGAGACCCAGACTTCCCTCAATGGGGTCTATCAGCCTCCAGTCCATTTCGAGAACAGTGAATTCTATGGCTTTTCAGAATTCTACTATTGCACCGAGGATGTGTTAAGAATGGGGGGAGATTACAATGCTGCTAAGTTTATTAAAGCTGCCAAGGTAATGGATTTAAGAAGGGCCGTGTTCCCCGTATTCTGGGGGAATGGAGGCAGAAGGGCCGTGTTCCCCGTATTCTGGGGGAGTGGAGGCAGAAGGGCTGTGTTCCCCATATTCTGGGAGAGTGGAGGCAGAAGGGCCGTGTTCTCTGTGTTCTGGGGGAATGGAGGCCTGCTTCCGTCTGCTGCCCGTGCTGCTGCCCCTGGGGCGGGTCTGGGGAGGGGGAACCCTACAGAGCCTCAGGGCAGAACCTGGCGGGAGGCAAGGAAGGGCCTGCTTCATATTCAGCCTGGTACACTTGTGGGGCCTTCTGAGGGAGCCAAGGCCCGGTTTGAAAAGACTAATTTTACACTAGTGCAGAACGGCTTCTTAGCCAAGTTCCAAGCACATATGGAGAGGGCTCCTAGGCAGACTTTGGGGCACAGAGTGAGTGTATGGTGGAGGTTTTGGTGGCAGCTATCAGTTGAGTCTTTCTAATGGTTTCCTTTAGGATTATTGTGCAACAAAGTGGTCCATCTTGCGAGAACGCTTCGACCAGGGACTGTATGCTTCTCACGCTGATCTCCATAGGCTGAAGTGAGTATAGGAGCTCAGAGGAAGAGAAGCCCAGGCTAGAAGCCCAGGCTTAAATAGGTGAAGCATTTTCTTGTTGGGCATAAATTGACTCACCTCCACATCAGGAAGGATTACTTAGAATGAGAGGGGCCTGGTCGGGTCAGGGTGAGGCCCTGCCCACTGGAGGCATTCCAGATGCTCTCTTCTCAGGGACATGCTTGTGGATGGCCTCCATCATGACACAGGGGCAGGGGCTTGTCTGGGATGGGTCACTTGCTAAACCAGGCTTAGTGAAAACATCTCTGTCTTACAGATAAGCTGTCCAGAGAGCTTTGGATTTCATGGTTTAAAAGAGCTGACTTGAGACCTTTGGGTTTCTGAGCCAGCCTGGCCACCTCGGAGAGTGGAACCCAGGCCCGTTGCAGGTTGTTTCTTGTCTCTGAGGATTCAACCCAGCTTAATCGTGTTTGCTCTTGTGACTTGTAGGTATCAGTGCTTTAAGTCAGCCTGGTTATATGAAGTCTTTCACCGGGGCTTCTCGTTTCCAGTTAATTATAGCAATCTAAAGACGGCTTTGCAGGTGTACGACAAGGAGGTGCAGTGGACGCTGGGAGCCATCCTTTACAGGACGCGGTTCTTACCTTTAAGGTAGGGTGGCCCATTGAGGCACAGGAAGGCTGTTTCTTGGCCATGACTTTGAGAATGCAAAGAAAACCCTGTCTCTTGGGAAGCGTTCTTGCAGCCTCTGGAGCTCCCAGGTTCCCAAGGTAGCCAGGGACTGTCTAAGTAGCTGGCTTTGGGCAGGCTGAGCAGCAGGCTTCTTTCCCTCCCAACAGCTACCTCGTATTTATTACATTGCTTTCCACACTTGCTCTCAGCCAGCTATCCACCATCTCTTGCTAAGGGGACAGTACATCATCCTGGTGCCTGCCACCAGGCCCCCTGTCCTTGGGATGTCCTATGGTCACACCAGTCAGCTGGGCAGCTCTGTGCTTATTCTGGGGAACTGTTCTGGGCCCCAGGATGGCTCAAGCCTCCAAGATCACCTTGCCCTGGGGAGACCCAGGAGCCCAAATGTGGCTCCATTCCCCACACCCCTTAGCTGGGTTCTGTGCCTCCCCTCACCATCCACCTCTGCTTCCTGTCTCATCAAAGGTGCCCTGACTTCTTTCTGTCTGACTGCTCTAAGTAATTAGACCAACCTGCCCCTGCCATCCATTGTTCTTTGTGGCCCCAGGGAGAACCATGGGCATCCCCACCCAGCCACTTTGATTCCTGAGGTCCCAGGGCTCACTCTCACTGGCACAAGTTTCTGTAGGGCTTGGAGTCGGAACAACCCAGGTTCAGATGCCAAGCCTGACAGTCAACCAGCCATGATTTATTAAGCTTCTGCTACGTGGCACACTGTGCTGCGTGCTGGGAACACAGAGACAGATGTGAAAAGTGTCCGTACTCTCAGGAAGCTTACAGTCTAGGGAGAGACAGTGTAAATGGGTCTGGTGCCTACATCATGGAGGAGATGGCTGGTATGGCCAGGATGTGGATAAGCTAGAGAGCCTTGGGAGGAGGGCAGCCAGGATGGGCATAAGAGGAGACTGGGGGAGGAAGAAAGAAGGTTGTGAAAGTAACATAAGTTGAGCCACCCAGAAGCTGCCTTTGGGCATCTGAAGGGCTGGCACTCGGCTGACACTGAGGTGGCTTTGCCACAGAGCTTATGTGACCTTGGACTTGAGGGGACAGAGGGCAGGCCCCAGGGGAGAGGCTGTCTTCCCCCAGAGCAGAAGAGCCAGTGGGGCTGGGGCACCGGGCTTCCTGATTCCCACCACCCACACTTTTCCATGAATGGTTCACAAGGACCAGAAATCCTTCTGTGTTTAACGCTCACTTCCCATCAAGAGATTTGCTTATTCCCTTATTCCCCTTCATGATCTTTTGACAGAAATTCTTGATACTTACTGGTTCCATGAATATCAATGTGAGTGGAAGGGACAGCCCTTTGTGGCCTTCCTGATCCCCTGCTCCAGCCCTCAGTGTGACACATAGGAATTTGGGGCCTGTGCAAAGGCTGCCACCTCCAGTCCACTAGCCAAGTTCTGGAAAACAGGCTGTTGCTGCCCCAGCTCCCAGATTGAGAGCCTAGGGCTGGTTCCCTGGGGGCATAGGCTTTGTGCCTCCTTCACTCTGCCCCGGGGTCTTTGTGCCCTGACCTCATTGTATTCTGCACATCCTTTTCTTGCCCGGTTCCCTTCTAGCTGGCTCCTGGAAACTGGATCTTTTGGCTAGTTCATTCTTTGATATAGCAGTCTCTTCTGCTAATCATGTTCTGTTGCCATAGGCCTTTGAAGCTTGGCCAGGCCCGCACCCCCTAAGCCTAGGCCTCCTCATTTTGAGGCTGTGTTCCCCAGAGTGACAAAGCTGAATCCCCACTCTTGCTCCTAGAGGGTGGTTTAGCGAAGTTGTAGACCACTCAGGAAAGCCCGGTGACTGGCAACCATCCCTTTGGCTGTGTTTCCCCAGGGGCCCTTCCTGCTGTGGCCCCTTTTCTCAGGAGTGGATCTCTCAAACTACATGTTGTTACTGTGATTAAAAAAACCTGAATTCATGGGCTTGTGTGGTCCAGTGGACAGAGCCTTGGACCCAGAGTCCCCAGTCCTCCTCAAATGAAACTTAGTGTCCAGTCCTAGCTTTGATCAGAGCTAAGCAGAACATGATTGGTAGGTGTTGTTAGTGCTGACCCTAAATGTGGAATTCCTCATTGCTGGCTTCTGTTGGGAAATTAAATCTCTCTGCTCTCCCCAGACACCTTTGCGGATAATTTCTTCCTGATGCCATTTTTCTCAGACTCTGGCTATAGTTGCAGGTCTTTAATAAATTAATTGCATGATCTAGCCTTAATCTCCTCTTTACCTTGATGATGATTCCTGGCTTTTTTCTCTCTGTTTTGGCAGAGACATCCAGCAGGAGAACTTCCGGGCCAGCCACGCTCACTGGCGTGGCTTCTCCTTCGTCTACAACCACTACCTGTTCTCAGCCTGCTTCCTAGTCGTCCTTCTAGCCATCCTGCTCTACTTGCTGCGCCTGCGACGGATCCACCGGCGCACGCTGTGGAGCAGCTCGGCGGCCTCACTCTGGATGGAGGAAGGACTTGCGCCCCAGAAGATGGCTGGAACCTTATGAGCCAGGGCAGTGAGGGCCCAGGGAGACTGGAAAAGAAAAAGCCATTTTTGCCTCAGGGGTTCTTCTTATTTCTCCCTCTCTTTTTCCTCCCCATTTGGTCCCTTCAAATAACAACAAAACAGTTTTTTAAGACCTGCTTTCCCGGCAGTGTGGTGTTCACTTATTTTTGGAAACTGCTGAGGGAAGGGAAATGTGTTTGGTTTAAATAGAATGTCCCAGCCAGAAGTTTGTGGGGCTTTCTTTCCTTTTTAAAAAGCAGTTGTCCACATACGTGCACTTTCCTATTTGGGGCAGGGACAGGGCCGAGAGGAGCGCCTTAGGGTAAGGAAGACTCTGCGGCCACTGAAGAGGGGCTCTGCCGGACCACAAAGTCTGTTGACTGAAGATCCAATTCCTCTTCCTTCCGTTGTGGAACAAGCTCCTCAGCCCAACGAGGGAAATGGGTGTTTGTTTTGTATTTATTTTTCAGACTTTTAAAATCCTGAGCCACCCAAATAGAAGATAGACCAAGGTGGGGTTGACAGGCTTTAAAAGCAGTAGTGAAGAGACCTATAAAATGTGAAATGTGGCTTGGCTCTGTGTGTTCACAGGGTGTGTGTGTGTATGTATGTCTGTATGATGTGTGCGTACAAAATGATGATGAGTTTGAGTGAGTAAAGAAAACCTGTCCTTTCCCAGCTAGGATTCTTTCTTAAAAGCAAAAGAAAACAAACTTCAAGAACGCTCTTGCTTCATTTGTGTTGACAGGAGTCTCCCGGGTGAGAAGCCTCCATCTTTCATTGATAAAGGGTGACAGCCCCTTTCCTCTCCCGTCTCGGTGTCCTGGGAGCCCCTTAAGTGCTGGACACTCCGTAGAGTGAGGTGGTTATCACAGGGACCTTTGTACTTGGAGAGCTTCTCTGGTTTCTTTGACCTGGGTCATTATTTTTTCCAGTTTTCCCCCTTAAATTGATGCCTTGAGACTTGACCAAAAGCAGCACTCCCAAGAACTGTATTTTTGTAGAGGGGAAGTGTTAGCTGGTGCTGGGCTCTCCCCCAGTTGTAATGAGGCTGCATCAGCAAAGCTCTTAGAAAAACCCAGACAAAGAGGAGAGTGTTTCGCATTGGCTTAGAGTGATGAGCCCATGGCTCAGGTACTTCAAACATTCTGAGAAAAAAAAATATATTTTAAGGAAAACCAAATTAAAACCCAGGTGGTGTGAGGTACATTCCCAACTGCAAAAGGCCTTGAGTGTTTGAGGAAGCTTATTGGTGTCATCTGGCCAGGAGGTTTGGTCACTGCTTAGGATGAGGATCCTCCTCCTTGTGCTGTCACTGAGCTGGCCCCTAGAAGGTCCATGGGCAGGCAGCAGGCAGCACATTTCGGTTTTCAGTGTTGTTACCAGCTTTTCCTCTCCTCGAGTTGGCCTGGAAGATGGAATTTGCCCATTGGGCTGTTTGCCCAGCCGTGTGATAACACTATTAAGTCAGATTTCCTTAAATACTCTATTGTCAAAAATTCTGTGATGAAATGTTGCAGAGGATAGTCTTCCCTTCCTGATATAAATTCTCCAAAAATGGAAGTCCCTCAGATGCAAAAATTACTGGAATGTTCCCCCCCCCCCCAGAGTACACCCCCAAGTTGAAGTGTTGGTGATTGCTGGAGCAGTGCCTACCAGAAAGAACTCGGAGATACTTCCCCAGGGTACCTTCAGATGTAGCTTCTGAAATGTGGATGCACCTTTGGCCCCGGGGGTGCAGTCTTCCTGGGCAGGGAGCAGTGGGATGAGCTGGCCAGCTTGAAAGAAGGTGCTAGAGCTGGATGTGGCTACAGTTTCCCTGCCTTTTGGTATCGTATCTATACCCTAGGGCCTCGCTCTTCCACTGACCAACAAACGGGCTATGCCATGGAATGTACTTGCCAGTGAAAGCTGAATTAGAGTCTTCTGGTTTTTTTAGTTAGGAAAACCCTGGCTGGGCAGGCTTCCAAGATGAACACAACTTGGATACGAATCTCCTTTTATCAGGAAGGGCCCAGGTGGGATCTCTGTGCTTCACCTGGATCTGGGTGAGGGCAGGAACTTGGGCCAAAGTCAGTGCCCCGTTGTGCCCTTCAGAGGTAAACGCTAAGAAAGAGGCCAGACCTAAATGTTATTTCCTCCTGGCGTTTCACTCTCCACCTTCGCTCCTTGGTAATTTTCAAGATGAATTTTCTAAGAAGCCAGAAAGCAAATAGCAAAAAGTGATTTATTCACTTGTAGTGAAAAAATTTTAAATCTAATGGAGTATTTCGATTGGGAGTTTTGTCACCAATTCACTTGTGCCAAACAGGAAATAGTATTACATTCAGCATTTTTCAGCTTTACAGGTAGGCAGTAATGCTCTTTGCCTTCCATGGGCCTAACTCAAATTACAAAAAGAAATTTTAATCATTAAATCATTCATTATGTCTGACTGGTCCAAGTCCCTGCTGTGATTTTTTAATGACCATTTGGGGTCATCAGGCTATTGGCAAACATTGTGAGTTCCTGATCCACATAGCTATAGGTTTTGATAGTTAAGAAACGTAAGTTTCTTGTAGAAATTTCCACCAACATTCATTCACAGAAACCTTAAGGTCTCTGCCCACTGTGCTGTATCAGAGGGCTGGTGCTAAGGCCCTGTTTTGTAAGCAGAATAAAAGGCCCCTGAAGCAGGGAGGAGCAGAGCTCAGTAGAAGGATGATACCAGGACCTGGGCCTGTGGAACCTGGAAGAATAATGATTCATTTTCAGGCCTATTGTGCAAAGCCCCTCAGTGAATGCAGCTGCTGAAGCCCCTGGGGCCACACTCAGAGTTTGCTTTATTTTCAGACCCTGGATGAGGAATTACAAAAGGTTTTACATCAAGCTTAGTTGGATGTCAGGATGTGGTGACAGATTTGTAAGGCGATGAGATGGCATTTTTTTACCTCTGACCCCCTGTCTGTGGTGTACTTACATTTCAAAATCAAGCTCACACAAAACCATTTAGGGAACAAGAAGTATCCCTTGGGAGACTCAATGACAAAAATGGGTTTTCAAAACGTTTTCTGAAACAACTCCATCTTTGGGTGGTGGTCTCGCTCAGTGCCGTGAAAGCAGGTTAGATACCTAGAAGGTATCTGGCTATTTCTGTTCGCACCTCCTGATATTTGGTGCCAATGCTGCCTTTTTGTGACTACAAGTGATGTGACCAACGGAGGAGAATTCTGGAACCTGTTGCTGCCATGACAGGGTTTTACTTCTAGGAGTTACAGAAAATGAGGGAACGTCTTTAAATTAAACTTGCTCTTGCTCGTTGATGTTTCCTTTCAAAGTCAGTAATCTTTGTTTTGGAAAACTTTGAGGTGGGTGAATCCACCAAATCCCTGTATCCTTCACTTTCCATATTGTAGCAGCCCCATGTTAGCACACATGAATGGACGCTGATGGATACTGAGAATAAAGTAGAAATTCATGACATTTCTTCCGGTCTGGGTGTGGTCTGGAATCCTGGTAGGTGGAAGGGATTTGGCTGGGTAGCTGGAATCTCTAAAGTGAATAGCTTTCAGTGACTGTTAACTTATTTATTTTCCCGTTGAGTGAAACCCAGATTCATGAACAGAACCCTGAAATTCCATGCATATCCTATATCTTTGGCTTGGGGTGGGAGATAGGCAACTTCCCACTTGTGCATGTGGCCCATTAGGTCCTAGAGGTTTTATACATAGGGTAGAGTATGGAAGTTAACCATTTCCAAAGGAGAAATCCCAAGGTGTGCTCGCTGCTCTTCTCTAGACACCAGTAACAAAAACTTACATAAAGATAATTCTACATGAGAGTCGCTTGGAAGATTCCAATTCATTCCAAGCATAAGATAGAAGAAAGCCATCCTTTTTTTTTTTTTTAATTCCCAAAGAGGTTAAATTCATCATGATTTCATAAGCAAAACATTCAAGCTTCTAGTCTTTTATCATAAATGCTGCCTAGTAAGTAATGACACTTCCTTGGTTTTACTCTGTACTTTACGATGGATGGGGCTTAAAGCTGCATTCGGTTACACAGCATCCCTAAGGGTGGCAGAAGGGGGAGGGGGCAGGGAAGTGTTTCCCAATTTTCAGGGATGAAATATGACCAGAATAGAGCCTGCGAGAAATAGTCAAGTTGAGACTGAACCCAGATCACAAAGTGAGGGGTCAAGATTAGGTGACCTATGAGATACTTTCCAAACCTAAACTTCAGAAAACTGTGAAATTCTATTCCACGTAAGTGTTCATTCCTCTAGAGATGATGCTCACTCTCCATATATTCATGAATAATGTGTGTGTGTGTGTGTGTGTGTGTGTGTGTGTGTGTATGTATGTATGTATCCACGTAGGCAGCTCCTGGATAGAACATCAAGCCTGGAGTCAAGGAAGACCAGTGTTCAGATCTGATCTTAGACACTGACTAGCTGTGTGACCCTGGGAAAGTCACTTAACCCAGTCTGCTCATCTATCAAGTAAACTGAAGAGGGAAATGGCAAACTACTCCAATATTTTTGCCAAGAAATCCCCCAAAAGAGAGGTCAGATATGATTGAAACAAGCAAACAACAATATGTCTCCATGTGTATATTTTATATATGGCTTAATATCTACTATAATTCAAGGAAAACTCCCAGCAGACCAGTCCTTTCTGGTCCTAATATATAAGAGATGAAGGAGATATGGACTGGGGAATGTTGGACAGGACCAATATAAACAAGATAGCACAGTGTTTACCTCCAAACACCTTTAAAATAACACCTCCAATCGATTTTAGGAACAACATAAGTGGGAGAAGGAAGAGGCAGCATGAGGGTGGTTTGAGGAGAGGAAAAAGAAGGTACTTAGCTGTGTACTGCTCCAAAGCCAATTCCAATTCTGCTGCTGGTGTCACAAAGAGAGCTGTTCAAATGTAACATTGAAATACTACTTTGAAAACAATGCCTTGGGATAAACATAATTCCTTTGTGCTTATGGTAGGTAAATGGGGAAATAAAACTTTATATTCTTGAAATGGATAAACTATTTTTCTACTTCGGTCAAAAAAAGTGCCCATTTCTAACAGCTGGTCCTTTTTAACATGGTTGATACAGCTCCAAAATATTTTGTGTTGCTTTTCATTAACTATTGAGGCTAACTGGGACGTGGACAGCCTTACTGTAAGCATCACCCCTGCCCCAAATGCCTGTGTATTCTATACATCAAACAGCCTGTGGTCCTCCACAAGGGCTTATGGAGGGGAAGAAAAACCACACATCACTTGCATTCAACCTGACTGATGGCAAGGTCACATAAACATAAGAGAGCCCTTTGAATCTCCGAGGTGCCTACAGCTTTGCCATGAGCATCCAGATCAGAGTGAAACAGAATCCTTTTAAAAGCCTGAGCCAGCCCCCAAATGTCAGGTTTAGCCTGTGATCAGGTCTCCTAACAAAGGGAGTTTATCTATGTTTGTTTACGGTTTATATTTTTTTAAAAACCAGGTTGGCCCTTCCTCCCCATCCTTGTGTCTCTCTGCAGATCCATTAGGCAGGATGGAGTCTCCATTTGCTGTTTGACCTTCATCTGGGCCCCCCGCTTGGCAGGTGCATGACAATTCAGTTTCAGGACTTCACGGCCACTTGAACTGCTCAGTCAACAGAGCCAAGGCTGTTGAGTGCAAGGAGCTCTTTGAGAAGCCCAAACAAGAGACTGGTCAGTGGAAACACCAGTTCTTCCTCAAAGATTTGCACTGAGAAGAATACTTGAAGGTATCTATCAAACCATAATGATGATTGGCAAAAAGGGCAGCTCCCCTTGTGTAAACACAAACCCAGTTTGATGGAGGTTTCAGAAAGGGTGAGGGTTTTTTTGGGTGGAGGGTGGGGGTTGGAACAGGATTCCTGTTAAATCTCTCAACAAATGCTTGTGAGAGGGCAGCCTGCTATACCTTTTAGCTGGGCGCCTCTTCAGAGGTGGGGTCTTCAGTGGCTGGGGTCCCAGGGACTGTTGTTCCATTTGGCCCCAATTCTTTTCCCTTGACCGTTATCAGTAATGAATCAAAGCAGCTTTCCCCGTGAGGGTTCACCGCGCCCACATTCGTGATCCCTGGCTCTGGAGTCAGCTCTCTGTCTACTATCTCACAATACCTCAGATCCATTTTATAGGTGAGAAAACTGAAGGGAACTTCATTTCATGATCCTCCAATGATCAATACCAAGGGCTGCACACACACATCAGGGAAACATAAGTGTTTGCTGTTGCCTGGGAGAATGTCCTGAGCAGTCAGAAGAGACACTTTGGTGGATAACCCATAGCAACAAGCCTTTACATGGTGCTGTGAAGTTTACAAACCATCTCACAGATGTGTCCTTTGATCCCCACGACCACCTTGGGAGGCAGAGGCTACTATTATTACCATTTTATGGCTGAGGAAACTGAGGCAAACAGATGTCAAGTGCCTTGCCCAGGGTTTATACTGCTAGTAAATGTCTGTGGCAGGGTTTGAACTCAGGTCTTCCTGAGTCTGAGTCTAAGACCTCTGTGCCTCAATGAGTTTCTCCAGATGCTCCTGTTTGTGGGTGGTATTGTAAAAATCATATTAAGCTTTCAGAACAATGCAGGTTTTCTTCAATGAGACCTGCTGGAACTCACTGGGTACTCACCTGCCCAGGAAGAGCCCAGGTACTTGGTCAGGTCTTGTCCAGATTATGAGTTATTGTTGTGTGGTTTTAATGTCAATAGTTCACTTTTTAGTCTAGCAGCAATGCTTCTCAACCTTCCTAATGCCGCGACCCTTTAATACAGTTTCTCATGTTGTGGTGACCCCCAACCATAAAATTATTTTCGTGGTTACTTCATAACTGTAATTTTGCTACTGATATGAATCGTAATGTAAATATCTGATATGCAGGATATATCTTCGTTGTTACAAATTGAACATAACCCACAGGTTGAGAACTGCTGGACTAGAGGCTAATTGCTTTTAATCCTTGTGGGTCTGTCTGTCTCTCTGTGCTGTTATAGGAGTTTAATAAATAAACGTTAAAGATAATCAGTATAAAATACTTTTCAACATACTGCTTTTGGAGAGGCCAGTTAAACAAACAAACAAAAAAACTCAATGTGTAAGACAGATTTAGGTCTGTGACCTGGTTAAATTCTGTGTATTCCCAGATAGCCGCTGGCATCCTCCACTTGCCCTTAATTGACATGGAATAATTATACAGACACATAGCATAAACCAGTTATGATCACTGATACAAGATGAGGAAATACGCCATGCCTAGGCTTCCTTCTCCTTCCACCCCTGTGACTCCCTGCTCCCCTCGGTGAGTTCCCTGTCCATTTTGAGCCATGGCCCAGACCACCCATCCTTCATTCTCTGGATTTTACCACCATGCACTCCCCCAGGCCCTTTGGGTACTGCCCTCCCACACCCAGTGCATCTTTTCTGCTCCTTTTTTCTTGTCTTCATTAGAAGACAGATTAAAATGTACATTACCTTAGAATGTAAGCTCCTTGAGGGCAGGGGCTATCTTTCTTTTTGGCTTATGTTTATTTCCTTAGCACCTAGCCCAGTTCTCCACAAGTAGCCAACACTTCCTGATTGCTGTTGACTTGGATAGTTAAAATAAAAACAACTTAAAGAAACAGGCAGAAAAGTCATCTAGAAGAAGGTGGTAGCAGCAGACACCAGTTAGAGGAAAGGGTGAGAGATTTAAACCTTTCACCGCCTTCTCTTCCTTATTTAAGTGGGGTTCGGGATGAACTCTTCCACCCATTCAGCAGTGGTTTGGTCACTGAAGCCAGCATGCCACACTCAGTCCCTTGTCCCCAGACTCTGTATTCTCAAACGCCACACAAAACGCCTCTAGGGTGTGTGACATCTCCGGAGCACTGCTGTTCCCTCTGTGGCCCTTTGCACCATCTCCCTTTTCTCTGTGCCATTTCAGAGGGCATCAAAAGCTCACTTGGGCAGAGCGCCACATTTCAGGCTCACCTGAGGCTATTAACCCGAATCTGTGGCTAGTGGTGACGTTGTCCCCAGTGAGAGGCAGTTTGAACAGGAATCATGAAGGGTTGGGAGCACGGTCAGTTCAGTTTATTCAAAGGAGCTCCAACAGCAGAGGCTGAATTAAGAGGGACAGCCCAGCTGCAGCTGCTGAGGGGCCCGAGGGGGAGAAAGGTGCTGGAGGGCCAAGAAGAGAGATGGGATGTCCCATGGGATGCCCAGCCTACTACCCAAGGACAGTGGAAATGGGAGAGGAGGATCATGTCCTCTATCCACTCTAATAGGCACCAGTGGGGAACATTGTAGATCTGGGATCAGAGACTTTGGTTCAATCCTCACCCCCAGCATTGACTGGCTTAGTGACCTTGGACAAGTCAATTGAATTCTCTTTTGGCTTCAGTTCTCTCTTTCCAATTGGGATGAAGAGGAAGGCTGGACCAGAGAGCCTTCACTCTAGGGTCCATGATCCCTGTGAGCCCTGCACACACCCCAGTGGGCTGGGCATGAGAAAGAGCCAGAAGGTACAGAAAGAAGGTGGAGGAGGAGAATAAAGTTGTCTTCTGTTAATAACTTTTCTTTACCTTTCCAGTGCTTAGTAGGGTGTCCTGGTGACTGATTCCTAGTCTGTACCTCTGTGAGGGCAGGAGCCTGTAAGCACAGGACTTTGACCCCAGGAAACGCTCTCGTGTTTGTTTGGTGCTTGTTGGGACCACAGGACCGTCAGATTTAGGGCAGGGAAGGACCTCCCAGGCCACCCAATCCCCACCCTGTCCTTTGACAGATGCGGAAGCCAAGGCCAAGAGCAGGGCAGTGACCTGCCCGAAGGAGCCCAGGCACTCATATTCCAGTTCCAGGCTCTGTTGCCCTGGGTCCGCAGAAAGGGATGGGCATCAGGGCGGGGACACAGAGGACACCGAAAGCATTAACCTTCCTTGTTTACATTTGTCTAACTTGGGCAGACCTCTGTGCATCACCACCCTAGGCTCTGTCATGCATCACGGGCTTTGGACCATCTGGCCAAGGCTGAGTTGAGGTTCCTCTCTTTGGGTGCTCATTCTCACTGCAGAAGCCCATCACCCAAGTCAGAATCGGAAAAGTGTCTCTAAGCACCTAGCAGGGGCCATGGGCTATGTAGCCAAATGGTGCCACCTAGTGGCCACATCTTTGTTGACTCCTGGTGCTCTCTTACCGGCGTGAGCAGCCCTTCTCTGAGCTCATTATCATATCCAAAGATTTCTAGGGACCTTTCCAACCTCATAATTTTACAGGTGAGGAAACTGAGGTCCAAAGAAAAGGCATTGGCTGAGCTGGGATAAGGGCTTTCAGGCACTAACAGTTTCTATGATGCAAACTCCATGAGAGATGGCAGTGGCTCAAGTGGATAGACCTGAGTTCAAATCTGACCTCAGACACACTAACTGTGTGACCCTGGACAAGTCACTTAATCCTATTTGCCTCAATTTCCTCATCTGTAAAATGAGCTGGAAAAGGAGATAGCAACCTACTCTAGAATTTTTTCCCAGAAAACCCCAAATGGGGTTACAAAGTGTTGGACACGACTGACCTACAAAAAGCTCTGAGAAAGCAGGAAATGTGTCCATTATCTTTTGCTATAAATATTGATAGTTCTGTACTTAGAGTTTGAAAGATGTGAGTACAAATTCTAACCCAGACACTTATTAGTTGTATGGCCTTGGGTAAATCATTTAATTTCAGTTTTCACATCTGTAAAATGAAGATGATAATAGTAATACCTCATAGGGTTGTTGAGAGAATCAGAAGAGATAACCTGTAAACTCTTTGACACCTGTAGAGGGTGATATGAATGCTTCATATTCTAAGCCAGGGATTCTGAACCATTTTTGGTTCATGGATCCTTTTAGCGGTCCACTGAACCTTATGCACCCCTTCTCAGAATTATATTTTTATTTTTTCCAATGTTTTAAAAAGTTCTATATTCTATCCATCCCTTTCTCCCTCCCCTTCCCTCTCCCTGAGACAGTAAACAATCAGATATACGTTATATATGTGCAATTATATAAAACATTTCCATATTAGTAAGTTTGTACAAGAAGACTCAAAGGAAAAAATGAAAGGAAGAAAGTGAAAAATAGCCTGCTTCATCTGTATTCAATCAATATCAGTTCTTCCTCTGGAGGAGGATAGTATGCTTCATCATTAGTTCTTTGGGATTGTCTTGGATCATTGTGTTGCTGAGAAGAGCTAAGTCATTCACAATTCTTCATCAAACAATTTTGCTGTTGCTGTGTACAACATTCTCCTGGTTCTGTTCGCTTCATTCAGCATCAGTTCATGTAAGTCTTTCCAACTTTTTCTGAAATCATTCTGCTTGTCATTCTTATAGCACCATAATATTCCGTTACAGTCATATACCACATCTTGTTTATCCATTCCCCTGTTAATAGACATCAATTTACAATTCTGAGCCACCACAGAAAGAAATGCTATCAATATTTTTGTACAAATAGGTCCTTTCCTCTTTTTTGGATGTCTTTGGGATATAGACCTAGCAGTGATATTGTTGGATCATAATTTTATAGCCCTTTGAACACAGTTCCAAATTGCTCCCAGAATGGTTGGATCAGTTCGCAATGCTACCCATAGTGCATTAGTGTCCCAGTTTTTCCACATCCCCTCCAACATCCAATATTTTCTTTTTTTGTCATATTAGCCACTCTTATAGGTGTGAGGTGGTAATTCAGAGTTGTTTTAATTTGCATTTCTCTGATCAATAGTGATTTAGAACATTTTTTAAATATAAGTATAGCTTTGATTTCTTTGTCTGAAACCTCTTTGTATCCTTTGTATCAACTGGGGAATGACTTGTATTCTTATAAATTTGGCTCAGTTCTCTATATATTTGAAAAATGAGGCCTTTATCAGAGATACTTGTTGCAAAATTTCTCCTCAGTTTTCTTCTTTCCTCATAATTTGGCTTGCAAATTGTTTGTTGTTTTGCTAATTATTTTTGTTGCACAATTTGTACAAAAACTTTTAAATCCTATATAGTCAAAATTATCTATTTTTCATTTTGTAATGCTCTCTATATCTTCTTTGCTCCTAAAGTCTTCTCTTATCCATAGATCTGACAGATAAACTATTCCAGCAGTTCTCAACCTGTGGGTCGTGACCCCTTTGGGGGTTGAATGACCCTTTCACAGGGGTCACCTAAGACCATCGGAAAACACATATTTCCGATGGTCTTAGGAACCGAGACATGGCTCCTCTATCTGGTTGCGGCATTAGGAAGGTTGAGAACCACTGAACTATTCCATGCTTTCTTAACTTGCTTATGGTATCTCTCTTTATGTATAAATTATGTACCCATTTTGACCTCATCTTGGTATATGGTATGAGATTTATCTATACTTAGTTTCTGCCTTGCTGGTTTCTAGTTTTCCTAGCAGTTTTTGTCAAATACTGAGTTTTTGTTCCAAAAGCCTGGATCTTTGAGTTTGTTATATACTAGATTACTTTGGTCATTTACAATGATGTAATTTGTACCTAATCGATTCCATTGGTCCACCATCCCATTTCTTAGCTAGTACCAGGTTATTTTGATAATGATCCCTTTATAACAGTCTGAGAGTTGGTACGGCTAGAAAACCTTCTTTCACTTTCCCCCCATTTATTCCCTCTTTATTCTTGAACTTTTGTTCATCCAGATGAATTTTGTTATTATTTTTCCAGCTTTATACAATAATTTTTGATAGCTTGATTCATATGGCACTGAATAAATAGACTGATTTAGGTAGAATTGCCATTTTTATTGTATTGACTCAGCCTACCTATGTGCAATTAATATTTTTCTAATCGCTTAGATCTTACTTTATTTGTGTGAAAAGTTTTTTATTGCTGTGTTCAAATAATTCCTGAGTTTGTCTTGGCAGGTAGACTCCCAAGTATTTTATATTGTCTACTGTTATTTTAAATGGAATTTCTCTCTGTGTTGCTGCTGGACTTTGGTGGTGATATATAGAAATGCTGATGATTTATGTGAGGTTTTTTTGTATCCTACAACATTGCTAAAGTTGTTAATATTTTCAAGTAGTTTTTAAATGGCTTCTCTAGGATTTTCTAAGTATGACACATCACCTGCAAATATTGATTTGCTTTGTTTCTTCA
This sequence comes from Pseudochirops corinnae, assembly GCA_028646515.1. Taxonomy (NCBI): domain Eukaryota; kingdom Metazoa; phylum Chordata; class Mammalia; order Diprotodontia; family Pseudocheiridae; genus Pseudochirops; species Pseudochirops corinnae. The sequence goes on from CM053585.1 coordinate 16,247,223, forward strand.
TTGCCTATTCTAATTCCTTTAATTTCTTTTTCTTCTCTCATTGCTATAGCTAACATTTTTAGTGCAATATTAAATAGAGGTGATAATGGGCATCTTTGCTTCACCCTTGATTGTATTGAAAATGTTTCTAACTTATCCCCATTACAGATAATGCTTGCTGGTGGTTTTAGATAAATATTGCTTATCATTTTAAGGTAAGCTCCATTTATTCCTATGCTCTTTAGTATTTTTTATTTTTCATTTTGTAATGGAATGGGTGCTGTGTTTTGTCAAAGACTTTTTCTCCATCTATCGAGATAATTATATGATTTCTGTTGGTTTTGTAATTGATATGGTCAATTATGCTGATAGTTTTCCTGATGCTGAACCAACCCTGCATTCCTGGTATAAATTCCACCTGGATATAGTGTATGATCCTTGTGATATATTCCTGTCATCTCTTTGCTACTATTTTATGTGAAATATTTGCATCAGTTGGTTGTTGTCCTTCATTCTTGAAGAGAACCAAAATGACAGCTCTATGCTAAAGTCAAGTTTCAGTCTGTCCAACTTTGGCTGATCATACCAATATGAGCTTGCAATGCTCTACCACAGATTGGGCACAAATTGTTCATGTGAACATTTGGGGAAGATTCTCTAAATTTGTGCATTGCATTACTTTCAAGCTATTTCAATTCTTCTTTACTCATAGAGCACAATGCCTTCTCTGATATGGGCACAGTTTTGTGTCACACAGTCAATACCGAAGCTCTTTAGAGAGAACTTGAAAGTATCCCTATATTGCTTTTTCTGATTACCATGTGAACACTTGCCCCATATGAGTTCTCCATAAAATCGTCTTTTGGGGAAGCATATATTTTGCATTCGAATAATGTGGCCAGCCCATCAGAGTTGTGCTCTCTGAAGCAAAGTTTGAATGTTTGGCAGTTTAGTTCGAGAAAGGACTTCAGTGTCTGATATCTTATCCTTCCAGGTCATCTTCAGAATCTTCCTAAGACAATTCAAAACTAATTAAAACTAATCTAGTCAGCAAACATGTATGCCTACTAAAAGGAGTGAATGAAAGGCTCATGACAATGCAATTGCCATTTGCAGGAAAAATTCACCCCACCATCATCAGTGCCTATACTCCCACCATGACAAACCCTGATGAGGACAAGGAAAAAAATTATGAAGACCTGTAGACCCTTATCATCAATGTGCCAAAAGAGAACGAGCTTATAATTCTGGGTGACTTTAATGCTAGAGTAGGCTCAGAATACCAGACTTGGCAGAGAGGCCTAGGGAAGAATGGAATTGAAAACAGCAGCAGCAATGATCGCTCACTAGTGAAGACTTGTGCATCTCATGACCTTCTCATCACCAACACTGTCATCCATTTACCTAAATGCAATAAAATTTCATGGTTGCATCCTCTCAGCAAACATTGGCATTTAATAGACTATGTAATTGTATGGAGAAGAAAGACAAGATGTGAGACTGATGAAGGCAATGTGTGGAGCAGAGTGCTGGACAGATCATAGACTTATCCTCTCCAAACTAAATATTTGCATTCAACAAAAACAGTGTCCCCAAGGCAAAATGACTACCAGAAGAATTAATGTCAAGAGATTGGAGCTCTTCTCTGAGCAGGAACAGTTTGTTACTAACTTGGAGGGAAAATTGAGCCAACACACAGTTGGCAACAGTGGAGCAGAAAAGGAGTAGGCAGCTTTCAGATATTTGGTATTTAGCCCTGCATTTGCTCATCTGGGTCAGAACACTTGGAAACACCAAGACTGGTTTGATGAAAATGATGGCAAAATTCAGAAACTGCTAAATGAAAAATGAGAACTTCACAAGGTTTATCAGCAAGATAGTTCATCCATCTCTAAGAAGGCATCATTTAATTCCATCAAAAGTACAGCACAAGAAAACCTTGGAGAAGTGCAGGATTCTTGGCTCAGTAAGAAGGCAAGTGAAATTCCATTTTATGCTGATAGTAACAACCCAAAGTGCTTTTATGATGCCCTGAAGGCTATTTATGGGCCAAAGACCTATGATATATCTTAACTATCAATTAATGCTGAAAGTGTTGACAATTCCAGAAGAAATGCCAGGAGCAGAACAGAGGTCTGTACATATTTGTAGATCTGATCAAGGTCTTTGATGCTGTCAGTCGTGAGGGGTTTTGGAAAATTATGTCAAAATTTGGTTGCCTCAAGAAGTTCATCAGCATTGTACATCGGTTTCATGACAGCATGCTTTCCCAGGTTCTGGATAATGTATCTTTGCATCTCCTGCACTTTCCCAGTAATCAGTGGAGTGAAGCAAGGCTGTGTGCTTGCTTCCATGTTTTTTAACCTGATGTTTTCAGCCATGTTGTCAAATGCTTTCCATGAGGATGAATATGGTATCAAGGTCAGCTACTGCACTGATGGCAAATTCTTCAACTTGAAAAGGCTACAAGCCAAGACCAAAGTGGAGGGAGTGATGGTGCATAATTTTCTGTTTGCCAATAATTGTACACTCAGTGAAGCCTCTGAAGCTGAGATGCAACAAAGTATGAATCAAATCTCTGCTGCCTGTGCTAATTTTGGCCTAACAATTAACACCAAGAAACATAGGTGCTCCATCAGCCACCACTACACCATTTATTTGTGGAACCATCGTTTACAGCAAATGGAGAAGTTTTGAAGGCTGTGGATAAGTTCACTTACCTTGGTAGTATATTTTCCAGGTATGAGCACATTGATAAAGAGGTTGACTCATGCATTGCCAGACATAGCTCAGTGTTTGGGAGACTCCAAATGCAAGTGTGGGAGAGAAGAGGTATTAGACTGACTACCAAACTGAAGGTCTACAGAGCTATTGTGCTGACCTCATTGTTGTAAGCCTGTGAAACCTGGACAGTATACCAGTGCCATGCCAGGAAATTGAATTGTTTTCATTTGCATCAATATTCACTAAAGAAAATGGTCTATAATTTTCTTTCTCTGTTTTGGCTCTTCCTGGTTTGGGTATCAGCACCATATTTGTGTCATAAAAGGAATTTGCTAGGACTCTACCTATTTTTCCAAATAGTTTATGTAGTATTAGAATTAATTATTCTTTAAATGTTTGGTAGAATTCACTTGTGAATTCATCTGGTGGGGATTTTTCCTTAGGAAGTTCACTGATGGCTTGTTCAATTTCTTTTTCTAAGATTGGGTTATTTAAGTATTTTATTTCTTCCCCTGTTAATCTGAGTAATTTGCATTTTTGTAGATATCCATCCATTTCATTAAAATTTTCAAACTTAGTGACATATAATTGGGTAAAATAGCTCCTAACAATTGTTTTAATTTTTGTTTCAAAAGTTGTGAATTCACCCTTTTCATTTTTGATACTAGTAATTTGGTTTTCTTCTTTCTTTTTTTATATCAAATTAACTAGTGGTTTATCTATTTTATTGTTGTTATTTTTCATAAAACCAGCTTCTAGTTTTATTTTTTAGTTCAATGGTTTTCTTACTTTCAATTTTATTAATCTCTCCTTTGATTTTTAGGCTTTCTAATTTGGCATTTGATTGGGAATTTTTCATTTGTTCTTTTTCTGATTTTTGATGTTGTTTTTGTTGTTGTTGTTGTTGGATGTCCAGCTCATTGATCTGCTTTTTCAACGTTTTATCAACACAAGCAATTAGAGTACAAATTTTTCCCTAAGTACAGCTTTGGTTGCATCCCGTAAGTTTTGGTATATTGTCTCAATTGTAATTTTCTTTAATGAAATTATTGATTGTTGCTATGATTTGTTCTTTTGCCCACTTTTTTTTAGGATTAGATTATTTAATTTCCAGTTAATTTTTTATGTCTCCATTGTCGATTATTTGAATCTGATTTTTATTGTATTATCATCTGAAAAGGATGATTTTCTGCCTTTGATTGTGAGGTTTTTAATGTCCTACTACATGGTCAATTGTTTGTGTATGTGCCATATACTGCTTACAAAATTGTGTATTCCTTTCTATTCCCACTTAATTTTCTCCAGAGGTCTATTGTATCTAATTTTTCTATAGTTTTATTCACCTCCTTCACTTCTTTCTTATTTATTTTTTGGTTAGCTTTATCTAGTTTTGAGAGGGGAAAGTTTAGGGCCATAACTGGTATAGTTTTAATATTGATTTCCTTCTCTAACTCATTCAACTTCTTCAAACATTCAGATGCTCGACCATGAATTCATTGTCTGTGGTGCCCTTCAACAAGATATAGTTTCTTTCTTTATCTCTTTTAATTAAATATATTTTTGGTTTTGCTTTTTCTGAGATCGTGATTGATACTCCTGCTTTCTTTGATTCAGCTGAAGCATAATAGATCCTGCTCCACCCCCTCACCTTTACCTTGTGTGTATCTCTCTGCTTCAGATGTGTTTCTTGTAAACAACAAATTGTAGGATTCTGGTTTTTTAATCCATTCTTCTATCTACTACCATTTTATGGGTGAGTTCATCCCATTCACTCTTACAGTTATGATAACTGTGTATTTCTCTCCGTGCTCTTTTTTGCTTATTTATCCCCCCTTCTCTCTTACCCCCCCACACTTTCCCTTCTCACAAGTGTTTTACTTCTGATCACCACCTTCCCCAATATATCCTCCCTTTTTTCAGACCCCCTTCCCTGTCCCTTTTTACTTCCTTATAGGGTATTCCCTCTTTGAGCCAATTTTAATGACAGTAAGGTTTAAACTTTGTCCCTTTCCCCCCAACCTGACCCCCAATCTTCCTTTCCATTATAATAGCTTTTTCAAGCCTCTTTTATGTGGGATAATTTACTACACTCAATCTTGCCCCTCCTTCTTCCAGTGTAGTTTTCTTTCTCACCCCTTTATTTTGCTTTTTGGAGTATCATCCCATCAAAGTCATTTTATATCCATACCTTCTGTCTATGTATACTCCTTCTAATTGCTTTTATGGTAATAAAGTTATTAAAAGTTACAACTATTACCTTGTATACAGAAATATAATGTTTAACCTTATTGAATTTCTTATGTTTTCTCTTTCTTTTTTTTTTTTTATCTTTCTACATTTGCTTGAGTCTTATATTTGGAGGCCAAATTTTTTTATTCACCTCTGGTCTTTTAATTAGAAATGCTTGAAAGTCCTTTATTTTTTAAGTATCCATTTCTTCCCTTGAAATATTACATTCAGTTTTGCTAGGTAGGTGATTCTTACTTGTAATCCTAACTCCTTTGCCTTCCAATATATCAAGCCCTCCGGTTCTTTAATGTGAAAGCTGCAAAATCCTGTGTAATCCTGATGGTAGCTCCATGATATTGTAGTTGTTTCTTTTGTCTGCTTGCAATATTCCTCCTTGATCTATAGGCTTTGAAGTTTGGCTTTGATGTTCCTGGACATTTTCATTTAGGATCTCTTGCAAGTGATAATTGGCGGACTGTTTCAGTGTCTGTTTTGCCCTCTGGTTCTAATATGTCAGAGGGGTTTTCTCTGATGATTTCTTGAAAGATGTTGTCTAAGCTCTCTTTTTGTGTTATTTCCCCTGGATCTATTTTTTTAGGTGAGGTATTTTTCCAATGAGAAATTTCACATTTTCTTTTGTTTCTTTTAACTTTTAAATTTTGTTTTTATTTTATCTTGATGCCTCATACAGTGATTAGTTTCACTGTATTTAATTCTAATTTTTAAGGTATTATTTTCTTCAGTGAGCTTTTGTATTTCCTTTTCCATTTGGCCATTTCTATTTTTCATGGATTTTTTTTTTTTTGGTAAATTTTTCTATATTTTTCCTATGCTATTGACTCTTTTTTCATGATTCTATTGCATTATTCTCATTTCTTTTCCTATTTTTTCTTCTACATCTATACTTTGCTTTTTTTTTTTGGAGGGGGGAAGGCAAGGTAATTGGGGTTGAGTGACTTGCCCAAGGTCACGCAGCTAGTTATGTGTCAAATGTCTGAGGCTGGATTCTAATTTGCTTTTAAAAACCTTTTAAAGCTCCTCCAGGAGTTCTTTTTGGGCCAGTGACCATATTACATTTTTCATTGAGGTTTCACCTGTAGTCATTTTGATACTATTGTACCCTTCTAAGTTTAGGCCTTGATCCTCCCTATCACCATAGTGACTTTCTATACTCGATCTCTCTTTCTGTTTGTTTGTCTGTTTTTTGCTTATTTTTCTGCCTTTTTTGTGACTTGGTACTTTTATATAAGAGTTGAGCTCTGGCCCTGTACTGCCTCAGGATTTTTTGTGCTGGGGCTCTGGGTTTTACTTCTGGCTTTCACTGGGCTTCGGGGCTTAATTGCTTGCTTTTGGGGAAGGGGAGGCTTCCCTTCTGGCTTGTACTAGGAGGTAGGGCCTCTCTGTTGGCCTCTCCTGGGTATGGGGTTTAGCAGCTGGCTTCTTCCAGGGGTGAGGCCTTGATTCTGGGTTGCTATGGAAACAGGTGAGATGCTGCCTCAGCAATGAGGTCAAGGCCATGCTGGTAGCTTGTGCTGGGGGTGGGGTCTCTGAGGTGGGGCCTTGCCCTATGCACAGACTGCTCACTTGCCTAGGGGGCTGCTGGCTTGTGGGAGGGTGGGGCCCTGCATGTGGATTGCCCCAGGCTTGGAGCCTTGCTGCAGGCCCCCTGCTGTGCCTCCTCTCCCCTTCCCCCCTGGATTCCCCCCAAGACAGACCTTTCTTGCAGGGCTGATCAGTTGCTTTCCTGCTCCAAGATCAATTCTGACGCATTTTTCTAGTTGTTTGGAGGGGAATTTTGGAGGACTTTAGAGGGTTCCTTCCTCACTCCAGTATCTTGGCACTAGAGTTCCTGGAATAATGTTATTAAATGCATACAATGCAGTACATCAAGTGACAAAGGAAACCTGTGGTTACTGGAAATACAGCTTTTCTCCCTATCCAAGCTTAAAGACCCCCTGAAATCTGTCTATACACCCTGGGTTAAGAACTGATGTCATTGGGAAAGCCAATATCTGAAGAAAGGCAGTGACTTGCCTAAGGTCACACAAACAGCAGAGACAAGATTGCAACCCCTGTCTCTGATTCTAGAGGCAGCATCCTTTCTGCTGGACCACCACACCTCAGGAGCACATGTAGATGAGACTGGCCAAAGTGAGAAGGGCCACCCCATGACTGGAGCAGAGTAAAGAAGAGAGTGGGAGATGAAGAGAAGACAGGGCTCATGGTGGATTCCCTCCACTTCCTGCTATCACCTCCTGGCCAGCCTCCTGGCCAAGAGTTCCTGTGGCCCTGCCTCGTGCCTGCAGCTCCCACTGGCTGCAGCATCTTCCCTGAGGAGAGGTGGCAAGGGCTGACATCTTCCATCTGTCCCAAAGGATTTTCTCTAGCCCCAAAGCAGCCTATTTGTGCCAGCTCAAGGCCAGGTCTCCCTCTTGCTTCCTGTCCAGTCTCCCAGCTGGGATGTGGACCCCTTCCTCTCAACCCCAGGCCTCCCAATTCCTGTAACACTTGTCCTTTGAGGGGGGAGGAAGAGCAGGGTTGGAGAATGGGGCTTCTTTATTCTGCTGTGCAAGTCTAGCCATAAGCAATAAGCTGCTGCACCATTTTAAGCTGCTTAATTTCTGCCCTTTGGAGAGAAGACTGGTAAAGCAGCCTCTCATCTGACCACCTGGCCATGGGTGCTCATCTTATAGCACTTTTCCCTCTAGTCCAATCTCCAAGCTCCATTGGGAAGAATGGTACCCTCCATTCAATGATGAACACTCCCACCCTTGATCACACCCTTCACATCCCAGTGATTCTAAACCCCTGTAAATCATCAACCAAACCTCACTCCATACTCTCTACCACCTGATTCCTCCTCATCCTCCTCATTTCTCCCACCCCAAAGTTTCTAACAAACACTACCCAGTGCTTCCACTGTGCCCTCTGGAATGCCTGTTCCTTAGGCAAAAAAGTTCCCTTTATCTTTAATCTTTTCCTCACCCACTCTTCCCATCTATGAATTCCTAGAGCATTGAGAAGTGAAGTGACTTGCCCAGGGTCACACAGCCAATGTGTGTCAATGATAGACCTTGAATCCAGAGCCTTGGGGCCCTGAGAATGGCTTTCTATCAAGTATTGCTAAGCCACTTCACAAAGCACATACTTACTAAATGTTTGTCAGTTGATTGATAACAGCTAGTGGTGATCAAGAAGCTCTCAGGTAAGGTTGGATCTAAACTCTGAAAGAAACAAGGGCTTCTAAGAGGTAGCAATGAGGAGGAAATGCATGTCAGGAGTGAGGTACAGACTTCACAAAGGCACAGAGGTGGGAAATAGAGTGTTGTGCACAAGAGTGAGGAGGATCATCAGAAAGACCATTTTGGCTCAATTCCAAGAGCCTGTGAAGAGAAGCCATGTGGGATAAGGCTAATACCAAACAACATCACAGATGGAAACGAACCTTGACTATATCCTGGGCAGGAGATGAGCCCTTTCAGCACTGGTTGTCTGTGTGTGGTCAGATCCTTGGCTAGTTAGGGGTGGGAAGAAAGGACAGCATACAATGGCAACAGCTCCAGGTGGAAAATTGCCGGCAACATCCTCGTTAGCATGGACAGAAGAAGAAGCATTTTGTTAACTGCTTACTATGAGCAAAGTGCTCGGGTTACAAATGCAAAATCTACATATCCCCTGCCCTCAAGAAGCTCACGTCCTCGTCTGTAAAGAAGAGTGGTGTTGGAAGAGGGATATTTGGGTTTGGAAAGCTTCGGGGATTATTAATGAAGCCACACCCTTTCCTGTAGCCAAAGCGGTATTCATTTGAATGTGGTTCCCCATTTGGAAAGTACCAGGGAAGTGTGGCATCCGGGCAGACGAGGAGATGATGGTCAAAGTGGCTGGAGCCGGCTTAAGTATGAGGAAGTAAGAGATGCTCGCCAAGGAGGACAGCATGGGCCCCACAGGGGTTGCTCCAGAGCCCAAAGGGTTACATTCTCCAGCACACAGTCTCTATCTGTATGATGCAGCTGCAAAGTGGATGGGAAGAGAATACTGTATTTTTTTAAAATGTATTTATTTATTTTTTAGTTTACAACATTCATTTCCACAAAATTTTGAGTTACATTTTTTTCTCCCCATCTTTCCCCTACGCCCACCCCAAAATAGCAAGCCTACTGAATACCCCTTCCCCCAATCTATTTTCTCTTGTATCCCCCCTCATCACCCCCCCAACTTTCTAGTAGGGCAAGATGGATTTCT
>CM053585.1:16256896-16294206 GCA_028646515.1 Pseudochirops corinnae
GAGTGGGCTAGCCTGAACACCGGTGATAATCATAATCACGGCCGACATTCACATAGCATGTTTAAAGTTTGCAAAGCATTTTACAAATATTATTTCATTTCAGTTAATCAATCAATAATCATTTATTAAGGTTCTGCTTTGTGCCAGACACTGTGTTAAGTCCTGAGGATACAGAAAAGGGTAAAAGACAATCCCTGCCCTCAAGGAGCTGACAATCTAATCCTTACACAAGCCTGGGAGTAGCTGCTGTCATCATCCCCATTTTACAGTTGATGAAAGGGGTAAAGAGAGGTTATGTCTTCACAGAACCACAGATCTAGGAAGTCTGAGAGGCAGGATTTGAACTCGGATCTTCCTGATGCCAAGGGGAAATAGGGATAAAGTAGGGATTCAGGAAGACCTTTAAGGATAGGTAGGTATTGGATGGGCAGAAAGGAGGGCAACACTCAGATGTTACAGACTCAGTCTAAGCTTTGTCTCTGTATCTCTGGTGCCCAGCCCCCAGCCTGGCACACAACATTATTGATGGCTTGACTGGCATGGCATAATGGTTACCCCTCCAGGACTTTGCTTCAGTTCAGTTCTATTCAACAAGCAATTCTTAGGTGACTGCTATGAGGCAGACATTGTGCTTGACTCTGGGGATGCAAAGACAGAACTGAAGTGGTCTCTGCCTTCAAGGAGCTTACCGTCAGTGGGGCTAGACAACCTGTGGGTGTAAATTTATATCATTTTCATCTATCTCTATACACACATACATACACAGGGGAGCTGGGGGGGGGGGGTGCCATTGTGCATAGAGTGCTGGTTCTGGAGTCAGGAACACTCATCCTCCAGGAGTTCAAATCTGGCCTCAGACTCTTAGTAGCTGTGTCACCTTGGACAAGTCACTTAATCCTGTTTGCCTCAGTTTCCTCATCTGTAAAGTAAGGAAGACTGACCTAAATGTCCTCTTAGGTACTTTCTTGCTATGATCTCCGCCAAGGATGCCTGAAATTCCACCATCAATGTTGCCCTTCCTTGTCCTCTCCCCAAATGCTTTTTTTTCTCCAAATATAAATTGCTCTGAGGGGGCATTATTGCCAGAAAGTAATGGAAATCAGTATTCCCATATTTGTGAGATCATAAGATGCCTGATGGGAACTGGAGGGGGACAGCTCCTCCAAGGCTGAGATGAGTGATGGGAAACAGCTGTGGTACAAAGGAAAAAAAGAAGTATTTGAAGATCTCAATTCGAATTCTACCTCTGATGCTTACAACCAAGCCATTTAATGTCCCTGGGCCTCAATTTCCTCATCTGCAAAATGGTTGGACCAGATGTCATCTGAGATCCGTCCTTTCTAGGTCTAGAGTTAGGACCTAAAGACCTACCTCCCAGACAACACAACTCTGCCTGTGTCGGTCTTGACCCTGGCCTCCTATGTCGTTTAGACTCTCCTTGACAACCATTTCCCCCCTTCCTGGGCTGACCTACCTTGCTGGGTGCTTCACTGGTACCCAGTCAACATCCATGGGTGGAATTGCTTCAAGGGTACCCTGTGGGAGGGAAAGAAGGTTGTGCCGGGAGCCCAGAGACATGGGGTCCCAGTCCAGACTCAGCCTCTCTCACTCACTGGGGGTCATATTTCCAGACCTGAATTTCCCCAAAGGGAAAAGGAAGGGCTTGGAAAAACTCCTAGGCTCTTAGATATATGGCTTCTCCGGCTCTGACACATCACCATCCTGTGAGTCAGACAGTGACCTTAAGCAACCCAACTCTACCTGGGTTCATGAACAAGCATTCTTTCCAGAGGATTGTCATTGCTTTCATTGGGCCAGTGGCTGGCTGGGATCATGAATCCAGCCACATACCAGCCCATGGTTGGCCTTCCGTCTGTCTCTGAGAAAATGCTTCCGTTGTTGTCTGGTCCAGGCTCCCTACCTCTAGTGCGTGCTCTCTCTCTCTCTCTCCCTCTCTCTCTCTCTCTCTCTCTCCCTCCGTCTCTCTCTCTCTCTCTCCCTCTCTCTCTCTCTCTCTCTCTCTCTCTCTCTCTCTCACACACACACACATCACTATCTCTCTCCCCCCTTTTTTCCATCTCTCCCCCTCTATCTTTCCCCATTTCTTTCTTCCTCCTCCTCTTTTTCCATCTCCATTTCTTTCCCGCTATCTCCTCCCTTTCTCCATTGTCCTCCCTACTCCCTCCCCCCATTCTCTGCTGAATCACAGCTGGACCAGGCCCTTCCTTGGAGAGAAGGTAGATAGACCTGGCAGGATCAAGGTGTCTGGGACTAAGGCTCCAACCCAAACCTGCTTTTGTAATTTTCCTTTCTTCCTGTAGCTTTTCACAGAATGTCTCTCTTCTCTCTTCTTTTCTTCTTTTCCCAATGGTGTAAGAATGACTTAGGGACACAGCTGTCTAATACAGAGGTCCAGGGCTGGCCCTTGGCAAAGCCATGAAGCTGGCTTTTCCCAACTTTTCAGAGACTCTCATGCTAATGGGGCAGGGGAGAGATCTCTTTTTTGTTAATGTCATGCCACCATTTCCACCCCCACCCCCAGCATGATGGAGGACAAAGAAGGCTTGATTTATGCTCTGAGGACCTGGGTTTGAATCCTGATTTTGTCATTCCTTGTTTTCTGTGTGCCCTGGGGAGAATCATTCTAACTCCCTCAACTGAAGGTTCCACCACAAAATAACTGCTGGGCAAGGGTTAGGGAGAGGAGGGCTGAAGGGCTTGCCTTCTCCCTCTAAATAGACCCCTAGCTCTGCCTCCATATTCCTGTACAGGCTTCAGGCCTCCCTGGCCTCGTAGAGAGGGGTCAGGCTCTTTTTCTTGCCCTCCCTGACTCTACACCCAGCACTGAAGCCCTGGGAAGAATCACTTAAAGCTCAGATTTGAGTCATATATGAGGTCTCTTCTAAAAGAGAGTACAAGGGTACTCAATGCAGGTCAAATATAGGACAGCTATTTATTTCCTTCATGTAAAAAGATGCACAAACCCACATTGACAATGATTTCAACAAAAAGTATTATGATACTTTCCAGGGGGGTTGATACTTTAAACACAAAAGTATGAGATGCTGCTTGAGCTGAGGTTAAAGTGTTGAATCGACATTTCCATTTCACTTTGGTGCATTATCCAAACAGCTACCTCTAGGTCCATATCTTCTGGCAAACCAAGTCAGGGATTAAACTCATCTTCCTTCAGTGGTCACCAGTAGGGTACATGCTATAGGTTCCAGAGACAGAGAAAGAGAGAAGAGAGGAGGGGAGAGGGAGGAAGGGAAGGGAGAGAACCAGAGGCCAGAGCCATGCTTTTTATGGTTTACTGAGTGGGCCGTGCTCCCTGGCTTAGAGATCAATCCTCTTTGCTGCATCACCCTCCCCATTAACTTCTCCCTCCTCCCTTCCCCAACATGGGGAGCCAAGGAACTCTTGCATCAGCCAGCACACATGGGGCACCAGAGAGAGTCAGGGCCAGCGTGGCACTGGACGAGTCCAGCTCCAGGCCTGTGTTGGGGTGTACTCTAGCCAGAGCTATCGGGAGAGGTGGCCCCCAACTATATTCACTTCCTATAAATGAGGAGGCTGTACTAGATGACCCCTGAAGTCCCTTCTCATTCTGAATCTACAATCCTATGATATAGGCTATACCCATCTTCAAGACCCAATTGCAGACCCACCTCCCCCAACAAGCCTTCCTCAACCCTACCCCCCTGGTCAATTCAATCCAATCCAACCCAATAAACACCTAATAGTCAAGCACCTACTATGTGCTGGCATGCACTAGGCACTTAATAAATGTTTACTGACTGATTCTGGGAAAGTCCAGTATGTACACATCACATAGAGACATGTATGTGATCGTTTCAGAGAGAACCTTCAATTAGAGATCAAAGAAAGGTCCTTTGGGAGAGGGATTCCCAACTTAGGGATCATGAGAATCTCATCAAGGGGACATGAGGAATATATGGTAAATAACCATATTAACTTGGAATATTCCAAAATCAAACAGTGTTGTGGAAAAAAAGTTAAAAGTCAAGGGGTACAGAGACCAAAAAAGGTTGGAGACCCTTCCTGTAGAAGGCTGCTCCTTGGTTGAGGCTTAGGGGAGTCTAAGAATTCTAAGACACAGATGAGGAGGGAGTGTATTCCAGCCATAGGAGGTAGAACAGAAGGTCATGGAATGCCAAGGCCACACAAAATTCAGTAGACCAGTTGGGTTAGAACACAGCATGTGCAAAGGGGAATAATGTACAAGAATCCTGGAAAGGTTGGCTGAAGTCTCATTTCGACATTCAGACTTGAATTCCGAGCTGAGCAATTTTCATTTTATCCTAGAGGCAATAGGGATGCCCTGAAGATTCTTGAATCAGAGCAGTGTGATCACATCTGTGCTTTAGGAAGGTCATTTTGACAACTAATTGGAGGAAGGATTAGTGGGGGGAGAGTCTGGGAGATGGGAATGCAAGCAGGAAGTTGCTAAGGGAGCCCTGAACTGGGATGATGGCTCTGTGAGCAGAGAGATGGCGCTGTGGAATCAACCAGACTTGGCAGCTGGATATGAGGCATGAGGGAGGGTCAAAAGTGGCTCCAAAGTTGTGAACTTGGGTGCCTAGAAGAATGAGACTGTCCTCAAAAGAAATCAAGAAATTTGTAAAAGGGGTAGGTCTAGGGAGAGCAGTGGTGAATTTCATCCTGGAAGTGATGAGTTTGCTATGTCTGTAATTGAAGACATCCACCGGGCAGTTGGTGATGTGGGCCAGAGCTCTGGAGGAAAACTGGGAAGGACACATGCATAGAGATGTCCTCTCTGCCTCACGAGACCTCATCTGTATAATGGGTTCAGGGCAGAAGCTCATGGTTTAGGAAGGACTTCAATAAGCTGAAGGATGGCCAGGATGGAGGGTAGCCAAGATGGTGAAGGATCTCAAATCTAGGCCATAGAAGGATCAGCTGACAGAGGCAGGGTTGCTAAGCCTTGACAGGAGAAGACTCAACATGAGTTGGGAGGAGGGATAGAGAGGAACAGCTCCTATTCAATTAAATGATTCAAGGGCCATAATAGAGAAGAGGTTTGTTCTGCTTGGCCCCCCAACTCTAGAAGCAATGATGGCAAAAAAAAGCTGATTTAGGCTGAATATAAGGGAAAATTTGTGATGGAATAGAGTTGCCTCAAAGTGGAGTGAACTGCCTTGGCAGGGTGTGGGGGAGTAAGTTCTTGCTCAATGGCCACATTCAAGCAAAGGTCACTTGCCAGGTATGCTGTGGTGGGAGGCTAAAGCTTACAACATTCCTCTGTTTGCACTCTTGGCATAGAAATTTTTGCTTCTCTTTGCTAAGGAAAGGCAGGGGAAAGAATCACAGAATTTTCAGCTGGCAGCAAACTCAATGGCTGTTGAATCCCATCAGACACTGTCTAGCTGTGTGACCCTGGGAAAGTCACATAACTGACATGTGCCTCAATTTGCTTATCTGTAAAATGAGGAGGTTGGACTCAAGTCTTCTCAATTCTATTCCAGCTCTAAGGCTCTGTTTGACCCTATTATCCTGTAGGATGGGAAGAGAGAAAAGGGAGGGGAGAGGGAAGGAGAGAAGCCTGCAGACAAGACAGAGGAAGGAAGAATTTTAAGAAAGGGCAAAGTCTGAAACATGAAAACCCCTGGCTGAGCTACTGTAGGAAAAGGCAATCTATGGTTGGAATTATAATCCTCTAATATTTGGTGTCAGGCTGGTGCTCACAGCCCTCATGACTCAAACACCCAAACCTAACTTAACACAGGCTTACAGACTTTAACTATCATATTCCTCAAGAGGCAAGGGGGTGATAGGTTTAGGGGAAGCCATAGGATTGTAGCTTTAGGGCTATAAGGGACATCAGAAGCCACCTAGTTCAGTTTTCTCATTTTGCAGGAGAGGAAACTGAGCCCCAAGGAGGTCTAATGACTTGTCTGTGGTCACACAGATCTTAAGTAGCAGAACCAGGTCATAGTATCATAGCCCAACAACCAGAAGGGACCTCAGAGGCCAGTGAGTCTAATCCCCTCGTTTTGCTGATGAAGAAGCTAAGTCAAAATTAAGTGACTTGCCCAAGGTCATGCAGTTTGAAGAAATCTGCTCTGAGTCCCAGCTTAACACATCCATTGGACTTTATGCAAGTGGTCTCCCCTTCCAGAGACTTCAGCTGTCTTAACTGTAAAGCAAATCATGCAGTTGGAAGTTATGGCCACTAGGTGGAGGCAAGACCAAAGCTGTCTCTCCAGCATCTGGGTTAAGTCAAGCTGGGATTGTCTCCCTCCTTTCCCCTTTCCTCTTCCTAAAAAGATGGCTCCTAGCCACCACCAACGATAAGGGCTGACTTTTAAAATGACGTCTTAAGGTTTACAAAGTACTTTATGCTAGTGGTGGAAAGAACTCTGAACGTAAAAGTCAGGAGATACGTGACACTTAGCATCCGGGTGTAGGTCTGGACAAATCATCTCATCTCTTGGAACCTCTGTTTCCTTATCTGGAAAATGGGAGTAATAATAGTGCCTACCTTCCTGGGTGGCTCAAGGAGGGCCTCATGGAGGCAGTAGCATTTAGGTTGGACTTCGACAGTAGGAATTTCGAAGGAGTACATTCCAGGCATTGGGACAGAGGCGTGGAAGCCTGGACACTGCAGTGTTGTGCATGACCTAGAAGAACCTGGAAGGAGTTAGTGCTCAATAAATGCTTATTGGTGTGATTGACTGATTGGGAGGGGGAGAAGAAGAAGGAAATTTGGACTGGAATTGTGCTTGGAAATGAGTAGGTAAGTGTGAAAAGAATTGGATGGTGTCATATTATGAAGGATCTTAAAGGTTAGGCAGAGGAATTTAAATTTTGATTGAGAGGCAATAGGGAGCCATTAGAGACTTTTGAGCAGGGGAGTAGCAGGACCAAAATCACAGAGTCTGGTTACTGAAAGGACCCTCAGAGACCACCTCATCCGATCTAGGGAAGAAGTAGTTGCCATCAACATCCTTGCTGAGTGGTCCTCCAGTCTTTTCTCTAACACCTCCACGAGGAAGAATTAACTAACAATATTGGCTTGCATTTCTATAGGTTTGCAAAACATTTTACATATGTTGTCTCATGGGACCTTCACAAAGGCCCTGGGATGTAGGTGCTATTATCACCTCTGTTTTACAAATGAAGAAATGGAGGCTTATTGAGGTTAAATGACTTGGCTAAGAGTCCTGGCTAGTATGTATAGGAGGCAGGCAGGATTTGAACTCCAAACCCAGTGCTCTACACACTTGCCACCTAGCTTTTGTAGGAAACTTCCTCCACTTCTGTAGAAAAAGACAATCTATCGTTGGAATTATAATCCTTTAATATTTGAGTGCCACAGCCCTCATGACTCGAACACAGACAAAGTGCCTTTAACTATCATACTCCTAGAGAGGCAAAGCTGTTTAGGGAGTGAATCATTAGGAAGTTTTTCCTGCCCCCCCCCCCCCACAAATCTGCCTCTTAGCATCTTGTGCCCCACTGCCCCTGGATGTGTCTTATGAGACCAAGCAGAACGAGTCTATGCCTTGGCCATCCAAAGACAGCTATCGAGTTTCTTCTAATCCTTCTCTTATTGGCTTAAAGACCCCCGTGTCCTTTACCCCATCCACATGCAGCTTGTGGGGGCTTGGAGCCCTTCATCATCCTGGTTATTCTCTTTGTAACATGAGCCAGCTTGTCAATATCTTTCCTAACAGGCATTATCTGAGCTGACCACAATAGTCCCGCTGGGACCTGACCAGGGCAGAGGATACAGTGGCTGTCGCTTCCTCCTCCTGGGCTCTTTGCCTCTCTCTGCACAGTTTAAGGCTGTCTTCACTCACTCAGCTGCCACTGGCTCCCATTCTCCACACAGGCCACAAAAATCCATCTATTTATTTATTTTTTTTATTTGAGAAAAACCAAGCTTCAGTTACACATTCATCTTGCACTTGTGAGTTTGGATTTAGTCTTGAGCCTAAGTATGAGACTTTCCCTTAATTCTTATCAAAATCTCTTCTCACCAGAGCTGACCCAGTCACCTGATGTCTTTGAATTCTTGTTCTAATACCCAGTGGGTGTGGCAACTCCCAACTTTGTGCCCTTTGCATATTTGATGAGTATATCTATGCTTATATCCAAACATTGATACCTTATCTAATAGCACGATGCCAGTCACCAGCCCTTGGGACATTCCAGTGGAAACTTCATGCTTAGCTAAAATGCAACTATGAATGAGCGCACAGATAAATAGCTCAATCAGTCAGTTAACAAACATTCATTAACACCTACTATGTGCCAAGCTCTGAGGATACAAAGAAAGGTAAAATGCAGGTCTTGCCCTCAAGAAGTTCACATTCTAATAGGGAAAGACAACACATAAAAGGAAGCTGAAGGGGATAGGGGAACAAAGTTGTCAGGGATAGGAATATGATAGAGGAGCCTAGTGGGAAGTGAAGAGGCTGCTGGCCTGGCTGCCTTCCTTACATGGAAATTCTAACGGGAGGTCTCCATCCTCTAATCAGAGGGAGGGGCCCCAGGACAGAGGGTGCAGAGTGAGGCTCAAGTTCCAGTGCTGAAGTGGGCTTCCAGGATGAAGAGGCTTCTGGGGAACGACGGAAAAGTCCACAGGAATGCAGCTGGGTGGGAAATGAAGCATAAAGTGCCTACTCTGTGCCAAGCACTGTGCAAGACAGATCCTTCTCTCAAGGAGCTCCCATTCCAACGGAGGAGAGGGTGGGAAAACAAGACAGAGGCAAGGTCTTGTGGTCCTTAGGAAGCAGGAACAAAGCAGATGGTCAGGCCTCTTCTTTTGGGTCATTTCCATGGATAAAACCACATCCAGTGAACAGTTATTAACTAAGATCATAGATGTGGCCGTAGATAGGACCTTAGAGGTCCTCCAGCCTACCTCTTCCCATTTACAGATGAGGAAACAGGTGTTACAGGAGTAACCAGCTCTCAGTACAAGAAAAGCCATTCTGCCAGCATTAGTAAGGATTCCTACCAAGTACCTTCCCGACAATCGCTGGGTACAGATTGGAATGCAAAGTTCAGTTCTCCTCATTCTGCAATGACGAGAAGAATCAGAAAGCCTCAGAGGAGGAGCAAATTGTCAGCAGTCACATAGCTAGAAAGTGTGAAGGCTGAGATCTGGGAACCCAGGGGTTCTGGCTCCAAATGCAGGGCTCAGAGTCTGACAGGAATTGGAAAGAGCCATGGACCCAAGGTCAGGAAGAAGAGGCTTCCCCTCGGGGCTCTGACTCGGACTTGCTGTGCGCCCCTGGGCCCCTGTTTGCTCCAGTTTGCCTGTCTGTAAAATGGGGATAATCGATAGATAAAGAAGCATTGATTCCTCTCTTCCTCTGTGCCAGTCCCTGTCCTACGTGCAGGATCCAAAGGCAAATGAAACACCTAGGGTGACTGGGTTAACCTGAGGTAAGGGTTCTAAGACGTACAGGTGAGGAGAGAGTGCGTTCCAAGCATGCCGGACCGCCAGTGCAAAAGCCCAGAGACGGGAGAAGGCATCTTCCTCCCAGAGTAGCTGTGAGAAAGAGCCTAAGTCTCATCAGAAATGGGAGCTGTGGTCTTAACAGCAGAGCGCTGAGCAGGGGTGATGGTTCGCGACTGTGGGAGTGAAGGAGCTGGGAAGGGGTAGGGGGCGCCCCAATCCCTCCCGTCCTTTTTCCCTCCTCTGAGGAGCCTGTGCTGGGGCTCCGGGGAGGGGCGGCCCAGCAGAGAAGTTAGAACAAAAGGGGGCCGGGACTGGGCAGTCAGGCGGCGGGCCTGGGCGGGGAAGGGGGTGGGTCCGGGGAGGGGTTTTCTGGGCGGCGCCAGTGAAAAGGAGCTGGAGGGCGCGGGCGGCTGGGCAGCCAGGGCAGCAGCGGCAGCCACCGAGGCAGCAGCAGCTTCCCGGCGGGCCAGGGGCTCCCGGAGCTAGCACGCAGACACTGCTGCTACTGCCCCAGCAGCTCCCGCAGTCACTGCCCTGGGCGCTTCGGGGAGTGGGGCCCGAGTGCAGGGGGCGCGGGAGTCCCTAAACCGGCCGGACAGGAGGGCGGACTCGAGGAGGCGGCCGGAGCGCGGCGCCGGCTCCCAGGAAGCCTCCACACCTTGGGTAAGTGCCTATGCCCTCGCTTCCCACAGTCCCACCCCGGGGGAGACACTGGAGAGCCGGAGAGGGGGGAGAGGGGCGGGGGAGGGTGCCGGAGGAAGGTCCATTATTGCTGGAATCACGGAATGCCAGGGCTGGGAGGGACCCTAGGGACAGTCTGCTCCAACGCGCTCCTTTTGCAGATGGGGGAAACTGAGCATCCAAGAGGTGTCTAGACTAAAGATTTATTGCTTGAAGTGACTTTAGAAGGCATCTGCCTCAGTTCCCTCATTTTACAGATGAGGAAACTGAAATCCGAGAGAAGGAAGGGGACTTGCCCAGGGTCACACAACCAGTGACCTTCTCCCAGGCTGTCCCTGTTTCTGGAGCCTCCTCCTCACTTGTGGCACTTAGCATCCCTTGTTCCCCTCTACACTCGGCACCAGTACCACCTCCTCCACGAAGCCCCTCCTGACGCCCCCAGTTTAGAGGCGCCGCCTCCCCATTACCTGCAGTTACTTTATATGTATTGATCTCCTTGGATGTGCAGAAGCTTCTCCCGCGTGTAAGCTCCTTGAGGGCAGGGACTGCTTTCATTTTTGTCTTTGGGCCTCCAGCGCTGTCCAGCATAGAACCTGTCGCTTAGTAGGTGTTAATGTCATCCGGGGCTCCATCCCCTCTATTGTGTGGGCAGAACTGCTGAGGGGCTAGGACTGGCACTGACACCCCCTCCCGGGAGGGTCACACTCCCTAGACGGCTGGCACGGGCACGCTTGGGCACACGAACATGCACACACTCTCCCTCCAATCTCTGAACCAGTTAATCCCTTCACTGGACCCAACCCAGAAAGCAGCAGAGGAAAGAGAAGAGTGAGGGAATGAGAAACTGGGGAGAGGAGTGATTCACAGAAGCTAGGACCTTGGCAAATGGAATCAGGAGAGTCAGTGAGGGTCTCAGCTTTGCCGCTAACCAGCTGAATGCCCATCTTTGATTCAGTTTCATCGTCCATAAATGAAGGGCTGGTAGTTGATCTGAAAGGCTCCTTATGGGCTAATATTTTCTAGCGGGACTCCAGCCCAAGCTGCCCCTCTCAGTCTGTTCAGCAGTCTCATTCATTCTCATGTTTTCATAGTGTCCTGTGTTACTGTGCTCCTCACTCTGCCTCCCCCCTCCAGTAGAATATGAGCTGGGAGGGAGGGTCACTCCTGTGTCTCCCATGACAATGAAGCTGGGCTGAATCGGCACTTAGGCTAGAGAGTGGGGAGGCTCAATGCTCCCTGGGGGATGACCATTTGTGTTCAGGTATGGGTTGGACCAAGTGACCTTTGAACTCACTTCCTACTCAGAGCTCTGGGATTCTGGGACTATTTATTAGGACCTCCAATGGCTCTGTTTATTGTAGAGGCAGAAGGCTGGTTGGCTTTCTCAGTTTATACTGCAGGAGAAGATGCCTGAATTACAGATGTTCAGGACATGGAAGTTCCTGGGCCTCAGACATTCTTAGGTCTGAGGGCATCATGAGGCATTATTGTCTACTGGGAAATGGTATGGGGTTGAAGACAGGAAGACCTGGGTTCAAATCCCACTATTTAAATGGCATCTACTCCCATACTCATTAAAGGGCTCTGTCTGCACACAGTAAGTGCTTAATAAAGGCTTTCAGAGCATATGAATGCACTGTGCAGAGTTATATAAAAGAGAGCTGCAGAAGGGACTCTGTCATGTACTCTGTGTGACCTTGGGCAGGTCACACAGCATCTCTGGATCCCAGTGTCCTCTATAAAATGAGGGGATTGGATTAGGGGGCTGTCTGAAGCTCCTTCCAGCTCTAAATCTGTGCCCTGAAGATTCTGTTAGTGTCTTATAAAGGGCAGCAGGAGCTGATGGCGGGGGGAGGGGGGGGGTAAGGAAGCCCAAGGGCGGAACTGGGGCTGGGGTGCAGCCTTTGGCCCTTCTGAAGTGGTCTCAACCCCAGAAGGTTAGAAAATGGTATCCTGGTCCCTCTGAACCCAAGGGCACAGTTTAGGTACAACTGGTTCTCTAATAATAATGAAGTGATAGGATTTAAAGACAGAATCTAACCCCTTCATTTGACAGATTCAGACAGGTTACTTGTCTATATAGCTCTGCAAAACTCACTCATTTGCTCATCAGCCCCTATTGTGTGGGGGCAGAGCCCTTTGATGGCTTCTGAGAGAGAGGCAAAGTTTAAATAAGAGTCTGTCCTAGCCCTTGCAGAGCTGAAGATTTAGTACTTTGCAAAGAACTTTCCCCACAAATGTTATCATCCCCATTTTATGGACCAGGAAACGGAGGTGGAAGGAGGCAGTGACAGAAGGCTGGTACATGGTAGAACTAGATCCTCCAACTCCAAACTCAGTGCTCAGGCTTCTAAGTAAGTGGGAAACTCTTTTCCCTGTCAGCTTGGATGAGCCTCAGGGTAAGTGAGTCAGTTTCTTTGCAGCCGGGCTCCTGGCGTCCGTGTATCTGCTGGCCTTTCTGCCAGCGCTTGGTCCTCTCTGATCAGTTTGGCAGGGCAGAGGGAGATTTGCAAAGTAAATGAACTTTCTGATGCCTGGAGAGGATGTGGTTGGGTCTTACTTTGCCCTGAGAAAGTTCTTGGGGACACGTTACTACCAATAGCTTGAGTGAGCCCAGGGTTTGGTCACTGGATGAGGATATCTCGGGCTGTCTTCGATTGGTAGCTGGACCAAACCTAATCAGTGAACTAAACCAAGCCCTTCTTTAACATATGAAGGAGCCAAGGCCAGAGCACCTTGCCCAGTCAGTAAGTTGGTCCAAATCTGCCTTAGAGAGTGGCCTGAGAGACTCGAAAGGTAAATGGCCCAGCTGTGTGTCAGCAGCAAAATCGGAACCAAGAGATTCTAGTCTCCTAAGCTGGCCCTCTGTCCACTGACTATCACACTGGCTTTTGAGGAGATAGTTTACTATGGATAGAACATAATCTCTTTGAGGGCAAAGACTGTTTCATTTGTGCCTTTGTCTCTCCAGTACCTAACCTAGTGCCTGGTATACAGTTGGCACTTAATAAGTTCTTGTAGATTGATTTTATCTTTAGCACCCAACAGTGCCTGGTATACAATTGGCACTTAATAAGTTCTTGTAGATTGATTTTTATCTTATGCCTTTAGCACCCAACAGTGCCTGGCACATAGTCGATACTTAATAAATGCTTATAGATGGCTAGATTACAGATGTTATCATCCCCATTTTACAGATGAAGAAAGTAGGTCTCCTTAGAATTTGAGTGATTAGCTCAAAATCACAAAACCAGCGTGTGTCCAGAGTGAAGACACGAACCTGGGTCTTTCTGGCTCCTTAAGTCAACCGGTCTCCTATATTGCTTCTTCCCTTACACCAAATAGGTGATTAATAAATGTTTATTGAGCTAAATTGAAGGGACTTATTCAAAATCTATGTTGTTGTGGTTGCTGTTTGTTAAGTCATGTTTGACTTTCCATGACTCCATTGGAGGTTTTCTTGGCAGAGATGCTGGAGGGGTTTGCCATTTCCTTCTCCAGCTCATTTTATAGACAAGGAACTGAGGCAAACAGGGTGAAGAGACTTGCCTAGGATCACACAGCTAGTAAGTGAGGTCACATCTGAACTCGGGTCTTCCTGACCCCAAGTCTGGTACTCTATCCCCTGCACCACCCAGATGCCCCTCCAGATCTATAGCAGAGCCTAGAACAGAGGTGCTCTGACTCCCACCCAGCCCAGGGCTCCCTGTTACTGAACAATCTTGTCAGAGAGCTGGGTTTGGCTCTATTTTCATCCAGCTGTCAGCATTGTCTCTGGCCAAGGAAATGGCCCAGTAGCAGTGGCCAGAGGTCCTAGTTCTGAGCCTGCAATGGCTGCACTGCAGAATTAGGCAGAATTCTGGGGTGGATTCTAGCCTGGGAGGGCCTCCTGGGCTTCATCCCTGGCCCCATGATGGGGAGCAGGGTCCCTCTGTGCTCCCACAATGTTCTTTCCCATCCTGTCATTTGATCCTCCAAATGACCTGGTGAGAGAATGTAGTGTCATTATCCTGATTATTGTCATTATTGTTGGGGCTG
This sequence comes from Pseudochirops corinnae, assembly GCA_028646515.1. Lineage (NCBI taxonomy): Eukaryota > Metazoa > Chordata > Mammalia > Diprotodontia > Pseudocheiridae > Pseudochirops > Pseudochirops corinnae. The sequence goes on from CM053585.1 coordinate 16,271,070, forward strand.
GCGGGGCCGAGAGAGAGCCTGGGAGATGGAAGGACCTGGGAGGGGACCCAGCTTCGGACATAGGCTGCCAAGGGATGGTCTTGGACTAGTCATTCATCCTCAGTCTGCTTGTAGGTTAGGTGGCCCCCTACCTTCCCCTGCCCAAATCTCTAAGTCCCTTAACTCAGTGCCCCAGGCCTCAGCCTTCCCCAGCAGTCCTTACTCAGGACAGTGGGAGAGTTTCCACACTAAAAAAATCACAGGACTGAACCCAAAATATAGGTAATTGGAATAGCCAACATTGACATAGTGCTTTGAGTTTGGCAAAGCCCTTTATATAGGTTATCAGCCTGAATTCAAATTTGATCTCAGACGCTTACTAGCCGTGTGACCCAGGGCCAATGACCTAAGTAACCTCTGCCTCAGTTTCCACGGCTGTAAAAACTGAAGGTAATGGTCCTCTCAGGGGTTCTACCTCTCAGAGTTGTGAGGATCAAATGCAGTTATATTGGTGAAGTGCTTGGCACAGGGTTGGGGCATAGGAAGTGCTTAATAAATGCTCCTTTCCTTCCTCCCTCCCTCTTTCCTTCCTTTCTCCCTTCCTTCCTTCCCCCCTCTCCTTCCCTCACTTCCTCCCTTCCTCCTTTCTTTTCTTTCTTCCTTCCTTCTTTCCCTCCTTCCTTTTTCTTCTTTCCTTCCTTCCCTTTTCCTTTCCTTCCTTCTTTTCTTCTCCTTTCCTTCCCTCCTTCCTTCCCCCCTCTCTCGCTCCCTCCCTTCCTCCCTTCCTCCTTTCTTTTCTTCCTTCTTTTCTTCTTTCCTTCCTTCCTTTTTTTCTTTCCTTCCTTCTTTTCTTCCTTCCTTCCTCCCTCCCCCTTTCCCTCCTTCCTTCCTTCTTTCTTTCCTTCCTTCCTTCGTTCATTCCTTCCTTCCTTCCTTCCCTCCCTCATTCCTTCCTTCCTTCCTTCCTTCCTTCCCTCTTTCCTTCCCTCCTTCCCTCCTTCCTCTCTCTCTCCCTCTCTCCCTCCTTCTGTGAAGGCTGACTGCTAAGTATTCCTTACCTTTGGCCTCCAGGCAGCTCAGAGCAGTGTGGAAATCACGGGAAGGCCTTTGGGCTGGGAGCCACAACACACTGAAGGGATGAAATTTCGGCTCTCCCTCTGAAGAGTTGGGAGACCCTTAGGCAGGGCACTTCCCCCTGAAACTCAGCTTTGTCGTCTGTAAAATCGGTTTTGAAAAGATGATTTCTAAGGTCTTGCACCAATTGGAGTGTTCTATGTTCCCCCACAGTTGCCACCTCCTGTGTTCTAACCCCCCCTCTCAGTTCTGACTTTCTCTATTCTAAACCGCTCCCGCTTATTCACATTCCCAGTTCTAAGTGCCCTCCCAGCTCTCATATTCTGTGACCAATGAATTTTCAGGGCTTTAATCCCTTGAATGTGTTTATTTGCTGCTTGTGCCCTGTAAAGCACCTGCAGATGTTAAGATAAGTGGTCTCCTGGGTTCGAGCTGTGACTTCTGGCTCCTTCCTATGCACCAAAAAGCTGAGACCCTCTTTTGCCCTCCTGGGTTCTCCAGGGCAGCCCGACACACCTATGGGCTTTGCCTAGGGCTAGCCTGATCTGGAAGGGGCCAATAGAATTCACTTCAACTCAACGCGTTTCTAGATGCCTTCCCTCCCCCTTATCAGAGAGGGAGTCTGAGGGGAGGTTCAGATCTTTCTAGGCTGACCAGCTCAGCTCACAGAGGCTTCCTCTAGCCTTTGTTTCCCAGATCTTTTGGCTTTGCCTAAGGTTAACTGATAACAGCAAAAATGTGGTTCTCTATTTCTTTAAGGTCTGTAAAGTGCTGTACAAATATTATCTCATTTAACCCTGGGGGGGGGGCAGTGCTTTGATTATTCCCATTTTACAGGTGAGGAAAATGAGGCAGACAGAGATTAAGAGACTTGCCCAGAGTCACACAGTTAATAAGTATCTAAAACAGAATTTGAACTCAACTCTTTCTGACTCCAGTCTCAGCATTCTACCCTCAGCATCCTGTGGAAACATGGTAGTAGGCTTTGGAGTCAGAAAGACCTGAGTTCAAATTCTACCTTGGAATCTTACCAGCTGTGTGACCCAGGAAAAATCACTTAAGCTTTTTGATCCCAAGTCCTCCCTTGGTAAAAATAGGAGATGGAGCTGATGGCCCCTGAGGTTCTCTCCAGTTCTCTCACCTCCCCCGACCGGTATCTTCTTATCTCGAGTTGGAAGGAGCTATTTTGGTCTTGTTAGTTATTTTAAAATAACTGGACATGGAGTCCTGTAAAGCCAAGTGATTGAAGTCACAATCCCAGGACAGCCCATGGACCTCACCGGAAATAGTTCTGTCAAAGTGAGATTCCAGCAGGAGCTTCAGGCGGCCGAGAGAACTCCAGTTGGTCATAGCCAATTAAGGCTGACAAAGGCCTCATTTTGGAGGTGGAAAACCTTGGTCTGGACAGGCTCCCTCTCTCACTGTGCCCTGAAAGCCCCCTCCTCCCCAAAGAAATAGCCCAGGTCAGGCAGGGTTCTTTGGGCCCATGTGGAATGGAGCAGCCCCTTGGATGTCAAAGTGTCCATTTGTATGGGAGGGTGCAAGATGAGTGCTCTGGAGGACCCCACCCCAGTCCTTCCCCTCCAAGGCCTCCTGCCTCCACCTGAGGAATGCCACCAGACCTCAGCCTGTGTCAGGTGATCGAAGCCCATGCTGGGGGCTGTCAATGAACACCATTCATTCACAAGTCTTTGCTTGGAGACCTTCCGGGATGGAGAGCCACTGCTTCTACCACTTTGGGGTTGCGATCGCTGTTAGGCTATGGCCTCTCTGAATTTTCCTACCCTCCAGCTCCCTGCTCCTGGTTCTGCTCTTTGGAGTCAAATTGAAAAAGTCTAATCACTTCTTGACCTGTGATAGCCTTTGCAAAGCTCTGTATAAATATGAATGATGATTAATAATTGATTAATTAGTAAAATTATCTCCAGATTAATTCTAATCCTGAGCTGCTGTGACTCCTGGCAGTATTTCATGTTATGTCCTTACACCATGGGCATTTTCACTTGTGAGGCAGCTGAATAATGGAATCTTTCAGGTACATCAGGGCTCCAGACTGGCCTGCCTTGCCCAGAATAACACACTGTTGGGGGGCTGGCTAGAGAAGCCATCCATTGCAACCCATACCTGAACATGGATCCTCTCTGTAATATCCCTGACAAATGTTTGTCTGGCCTTTGCCTGAAGTCCTCCAAAGATGGGGAACTCATCACTCCCCCAGACAGCCCAGTCTACTTCTGAACAGCTCAGATTGTTAGCAAGGTTTTCCTGACCTTAAGCCAAATTTGTTTCTGCCCTCTGGGGCCAAACAGAACCTGTCTCATCCTTCCTCTAGCCCCCCAAACACTCCAGGACATAGATGCCCCCTAAAATCTTTGCTTCTCTGGCTAAGCATGCCCAGTTCTTTCTCCCTATCTTTATGTGGTCCATATAGTGCTCTGAAGTTGCTCTCCCAACTCCTACTCATACCGGCAGGCTGGGTCCCCAGAGGGCTGCTGCTATTGCCCTCTGGTCCATTGATGCTATGTCCCATCAAGGCTCTAGGGGTATCTCTGAGGGGCTGCAGTCAGTCTTTCCTAATGCCATAGCTCCTGAGCACCTACCAGGAAGTACTCTTTCTTTCATGTCTATCGGCTGATATCAACAAATCAGCCAGACTTTTAGAAAGTGGTCCTTGTCCCAATTTGTCTGAGTCCTCCCCCAAATGAGCCAATCAAAGGTGAACTATAGGTATAGTCGGACTAAGACAGAGCACTGGACATTCTGCTTCTCAAACTGCACCGATTTCTCCTCTCTTTTTCTTCTCCTTCTCTCTCTTCATCCAAATTTAGTGTTCCCTTCTCCCCAGAGTCCCAAGCAATGCCACGTTACCTTAAGGACACTCAAGGCTCAAGAGCGTGAGGAGCCATGGTGTACATTAAGGCAGCCCATGGAGTGTTGCCTTGTTGGTTAGCCCTAGAGAAGGAGTTTGATGCCGTAAGTCCTAGCCTTGATCTTGAAGAAGCCTTTCCCCCTGCAAGGACCTTGGTTTCCTCATCTATGAAATGAAGAAAATGGTCTTGATGGCTACTAAGAAGAAATGACTTCTTTTCCAATGTTCTTCTAGATGCCGTCAGGAGACAGAGCCAGCCCTCAGCAAAATTATAAAGGAGGGAGATTATCACTTACTCCAGTTTAACAGGTTTTTTTCTTTTTAGTGAGCATTATGTGTAAGACAATCACATAAGGACAAAATGAAAATAGCCCCTGCCCTCAAGCAGCCTACATTGAGCTGGCAGTTGGGAGATATAAAATACCCGAAGTTGTACGTATATGTAAATGATCATTTGAGGAGACAGATGGTACTAATGACTAGAGGACCTCCTCTAGGAGGTAGAGAAAGAGGAGAGGCTCAGAATAATCCAGAAATTCTGAAAGGCAGAGATGAGGATGGCATGCATTCCAAGGATGGGGCACAGCTTGTGCAAAGACCAAGAGGCAGCAGATAGATTGCTAACAGCAAACAGCCTTTGGGCCAGTATGGCTAGAATACAGAGTTTGTGAAGGAGAATTAAATGAAAGGATCAGCTGGCACTAGCCTTGGGAGGGTTTAACTGTCAAGTCCACTCTCCCCGTACATCTGCCCCATCATCCAGAGGACTAGGTTTTTCTGGCAGTCAGAGGTGGGGAAGCTACATCTAATCCAAGGAATATCACCTGGGGATATCACTTCCTGCAGGTGAGAAGGGAATGCTTAACCTTTAGGAATGAGCTTCTTATGGTGGATTCCCGGGCATTGTTGGGGAAGAGATTGGGACCACAAGGTCTTCCTGGCAGGCCAAATGAACCATAGTCCCCTTTGACTCTTCCTTTCTCCCAAGGGATCCTTGATGTTTTCCCAGGAACCTTTGCATGTCAAGGTGAAAAGCCTCTTAAGATTGGTATAGGACCTTGAAAGTCCAGGACACTGAAGAGCAGAATTTATAATCTAGGCCAACTGAGTCTGATGGTTTTCTCTGGTCTCCCCATCCCCCGGCTCCCTACAGAGTGTGGGCCCCTCAAGAGCATGGTGGTAAATTGTAGTTTGTTTCTCCCAGACTCCTAGCATGGCTGGGCTCAGGGTGGGCATGCTGGTTGGAAAATGAAGTGCCAATATGCCCACTTGTTGGGATGCCACACAAGGAACTCTCCTTCAAGATTAGATGGCTCCCATGGACTTTTACACCTCTGGAATTCCGTGAATTGAGCTGATTGGACTCTAAAGAAGCCGAAAGGTGGGTTGCAAGTACTGAGAAGTCTTACAGGGAGTGCTTTGGTGCTAAATGATCAGAGGGGAAGCCTTTATTCAGCCCCTCCCCCAGTCTCGCCCAGTCTGTCTCCAGCCTATTTTTTTCAGGCTGATTACACCCCCCCCACACACACACACACACGCCCAAACACATTCTACCAGACTGGTTTACTTACTGTCTTCTTTATCTTTGCCATCCCATCTCCCCCCTTCTGCCTTTGTTGCCCGCATGCTGAAGGTGCTCCCTCCTCATCTTGGCTTATCAGAATCCTCAGCTCGCCTTGGCACTCAGCTTGTGTCCCCTCTCCCAGGAGGTCTTTGCAGATTACCCCCAGCCTGGAGTTCTTCACCTTTTGGGGTTTGTAACCAATGTCTTAACTGGTGAAGCCTGTGGACCCCTTCTCAGAATCACATTCCCAGCACCACAAAATAAAATACATGGAATGACAAAGGAAACTGATGCCATTGAAGCACAATGATCAAAACACATTTTTTTAAAGAGTTCCTGGACCTGAGGTTAGGAATCCCTTCCCTCCTTAGGGTGACCTGCCCTCCTCCCCCATTGTTTTATATTTGCTTGGTAAACCTTTCATATCTATGTCTCAATGGACAGATTGTATGGAGTCCTTGGAAGGGGAACTACTTCCAAGCGCTGATTGTTTTCCTTTTCCCTCTGTATTCCTGAAACCTAGCATATAACTTGGCTCACAGTAAATTCTTAATGTTGTTGGATGGAATGAAATGAAATCATGGGGAGCTACTAGCCATGGCACCCTGGGGAGCTACTAGCCATGGGACCCTGGGAAGCTAATAACCATGGGACCCTAGGGAATTAATGCTTCCTCACCCTCCATGGTTTTTGTATCTCTGTAGACAGATAGACAGACAGACAGATAGATGGGTGAATGGATGGATGGATGGATGGATGGATGGATGGATGGATGGATGGATGGGTGGGTGGGTGGATGGATGGGTGGGTGGATGGGTGGGTGGATGGATGGATGGATGGATGGATGGATGGATGGATGGATGGGTGGATGGGTGGGTGGATGGATGGATGGATGGGTGGATGGATGGATGGATGGATGGATGGATGGATGGATAGATGCCAGGTATGAGCTGGAACTGGCTTTGCTAACCATCTGGAAAAGATGAGCTCAGGTGCTCATAAGCACCAGGGAAGCTGCTGCCTGCCTGAGAGCATGGATTTGGAGATCTGCTCCTGCTATGAGTTTCAGTAACCCAGGGAGAGCATGTCAGGGATGCAGAGTCCCTGGGCTTTCCCACCGCTTCCTGACATTGCATCATGTGGAAAGTATGCAGCCCTCCATCCCCCTCCTTCTCCCTTTATCCTCCTCTTTCCCTCTCTCTGCTTCCCCTCCTTCTCGTTTCCTCCCCTTCCCCCTCCTCTCCTACACGTGCAGGGATCCTGCCCCACGTGTTCTTTGCTTGAATGATCAAGAGGAACATTGCAGGGTCAGGGGCTGCAGAATGAGCCTGACCCCTCAGCTCAGCCTCACAGGCAGTTGGCTTTCTTTGGTTCACCCCAGAGAGAGTGTGTATGGGTGTTGGGGGCCTCCTCAGCTGGGCTGGAGGGGAAACTCAGGGGCCAGATTCTGATTACACCCAGGGGAGGCAGAGGTCTTAGTGTTTGTTTGTTGGAGTACGATTCTGGATTTTCCATTAAGAAGCGGCCTGGGCTAGGGAAGAAGACAGGATTCATGTTCAGCTATTCTGGTCTAGAAACAACTGAAGGATCAGAGAATTTTAGATTTACAGTCAGAAAGGACCTTAGGGATCATCCAATTCAACTCTCTCATTTTACAAATGAGGAAACTAGGGCCCAAGGAGATTAAGTGACTAGTCCTCAATTACTCAGCTAGCAAGTGTCAGAAGTGGAATTTGAACTCAGATCCTTCTGACACCAAGTTCTTTATGGTCAGGGCGGAAAGGCTGACATTGCATGATCCTTGTGTTTGATGGTTACCAAGTACAGGTGTTCTCCAATTAATATAATTAATATTAATACCATTTGTATAATGTTATTAAGTTTACAAAGCATTTACAAATATTATCTCACCCTCATAACTACTCTGGGAGATAGGTGCCATTTTAACCTCACTTTACCGATGGGGAAACTGAGACAGACAGCAATTGAGTGGGGTTCTCCAGCAGGATTGGAACTAATGTCTTCCTAACTTCAGGTCCAGTGCTCTATCTTCTCGGCCACCTAGCTGCCTCTGCATTAGGCCAAATAATATTACAGGAGCAGTCAGACACAATGGGACATGTTATAGATGAAGTTATTCAACTAGTATTGTGATGCTGTTTCCTAACTTTCTGTAGGGTGTGATTATAAGATTGATGCTATTATAGTAACACTATAGAGAGACAGTGGGGCTTAATAGACAGAATGGGAAAGCCTTGAAACCAAGAAAACTGGGTCCAAGTTCTGCCTTTGACACATTGGTAGGGTCACCAAGGGCAAACTCCCAGTGCCCACAGAGAACTCTCTAAGACTATACATTGTCAATCTGCTTCGATGGAGATAATTTCCACACTGGGAATTCCCCACACTAATATCTCGATTGAATCTATCCATCCATCCATCCATCCATCCATCCATCTGTCTACCTATCCATCCACCTATCCACCATCTATCTGTCTGTCTATCATCTATCTATCTGTCTGTCTGTCTGTCTGTGCATCTGTCTATCTACCTATCACCAGCTAGGTGGTGCAGTGGATAAAGCACTGAACCTACATTCAGGAAGAGTCACCCTTCTGAGTTCCAGTCTAACCTCAGACACTTCCTAGCTGTGTGACTCTGGGCAAGTCACTTAACTCTATTTACCTCAGTTTTCTCATATGTAAAATGAGCTGGAGAAGGAAATGGCAAACCACTCTGGTGTCTTTGCCAAGAAAATTCCAACTGGAGTCATGAAGAGTCAAACATAACTGAAAAATGACTGGACAACAACAATCTATCACCTGTCCTTCTATCTAATGTATCAGCTATCTGTCATTTATCCTTTCATTCAACAAGCATTTAGTGAGCACCTACTGTATGTTTGGTGCTGTTGATACTGAGATAAAAATGAAACAATCCTTCTTCTCAGAGCTTACATGCAACCAGGGCTGTTCCCATGTAGCCACTATGCCATGCTGTCTCTCTCTAGTGTTACCATAATAGCATTGTTATGGACCTGGACAGAGGCAAGTAAATATAAGATATTTACAAAGTAATTTTGAGGGACATTGGCAGTTATGGCAAAGAGCTGAGGGGACCTGAGAGGCGGAGGGGAAGAAGGAGTATACCGTAGGCAGTGGGCACTGCCTGGATGAAGGTGTGGAGATGGGAGATGGAATATTGTGTGAGGAACAGCCAGGAGGCCAATTTGGCTAGAATCTACAGTGCTTAAGGAGGGGGCATGTTGGGTAATCAGCCTGGAAAGACAGGAGGGAGCCAGATCATGGAGGGTTTGAAGTGCTAGGCAGGAAAAGTTGATATTTTCTCCTTGAGGCAAAAAGAATGAATGAATGGAACATTTATTAAGTGCTTCCAAGGTGCTAAGCATTGCAGATACAAATAGAAAAAGCAAGACAGATCCTTCCCTCAAGGAGCTCCCAGCCTAATGGAGGAGACAACCCATGGGGAAGCTTTCAGCTGCACAGCAGATGGGAAGGAATCCTGGTTCTTAGGGTGTAGCAGCAGAGCCGGTGGTCCAGCCTTGTCTTTAATGTCATTCCCGCTGATAAAACCATATCAGTTTCTGATGCTGAGCCACTTGCCAGGTTCATGACTTTCTTTTCTGGGTCTTCAGTAGCCACAGCTACAGCATCTTCAGGAGAATTGCCAGGCTGCCCCTCTGTGGGTGTTCCCTCCCAGGGGCAGTGCTCAGGGGGCTGCCTAGCAGCAGGGTTGTTGGTCTGGGGGATGCTGATGATCCTGGGGCTCTGGGGCTTTCCTGGCCCCAGGATGGCACTCAGTCAGCAGTTGGTGCTGCTGGTGGCAAGAAAGGTGGCCCCTACTCCACAGTGATTGATCCACTCCACGATTGGGCTGGAAGCTGGGCTGTCTGTGTGAGGGTACAGATGATTTCCAGGCTCTTGGGTTCTAGGTCCTAGACTCTCTATTGGTCTCTCAGGGGAGGTGCTGGTCCAAGTGCTGAATCAGTTTATCTGGAGAATGCTGCCTCCCGAGGGTGCCCTGGCATTTGCACTGAAGTGTTTTGAGCAGGGAGTGATGCCAAGATACAATGAAAGATACAGCTTATTCTGGTAGAGCAACATAACCTAATACCATATATGTTTATTAAGTACCTAATGTATATGGACTACAGTGCTGAATGGGAGGGAACCTACAAAGTTTAGATAAGGCTATCCCTGCCCTCAAGGGATTTACGGCCTTATGAGACTAGGGCACCTTTGTAGGATTATAAGGCTTTAGAACTGGGAGGGACATCGAAAGTCATCTAACTCCTCATTTTATCTGTGATGAAACTGAAGCCTAGAGAGATGAAACACTTAGCACAATATCTGGCCCATAGCAGGTGCTTAATAAATGGTTATTGATTATTGGGAAAAAAGGAAAGGGTGACTTGTCCAAGGTCATACAGGTAATAAGTAGCAGAAGTAGCTGAATTTGAACCCAGGTACTCTGACTCTATGTACAGAATTCTTGCAACTCTACCGATACAGAGAATCGCATGCTAAGTAAGAGCCTCGGATTTCAAGCAAGAGAAACTGCATTTCAATCCCAGTTCCCCTATTCAGTACCTCTGTGACCTTGAGCAAGTCATGTTCTTTCTCTGGGCCTCAGTTTCTCCTTTTGTTCAAATGAGCGGGGTTCGACTAGACGATCTCTAAGGTCTCCTCTGGTTCTAAAGAATTAAGCAATTACAAAGCACAAAGTGCTGGGCGAGGTCCAAGTTACTGACCTGTGGGACCCAGGGAGGCTTTTGGAGGAGCTGGCCTTTTTGAGGGGCTCAGATAACAGTCCAGTTTGTCTGGAGAAGAGAATACATGGAGGGAAGGAATATTCCTATTGGATCCCTTACATTTCCCACCTTCTCGCTAGGTTTGCCTTGTTCCCGGGATCTTCCTTTGCAGCTGTGATGTCTGTCTTTGTTATAAATGTGATCTCATTGGGGGCTGGGGGAGGATGTGGGTTTCCAGAATGTTTCTGTTCAACAACTTTTTGTAATAGATGAGGTTGTGTTGGTTGCTATAAACACTGTGCATCCTACGCCCATCACCCTGTCCCCACAGGCTCCATGTGGCCTGCAGCAGGAGAAAATGGAAGAATTCAGTTTTTACTCTGTGCTAGGCACTAGGGCAGGGCTGGGGATATGATGCTAATGGGAGGCAGCCACCATCCTCAAGAAGTTTACATGCTATGGGCAGCTAGGTGGCGTAGTGGATCTGAAGTCGGGAAGATCTGAGTTCAAATGCAGCCTCAGACACTTAATAGCTGTGTGACCCTGGGTAAGTTGCTACCTCAGTTTTCTCACTTGTAAAATGGGGGTAATAATAGCCCCTTCCTTGTTGTGCAAATGAAATAATATTTGTAAAATGCTTCGCACGGTGCCTAGCTCATGACAGGTGCTATGTAAACATTAAGTATTATTATCACTATTGTTTTTATTATTGGAGAGGGTGGTAAACAAAATGTATACAGACAGATGCCAAATATCTTCCAATTCATAAATGGATCTGTGGTCTCCCCAATTGGGAAGTCCCTCCAGTGATACAGATTGCAGCCCATCCATGCCCGCCCATCTTGTGTGATTCTTGTTCATATCCTTCCAAAAGCTCACCCCAAGAGGTCCACCCAATGCGCTGGAAGCCCTCTTTGCTTTCTTCTGATATCAGGAGTGCTCCAGTGGCAAACTTTGGCTGGCTACCTGTCATCCCTTGCCCTTATCACTTGACCTGCCCACCTTCTCTTCCTGTTCAAAATCCCGTGATGACATTATTTACTCCTATTTTTCTTCTGTGTTCTTCATTGATTATACAGTGGCACAAAGTGGAAGAGTTACTTTAATTTGCATTTCTCTAATTATAAGTGATTTGGGGCATTTTTTCCCATATGACTGTTGATAGCTTGGATTTCTTCCTTTGAAAATTGCCTGTTCATATCCTTTGACCATTTTTCAATTGGGAAATGAGTAGTAGATACTCTTTATCCACTTGGTCTTTCCTGTGTAGATGGTTGAGTCAACTCTTTTGAGTGATTATGGCTGTCTCCTGAAAAGCTCTTGTGTTGATGAAATCATCACAATGTCATCCAAGGACAGAAGGCTCTGAACCTTGCCATCCACAGGGAAGCCCTTTTTCAATAAGAACTCTGCTGTATCTCCAGTATAGTGGCCAATAATCTTGGCCAAATTACATTTCTCACTTTTATGCCTCACCTGATATTATTGTCAGAGAAGGTTTATTTCTGTTGTTATATCTCCCAAAGAATCCTGAATGGTCCTGATGGGAGACACCTTTTTGTAAAAGAGCTTATACGATAGCATTTTGTTAAATTTACGTAAGTAGCATCCTTCATGGCTCATGTTCTTTTTTTTGGAATCAACCAACATTAAGCACAGAGAGATCTTATATTTTCCACATCTTTTTTGTCAATGGTGAGATGGTAAAGTTATGGTTCATTATGGAATATTTATTGTGAAAACCTCCTCGCTTCCTACTGATGCTCTTATTGAGGATGCCCTCAATTTTGTATGGATGACCCTCAATAATTTTGTATAGCTAGGAGAGTAGGCCTCAAGGATAGTCATCATTGGTGTTCTCTTGGTTGCCTTTTTAGTTATTAAATTCTAAGATTTACCCCTTTGTTTTCTGTATGATTAGCTCACATCTGGCTTAGAAATACATGGAGAATTCCATGGAATAAAAAATGCATTTTAAGAAAGATCTCTTTCAGATGCTTTGTATAGTGGCCACTCAGTGTCCTCACGATTGTGTCACCTCTAGTGACAATCTCCTCTATATACAATGGGTTCAAACCAGCTTATTTTCTCATTTTGCTCTTTTAGTACCATTTCTCCCCCTACTTTGCTTCCGTAGGCATATCCAAGACTGTGATGTTAAAATTCAAGTGTGTTGGCTCCCTTGTCACAAGATCATAGATTTAGAGCCAAAAATAAATCTTAAAGGCCCTAGTATGGCCCTTTCATTTTACAGAGGAGGGAAGTGGGGCATTTGTGCAAGTTGTGACTTACCTGAAGTCATGTGACTTGTAAATGTATGAGTCAGAATTTGACCAAGACTGAAGATTCAGTGCTCTGTCCACCGTGTCATGTTCCCCTTCCTTCATGGAGACAACAGTTTGACAGTAAGTTTGCAGATCTATTCTATTTTTCTTTTGCTTGCTGTTGTTTTAAAAAAAAAACCAAAACTTTTATTTTTTGTTATATTTGAGTTCCAAACTGTTTCTCTCCTTTCCTCTAACTCTGCAATAGGAAAAGTCAACATTTCGCACAATTATATATGTGTTTGTATATATACGTGTGTGTGTGTCTATATATGTACATATATACATGCATACACATACGAAACCATACAACACATACTTCTATTATCAGTTTTTTCTCTGGAGGAGAGTAGCATCCTTCATGGTTCATGTTCTTCATGGATCCTTTGTAATTGATGTGAATATCTGTATAACTCAGAGTAGTCTGGTTATTCACATTTACTCTTCAAACAGTATTGCTGTTCCCGTACACAACATTCTCTTGGTTATGCTCATTTCACTCTTCATTATTTCATATGAGTGTTTCTATGTTTTCCTGAAATCAACCTGTTTATCATTTCTCACATCACAGTGGTATTCCATCACAATCATATACCGCAAGTTATTCAGCCTTTTTCCAATTGATGGGCATCCCTTCAATTTCCAGTTCTTTGCCGCCACAAAGAGAGCTGCTAGAAATATTTTAGAATATATAGGCTCTTTTCCTTTTTCCCTGATCAGCTTGGGAAATAGACCTAATAGTGGCATTGCTGGGTCAAAGGATATGCTGGTTAGATTAAGTCACAGTTCCACCAACAGTGCATTAGTGTCCTAATTTTTCTGCATCTCCTCCAACATATATCATTTTCCACTTCTGTCATTTTAGCCAATCTGGTAAGTGAGATGGTATCTCAAAGTTGTTTTAATTTGCATTTCTCTAATCAATAATGATTTAGAGCATTTATTTTTCATATAACTCCATATAGCTTTCATTTCTTCCTCCAAAAACTGCTTGTTCATATCCTTTGATATTTGTCAAATGACTCATATTCTTACAAGTTTGACAAAGTTCTTTACATATTTGAGATGAGGCCAGTTTGTCATTATTTTTTTCACTTTCATCCATAAAATCCATGAGACAAAGGTAAATGAATACAAAATATATGCAAAGTAAACACAAAGAAATTGCAGGAGGGAGAGAGGTAATGGCTGGGGGGAAGGGCAGGACCCGAGTTGTATTTCAGGAAGCTAGGGCTTCTATGAGGCAAGCAGGAAAAAGGGCAGAGTACTGGTTTCAGAACAAAACTGAACTTGGACAGACTTGGAAGGGCAGTGGAGGGAGCAAAGGGGCAGGGTATGGGATAGATGTTTTGGGCTGCTCCAAACAGCATTGACTTTGCTGGGACACACCCTCCATCCCTGTAGGTGATTGGTTGTCAGACTAAAAGAGGGAAGCTGCTAATGGGGGATTTTGTTTGGGACTTGAAGGAAGCCAGAGAAGTTTGGAGGCAGAGATGAGAAGGGAGAGCATCTCAGGCATAGGGGATGGCCAGTGGAAATATGAACAGGTGGGAGGTCGACTTATCGTGTAAGAGGGTCAGCAAGGAGAGCAGCAATCACTGGATTGCAGAGTGCGTGTGCGTGTGTGTGCGTGTGCGTGCGTGTGGAGTGGGGGTTTCTCAGAATAGTAATTTTTTTATTTTTTATTTTTTGCTTTTTGGAGGGGGGAAGGCAGGGCAATTGGGGTTGATTTGGCCAAGGTCACATGACTAGTATTAAGTATCTGAGGCCAGATTCGAACTCCCGTCCTCCTGACTCCAGAGACTCACTGTGCCACCTAGCCACCCTGGAATAGTAATTTTTAAAAGCAGAAAAAAATACATAGGATTTCAGAGGAAACTAGTTTTTTTATTAAAATAAATATGTGCTTCTGTCCCCATCCAAGTGTATGGGTCCCTTGAAATCTATCCGCAGACCCCAGGTTGTTTAGAGTTAAAAAACCTCCTAGTCCAACATCTCATTTTTTTCATTTAAGAAAACTGAGGCACAGGGAGGTCTGTTCACTTACCTAAGACCATACAGATAATAAGAGTCAGACACAGACTTTGAACCCAAGTCTTCTGACTCTGGAATCAGTGCGTTCTCCATTACGCTTCACTGCCTGCCTCTCCGCAGGCAGAGTGCCTGGGACAAAGTGAGTGCTTAATAAATATTTGTTGAGTTCAGTGACATTTTCTGGACGAAGGAGAATATGGATCATCAAATTGGCAGTGAGTCAAACTGCTGTCCTCATATTGTTAGTCTTAAGTTTGGAAAGTTTGTAGACCAGAGAGTGCAAATGCATCCCAGACCATGTGTCTGGTTCTGAGAGGAGGCAGAGGGTCAGGGAGCTGTCATGGCAAAGGAGGAGACACGTCCCATGGTCAGGGTCCTCGCCCTGAACTGAACCAGCCTGTTGTCTTGGCTCGGGGTCTATGTGTGGCTCTTTCTGCGGGGGAACAGATGACCATGTCTCTTGCCATTTATTTCTATGGCCACAAATGGCAAAGACCAAGTGTCCCTTCCCTCCTCCCTCGTTTATTCCTGAGCTGCTTCTCTCCAGCAGCTGGAATGCTCTGCCCTGGTTCTGTCCACGCCTTGCCTGGTGAATCAGGACAGTGGAATTTCAACCCTTCTTGTCCCACTTGCCACTCTGACTTTCATTAAAGAAATAGTTGAGGGGTGGCTAGGTGGTATAATGAATAGAGCACTGGCCCTGGAGTTAGGAGAACCTGAGTTCAAATCCAGCCTTAGACACTTAGCACAAAAAACTGGCTGTGTGACCTTGCACAAATCACTTAACCCCAACTGCCCTACCTTTCCCCTTCAAAAAACAAACCAACAAACAAAAAGAAATAGTTGAGCAAATAAGGTGATGGCAGTGAAGGGTCATTATCAGAAGAAGGTCTATGTGCTCCACTGGTATCCTCAAGATGTCACAAGAAGCCAAGGAAACCCAAGCCTTGGCACTCAGCCCATTGGGTGCAGGCAGCTAGATGTCACAGTGGACAGAGTAGTGAGCCTGGAGTCAGGAAGATCTGGGTTCGCATGTGACCTCAGACACTTGCTAGCTGTGTGACTGCACAAGTTACTCAACCTGCCTCATTATGACAGCACCTACTCCCAGGATTGCTGTGAGAATCATGTGAGATATTTGGGGTGGGCAGAGGGGGAAAGGCAGGGCAATTGGGGTTAAGTGACTTGCCCAAGGTCACATAGCTAGTGTGTCAAGTGTCTGAGGTCGGATTTGAATGCAAGTCCTCCTAACTCCAGACTGGTGCTCTATTCACTGCATCACCTAGCTGCCTCTAGGAGAGATATTTATAAAGCACTTAGCACAGTGCTTGGCATATTGTAGACACCTAATAAATGCTTGTTTCTTGTGAGGGAACAAGGTGAAGCCATGAGACCCCATACCCTTATAGGTATGACATGGTTCAGGTTCAGTCTGCGTTGTTGGGGGAGCATGGACCTATTTGAGTTTAAATAAATTTTAAAATTTACAGCTGGATTCAATTTCAATATTTATAAAATGGGGCTAAAAGATCTGAAAAAGATCTGGGGGTTTTAGTGGACCACAAACTTCACAAATCAGCAGTGTGATCTGGCAGGTAAGAAACTGACCACAATGCAATAGCATCACAAGATCTGTGATAATGACACTTGGAGCACTAAGAAGATGGTGGCTGAAGGAAGCAGAGGCCAGGGTGTCCCGGGTCCGAGCAGACCTCTGTGGACTCTGTTGATCTTCTTGCCCGGCCTTTAGCCAAGCATTGCCACCTCTTCTTCAGACTCCTTGAGCGGCAGCTCCCACTGCCATCATCGCCTGCTCAAAAGGTTTATAAAGCACTTTCCTCCTAACTCCCCAGGGAGAGAGGGAGGGTGCTGGCATCCTTTCAGATGGGCAGCCCCGAGAGAGGGCAGTTATCAGCTCATTTTACGGATGAAGAAACAGAGCATTTGACTTGCAAAAGAAAGAAAGAAGAAATAATGGAAGAAAGAAAATTAAATCCAAGAAAGAAGGAAAGGAAGGAAAGAAGGAAGAAAAAAGATAGGCAGGAAGGAAGAAGTGCAGGACATTTTGTCAGTGCAGCAAGTTAAAATGGCAGCATCAAGATCCCAATGGATCCATCAAACATTAAGTGCCAGCTGTATGCCAGGCACTGTCCTGGGGGCAGGAGTCATACAAATGCACAGAAGGAAACAATCCCTGCTTGCCTGCAAGGAGGTTCCATTGTAATGGGAGACATGAGAAGTGCCCAGGTATACATAAATATAAAACGATTAATATAGCTACTAAGTAAATATAAGATGATAAATGATGGGTAGGCTGCTGAATGGTGCAGTGGATGGAGACCTGGACCTGGACTCAGGAAGACGAGCCCAAATCCAGCCTCAGACCCTTACTAGTGGGGACTCTGGGCAAGTCACTTCACCCCTGCTTGTCTCTGTTTCCTCACTGTAAAAAACAGATAATAATAGCACGTACCTCCTTAGGGTTGTGAGTTTGAAAGGTGAAAGCAAGGTGTTGGGGGTCAGGGGCTGAATCATGAAATGCTCCATGGGGCAGATGATGCTGAGCATCTTGAAGGAAAAGTCTGATGTTAGGAAGGAGTGCACTCCAGGTGCGGGGAGTTGAATTGCTAATTAATTTATGAAATTATGAAATGGGGCAGACACAGTCCTGTTCTCCAGAAAGACCAGGCTGGCAGGTGGAAGTGAGCTGCAATCACACTCTAATAAAGCACAAATGGGTACAAAAGGAGAGGAGACACAGAGGCAAATTGCTGAGGACTGGGATGGGATGGCAGAGGCCGACCATGTGGGTACGAGAATGGTTATTGGGGACGTTGCTTAAGTAACCAGGAACTGGATTGGTGTTGGGGGCATTGGAGGAATATGGGCTCTTAGGAGATGAAAAAGTGAGGGCAATAGGGCAGCATTGTGAGGTCTCATTTTTAGAGGGTTGGATTGTGGACAGACTCAGATCCTTGACACCTTGGGGTAAGTTTATTAGCATATCCAAGTCATCTCAGAGTTGTCAGTAAAACTTTAGAGCTATTGTATCCACATTGTCTCAAAGTTTTCAGGACCATTTGGTGTTCTGCTGGTATTAATGCAGATGTTTGGAATTTATCTGAGATCTACAAATCATCGGACCAAAAGTCCCTACCCACAAGGCTTAGAAGGCTTCCCCTGATTTAGCACATATATTTCAGGATGTGGTATTTGGTTAATTCGATACAGTTTGCAAATGTGACTGCTAGGTCCCCCTTTGCAATCTTATTTCCTGCTATTTATACTCGCTACTTATTATCCTGACTAGACATTGGATGGGGCTGGGGCGATGGTGGTCAAGTAGACCAGAACAAGACACAATTTTAACACAGGGATGGCCAGTGTCATCAGTGGGGCCAGCTTGGCAGGATCTCTTCCTCTCACAAGTACAAGGTTTCAGTCTGCCAGGAAGTATTAAAGTGTCCATTATGGGCTAACCTCTGTACTAGTTGCTGGAGAAACAAAGACAAAAACAAGTCTCTGTCCTCAAGGTGTTTATGTTCCTAATGCATAGTAGGCGCTTAATAAATGTTAATTGATTGGTTATTGATTGAATAGTGTCTACATATAAAATACAGAATGTATATAAAAGGCAAGAGGAAGAGGAAAGGAGAGGAAGACATTTTGGGAGCATTTATCCAGAGATAGAGTTATATCTATGTATCTATGACTGAGTTTTGAAGATTAAGGGATTTTAGAAGCAGAAGTGAAGAGGAAGTGTATTCCAGGCAGAGGGGACAGTCAGGACACAGTCTTGGAGTGAGAAAACACCAAGATGATCACTTTGGCTGCACTGATGGCAAAGTGGGATGGAGGAGTAGGGTATGATGAGGCTGGAAAGACAGGATGAGACCAGGTTACGAAGGGCTTTAAATGCAAACAGGGGTTTATATTTTACCTTAGGTGCTGTAGAAAGCTACAGGAATTTGTTGAATAGAGGAGTAACGAGGCAAGATTTGTGCATTGGGAAAATCACTTTGGCAGCTGTGTGGAGGATGGATTGTAGGGGGGAGGGAAACCAATTAGGCCACTGCGGTAGTCAAAGTGTGAGGTGTTGAGAGCCAGCACCAGAGTGGTGGCACTATTAGAGGAAAGAAGGGGGTGCGTACAAGAGATATTACAAAGACAGTCTTAATAGGACTTAATGGGGAATGAGAGAGAGAGAAAACCTGAGGAGGACGTCTTGGTTTTGTTGACCTTAGGTGACTAGGAGGATGGCTGAGTCCCCTACAGTAATAGGAAAGTTGTTTGCCTTTCCTTTTCACTGTGCAAAGTCACCAACTTCACTCTCTCCTCTGGAGCCATCTGGGTCCAGCGGGAGATAAAGATCAGAATCACTGGAGATGGCCCCTGAAGAGGTGGGAGACCGCGCCTTTTTAAGCTAAGGTCATTCTGAATTTTCACTTTGACTGAACCGACACCCTTTCAGTGCTTGAGGCTAGGTAAGAAAAGAGCCAAAGAATGGCCGCTTTTACCTAATTTAAATTTTGGGAAGGGAAGACCCTCAGGGTTTCTGGCCAAAACAGAAACAATTAAATTCCATTAGGAAAGTAAGGGAGAGGAGAAGGCTGGGGTGGGAGCTTCTTTTTATTTCATTCCAGTCCTGAACCTGAACCTGAACCTCCAAACTGGCCAGAAGCATGGCCAGCCTGCAACGTTTGG
The DNA here is from genome assembly GCA_028646515.1 of Pseudochirops corinnae. Lineage (NCBI taxonomy): Eukaryota > Metazoa > Chordata > Mammalia > Diprotodontia > Pseudocheiridae > Pseudochirops > Pseudochirops corinnae. Next base: position 16,290,389 of record CM053585.1, read on the forward strand.
AAATGAGGGAGAGATCTTTAAGCCTGGGGAACTGCCTGTGTGAGAGTAGAAGTGGGCAGCAACCTAGCTGTTAGTACAATTTTGCTGGACTAAACTAGGTAGCAGTATGCCTGGAGAGAAGGGAATAGATGTGATGAGATATTATAGAGGTAGAATTGACACTTCTTGGCAACAGCTTAGATGAGGGGTCTTGGGGAAAGGAAGAGTAGGACATAACTCCAAAGTTTCAAGTAGAGGTGATTGGGAGAATAGTGGTACTTTTAATGAAATTAGGGACATTTGGAAGAGGTGAGGCATGGGTGGGGTGGGAGGGGGGAGATGAGTTCAATTTCGGGACTTGTTAAATTGGAAATGCTTATGGGGCATTCGAGTGGAGATGTTTGAGGTAGATAAATATATATATATATATATATATATATATATATATATATATGTATATGTATATACATGAAGCTCAAAGATTGTCACATACATTTTGCTTTTTCAACTTTCAAATAATCAGTTTTGCTGAAGGGAGAATTCTACCTATGAATTTTCTGCCTTAATTGGTCAGGGAGTTCAGGGAGTTGGAACTGGAGTTCATTTAGCAGCCTAAGGTTGTCCTCATAAGGATCTTCTACAAGCCTGACACGAACCATATCATCAAATGGGAAGTATCGTTCAATTAAAATAAAACATATTCAACTCTTACTACCTATTAGGTTTAGGAAATAAAAAGACAAAAATTAAATATTCCCTATCCTCAAGGAGCTTCCATTCTACCGTAAGGAAAACAGTATATAGACAGATAAGTCAAATCTGAATGGTGAAGGAAAAGGCATTTGTTAAGGGCTTACTCTGGTCCAATGGGGGAGACCACACTTAGAGGGGGTTTCAGGAGCAAGTCAGATATAAAGGTTTTGTGGTCTCTAGGGGACAGAGGCATCTCCTTTCACTCCATTTCCACTGATGAAACGGTTTCTACTTCTGACCCATTGGCAGAGCCAAGGCCCAGGGCCTCTTTTCTTTGTCTTCAGTAGTTTTGGCTGCCGAAGAGGCTGAGGCTTCAGCCCCTAGAGAAGCAGTTATGAAGGGACTAAGAGATTAATAAAACTCTAGTCCTAGCTATGATTTATTGATGGATAGATAATTTAGAGTGCACACTTATCTTTGTAGGAATAAACTAATCATAGACTTAAGTAGATATTCTAAGACTAAGTCCTTTTAGTTTGAGTTACTAAATTCCTCTTTTCTTTAGCTCTCTGAAATAAGCTGCTCTTTCCAGCAGCTGCGGAAATTATATTATTCAATCCGTGTGTATCACAAAAGTAGTATTCCTAACCACAAGAATCAGGCTACAGAATAATATTTTTAAAGCAATCTCACTTTGACAAGCAGGATGATAGGTGTAGATCCTAATCCAGTAGAATAATAGATTTAATAGTTCTCTGGAAACCCCCCATTATGCTCCCCACACACCCATCCCCTGAAATTTGGCAATAGCAACAAATGTATATGTAAAAAGTCCAAGAAAGTACACTGGTTAAGGGACCTGCCTTGTACAAGTGAATTATGTTCAAAACTAGTTTCCTAACATTATGGCCACTTTCCATGACTTATAAGTTCCTCTTTCAAAAAAATTTAAAAATAAGCTCTATTAGTCATTCATTTGAGAAACTAATAGACCTGATTTGATTGCAGTTGCTAACCTTGGAAATAAATTATTATACTCAGAAAAAAGAAAGTGACCACAATCATGAACTGCATCATGAGGGGCAGAGCTTCTAGAAATAATGAATAGTGTTATTACTTCCTTTGGACTACATTCTGGGTACTACTTGTAACAGAGTACTTGAACAAGTTGGATAGTGACCAGAAAAGGGGAACAAGAGGGACAAAGGGCCTCAAGTTCATGCCATAGGATGATTGGTTGGAAGAAATAGGGACATTTATCCAAGAGAGGAGAAAACTTATCAGGAGATATTGGACCTTGGGATCATAAGTTAGAATTGGAAGGGAAAGTCAGAAGCCAACTAGTAAAGCTGCCATCTTGTTTTACAGATGAGGAAATGGGTAGGGTACATGATTTGTCCAAGGTCACATAACTAGTAAATGTCAGAGGTGGGATATGAATGAAAGTCTTCTGAAACCAGAGCCATAATGGTGCCATAAAACCTCCACATGAGTGTAGCCTTTCAGTGTTTGAAGGGCCGTTATATGGAGGAGAGATTTGCTGGCTCTGTTTGGCAGAACCAAGGGCAGCACCAAGCCCAGTGGGGCTCAGGGAAAACTTGACAACAGTGAGAACTTGCCAAGAGTGGAATGGACTGCTTGGAGAGGTGGGTGGGGCTTCTGGTTCACTGGAGGTCCTCAGGCTTCAGGACCACAGGTTGGGTACATTGGAGAGAAGACCCTTCCCCAGGAGGGTAGGACCAAATGGACTCTGAGATCTCTTCCAGCTGAAAAATGCTGTGAATCCATGAGTGCTCCTTCTTATGTCACCAAATGAACCTTCTCTTCCCCATCCCCTTCTCTGGGGGTGGGGGGGAAATCTGGTAGGACAACCCAGAAAAGAACCTGCCCCTCCCAAGATGTTGTCCTCACTGGAAACACAAGTGCCACTTACTTCCTTCTCCCCTTCTGACTGCTGGAGAAGTTCTTAGGTTAAATTTGTTTAAATTCAGTGCCCTACCCTAATTAAGAGTCTCTTATCCTGGGTGTTTATGCATGACTCCTCTGTTACAGAAAACTTCGGGTCCCTTCTACTTGCACTGAACACCCCCAGCACCTGCTTGAGGAAGTCCTTCCATCAGAGTGCCCTATTGGAGACCAAGAATGGAGAGGTCCCTGGGTTCTTGTTGTCACCACTATCTTGCCGTGCTGCTCATCCTCCCCTCCCTGAGCCTCGCTCAGTATGAGAACTGGCCCTACTACCCTGAATACTTTCAGCAGCCCCAACCCGAGTACCACCAGCCTGAGCGTCCAGCAAATGTCCCCAAGATCCAACTGCGTCTGGCTGGACAGAAGAGGAAACACAACGAGGGCCGAGTGGAGCTGTACTACGATGGGGTGTGGGGCACGGTGTGTGATGATGACTTCTCCATTCATGCTGCCCATGTGGTCTGTCGTGAGCTGGGTTATGTGGAAGCCATATCTTGGGCGCCCAGCTCCTCCTATGGCAAAGGAGAAGGTAATACCTAGTGTCCTGTGGCCTGGTTAGTCGGTGGTGAGGGGGGACCCAGGAACTGGGAACCTGGGTATTGTTCATCTTGTTAAGAATTGTAGGATTTAGATGCCTTAGTACATAAAACAAATTCACGAATAGATGGGTAGATGGATGACAAAGCATTTAGAGGATACATAGTATTGATTGTCAGAGCTGGGAAGTAACCTTAGAACAGAGAGTGTCAGAGCTGGGAGGGACTTTAGAGCACATATTACCAAAGCAAGAAAAGGCATTAAGACTGCATCATAGACTGCTAAAGCCAAATAGATGTATTTGTCTCATTTTACAGATGAGGAAACTGAGGCCTAGAGATTGAAAGATCTTGCCCAAAGTCACAAGGCTAGGCTAGGTCAAAGGCAGGAGTTGAACCTGGGTCTTCCTAATGATAAGCCTGGCTCTCTGTCCATTCTGCCACGTTGCTTTTCCTTTGGAATCCTTAGCTTAAGACTGCAGCCAACCAATATGTACGTTATTAATATCTGTATGCAGAATTAGAGTCTGGGGATGCCCAGGTTGAAGCATAATGTAGCCATGCCTAGGTGGTTGTAAGTCTGCACATGACGATACAGGACTAGTGAAGAGGTGCCCAGTTATACCAGTGACATTGACACTA
>CM053585.1:16302412-16401715 GCA_028646515.1 Pseudochirops corinnae
TGCCCTACCGAAAAGTGACATAGGAGAGAATAGACTGGGGGAGGGGGGACACACTGGGATGGCTGTTTTGGGGTGGTGGGTAGGGGAAAGAAGGGGAGAAAATATGTAACTCGAAATCTTGTGGAAATGAATGATGAAAACTAAAATAAAATTTAAAAAAAAAAGAGTCCGTCAGAAGTGAGACTGATGACTTTGCTCATCTCTCCCTCACTTAAAACAATTCACTCGCAAGTCACGGCATCATCTTCCTGATGTCATGGTGCTCTTCAAGAATGAAGGACAAACCACAACCACAACCTGTGAGGGGGATTCTTGTATTGCTGAGAATAGTGAAATTATCCACAGTTGAGCATTATACAATATCCCTGTTACTCTCTAAGATATTCTCCTGGGTCTACTCACTTCTCTTTATATCAGTTCATATAAATCTTCCCAGGTTTTTTTTTAAACTATCCTGCTCATCATTTCTTAGAGCACAATACCATTCCATTATGATTATATACCAGAACTTTTTTTAATCTCTCTCCATGTGGTGAGCACTCCCTCAATTTCCAATTCTTTGCCACCACAAAAAGAACTTCTATAAATGTTTTTATACAAATCGGTCTTTTTCCTTTTTCTCTGATCCCTTTGGGATACAGATGTAGTAATGATGTTGCTGGGTCAAAGGCTAGGCACAGTTTTATGGCTCTTTGGGCATCATTCCAAATTCTTCTCCAGAATGGTTGACCTAGTTCAAAACTCTACAAAAGAGTGCATTAGTGTCCCAATTATTCCATGTCCTTTCCAGCATTTATCATTTTTCTTTTCTGTCATGTTAGTTGATCTAATAAAGCGAGGTGGTACCTCAGAGTTGTTTTAATGTAAATTTCTCTAATCAATAGTTATTTAGAACATTTTTTCATATTATTACTGATAGCTTTGATTTCTTCTTTAGAAAACCAGCTGTCCATGTCCTTTGATTATTTATCAATTTGGGAATGACCAATATTTTTATAAATTTGACTCAATTTCCTATATATTTGAGAAATGAGGGCTCTATCAGAGAAACTTGCTGTAAGATTTCCCCTCCAGTTTCCTGCTTTCCTTCTAATCTTCGCTGCATTCATTTTGCTTGTGCAAAACCTTTTTAATTTAATGTAATCAAAATTATCCATTTTACTTCCCATGATTCTTTCTATTTCTTGTTTGGGCATAAATTCTTCCCTAATCCATAGTTCTGACAAGTAAAATTTTCTGCTTTCCTCTAATTTGCTTATGATATCACCTTTAATTTTTAATTATGTACTTGTTTGGACCTTGCCTTGGTATACAGTCTTAGAATACAGTCTTAGATGTTGCTCTGTACCTAGTTTCTGCCAAACTGTTTTCCAGTTTCCATAGAAAATTTTGCCAAATACTGAGTTCTTATCTTAAAAGTTTTGATCTTTGGGTTTATCACACCCTCGACTATTTTGGTCATTTACCACTGTGTCTCGTGAATCTAATCTATTCCACTGATCCACCACTCTTAGCCAGTACCAGCACCAGATTGTTTTGATAATTACTGCTTTGTAATACAGTTTGAAATCAGATACTGCTAAGCCACCTTCCCTCACATTTTTTTTCATTGATTCCCTGGATATTCTTGACCTTTTGTTTTTCCAAATTAATTTTATTATTTTTTCTAGCTCTATAAAATAATTTTTTGGTGGTTTGATTGGTATGGTCCATTTTGTAATTCTTATATACATTATATATACAGTACACCCCCCCCCCACACACACACACATACACATACACACACACGTATATACTTTTATATGCCCATATTGATCCCTCCCCCAATAGAATGTAAGCTTAAGGTCAGAGACTGTTTCATTTTTGTCTTCGCATCATCATCTTCTATCTCAGTGCCTGGCATACAGTAGGGTCTTAGTATATCCTTGTCAATTGATTGCTACACAAGGTGTTCCAAAAGTCAGTGCAGTTTTATTTAAGTAAAACTTGAAAGTATGAGCATCTAGGGGGAAGGTTAATCACCAGTTATGAGAATTTTTTCCTTCTCTCCCAGAGGCAGTCCCCTGAGTCATGGCCCAACCTGTTATTTCCTAAGGTTTGTTTCTTTGGTAACAGTTTTGGGCAAAGTACTAGCTTTGGGGCCAAGAGAGACCTGGGTTCAGACTCTGCCCTTGGTGCTCACCAGCTTGTGATTCCAGGCAAGTCTCGACCTCTCTGAATCTCATTCCCTCATACCTAAAATTGGGACACCTAGCATTATATGTAATAGTTCCTACCTGATAAATGAATTTTCTGTAAAGTGCTTTATAAACATTAAAATGTTATCATAATGATCATAAGAGGTGGAGCTGGACGTGACCTTAGGTGTCATCATTGTCAATCCCTTCATTTTACAGGTGGGGAAACTGAGGCTTAGAGGGCACCTGCTCCTCACAAGCAATAAACAGCAGAACCCATCTCCTCTACCTTGATTTAGCTCTAAATTCAGCGCTTTTCCCACTATACCAGGAAATCACCTCAGCCTGCCATCCAGAGCTTTGAGAATGAGTTCAGGATATAGACCCTGGGCTAGTGGCTCTTTGCTTCTTGGGAGCTGGCCCAATTTTTTTCTTAGGATGATTTTAGTTGTGGATTACAAGAAAGGAAATATCTAGGTCCTAGAATAAGAAGAGTCTGACAGGAGGATGGACTGAGGGGATGGGGCTGTATGGAGGGCAACTGAAGTCAGGTCTTAGTTCTAGGTCAGTATGAGATGATGATGATAAGATCATAGAATCATAGATAAGATCATAAGATGATTGACTCATATATAGAGAACTGGAAGGGAGCTCTGGAGGAATTAGACCAACCTCCTCATTTCCCCAAGACCCAAATCTTCTTTTACGCTATTCTTGACTCTCTTCTTTTCCCCTGCAGGCCCCATCTGGATGGACAACGTTCATTGTACCGGGAAAGAGGTGACCCTGGCCGCCTGCTCCTCTAATGGCTGGGGCGTTGCCGACTGCAAACACACGGAAGATGTGGGTGTGGTGTGCAGTGATAAAAGGATCCCTGGCTTCAAGTTTGACAACTCGCTCATCAATCAGATTGATGTAAGTAATGTTCATTTTCATGTAGAGTCTGCATCCCTGGTCGTGTTTCATTTGCACCAAGTTACATCATGATGATGATGATGATGGTGATGATGATGATGGTGATGATGGTGATGATGATGATGATGGTGATGGTGATGATGATGATGGTGATGGTGATGATGATGATGATGGTGATGATGATATTAATGATGATGATGATGATGTTAATGCTGTTGATATTGATAGTGAAGGTGAGCATTTATGTGGCACCCGAAGGTTTGTAGAATGCTTTACCTATGTGATTTCATCTTCATAATAATCCTAGGAGGCAGGTGCTGCTGGCATTACCCTCATTTTACAGATGAGGAAACAGCCCCCCAGTCCATTCTCCACTCAGTTGTCAAAGTGATCTTGAAGTGCAGCTCTGGCTATATACAACTCTCTTACCTCATTCAATAACCTTCCGTGGCTCTCTTTTACTTTCAGGATTCAAAATAAAATCCTGTTTGGCTTTAAAGCCCTTTACAACTTGGCTCCTTCCCATCCTTCTGGTCTTCTTATACCTTACTCGCTTCTTCAGACTCTATGATCTGGTTGCACTGGCCTTCTGGCTGTTTCTCCCTCAAGATACTTCATCTCCCAACCCTAGCGTTTTCCCTGACTGTCCCCAATATCTGGACCTCTCTCCCTCCTTGTCTCCATCTCTTGGCTTTCCTGTCTTCCTTCCAGTCTCCTGCAAAGTCTCACCTTCTATAAGAACACTTTCTCAGCCCTCCTTCATCTAAGTGCCTTCCTTCCATTGATTATTCCCAATTTATCCTGTTTTCATCTCATTTGTATGCAGTTTTTTGCATGTTGTCTTCCATATAAGATTGTGACCTCCTTGAGAACAAGACCTGTCTTTTGTATCACCAGTGATTAGCATACAGTTGGCACTCACTAAATGGTTGTAAACTGAGATTGAGAGAGGTTCAGTGAGCCCCCTAGGGTGACACAGCTAGTTAAATGTCTAAGGCAGGATTCAAATTCAGGTCTTCTTAACTCCTAAATCCAATGCTTTCCACTGGACCAGATAGCTGCCTCAGTTTGAAGGGCCTTCTATGATTAGGATGATTCAGGTTCCCAGAATCTGAAGTAGAAGAGATCTCAGTGGCCATCTAACCCAACCCAGATCTGAACCCCAATCCCCTCTATACAACAAATGGCCTTTACTTGAAGATTTCCAGTGATGGGGAGCCTGCTACCTCCCAAGGCAGCCTTTCCCTTTGGGGATAACTCTGATATTTGGAAGTTTTCCTGACTTCAAGCCTCCTGTGTTCCTCCCTCCTGTGGCCAGCAGCACAAGTCTACTTAGCACCACTGCCCACCAATAGTATGACCTTTTTACCTTTTTTTTGCCTTTTTTTGGAGGGGCAATTGGGGTTAAGTGACTTGCCCAAGGTCACGCAGCTAGGAAGTGTTAAGTACCTGAGGCCGGATTTGAACTCAGGTCCTCTTGACTCCAGGGCTGGTGCTCTATTCACTGTGCCACCTTGCCACCCCTAGTGTGACCTTTGAACAATCACTTACCCTTCTTCAACCTTAGTTTCTCTCGCTTTAAAATGGGAAGGTAGGAATAGATGACTCCTAAATCTGGTGGCTTCTAATCCCTCTGTACCACGACAATTCTTTAAATACCTGAAGACAGTTAGCATCTGCCACCTCTTCACCCTCTTAGTCTTTTCTCCTACAGGCCAAATATTCCCAGTTCCTGCACTATGGCTTTCAACAAATATCTCAATTAATTAGTTAAGTAACATGTATTTAATTAATATCTGATAGTCAAGCACTGTAAGGCCTGAGGAAATCCCCCTCCCTGCCTTCAAGGAACTTGCCAGAAAATAACCCGTGATCATGGAATGCTTTCAAGGACCAACATTCTCAGGATCCAAGCCATAGGGTCTCTATTATTTGAGTCAAACTTTACATATCGTAGAGATATGCAGAAACAACTGACCTGTGAGCTTGGAGGACCTCATACAAACCGTTCCTCATGGATCCTGGCTATATGACTGTATAAATCTCTTAACTTTTCACTGTTCTGGACAAGTCTGTAACATAGTAAATTGTAGAAGAGGTTCCTACCCGCACTGATGACAGGTTTTCCTCATCTGGGAGTTCCCTATCTCAATGGTCCAGCCCCTATCCCCTGTCCTATTCTAGATGGGTAGTTATTGGTCTCCAGCTGTTTTAGGGAGATGATGATGGAGATGTTTCCAAAAGTCTTTGAAATTGCCCTGTTTGGTCTCCAGAAGGTATCTGCCAATGGAATGTGGTTTTGACATTTTTTCTCCATGACTAACCTCATCCTTCCATTTTCTCTTATATTCCTAGAGCACACCAAACACTCTGGGATGCTGGCCAAGCCTGCATTATGGAAAAGAGATTAGCTCTTAGACTCACCAGGCTTGTTTTCTTCCAAACGATGGGATGGGATAAGACCACCCCCATTGTGTACCCTTCAAGTTGGGCTAGCATCCAATCTACCATTACATCATGGCTAGAGGAGGTTATTCTATATCTCAGACACATGGCAATAATTCAAGGAGCCATTTGTTTTTGCTTTTTCTTAGTGAAAGCTATCCCTCAACAACTCATTAGCTATTTTTCCAGAGTTGTTAGGAACCAAAAAAGTCATCCCTCTGTGGTCCACCTGGCTATGAGCCTCCCTAGGCCAGGCAAGTCAAACAATCAAATATTTAATAAGCACCCACTATGTGCTAGACTTTGGCGATACAAAGGCAAAAATGAAGCAATCCCTATCTTCAGGGGGCCTGAATTCTATGGATAAACAAACATTTTTAAGGTACCTACTAAGTGCCATGCACAGTGAGAGGCCTTTGGGATACAAAGACAAAAATTAAATACTCTTTCCCTTCGGGGGCTTATGTTCCATCAGGGGAAACAACATATAGACGTATAACTTACAAAGTAAAGTAAACACATACGTGGTTATTTGGGTGGGAGGAAGCAATGGAAGCTCTAGGGATCCTGTGGATGACAGCCCTTGAACTGAGCTTTGAAGGAAACTAAAGGTTCCAAGAGATGAGGGTGAGGAGGGAGGGCATTCAGGGCATGGGGGATGTGTAAGATCAGAGAGCTGGAAGATAGAATGGCATGTGAGGGACAGCAAGAAGGTTGGTTTGACTAGATTGTAGATTGCGTGAAAGACTTAAAATACCAGGTGGAGAAGCTTGTGTTGGATTTCAAGGGTAACTGGCCTACTGGAATTTCTTGAATAGGGATGTGGCATAGTGAGACTTGCACTTTAGGGAAAAATCACCTTGGCAGCTCTGTGGAGTGGGAAAAGTGGCCAATTAGGAGACCATTATACTAGCCCAGGTGAGGAAGAAGGAGGAACTGAACTGGGATAGTTGTTGTGTAATAGCTGCTGACACCCCCTTCAAGCAGGGCTCATGCTCAAAGCCTTTCTGACCTGGTGGGTTCTGTTAAACTGTGATGTCTCTGGAAAATCCCTGAGTCACATTCATGCTATAAAGACACAATGGGAGTAACTCACAAACGTGTAATTTGCACATTTCCCAGAATCACAGAATTTTAGAGTTGGCAGCAGGGACCTTGGTGGCCATCTAGACCAATTCAGACTCCCCCCAAAATCCCCACAATAATATATCCACAAGTGATCAGCCAGCCTCTCCCCAAAGACCTCCAAGGAAGGGTTAAACTCTCAAAGCTGGAAGGGATATCTTCCAACTTGCACCTGACCAAAAATATCCTCTTAAGTATCTTCAAAATGTGTCTATGTAGTCCTTTCTTGAAGATTTCAAACTAAGGGGGAGCAACACTTTCCTTCCTTCCTTCCTTTTCAAGGCTGGCCCTTCCACTTTGGGATAGTTCCATTTTTAAGGGAGTTTTTCTTTTCATAAAGTCTAAACTTTCCTCTTTATAACTTCCATTTTGTGTATGTTTCGTGTCTCCTCTGCTAGATTAGAAAGTCCCTGAATGCAAGGCCAGTTTCATTCCTCCTTATGTTTCTTTCGGCTTTCACACAATGCTTTGTATACAAGAGGTACTCAACGTATACCACAATTGCCTACATACATATATGTGTCTTTGTGTGTATATGTAAAATTTGTTGTTGTTCAGTTATTTCAATCATGTCTGACTCCTCATGATCCCATTTGCGGTTTTCTTGGCAAAGATATTGAAGTGGTTTACCATTTCCTTCTCCAGTTCATTTGACAGATGAGGAAACTAAGGCAAACAGGGTAAAGTGACTTGCTCAGGGTCACACAGCTAGGAAGTGTCTGAGGTAACATTTGAACTCAGGTCTTCCTGACTCCAGGTCTAGTGCTTTATTCACTGTGCTACCTAGCTGCCTATATTTATCTGTCTATCTGTCTGTCTATCTATCTATCTGTCTGTCTACCTATACACATATTACATATGCATGTATGTATATGTGTATATATGTTCATTGTGGTTGTGGTATGTGTATATAACATATATGACAATCATACATGTGTAGGTATGCATGAAGGCAGTTCATCTATATATCCCATCATATTGTTTTAGGGTTAGAAGACCTTGGAGGTTCTCAAGATGAAGAAACAGAGGCACAGAGAGATTAGGTTTATACAGCTAGTTAGTGTCTGAGGTAGGATTTGAACTCATGACCTGTTGATTACAAGTCCAGTGACCTACCTACTATATCAACCTGTCCCTTATAGGCAAAAGGCCACCTATTAAGTAGGATGCTTTGGTTGGACCATAAGGTGCATATTTTCCCCTTTGGGGCCATGGAAAATAAAACTAATCCCTCTTCTAAATGCCAGCTCTTCAGATATTCAATGACAGTCATCCTGTACCCATGGAACCTTCTCTTTTTCAGGCTATGGAGCCTTAAATCTTTCAAAAATGTAAGCTGATGTCATTATGGTTTCTAATGTTGAGCATGATGTAAGCTTCCAATAATACGGGTGACTTTTGATGGTTAAACCCAGTAATGTTAAACTTAGTAATGTGCCTTCATGAAATTTAGCTCATATATCTACTGGAAAATTTCAGATGTGTTGCTCATCTCAGCTTCTTAAAGTCAGAGGTTCTGCCCTAAAGTTCCATTTTGCCTTCCCTACTCCCCTGTCCACCAACTCCATAGTACCTATGACAGTGTTGAGTGTGTAACAGGCATTCAGTAAATGTTGTCTGCTTGCTTGGTTTATATGGCTCATGTACACTGGTGAGTACCTACTTTTCCAACAATACCCTCTCCCCATGAATGTAAAATGGACATTTCCCCTTGTTGGGTTATGATTCTGTAGGGATAAACTTAGATTGAGCAGCAATGAGAAATACACAGGACTTTCTAATCTCTTCACACTACACACCCAAAGGACTGATTCAGTGAGTTTGTTATGACATACTTAATAGGTCTCTGTTCAGTTTATTGCTTTAATTGTAGCCCCAGGATAACCCATTTTGAGCACTGAACTTAAATCAAGCTACTTGGGATAAGGAAGGCATTGACAGCTTTAATAGGAGGAAGATGAGTCAAAAACTTCTAGGGATTGGATCAGGCAAAATTAGAGACTCTTAGGATCATAGATTCAGAACCGTAAAGGACATTCAAGGTCATCAAATCCAACTCCCATTATTTCTTTTCTCCCTGCCTCCCCACATTGTCCTAGAGAAGGCTACAATTAAACATGAATATATACATATACACATACATGTATACACACATAGATACATATATGTAAATCAAACTTCTATTTCTGAGTTCTTTCTCTGGAGGTGCAACTTCCTTCATATGTCCAAATCTTTTATGTTTTTCTAAAATCAATCAGTTCATCATTTCTTATAGTACAGTAGCATTCCATCACAATAATACACCACAATTTGTTTAGCCATTCCCCAGTTGAAGGGCATCTATCATTTTAGCCAGTCTGATAGGTATAAGATGGCATCTCAAAGTTGTTTTAATTTGCATTTCTCTCACCAGTAAGGATTTAGAACATTTTCTATATGACTATATGGTCTTGATTATTCATTGAAAAACTGCCTCTTCCTATCCTTTAACCTTTTGTCGATTAGGGAATGACTCTTATCCTTATAAATTTGTCAAAGTTCTTTATATGTTTGAGAAATAAGACCTTTATCTGGGACACTGTTTATAAACATTTTCCCCCGATTTTTCTGATTTCCTTTGAATCTTGGCTACATTTTTTTTGTGCAGTAATAATGAGATATTTTACAACTTACAGTACTCTTTATTTTCTGTTTCTTCATATATTATTTTCCTATCCATGACTCTGATAGGCAATATGTTCATGTTCTTCTAATTTTCTTGTGATATCTCCCTTTATATCTAGGTCATGTACCCATTTTGATGTTATTTTGGTACATGGTTTAAGATATTGGTCTATGTTCAATTTCTGTCAGACTGTTTTCCAGCTTTTCCAACAATTTTTTCCAAATAATGAATTCTTATCCCCAAAACCTCAATCTTTACATTTGTCAAATAGAACATTACTATAGTCCTTTACTACCATATATTGTATGTCTACTCTGTTCCACTGCCTACCTTTCTATTTCTTAGCCAGTACCAGATAGTTTTGCAATTCACTGGCTTATAATATAGTTTGAGGTCTGGTACTGCCGAACCTCCTTCCTTTGCATTTTTTTCCATTTGTTTCTCTGAAATTCTTAACCATTTGTTCTTCCAAATGAATTTCGCTACTTTTTTCTAACTCAGTAAAATAAATTTTAAGGTAATTTAATTGGGATGATATTGAATACATAAACTGTCATTTTTATTATTTTAGCTTTGTCTACCTTTGGACCATTAATGTTTCTCCAATTATTAAAATCTGACTTTATTTGTATAAGAAGCAATTTATAATTATGTTTATTTAGTTCTTGGGTCTGTTTTGGCAGGTATACTCTCAGGCATTTTATTTTCTACAATTATTTTCAGGGTGCTACCTCTTACTATCTCTTCTTAAAGGATTTTGTTGGTGACATATAAAAATGCTTATGATTGATGTGGGCTTTTTTACATTCTGCTACTTTGCTAAAATTATTAATCATTTCAACTTTTTTTTAGTTCAGTCTTTAGGATTTTCCAAACTTATTATCATATCTTCCACAAAAAGAGATAGTTTATTACTTCTGCTTATTTCACAGATGAGGAAGCTGAGGTTGATGGGATAAATGACTTCTGCAGGTTCATGCAGCTAGTAAACATTTGAGGCAACACTGATGTCCACAAGGAGGAGGCATAATGCCCATTTGGCCATCCTTCTCTTTAGGCCACCACCATGTGCCATTTTGCCACTGATTCCTTTTCAAGAAAATATTTCAAAGAACTTGATAAACATTCTTTGACAATCCCTGATCTGTTTGGCAGTGGGATAATCTGAGGCCTTGCAGGGTCAGGCCCAAAGATCTCTGTTATGATAAATTATGGGGCCCATTGGGAATTATATTACTTCCGTTCAGAGATTCTGAGATCATAGTTTCTGAATCAAAAAGACCTGATACCATGAAGTCCAAGTCATGTACTGACTATGTGACCTTGGGCAAGTCATTAGATAGATAGATAGATAAACTGCATGCTAGACACTGTGAATGGATATGAAAAGAAAAAAACAAGTTTGGTCCCAACTCTAAAGGAAGTTACATTCTAATGGGGGAAGACAAAATGAGGAGAAGGGCCACAAATCAGGGGGCAGGGACAAGGGCCAGTACAAGGGCCTGGAGATGGAAGATGGAGCAGTGTGTGAGGAGCAGCTAGTGGAGTTTGTGGAGGGGAGTGAAGAACTTCCTACAGAAGGTGGGCTTTGAGCTGACTCCTGCAGGTAGCCTGAAGGCAGCAGTGAGGAAGAACAGAATTCCAGGCTTAGCCAGGGAAAAGTCATGGGCTGAAGAGGAGGAATAACCAGGGCCAATGGATCACAGGGCATGTAGATGGGAACCTGAAAAGGTAGGATGGGGCCAGGGTGTAAAGTGCTTAAAAACCTGATAAAGTATTTTATATTTGGTCTTGGAGATAATAGAAAATCAGAGAAGTCCATCAGTCAGGGAGGGAAGTGAGACATGGATGCACCTGTGCTTTGGTGGCTGAGCAGAGGATGGATTGGAATGAGGTAGAGACTTAGGGCAAAGTGACTTGTTACAAGGGTCCAGTTAAGAGGTGATGAGGGGAGGGGAGGAGTTTACGATGACACCAAAGTTTCAAGCCTGGGTGACTGGGAGGATGGTGTTCTCCTCTATAGTAATAGTAACATAGGAAGAAAGGGAGGAGTGGGAGGGGAAAATGAGTTCTGTTTCAGCCATGTTAAAGTTCAGATACATATATGACATCTAGTTGGACTTGCCCAAGAGACTTTGGTGAATATATGAATGATGAACATCACCAATTGATATTCAGGATCTGGGGATTGTCTGCAAAGAGATGGTAATTGAACCCACCAAGTGAGATAGAATGGATGGATAAAAGGAGAGCCCAGGACAGAGCCTTGAGGAACACTTACAACTAGTGAATGTGTCAGGGACAGAAGATAATGTAAATAGAGACTGAGCAGAATCAGACAGGAAGACCCAGACTGGATGGAGCATCCAAAGGAGAGGGGAAACCACAGTGTCAAAGGCTGCAGAGAGGCCAAGAAGGCAGAAGACTCTGATGTGGCAATCAAGAGTTCATTGGTAACTTTGGAGAGAATAACTTCGATTGAATGATGAAGTCAAAAACCAGACTGAAGAAGGTTAAGGAGATGCAGTAGAGGAAATTATAAAACTGGAAAAAAAAATAATTAAGTCCATAAAAGCAGAATTAGTGACCAAGTAGCCAGATTACTGGTGAGGAACCTTTCCATGC
Source organism: Pseudochirops corinnae (assembly GCA_028646515.1). Lineage (NCBI taxonomy): Eukaryota > Metazoa > Chordata > Mammalia > Diprotodontia > Pseudocheiridae > Pseudochirops > Pseudochirops corinnae. Next base: position 16,314,365 of record CM053585.1, read on the forward strand.
TTAGCTAGGCTGACCCTTGGAAAGCGGTCACTCCGTTGTCAATGTTATGATGGGGTTATAATTTTTAATAGCAATAATAACATTAATGCTTTAGGGTTTGCAAACCTTTAGGTAAACTCATTTGATTCTTGCCCAGTTTTTCAACAGATGAAGTAAGTTAAGAGAATGAGACGACTTGTCCAGGGTAACACATCTAAATAAGTATCTGGGGCAGGATTTCGACCCAGATCTTCCAGATTGCAAACCAAGCATCCTTTTTACTGCATCACCTCGCTGCCTGTAGCATCCTTGCTTATCATCAGGGAAGTAATTGTTGAAAAAGGGGCACTGCGCTTGACAATGGGATGAGAACTTTCCCCCTCCTCCTCTCCTTCCCCTTCTCTCCTTCTCTCTCCTTTTCCTTCTTCTCCTCTTTGTTCCTTCTCTCCCTTCTTCTCTTTCTCTATTTTCCCCTTTCCCTCTCTCCTCTCTTTTGCTCTATCTCCTTCTCTCTTTCACCTTATAACTTCCTCCTCCTTTTCTTTCTCCCTTCCTTTATTTCCTGTCCTGTCCTCTTTTCCCTCCCTTCCTTCCCCTCTCCTCCCCTCCCCTTCCCCCTTTCTCCTTTGTATTTGCTGCATGCATGCCACTGTCCTGGTCACTGAGGGGAACAGCAGACCTGGACAAGGCTGTTTCAGTCCATCCAGATAGACAAGATTGGCACACAGCTGGAGACTGAGGTCCAGGCCAGAAGCCAGTACATGGTAGCAGGATACAGAAGGCCCAGGCGGAAATACCAAAGGCCTTTACCATCACCAGCTGAGCCCTCCTAGGGAGCAGTGAGGTCGGAGGCGTAGGATGACTTCACAGGTCTCCCTTGTTTTTCATTTCCCTCGAATGCTTCCCTCTTGCTGTAACGGGGATTCGGCTTGTGGCTGCCATGACTCATAGCAGCATTTCCCCGTCCACAGCCACTGCGGGAACTTTCCATGTGCAAACAAGCCATTGGCTGGGGGCCGAGTGCCTGCACCTCTTCCCTTGCTGGCATCCTGCGAAACTAGGTCATTGAAATGGGGCTTGGCTACAGGGGAAGAATCTTTGCAGCATTTAGATGGCTCGAGATTCCTTCATCTAGAGAGTAGTGGAGATGTCCTTGTACAGGCTGACATGGTTAGCCCTTGTGGCTAAGGGGAGCTCAGTGATTAGGGGGCACTGGAAAGATCCTCTTCCCTTAAAAAACTCTCCCCTACCAGCTTTGTAGAATATTTGGGATTCTGCTGTCAGAGCTCTATACCTTTGGGTTAAGAAATTGCCTTATAGTAATTTTTTTGTGGATAAGGGGAAGAAATGTTGGCTGGAAAATAGTACAGTGAGGCAGCCAAAAGATTACTGAATTTGGAGTCAGAGAATTTGGGTTCAAATCTCAACTCCGCCTCTTACTACCTGGGTGACCTGGGCCAATTCAGCTGTTTGGGCCTCCATCTCTTTTTCTGTAAAATGAGAGGCTTATACTAGATGACCTTCAAGGCCCCTTTGAAGCTCTAAATCTGTGACCTGTGACCTGGTGACTCATTTGGGTGGATCTAGTTGTTGTGTTGTGCCTAAGAGTAAAAAGTTTCAATTAGTGAATTGATGGGCACTTGGAGAGAGGTCTCCCAAGGTTCTGTTCTCAGCCTTACACTAGCTTACATTTCTATCACTGTCTTAGATAAAGGCAAAGAAGAGAAAGTTAGTCAAATCTGCAGAAGAAGTAAAGTTGGACCTTCAAAAATTCAAAAAATTCCTGACGTGATGGGCTGACTCAAATGAAATGAAAGGTCTCTTGAAGATAAATAGAGGCCACTCTGGTGAGCTGGAAAAGCACAGGCCTAGAAACCACAAGGCTTGGGTTCTGCCATTAACTAAGGGGACAAATGACTCCCTCTCTCTAGGCCGCAGTTTCCTCACCTGTAAAATCACAAGTTGATGGTGTCTAAGGCCTCTTCCAGGCATTAAATTTTATGCTTACGTGAAACTGAGTTTTGATAGCGGTTAGGCAGGAAGATATGAACAATCTGAAACACTGGAGCGAAAGACCCTAGACTGCTAGGGGGTACATGACAGCAATGACCCGATGGTGGCTGATCAAGGATGGTGGTGGCAGAGTTGGGAGAGGGGTCTGGAGAAGAGCTAATGAAGCTCTCTTCTTTATAGCAGAGTGTGAGTGGGGGGTGGAAGAGGAAGCAGTGACAAGGACACTGAAAATGGACGGAGAAAGACAAGTAACTACTTGGTAATTTTGTCAACAGCTAGAGAAAATTGGATGGATTTGAGGTTCTGTATGAGACCAAGGTTAGGCCCAGAGAAGCTCTTTACCTATACCTTGGCTCCCTCTCTGTGTTGTCGATTGCCACCTCCAGATCCCTTGCACTAGCATATTGTACAATTATGAAAACCCTGAGTTCCCTTTCTCTGACTCAGTTTCCAGTCCATGGAATATGAAGATAACATCAAGGCTAATATCTCTGCTCCCTACCTCCATGCCTTCCGCCCCTTTTAGTTCTATAAGGCTTCCTTTACCATTTACACAGGGGACCAAATGAAATTTCAGCTCATCATTCAAATTTTCCCAAGCCATCTGCTTCCTGCTGGTCTAGTGGCCTAGACTTAACGAAAGGCTTTTCATCAAAGGGATCTCTAACATGGAATTGGGATGAGGCCTCTGTTGCCGACAGTATCCTAGGCTTGCTTGAGGAGCACATACGCTTTGTGGCTTGTGGGGGAGAGATCACAGAAGTGGCTTTAGCAGGTTACTATGTCCTTCCCAGTCCTCCTTCTCCCCCATGCCCTGGAATTCTCCAGACAAGGAGAGTGGAGAAACGTTCATCGCTCCACACAGAGCTCTTTCTCACCATGGGATTCCTGATGTGTTTGTTATGGACCTTAGCCTAAGACACTCTCCTGTTAAAGAAAATCAATTAGTGCCATTTATTTTCTCTCCCTCCCATCCCAGCCTTCATTGAAAACAAAAAAAGAGAAAAATAAAATCTGTGTAACAAATCAACACAGTCCAGCAAAATGTATTTCCACATGGGCCACATTCAAAAACATCTGTGCCATTCTGTACCCTGAGACCAGCAGCACATGGCTCAGGATTGTTGCTACTGTGAATAATGCTGCTGGTACCACTGTACGATTACCTTTCCCTGTCCCTGACCTCATCAATCACATCCCTAGGGAATAGTCCTAGGAGTGGAATCCCTGCCTCAAAAGCATTCGAACTATAGAAATCCTGATTGCTTTCTGATAAGATTGTAGCATACAGGGGGAGCTATGGAGTGTTGTCGAACTGGTGTGACTTTCTGTTTAGAGTTAGGCAAAAGAAGTGAATAAATTGTCATACCCTTTGACCTGATGATCTCATCACTTGGTTTATTAATTCCTAAGGAGGTCAAAGACAGAAACAAAGGCCCAGTATATGCTAAAATATGCATATTTGTGAGAGCAAAAACAGTAGAAATAAAGTCCGTGCCCGTTGATTTGGGAATGGCTTAAATTGCATCCCCCCACCCCAACACCCTGTGACATATGAATGGAAGAGAAGCAGTGGGTACATTGGAAGGAGAATTGGCCTGAGAGTCACCTCTGATGTTACTGACTGTGTGAGCCTGGACGACTGCTCTAGGAGATTCTCAGAAGCTCAAGATTGCAGAGGAGACACTGACCCACTTTATTCAAGGTTTCCTCATCTGGGAATTCCCTAGAAAAATAAGTCACAGCTATAGTTCCTATTCCTATGTCAATGCAATGGAATATTGGTGTACTGGAAGAAATGACAAATGTGAGGAATTCAGAGAACCATAGGAAGATTGGTATGAACTGATGCAAAGTGAACTAAGAAAGACCAGGAGTATTCTCTACACTATTCTATTCACTACAAGTACTACAAGAGTATAAATGAAAAAATCACTAAGGAAGTAAAATCCTGAGGAACTGAGAAACCAGTGAGGGGTCCGGAGAAGAGCTAATGAAGCTCTTTTCTTTGTAGCAGAGTGTGAGTGGGGAGTGGGGGATGTAGCAGTGATAAGGACACAAGGTTGCCCATGTGCTTAGACTGCATCAAATGTTTTTGCTTAATTGTTCCAGTTTGTTACAAAGAAATTAATGTGGAGAGGAGGGTTTTTTTTCCTTCTAGAAGCGGCTGTTATAAAGATAAAATATCATAAATGTATATTTTTTTAAAAAGATTGTACAGATTGCCACCTTTCCAGGAGTGTAACAGCATAATCTTGCCAGTTAAGTCTGCCAATTTACAGGCATGCAAATTACATGTCCTCTAGACATGGTGGCACATGCCTGGGATCCCAGCTGGCTAGGAAGGCTGAGGCTAGTGGATTGCTTTAGTCTGGGAAGCTGATGGGGTATGTTGGATAGCACCAATATGATGAGCTCCCTGGAGTAATGGAGGTTTGGGGTTGGTGGAGGTGGGGCTCCAGGCTGCCAAAGAGGTGAACCAGTCCAGGATAGAAGCTGAGAACCAAGTAGGGCAAAGCTTCTGCACCAATCAAGAAGCAGGGGGGGAAGGGGGTCAAGGCTGGGAATAGCCACTGCCCTGGCAACCCAGGCAAGACTTTTTTTAAATGGATTTTTAAAAGTACCTTAGAGTTGTTTTAGTATTCGTGTCTCCGATTATTCAAGATTTTGAGCAGTTTTTCAAATGGTTATTAATCATTTATATCTCTCCCTTCTCTGGTCCTCAATTCTCTCTTCCAGAAAACAGGACCAGTACTCCCTCCTCTTCCCTTCCTTAAAATGTTTCCCAGGCCAGTGTGGTGAGGACTTAACCTGGTTCTGCTTGGCCTGGAGGGCAGAACTGGGAACTGTTGGGGGAACATGCAAAGAAACAAATTTAGACTTAATATTAAGAAAAACTTCTGAACACGCTAAGCCCAAGTTCCTTAAGTCTTTTAAAAAAAATTTCTTTTGAGAGTTTCTGATAGTGTGGTTTTTTTTCTCCCCCCCTCCCCTTCCTGCTCCCCCTCCCTCTCCCCTCCTCTTCTCCTTCCTTCTCGTCCTCCTCTTTCCTCCTCTTCCTCTTTCTTCTCCTTCTCACTAGATCCTCTCTTGTCTAGAAGTCATGGTTTGGCTCCTTTCTAGAACACATATACCAGATAATCACTCTTTATTGTGCAGTCTTTCTTTGGTCTGGACTTGTGATTTCTAGGATGTAGGAATCTTTTGATAATGACAGTCCCTCTGCCAAACATAGATAGTCCCACAATTTACAGTTTTAGAGAGTTGTCTATAGACACAGAGAGGTTAAGTGATTTTCCCAGGTCACACAGCCAAAGCATGTCAGAGGCAGGACCTGAACACCTGTTGTTCTGACCACAGAGCTGACTTTCTAGTCACTCTGCTCTGCTGCCTTTTGTTAAGAGATGGAGATCCCAGAATCTTCCAAGAGAAGGAAGCATGATTTCCAATGGCACCTGCAGCTTTCCACAGCATAGCTCCCGGGCCTGGATCCCACTGGGTCTCAGGTTATCCATCCTACAGCAAAATAGAGTAGGGATTATCAAGAAACATTTGTCAAAGTCTTTGGAATCTTTTTTCGAAAGTCAAGAGAGAAGAAGAAATGCCATGATGGAACATGGTAGAGGGGCCAAGAGAAGGCTGGCCAGATGCATCATGGTAGACAGACTGATAATTAACCCCCTATGAACTTAGAGGCTGTTGTCAAAATCATGAGACAAGGATGTAAGTGAAAACCTTAAGGTGGCACTATGTCAATACCAGTTAACAATGACCATTCTTTTTTATTTTATGTTATTTTTTTTGCTTTTTGTAGGGGGGAGGGCAGGGCAATCGAATTAAGTGACTTGGCCAAGGTCACACGCCTAGTAAATGTTAAGTGTCTGGGTCATATTTGAACTCAGGTCTTCCTGACTCTGTGACTGGTGCTCTATTCACCGCGCCACCTTAGCCGCCCCATCATTCTTCTTGTTTTGTTCCGTGGAGATGAGACAGAAGTGTTCTTGGGACACGTTACTGTCCTGCAATTATTGATTTATATTTAGTGTTCTGAGGCCTTGGCAGAGGTGAGTAAAAAGACAGCTTTTTTGACTGAGGAAGTGTGGGGATGTGAGCTTGTCTTGTAGGCCCATTGGATGTAGGCTCTTTGAAAACACCTTCAAGACCTCTCCAGTAGAAGACAGGGCAACGGTGATGGCCCTGCCTTCGCCCTGTTCCCACATGGCTTTAGTTTCTTCTGCTAGAAGAAACTATTTTGGGGAAGTCATTCATGGCAGGGGGTTTGGAGGTTATGAGTACTTGGTATGGGGATATGTCTTTAAAACATTGTTCTTCAATTTGTATGGGTTAGTTTTACAGCTGGGTGATTTATGGGTGCCACTGATCCAGGAGCAAATATCGAATGATCTGTTTGGCATTCAAGGCCCTTCTTAACCCAGCCCGCTCCTACCTTTCCAGTCTCCTCACACCTTTCTCCCCACCATGTAGTGACACCGGCCTCCTGGCTGTTCTGTTCTGTCCCTCTGAACTCCAGGCGTTTTCCCTATGCCTGAAAAGCTCTCCCTCCTCTGCTCTCTGGCTTCCTTTAAGTCCCAACTAAAATCTCTCTTCTACAGGAATCCCTTCCCAACCTCTTAGTTACAGTGCTTTCCCTCTGTGAATTGTTTCCTATTTCTCCTGTGTATAGAGCTTGCTTTGTATATGTTTATTTTCATGTTGTCTCCCCCATTAGCTTGTAAACTCCTTGAAGGCAGGGATTGCTTTTTGCTTCTTTCTGTATCCCCAGTGCTTAGCCAAGTGCCTAGCACAGATTATGCCTTTAATAAATGTTTACTGATTGATGATACTCTGGTTCCAGCACAGTTTATTTGTGGTTGTGGAATTCTGCAGAATAGTTTGGAGTTTGTATTTATAGTCCTGGGGTTTTTGTTGTTTGTTAGTTTATGTGAGAGAGTGAGTTTCTGGTGTATAATTTGGGTGCCCTGATCGTGGTAGATTTTTTCTAGGTAGATGCTAGATTTTTGCAAGCTGCTTTGATATATTACACATTTTCTACAGTTTCCTTGTAGAATTTGCCTTGGTCACTAAGCCCCAAGTGTATAACCTTGCTCTAATTTCTGTTGGTGATGACCTGATCCTGAATTACTTCTATCTCCCCCATTAAGACTGGGAGCACCTTGAAGGCAATGACTAGTTTTTGCTTTTCTTTGTAACCTCAGTGCTCAAAACAGTGCCTGTCACACAGTAAGTAGGCAACTAAGAAATGCCTTTTGACTCACTGATCTGAATAAGTGTGAATACCCCTCCAACAGAGTCATCAGGGCGAATAATTCCTTCCTGGCAGTTTAGTGAAGTGGGTGCCCTATGTACAGGCTGTGTTGGATGAGACTTGTTCTTAGCAAAACACCCAGATGTCAAAAATCAGAGGCAGGATTTGTACCACGGTCCTCTGACTTCCAAGTCTTCCCACTGGTCCCCACTGAAAGGGAGAGGTGGAAGGACTCTTGAACCATGCCTTAGAAACCCAAGACTCTCTTTTCCAGGGTAGAAATGGAGCCTTCGTATTGTTATCACTCTTGGCATCATCTTATTCTCATCTTTCTCAATGGGATACCTATAGCAATGGTCCAGGGACAAGTCACTGTCCCGGGACTGTTCTTTTATGTTTAATGTTCTATGGACAGTCACACAAATGGATAAGTGAATTACTTTCTGTATCTGAAGTAATGCTTTAGGCCATAAGCCCATCTCTAGTAACAGACCAGACATCGAACACTACATAAACCTCATCCTTTTCCCCCATGGTTTTGATCTCCTCTGCCAGGACTCTATATGGCAAAACCTTGTATTTCACCGAGCTGGGAGACACAGGTACTTGCTATGGTGACACCTATGAAGGTTATCTGTACATTTTTATGGATCAATGTTTGTTGTTCAGTTGTGTCTGACTCTTTGTGACCCTGCAGACCATAGCACACCAGTGCTGGTCATGGGATTTTCTTCTAAAGATACTGGAGTGATTTCCTTCTCTAGTGGATTAAGGCAAACAAAGGTTAAGTGACTTGAGCAGAGTCACACAGCTAGCAAGTTCTTGAGGCTAGACTTGAACTCAGGTCTTCCTGAGTCCAACCCACTCCCCACTGCTTCTGTCTGGACAATTGTGGACAAAGACTGAGAGCGTGATGCTGCCTCTGCTCTTGCAGTTTATGATTGGCTTTTCCAGAATATTTTGGAGTCTACCTTGTAGGTTGGAGGCTTGTTTGCATCAGTCCGTGAAAGACAATTAACACTTGGCTTTTACAGCCTGCACTGATGAGGCAGTTTCTACCGTGTATCCTTAAAGAACCTACATTCTGGTTATTTCTTTTTTTTTCCTTCCTCACTTCTCTGTCTCTGTTTGTCTCTCTCTGTCCCTATCTCTCTTTGTCTTCCTGTCTCTCTGTCTCCCCGTCTCTCTCTCTGTCTTTGATCTCTGTCTATCTGTCTGTCTCTGTTTCCGTTTATGTCTCTGTTTCTCTGTCTCTGTCTCTCTTGTCTTGTTTCTGTCTGTCTCACTGTCTTTGTCTCTCTGTCTCTCCATCTCCCTTTCTTTGTCTCTGTCTGTGTTTCTCTGTCTGTCTCTCTCTCTCCCCACCCCCATCTTTTGGATGGTGTTCAGAATACACTGCTCCCCTCTCATTGGTTTTCCATGTTCGTCCATGTCCTGTGGAGTCTTCTTTGCCCAAGAGCCTCTTACCACCATCACCACGATGATCATCATGCTGTAGATCCTGTCTGTCCTCTCACTCACATCCTAAGTCCTGTATAAAAGATGATGGGGCCTGAGAAGTCCCTTTCTTTCCCTCCCCTGTCCCCTTCCTACTGCCCTCAGCAGGAAAAGGCCCAGTTACAAATGTTTGAAATTCCAGGGGTTAGGGCCTCCTTACTCATAATTAGATGCCACATGCTTGAAGGTTACCCTGACCTGGACGCTGGCCTTATCTCTCCAGCAGCTTCTAGAACCCAGAGGCCTGGAGATGGTCATCAGGCTATGTCCTCTCTGGAGGTCTCAGCACCTCATCTTGTGGGAAATGTTGTCCTTGGTGCTTAGGAGGTCTGCTCAGGAGGGCTTTGCACTAGTCACTCATTTCTAAAGTGGGGGAAAGACACACATACATAGAGGCAGAGACAGTGAGAGACAGAGAGGGAGAAGGAGAGGGGGAGAGAGAGACAGAGACAGAGAGAGAAGCAGATAATAACAACCAGCATTTCAATAGTATTTTATAGTTGACTAAGTGCATTGTAAACATCACTCCATTTTAGCAGATGGTCTATACTGGATGAGTCATTGAAGGATGTGGCATGTTGGCCCTGCTGTGTGACCGTGGTCCACTGTCTTCCTTTCTCTGGGTCTCATGTTCTTCTTTATAATGAAGGCTTTGTCTGTGTAATTTCTGGGTCCTTCCATTACTAACATTTCAAGGTCTCCTCCATCTCATGTTCCTATCCCTGGGGTTGTGTCCTCCAGGGCCAGCCTGAGGCCAAATCATGAACCAAGCAAATTTTGCCCCTGGGAGTATCCTTCCTTCCTCCCTTCCTCCCTCCCTTCCTCCTTCCCTTCCTCCCTCCCTTTCTTCCTCCCTCCCTCCCTTCCTTACTTCCTTCCTTCCTTTCTTCCTTCCTTCCTTCCTTCCCTTCCTCCCTCCCTCCTTCCCTTTCTTCCCTCCTTCCTTCCTTCCTTCCTTCCTTCCTTCCTTCCTTCCTTCCCTGTTCTCCTTCTTCCATGGGGCCTTATGCCCTTGGCCTTCCATAGACTCATAAAGGATTATAGCTCTGGAGCCTCTGGGTTCTAGAAGCTGCTGGAGAGGTACCGTCAGGGTCCAAGTCAGGGCAGCCTCCAAGCATGTGGCATCTAACTATGAATAAGGAGGCCCTAATTCCTGAAAGTTCATTTAACAAAGTCCCCTCAGTGGAAAATCAAGAAAAATCAAGGCTCAGGGAGCCTGTGACTTGCCTTAGATCACAGTATGTGTAAGAGGCAGTATTTGAACCCAGGACTCTGTGCACTATAACACATCAGAGAATTCTGCATTCAGCAGGAGCCTTAGAGGTCCAGCCCCAACCTGAAGCCTGATTCCCCTGTACAATGTCCCTGACAATGCCTGGCCCATAATAAGTGCTTGAAAGGGCTTTTTTCCTCCATCCTTTCATTGACACTTAACCATCTTCCTTCTCTTCCTCTCCCTCTCATGTCAGTAACCTAGAATTTCTTGGGTGCTAGAAGCCCCCTTCATGCCCCACACATCAGCAGTCTATCATTTACTATCTGAGGGCATCTTCTGAAGCCAGAGCAGTTCAGTGACTTGCCCCTAGCACAGAGATGAATCTGGACCCCGCTCTCCCTGACTGCCCATCTGGATGGCTCCTGCATTGCTCCCTGTCAGCAGGGGATACAAACTCTCCTCCATGACTGAATACCCCTCCGGTGGAGTCATCTTCACACACAAAGCCTTCCAGCCTGTTTGGGTGATTTACCTAAAGTGGGTGTCATGTGTCTGGACTGTGTGGACAGGCCTGCTCCAAAACATCGGTGATGGCCATGATGAGTTCATCACTGAGCACTCTAGCTGAGTCACTACAGACATTATCCCAGAAGCCACCAGCACTTTATAGACAGAGGAAGAAAAGTGATTATTAGCCTACAGCTACTTGAGAGGGAGGGGTGGGTGAGGCAGGGTGAGAAACTCACAGTTTCTAGTTGTTTATCTTAGCCAAATGGAGAATTTTTTCCTGGGTCTATATCTCAGAAAACTCCTTCATTTCTCTATTTTTTGTCCTTAGAAAGAGACAAGAGACTCATGGAAGACATTTTGCTAAAGCAAATAGTCCAGCAGGGGGCACTCAATTTAATTTGAGCCCAGACAAGGCACTTAGTCTTCCTCAGACTCAGTTTCCTCATCTGTAAAATGTAAAAAAAAAGAAGCAGCTGCCTTATGAGTTTGAGGCTAAAATGAGAACATGTGTCACCACACAATTCTATCATTATTTTTATTGTCACAATAATTATTGCTGTTTTAATATGATAATTGTTATATTAGAAATGAAAGCAGTATGTTTAGGTAAGAATGGGACCCTTAGGGTCCCGGGATTAGAGTTAGGAGGGACTCTTTGATGAGGTATTGAGGTCCCTGCCCATTGAAGGAGAGGCTTTCCCCCTCTCAGAACCTTTTCCTCCTTCCAGGCTCAGCTCTGGTGACCCTCCTCAACCAAGCTTCCTCCAATCCCACCCCCTGCCCAGTCATGAGGGCTTTTTCCCTTCCCAGATTCTCTTGTACTTGTATGTATACATGGCGTCTCCCCCATAGAATATAACCTTCTCGAAGGCAGGGACTGTGTTCCTTTTGTCCCAGTGCCTTGCACAGTATAGGACCACAGGGTAGGGAGTCAAATCAGAGGCAGGATTCAAACCCAAGTCCCCTTGTTCCTGAGCCAACCTCTTTATCCTGGGATCTTCTGCTTCTGAGCATGCACTTAGTAGGGACTGAATAAGTGTTGGTTGTATCACGTTATGGAAATTGTGCCCTGGAGAAGCGATAACTGTCCCTAGTTTCTATCAAGGCTTCACTCAAGTGTTATCACCAGTACAATGGATAGAGTGCTGGGCCTGAAGTCAGGAAGACCAGAATTCAAATCTAGCTTCAGAGACTTCCTAGTTGCGTGACCTTGGATAGGTCTTTTCATCTTTGCCTCAGTTTCCTGAACTGTGAAATGGGGATTAGTAATAGTACCAACCTCCCAAGGTTGCTCTGAGGATCAAATCTTAACAGGGTGCCTGGCACATAAAAGATACTTAACTTCTGGTTAGTTGATTGACTGATACCGTGGTAGAGTGGAAAAAGGGACTACATAAATGAAACTTGACTCACGAGGCAATAAGAAATCAGATGCTTTCTTTTTGAAAAGAGGAGTGACATTGAACAAGTCACTTAACCTCCTTTGGACTCAGTTTCCCCATCTGTAAAAGTCTGCCTTCAGGTGGACTAGGTAGCATCTCTAATTCTGCCTCACAGACTTACTGGCTATATGGCTCCAGACAAGTCACATCTTTCAGCCTCAGTTTCTTCATCTGTAAAATGAAGAGCTGGCTGTCGTGATCTCCAAGGACCCTTCTAGGTCTAAATTTATGACACTACTTGACTCATAGTGAACACATAATATGTGTTTGTTGACTGACTTACTGACTGATCCCGTGAAACCAAGAGCCTCTGTGTTCCAGTCTATCAGACATCTACTACATGGCAAAGCTGTATTAGGTGCTGGGAGAATTCTAAAGGAGCAGATGTGTCCCTTCTCTTTAGCTTTCATTCTAGAAGAGAAGATCAAAGCTGTCAGATTGGAGTAGAAGGGGCAGGATCGCCTGTCCACTAGCTTGGCATTTCCTCAGGACCAAGAAGAAACTGGGTTTCTGGGTCAAAATGACTTCATTTAGGTCAAACCCAAACCAAAGTCTATACATTCCTCCAGACTCAAAGAAAAAACAAAAGCATCCGCCATCCTCCCACATCCTTTCAGGTTGGAAAATGAAATGGAGAGGGTTGGGTTTTCCAGGAACCTTGCAGCATGCCTGATTTATAACAAAGGGGGCTACACAGACTTTTCCCATTATAGTTTTTGTCACCGTTCCAGCATGACACCATCCCCAAAGGGCTTCCGAAGCTAAGCCAGTAGTGAGCAGAGCCAGCTGGTTTCCCCCAACTCTCACCACCAGCACCACCCCAGGAACCAGCCCTGTTTGACCCCGGTTTGTGGGGAGACTATTTCCTGGTTTCTTTCCCCAAACTCTTCCTTAGCTCCCATATGACCTAATTCTGACTTTAGATGATTGTCTCTGCTTTCCTACTCTGCCTCCCAAACCCCCAACCATCCTGACTCAGGGGATATGGGACGGTCCCCACTCAAACTCCTGGCCACCTAACTCTACCTACCTGGGACTGTGCCTTAGTTACTCTACATTCAGATCTGGAAAAGACTTTGAAAAACCATCTGGGCCAACCCTCTGTGGAAGAAAATATACTGTGTTCTGCATTTGGGGCACAAGCCTGCCAGAGACAATTTGTATTAATTAAATTATCCTCATTCCAAGCCTCTCTACTTAGAGAGAATCCAAAGGGACAGAATGTTGCTCATGATAGTCATTTAATGGCAGCCTGCCCTGGAAAATCATTTTCCTATAAGCTTTCAGTCTTTCGTCTACCACTTCCTTCAGGGATCGTCCTTTCCACCCGGAGAAAGGTGAACTCAAGAGATGCCTTGATGAGCTGAATGAATCCAAGACATCATTCTCTTAATGGCATCACCATCCTCATCAGGCCAGGGAGGAATCTCTCCAGGGCTGATGAGGCTCTCCATTTTGAAACTGGTTAGGCCTTTGATAAGAATAACTTAGAACAATTCCAGTATAAGACCCTATTTTAGAATTGATAGAAAGGCTGATGAGAGTTTCTCATTTAAATGAAACCAAGGGCTTCCATTTGAAGTACAAACATACCTATGTTTTACATACTTTGCAGATCTAATATTGGTTACCAATTGAAGATTTATGGCAGCCCTGCACTGAGGGAGTCTGTTGGCGCCATTTTTGAAACAAGTCCTTACATCATGACTCTGTGTCACATTTGGCTTATTCTTTCATTATTTCAAATTTTTTCATTCTTATTGTATCTGTTACATCTTTAATGTTACTAACGTAATTGTTTTGGTTTTCCATGAACCAAGCCCAAATAAGATGACAGATGTAATCAGTAAATGCTATATGTGTTCTGAGTGCCCCACCCACCAGCTGTGCCCATCTCTCTTAGTCTCTTCTGACCTCCCTATTCGCTGGGACACAACAATATTGAGATCAGGCCAACAAATAATTCTACAATGGCCTCTAAATGATCAAGTGAAAGAGTCAATCCATGTGGCAGATTTCATTGTTTTCTTATTTTTAAGAAACTGCCAAAGTCACTCCAGCCTTCAGCACCCTCAGCCTGATCAGCCAGAGCAGCCATCAACATTGAGGCAAGACCCTCCACCAGCAACAAGAGTTAAGACTCGCTGGAGGCTCAGAGGAAGGCTAGCAATTTTTAGCAACAAAGTATTTTAAATCAAGACATGCGCATTGGTTTTTTAAACCATGATACTATTGCCCACTTAATAGACTATAATATAGAATAAACGTAACTTCTCCATGAGACCTCTTGTGATTCCCAGGCCCCCCACCCAGGGTTGTTCCCACCTCCAAACTAGCTTGGACTTATTGTGTATTTGTCTTATGCTTCCTTTTGTAATATGAGACAAGCCCAAGGGCACGGGGTTGTGTGCACGTGGTCTCTCCCAATAGAATGTCAGCTCCTGGAGTACAGGGCATTTCATTTTTCTTTGTGCCCCCGTGCCCAGCACAGGACCTCATACACACTAGGTGCCTAATAAATCCTTCTGGACTGATTAATGTAGATGCTCTTATAGTCCCCACTTTATTTCTGGCTTTGAACTTAACCCATCAAGTTCATTCTACAAGCATTTATTAATCACCTACCATGTGTCCGTGGATGTAGCTTGGTGGCACAGTCAGAAAGGTTTGGATTCAAATCCTGCCTCCGACACAGATAAAGACCAAAGAGAAGCCTCACCTGCCCACCAAGGATCCTTTATGCTACTGGGTCCTAAGAATCTATGATCCATTCATTCAACATTAAAACGAAACATTTATTGAGTTCCTTCTATGGACCAGGTGCTAGGGATGCAAAGACAAAACCCAAACAGTGCCTGCCCTCAAGCAGCTTAGAGTCTACTTGGACAACATAACACACAAAATACAAAATACAGGCAAAGTAAACGCAAAGTATTTGTGTCTTTCTTTTTCTTGCCAGTATCTACAGCACTTGGCACAGTGCCTGACATGCAGGAGGTGCATAATAAATGTTTATTGAATTGAATTGAGTTGTAGAGAGGGCAGAAGATCTCTCCTGTAGGAGTGAGTGCCTGGGCTTTTTATATACCCTTCTGGGGAGCCAGGGATTCTCAGAGGAAGGGAGAGAATTCTGGGGAATCCGCCTGTTCCAAGGATCAGTCTGGGCGTGGATTGTCATGCTCAGAAGCAGTGAATAGATCGGTTTGGCTGGAATGTAGACTATACAAATGGGAATGACAAAGGATAAGCATGGAAAGGTAGACTTTCATCACCACGAGGCTTGGACACAGTAAATAGCTCCTGCAGCTGGATCCTACCTGGGGAAAGACCTCCCTTCCAATTCTCATCTTCCTTGACTCTGTGATCCTGAGTTTCTACAGTGCTGTCTGTGCCCCTCACTTGGCACTGATCACTCCCTTTCAGTATATGTTTTCCACCAGGCAGGGGAAAGTACACCCAAAGTCGTCTTTTCCCTTTCCATCCATCTGGATACTATCCAAGTGGGCATCTCATTATTAAAGCAGCTAGGTGCACTGAGCACTGGGCTTGGAGACAGGGAGACCTCAGTTCAGATCCGACCTCAGACCCTGCCTACCTGTGGGACCCTGGGAAAGTCATTTAACTTCTGCCTCAATTTGTTTCCTCCTTTGTAGAATAGGAATAATAACAGCACCTACCTCCCATAGACCTTAGAGCAGTGGTTCTCAACCTTCCTAAAGCCATGACCCTTTAATATTTATATGTGGGTGTATCTGGGCGTATCTGCATGTGGGTGAACTCGCCTGGAGACCAATAGAGGAGCAGTATCTCAGTTCCTAAGACCATCGGAAATGTGTGTTTTCCCATGGTCTTAGGCGACCCCTGTGAAAGGGTCTTTCAACCCCCATATTGAGAGCCACTGCCTTAGAGTATAAGGAAGCTTAGAGATCTCATAGTTTAATTCCCTCCCAGAGGAGGAAATCTGATTCAGTTCACACAGGTAGAGGATAGCCAAGCCAAGAACCAAACCCAGGACTTCCGTCTCCAGATTTCCTTTTCACCCCCAAGAGAAACTGGGAAGGTGGGTGGGGCCAGATTGGGACTGATTGCAGGCTAAAAATTCATTGTTTTATCTTGTCTCTACAAAATTGTGATGTCAGGAGAAACAAAGGAAGGCCTCCAGCCCATTGGGTGGACCTTCTGTGGGAGGACAAGGACAAGAGTCTCTCAGAATGGCTAGGCACAGAGTGGTAGCAATTTGCAGCATTGAAAGGACTATCTAAATCGAGGCCACATGACTATCAGTATTAAAGTAATGGGGTGGACTGTATCCTCTAAGGTCAAATCAATTGAGGTAACATTTGTAAACTGCTTGCTACAGTGCTTGGCACTTAGTAGGTGCTTGGTACAGTGCCCAGCACATAGTAGGTACTATATAAATGCTACCACCTTCCCTAAGATCCTTTCAGTTCTGAACCTACAATTCTCCAAATACATTTTCCTCTGCTGTTAATTCTTCTCAAAGATCTTAGAATATTTGAGGGACACTTTAAGGTACTTCAGGGCAAGACAGTGACAGTCTGGATGTGGACCCAAGTTTGACTCCTGGCTTGGCCACTAACCAGCTTTGTGACTACAGACAAACCACTTTCCTTTTCTAGTTCTCAATTTCCACATCTGTAAAATGGGAGAAACATAGTTGTTTGTTGGGAGGAAGGCTTCATATGAAATTTGTAGACATGTGAGCTAGAATTTAAATGAGAGCTCCCAGTGGAAAATGACTCAAGTTATTTCCAATGAATGAGGAGCTCCCAATGGGCCACTGATTCTCCAGTCAAACGTTTGGTGACTAACGTCTGTAGCTGGGAGGCAGAGAGTTATAGAAGGTCATGAACAGGGAAGGATTCTGAGGCCACAGAGTCTAACTCATTTTACAGATAAGAAAACTGAGGCTTGGGGAAGAGAAATCACACAAGCAGTAAATAAATGTCAAGGCAGAATTTGAACCCAGGTCCTTTGACAAGAACTGGTACCCTTTTCATTGTGCCACTGGGAGAGCACTGGACCTGGAGTTGAGGAAGACCTACATTCCAAACTTGCCTCTTACACTTACTGGCTGTGTGACCTTGGGCAAGTCACTTAAACTCCTTCAGCCTCCTTTGTAAAATGAAGGAGTGGGATGATGTAGTCTCAAGGGACTCGTCTAACCCCAGATCTGGGAGGCCAGGATGGCCTAACAGCCCTCTCACTAGCTGGCTTCTAATGTTTAAAGGAGCCACATTCCTGGTCCTGGAGACAGCTGGGCTGCTCAGTGGATAGAGCACTGAGTCTGGAGTCTGGAGGACCTGATTTCAAATCCAGCCTCCGAGGCTTACTAACTGTGTGGCCCTGGGAAAGTTGCTTCACTCCCTTTGTCTTAAACCCCTGGAGACAGACAGGGCAAAGCCCTCCGGGAATCTGAATAACAGAAACACTCCTTATCCTGGGAGGCATTTTATCTCATTTTTTTAAAACAGTAGTTTTATTAAGGCGTTTTCTTTTTATCTCGGGGTCATTTGGGGGTGTATTTCCTCTCCCCCACCCCTACATACACACACGTACACACACGCACGCACACACCACACACACGCACACATACTACTTTAATACACATACACCCCCCAGATGGACCCTGAAGCAGACGCTCCTGGTGTCCTGACCAGTATGGCGGGGGCGGGGGCGGGTGGCCTCTCTCCTCCCCCCCCCCCCCCCCGGCCCCCGGCTATGCTGCCCAGCGGAGGGAGGCTCGCCCCCGCCCCCATTGCGCACGTCCCGCACGTTGAGCACTTCGCGCCGAGCGCAGCCCGGCTTCTCCGCAGAGCTGTCCCTCAGTTCCGCCGGCCCCACGTCGGCCGAGCTCTGAGTTTCACTGCGCTCTGAGTAGGAGCCTTCGCGGACCAAGGGGACACCTGTGCTTGGAGCAGCAGAGCAGGCAGGTCTGGGTGCCCGCAGCAGATCCCGTTCCTGGAGCCCCCAGAGCTGAGATCGGGAAAACAACGCCTTTTTCCTCCCGGCCTCGTTCATCTGGGAAGATGCTAGGGGAGAGGGGCCGGGGGCAGGGTCTGCAGGGGCTGTCCCCAGTCCCTGAGGCCTGCTGGGTCTAGACACAGCAGGCTCTAAGAAGGCCACCTATGAGAGCTCCCTGAGACCCGAGGAGATCAGGCCGGGGCAAACCAGCCCATGAGGGCCGAGCCTCGGGTCTACGATGACAAACGGGCCAAGGGGCCGCCTCACCTACAAGATCGCAGAGTTCGAGCTGGAAGGGCCCTTCAAGGCCACTGCCTCCTTTTTACAGAGGATGAAACGGAGGTAGAGGGACATTAGGTCATTTGCTAAATATCGGAGGTGGGATTCGAACCGTGGTCTTCCTGACTCCTGTGTCCAGTCCCCCAGCTGCCTTTCTTCCAGGAGCAGTGTTAGTTCAGCTTAGGGTACAGGTCCGCTACCTCTGCAGCCTGGCGCACTGAGGGCCTCCCCATTCTTCAGTGCCTCAGTTTCCCTGCCCTAAAACGCCTCCCTCTCAAGGCTAACGAGATTATTGCTGAAGTAGGGGATAGAGCCTGCGGTTACAAGATCCGGAGGTAGTACAATGGCTAGGCCAGAATAGTGGACTTGGAGGGAAGGAGACCTGAGCTCAAATGCCCTTTCAGACACCCAGCCTCGGGCAAATCACTTTATCTTGAGCCTAGGTTGTTTTTTTTGGTTTTTGGTTTTTTTTCTATCTGTAAAAAAACGGATAAAAATAGCACCGAGCTCCCAGGGTTGTTGAGAGGAACAAAAAGGATAAGATAAGGTTTGGAAAAGAAAGATTTACAGGATTCACATCCCCAGAGAGAGACAGAGGCAGAGAGATCTGGGTGCAAATTCTGTAGCTTCCAGGGGAAGCCACTTTCTGGGCCTCTTCCAGTTCCAAACCTGCTCATTTTACAGAGGGAGAAACTGAGGCCGGGGAAGGCTGTGACATTCCTTAGGTCTCCCAGTCAAGCTTAGTCTCTCTGAGCACAGTTCTCCTCCTCACTTACTTCCCTAATTCTTCTCCATCCATCCGTGTGAGACCCCTGGCACGTGGACACCTCTGTTGTGGGACTGACAGGGAGTTGTTGTGGGAGAGACACCAGAGAACTCTCCCACACACCCTAATTACAATATGCCCTCCCCCTGTGAGTCAGAGGCTGCTGGTGACTGGGACTCATCCTGTTAGAGAATCTGAGAAATTACAGCCTGGAGGCTGTGACTGAGGTGAGTGGGGGAGTCAGAGACCTGAGTTCGAATTATGACCCTCCCTCCTTTGTGACCTTAGACAAGTTCACTTCATACCTTCCGGTCTCCATTTCATCATCTGTAAAAGGAGGGGGCTGGCCTGCATGGTCTCTGACTCTCTTTCCAGTTCTAAGTCTATGATGATGAATCCAGGACCAAAGAGGGGAAGCATTTTGTCCAAGACTGCACAGCAAATCTAGAACTGAGTCAGACTCCTGACTTATGCCCCATTGCTCTTTCCCTGATCCGTAGTTGAGGCCCCTGGCCCCATCCTCACTCTACCTGTTTCTTGGGGGGAGAGTGGGGATTTCCTAGTGACTCCCTGGGACACAGGTCCCCCCTCTCCAATTTAGTGACAGATGGTGAAGTCCCTGCCTCCATAACCACAGCAGGAAACAAGGCTGGGGCTCTGCTGCTGGGACAGGCCCCATCCCCCTTCGAAGCCCTGGGCCTAGGGCTGGGGGATTTGGGATGGAACAGGTGACTTTCTATTGGGGGCTCATCCAGCAAGGTCATCACATCCTGGATGGAGTTGGAGAGGGCCTTGAAGGCCACCCAGCTCTGAAGCAGGAGGTGATATGGTCCAGAGGATGGGGGCTGAGTGTGGAAGCCAAGGCTTGGCTGTGCCACCTCCCTCCACCACAAATGGTGAGCATCCATATGGTGCTGGGTCATTGGCAAAGAGCTTTCCATGTTACAACCACCCTGGGAGGTCCTGGTTTGACAAAGGGGGAAATGGATGCTAAGTCAAAGTCTGAGGCTGGATTTGAACTCAAGCCTTCCAGGGCCTTTTGCCACCTGTGTGACTGGCAGTCAGTCAGTCCAGCATTTGATAAGGGCCTGCCATGTGCCAGTCACTGCAGAGGTCTGTTCTTTCCAGGCCTGGTCTCCTCATCTGTAAGGGGTCTGGTCTCTCTGTCTCATTCTCTCACCAAACGCAGGGTGGCTTCTCTTCTCACATCTGTCCAGCACCCGCAGCTGACCCCAGGAGACCCCAGGGGCTGGAGAGGCAGGGGTGGGGAGATCCTGAATCATGGGAACTGTAAGGAGGAGCCTCCACGATGAGCTAATCCACCTCCCCCCCATGGGGTGTTTGGGAACTGAGGACCAGACGGGGAAATGACTTGGCTTTCATCACACTGACTCAGGGCAGGGGCTTGTGCTCTCCCGCAAGAGCCCGGGCCTGAGTTTCAGCAGAGCTGTGGCTTCCCTGTAGTTCATGTGTTACAAGGGGGTAAGGAGGATTGAACAGTGGAGGAGAGATATGCACCAGCCAGCCTCCCCCAGTGTCCTGGAGCCCACACACACACGTGGTGTGGACATTTAGTGAGCACCTACTGTGTGCCCTGTACTAGCTGGGTACTGGGGCACAGGAACAGAGATGGTGCCATCCCTGCCCTCAAGGAGCTTACATTCTGCCAGGGAAGTAACATGGACCTGCCCCCACTGTCTCTGAGAGCTGGGATTTCAGGGATCCTAAAATCATTCATTTAGACTGGAAGGACATGGAAGGGACATCAGAGGCTGTCTGCTGGGGCAGCTTGGAGGTATAGTAGATGGAACACCCATCCCAGAGGCAGGAAGACCTGAATTCAAATCCTGTCACTCCTTACTGGAGAAAAGTAAAGCATGGCAAGAAGTCTGATTTGGTTGGAATATCGTGAAAGGGAATGATGTGTAATTATCTGGGAAGGCAGCATGGGGCAGGGCCTCAAACAGAACTAAAATGACCAATAGGGGCCAGTCAGCTCCCTGGGAGCCTGCCCCTGCCCCCACCCACGGTAGGAGGGGGATGAGGACCGAAAGCCAGTCTAATAACAGACGGGATCCCCAAGGGCTGCTGGGCTTCCTCTGACCCGAGGTCTTCCAGCAGAGGCAGGAGGACTCTTTCTGCCTGGGAGTCTGGTCTGGGTCAGGGCATACAGCTGCAGAGGTCCTCCCGCTCTCCTGTTCTGGGGCTGTCCCACAGTGAAGGCTCCAGGCTCAGGAAGGTTCAGCCCCACAGGGCTTGCGGGGGACCTCCTCCTGTGTCCCCCTGCTCACGTCTGCCTTCTCCTGTAAGACTCGAGGCCCGGGTCCAGGTGTTGGCCTTGCTCTGTAGGCCCATCATTTAGCATGATGAGGCCATATCTTCAGCGCTAAGTACTTGTAGATCGACTGCCCATCGGAGCCCCACGGCATGCTGGAGCTTCCGGTCAATCTGACATCTTTCTCTCCTCTTGGCCAACATGAGATAAGCACTGGACACTGTTCCAGCTTTCTCAGAGGGTCTGAGCCCATCCGGGCCTTTAAGCACTATTGCATCAAACCCAGAGTCTTCATAACAGCACAGTTTGTGTGGAGCAGAGTGGAAAATCAATCCGAGGAGGCTGCACTCGAGCTTTCCATTCAGTCAATAAGCACTTGTTAATTCATTGAGATTTCAATTCCACAGCAGTAAAAGCTAACATTCACACAGCACCTTAAGGTTTGTGAAACACTGGGTTTCATAAAACCACCCTGGGAGGAAGAAAGAGGCTGTTATCTCCCCACTCTACAGATGAAGAGACTGAGGCAAACAGTGACTTATTCAAGGTCACTCAATTGACTCAGGCCACATTCGAACTCAGGTTTTCCAAACTCCCAGCCCAGTGCTTCTATGCTCTATCCACTGTCCCACCAGGCTGCCTATAAGCATCTATTAAGTACTCCAAGGCACCAGGGGTACCAGGACAAGGACAAACAACAGTTCTTGCCCTCAAGACGTTTATATTCTACAGGCAGAGGGCACAGCATTCACAGAGACAAGAGAGGCGGCCCCTCATTGCAGCCTTGAAGAAAGCCAGGGCTTCTAAGAAGCAGAGATGGGAAGGAAGTGTGCACCTGGCAGGGGGCACAGCTTGTACAGAGACAGGAGCAAGGAAGCAGAGACTGGACAGCTGTATTTGGGAGAGGGGGTCTTAAGCAATGTTTAGAAAGTGGTCTGGAGCGAGATTGTGAAGGCCTTTAGATGCCAGACTGGGGGATTTCCCTTTTAAATTATAGAATTACAGATCAAAGCTTGGGCAGTGACTGGGAGGCTTCTTCATGGAGCAGATGAGCCAGAAGTTTCTTGGGGGCTCTTGGTTTTATTTATCCATTCGTCTCTGTAGCCTGGGGCCCAGCCCAGTAACTGGCATCTGGTCCAACTGAGTCACAATCCCTTTGGCCTCTGGAAAAGTTATCATGCAGTCTCTGAGAGGAGGCCTTCAGTGAGGGGGAGCCTCCTGCTTCCAGATACACCATGCCAGTCTGGGATAGCTCTTTCTTTAGACAATTTTTCCTTATCCTAAGCCTAACTTTGCCTTCAGAGGCTATCAAGAGGGATTGGAGGTTTTGAGCCAAGGCGTCAAGGGCCGACCTGTGTTTTAGGAATGCTAATTTGGCAGCTGTGTGGAAGGTGAATCAGAGAGGGGGGAGAATGGAAACATGGAGACCAGGTAGAAAGGAGGTAGTAGCCAGTCCAGACAACAGATAAGGAGACCCTGTCTGTCCCCTAGAACGATGCAAGCATGTTGGGAGATGTGAAATCAAGGGCTGATGTTCTTCCTTCTCTTGAGGAATGTCTTGTCTTCAATTGCCTACCCAGACAGTCATGCCCTGTGCTGGGTGCCAGAGGCACAAAGCAAGCCAAAAGCATGGTCTCTGCCCTCCAAGAGCTCCCGTTCTAACGAGGAGAGACAATGGAGAGTAAGTGGATGATCCCTTCAGAGTCTAGGCTCCGGCAGTGAGGGGGGCAGGGGGAAGCAGCTGTGCCTAGCACATGTGTGGCCTAATCTCCTGGCTTGGGAGAACCCGCTCAGGCAAACAGCAGGGCCTCGTGCACCATTTCCCACTTTTCTGGGCTGGCTTGTGGGTGGGCATTTGACATCTAACCATCAGGGGACAACGTGTCCTCCAGGCCTGGTTTCTCTTCCCGACTTTCTTGTCCCTGGTACACTTACTGATGCAATCCCCAGCTGAACTTTCAAAGTGGGTGACCTTTCCCTGTAGGCCAAGACCCATGTTTTCATCGTGCTCTGGAATTTTCAAGTCATTGGCAGATGTTAATATTAGAGATTCCATTTAGGTGGCACATCTAAGGAGTGCTATACAGCCCAGGGAGCTGGAAGTTTGCGTTTCCTTCCCAACTGCTGGGGTGAGCCTCTCTCCCTGCTGTATTGTTTCCATCTGGAAAATGGGGAGAATGAATCCTTCCCCTCTTCCAGGCCTCCCTGAGGTGTGGGCAGGCTATGTGAGGTCTGGAAAATGTCACGAATTCCTTAGAGGGTAGCCTTCTGTGAGGCTGGAGATGGGACTGGATGAGCTAGAAGGAACTCAGAGACCACAGAATCTGAGAGCCTAAGTTGTGTGACCCTAAGTGAGTCCCGTGCCCTCTCTGGGGAATCTGAGAAATGAGGGGGCTGGCCTGGGTAGCCTCTGAGGTCTCTTACAGCTTGAAATCTACAATCCCATGAGCCTGTTCAGTCCCTTTATCTGAGGTAAGATTCAAACTCAGGTTCTCTGACTTTAAAACTGGTTTTCTTTCTACTCTACTGTGCTTCTGTGAATGTAAAAGGCCATGATTTGTCCTAATGGGGGAAAAGAAAACAAGATTTGTGGGTTTGTTCAATCTCGAGGATGGGCCAACTGCCTCAGGCAGTGTCCCAGCTACCAGGCTCCACTTTTAAAGGGTGCAAGGGGGGCACGTTGCCTTGTTCTAAAATACAAGGTTTTTTTTAACCTTCTCTTCATTTCTCAAAGTGAGTCTTGAACCAGATCCCAGCACATGTGGGTTTGTGAGGCCATGGGAGGGATTCCACAGCAGTGAAGTCAGGGGGAAAGCTATGTGGCTTTTTTTTTTTTTTTTTGGACAAAGAAGTCTCCTAGAAGTAGCTGATGAATGGATGTTTTCCCCTTCTGGAGTCCAGGGCCGCTTGGTGTGCGTCTCCGTCCTCACGTAGGCCCTCCAGGCTCTCGGTGGCCTGACTCTCAGCTCCTCTGAACCAACGTTCCCAAAGGGAGGCGTAAAGGGGGAGAAGGAGGGGCTTGGGAGGGACCATTGTCCTCATGTAGCTCCATCCCCTCCTGTGTGCTATGTGTCGGACACAGGCCTTGCCCTCTGGTCTTTAAAGAGTGGTTGGCAAGCAAGATTTGTACACATAAAACAGATAAGTAACAGCATAAGGTGGGGTGAGAGGTTTAGGGACAATGTGAGTGAGGAGGAGACAGAAAGTACCCTGGGAATGGAAGCAGAACTAGGGTGAGGTGATAGGGCTACTGGCCCAAGGAAGAAAATTTCGAGGGTGCTGAAAGCACCTTCCAGTGATGGCATGCCCCAGAGTAGCCAGTCCTTCTTTACTGTGAATTCTCATTAAAGTTAGTGCCTTCCCTCTGAAATTATCTCCAATATGCATCTCTTTTGCACACAGTCATTTGCATATTTTCTTCCCCATGAGACTATGAGCTCCTTGAGAGCAGGTACTGTCTTTTGCCTTGCTTCATATATCTATCCTCAACACTTGGCACATAGTAGGGACTTAATAATTGCTGATTGATTGACTGATTGGAAATCTTATGGTGTCCAGTGGCCTGTTTCCTTTTCCTTGGAAGTTGTGTTGAAAGTGTACTCACCCCCCTCCTCCTACCACTTGCCATAAGAGTAAAAATTGCTAGTAATGGCTCTGCATGGTGGACAGGGGAGGGTCAAAGAGGAAGATCTTGGGTGAGGCAGCTTGGTCCAGGAGACAAAACACTGGATTTGGAGTCAGGGACCTGAGTTCAAATTTTAGTTCTGATTCTTGCTACTTTGAATAAATGATTTGATCTCTCTGGGACTCAGTTTCCTTATCTGCAAAGTGGAGCTATTCAGTTGTTTTTCAGTCATGTCTGACTCTTTGTGACCCCATTTGGGGTTTTCTCAGCAGAGTTACTGAAGTGGTTTGCCATTTTCTTCTCCAGCTCCATTCACAGATGAGGAAACTGAGGCAAATAGGGTTATCTGACTTGTCCAGGATCATACAGCTAGTAAGTGTATGAGGTTGGATTTGATTCCAGAACTGATACACCATCCCCTGCAGCGCCACCTAGTGGCCCCATAGTGGGGAGATGTAAACTAAAACTTTTGAGGTCCCTGCATCTCTAGTCTGTGCAGGCTGGAAGAGTCAGGGTGGGCTTCCTGGAAAAGCTGGACCTTGAAGGCTGGCAAGGATTGAGCAAAACAGAGACCCCTCAAATGGGGAGAAGTGTATAAGCATAGCCTGCTCTCCTTGACTTTTTTCCTAAATGTTGATACTGTTTTAACATCAGCATCATCTCCCTTCATGTCACTTCCCCTCTGTCACTCAGACAGCATGAATTTATATCAAGAAGAAAAAAGAAAGAGAAAGAAAAGCAGTTCACCAAAACTAACCAACACATCAGCAATGGTGAAGTGTATATTCAGTATTCCACATCCATAGTCCCCCACTTTGGCAAAGACAGGAGAGAGATGCATTCTCTTTATCCCTCCTTCTAGACGGAGTTGGTCACTATACTTAGACCTGTTAATGTTCAGTTTGGATCCACTTTTAAGAGTGGAAAGGGATCAGACATGCCATCTCTTATCCAGGTTTGTTGAAGATGGCCCCAAGGGCACCTGGTGAGTTTATGGATGACAAGAGCCATTCTGGTGGTATCACTAACTTGCTGTGGCACTTGATTAAATCAGTAATGATTTAGCTTTTTCCATGAATTGATCAACAAGCATTTATTAGGTACCTACTGTGTTCTGGGGCTACACCAATAAAAAGGGAACAGTCCCTGCTCTGGGAGGGGAGACGCCTGGGTGGTCTTATACAGAACAAATATAAAATAAATGACTTCCTGGAACTTTGGGGAGGGAGGGAGAGAGCAGCTGGGGGTGGGATAGGGAGTGGCTTCATGAAAGCAGCTTTGGATGATGATCATGACTCATATTTACATAAAGCTTTAAGATTTGGAAAACACTTTCCATGAACTGTCTATTTGACCCTCACAATATTCTAGCAGGGAAATGCTATTATCCCCATTTTACAGATGTGGAAGACTTGCCCTGATTATACACATAGTGTCAGAGGCAGGATGGGAACCCAGGTCCCCCTGATTACAAGCCCGATACTATTTCCCTTCTGCCCCACCTACAACAATCCTATGAGATGGGTATTATTGTCTCCATCCTATAGACAAGAAAAAGGAGCCCCAGAGAAATAGGATTAGGGTCACAAGCAGCAGTACCAGGTCCTCTGATCCCAAATACAGCCCTCTTTAGTGTCCTGCCATGCCCATATCTAGATATTTCATATGGGATCTGTAACCATGCCCAAGCAGGCTAGATTCAAGTGAAATGGGCATGCTGGGATAAAGAGGATCACCCAGGGATAGGAGTTAGGTGTCTGGGTCTCTCGTCTCATCTCCATCACTAACATTCTGCCACGCCCTTCTGTCCTCTGTAAAATGGCAGAGGGGGTTAGGTGGAAGCAAAAACCTGGGTGCTTAGTAAGGTCCCTTCCTGCTTCCCAGGGAAGTGACTTCACTGCTCTAGAGGGACAGCTCCCCCACAACTTCTGAGACCACCTTTAGTCTGGGTCCTCCTGGGTCAGGCTTGGATTGCCCCAGCCACTCACTGTCCCCTTCTACTCCCAGGCCCCCAGTCTTTCCTCTTTACCTTTGGGATCAACATTCACAGCTCCTTCAGAGGGAGAATGAGCCTAGCATGGTGGAGGGTGAGAAAGGGGAGCAGCTTTGTCGGTTGCTCTTGTCCTCTCCTTAGGAAGCAGTCTGGGACTGGAGCAAAGCTGGGGTTGGGGAATGATGTCAAAAACCAGCACCTTTCCCTATTGCCCATTTCGCTCTGTAACTCTCGCTCCCGCCCTCCAGAGGTGGGAAGGGGCTGTAGGCAGATGGCCAATGGGCAGGCAGGGTGGTCACCTGGTGCTCAGGCTTGGCTCCCCAGGGCTCACCAGGTGTCTTGGCTGATGGGAGGAAATGTAAGAAGAGGCTTTGCAGACCTGAAAAAACATAATCCTGCCAATGGCGACCTTCCTTCCGCTCAGTGTGCTAGAGAAGTGGGACCAAACACCAGCGTTCCTGGGATGACATATTTTCCACGGCCATGTGGGTCTGCCCTGAAACCGATGAAATGATGCCTTGTGAAGCCAAGCTGACACTCTGATTTATGGAGCTGGGGCGAGAATAGACAGGCTTTGCTCTGGGCACCCAGACAGTGGTTTTCTTCAACCCTGTGGGCTCCGAAAAATGATTTGCATGTTGGTCAGGCTGGGAGCAGCTGTCACTGGGCCCCCTGTTTAACTGTCCTCTTCATCCCGTTCCCAATAACCACCCCTGAGCTGCACGTCTGACCATCTCTGCCACACCATCCCCCTCAGGCTGCCTCCTTGCCCTGGGATGCTCCAAGGTCTGAGATCTCCTTCTGCTAGCCGGTGGTTCTTGGATCAACAATCAAAAATTTGTTTTATTGATAAGGAGACAGATGCCAAGGTGCTGGGCACGTAGTCAATGCTTAATAAAAGTGTATTGACTTGATGCCCATCAAGGTGAAGTGACTTGCTTAATTTAAGGTCACATAGACAATAAATGGCACATCTGGGATTGGAACCCGAGTCCCATGGCTCTAAATTCAGTGCTCTTTTAGTTTGTAAAAGATTGAATCTGTGACATCATTTAGGGAACTCCCAGTGGGGGCACACCATCAATGCAGATCTGCAATTTTGAGAGCTCACCATAATGAACCCCACCCAGACCCACCATAATGCCCTCGGCCATCTTGCATCTTACATCTGGGAAATGTAACCAAATCGGTACCACCCTCCCAGAGGCAGCAGGTAGTGCAGTGGATAGAGCACCAGGCCTGGAGTCTGAGTTCAAATCTGGCCTCAGACACTTACTAGCTGTGTGACCCTGGATAAGTCACTTAACCCTGTTTGACTCAGTTTTCTCATCAGTAAATTGAGCTGAAGAAGCAAACGGCAAACCGCTCCAGTATCTCTGCCAAGAAAACCCCAATGGGGTCATGAAGAGTTGGATACGACTTAACAAGAATAGGTGGCCTCTAAGGTCCCTTATGGGATGGCAGGGAGGGGAAACTGTGGTCTGGGTAGTCTGTCTCTATAATCAATGATCCGATCACGACAAGATTGCCTCGGGCACAGAAAGTTTCAGTGACTTGCTTAGGGTTGCACAGCCATTCTGCATCCAAGGTGGGACTTGAACCTTGGTCTGTCCTGATCCACCTCCAGCTCCATCTTCACCTCCC
The DNA here is from genome assembly GCA_028646515.1 of Pseudochirops corinnae. Classification (NCBI taxonomy): domain Eukaryota; kingdom Metazoa; phylum Chordata; class Mammalia; order Diprotodontia; family Pseudocheiridae; genus Pseudochirops; species Pseudochirops corinnae. The sequence continues at coordinate 16,342,855 of CM053585.1, forward strand.
ATGTTGCCCCTTATAACTAGGATAAAAACTTTAAGCAACTGTTGCCAGATTCTCTGCCAGGACCACTCATCCTTTGTCCAGAGCACCTTGAGGGGAAGCAGCCTGCTTGGTGGCTGGCTTGGAGGAGACCCAGGATCCCTGGTTCCCGGGTGACCCTCCCACCCCTTTCCCATGTTTCTTCAGCTGTGAGTACCCTGCATTGGGAACCCCAAGGGAGGGGGCTGGAGCCCAGAGATGACTAGTAGTGATCAGAGGGTAATTAACATTCTGGCCCCGGTTGCTTGACCTCTAAAATGGAGATCTAGCAAATTCTTACCATAGCTGGTCATTCCGAAAATTTTCCAATGGCTCGGGCCACAGATGCTCCCTCCCAGCTGTGGAAAACTTAGATTGTGCCTGTCATCTCCTGGGACACACACCCTGGTGGTACCCCACCCTGCCTTTGCTTTTATAGCCACTGCTCCCCCAACACCATAAATCTGAGGCCATCCATCATCACCAGCCGCCCAGGACCATCCCTGCCACTTATTAGCTTGGTGGCCTTTTCCAAATTCCCTCCCCTCCATGGACCTCAGTTTTCTGAGTTATGAAAATGAAGCATTGTTTGTGGGTCTGTGATTGGTTCTGTGATGATGGAAATAATATTGAGGACCTTGACATGAGGGAATATGGAAAGCTATGCCCATTTTACAGGTAGGGATACTGAGGCTCAGAGGGACTAAATAGTCTAAGTGGCAAAGGGAAGTACCAAATTCAACCCTTCTGACTCCAGCTTCAGCAATCTTTCCACTGTACCATGCTATCATTATCACCATCTTACAAATGAGATTTCAGGAGGTTAAGTGACTCGTGCAGGGTCATAATGCTAATTGCTGTCAGAAGCGGGACTTGAACCTGGCCTTCCCTGACTCTGAAGTTGGCTCTCTGCTCAACATGTCCCACTCTGTCATGACAGCAATAATATTAAGGGCCAACATGGAGGGCTGGCAACGTGCTTTTACAAGGTAAGCAAGGTTGACAAGTCGTATCTCTCTTGAGCCCCACGACAACCTGTGAGGGGGATGTGATTATTGTCCCCATTTCACAGTCGAGAATAGAGGCTCAGGGAAATTCACTGACTCGCCAGTGATTACATAGCAAATTGTCTTAGAGGCAGGATTCAAATGCAAGCCCTCTGACTCAAAGTCCAGTGCTCTTTCCACAATATGCCAAATGCCAACCAACTATATGGTCTGAGGTTGTTTGTAGACCATGAGGTCATAGACTTAGAGGTCAATGAACTTGACAGGGCATCAAGTCCACTCCATTCATTTTACAGAAGGGGAAATGGAGTCACAGAGAGAAGAAGAGGCTTTCCCAGAGTTGCACATTTAGTATGTACCTGATATTCTAGACTGATGTTTTCCTGACTGCAAGTCGAGGGCACCATTTGCTTCAACTCTTAGTCAGAGCTCTGGTTTTTCTTGTGTGCTCATCCCATCTCTCCAAAAAGACTGTAAGCTCCTTGAGGGCATGCGTTTCTGGTGGTTTTTTGGTATCCCTTCCTGGCACGCAAATCAATCAATTACGGGTATTTATTATGTGCTAGGGATACAGAGACAAAAAAGTGAATCATCCTGGAGCTTATGGGGCCCAGTTACTGACTTCCTTCCCCCAGACCTGGAATGCTCTCACGGTTCCTCTCCACCTCCCAGCTTCCCATTAAAACCCCACCTTCTCCAATGTCTTATAACTCCAGTGCTTCCCCAGGTTCATTATCTCCAATCTATCTGGTCAAGGTCTTGTTTGTATGTAATTGTCTGTGTGTTATCTCTCCTATTAGACTGTGCACTCCTCGAGGGCAGGCACTGAATGATTGTCATTGCTATTTTGACTTTCTTTGCATCTCTGGCACTGGGCAGCAGCTTCGTGCCTAGCACACAGGGGGCACCATATAAATGCCTTGGCCTGCCTCTGCCCTCTGTTTGAAGAACTACCCTGGGGCCCTGCCTGCCGTTCAATGGGCCATGCCTTCCACTGACCCCCCTTCTCCCCTCACTCTCTCTTTGTAGAACATGAACATCCAGGTGGACGACATTCGCATCCGTGCTGTCCTGTCCGCCTACCGGAAGCGCACGCCAGTGACGGAGGGCTACGTGGAGGTGAAGGATGGGAACAGCTGGAAGCAGGTCTGTGACAAGCACTGGACCACCAAGAACTCCCGGGTCATCTGTGGCATGTTTGGTTTCCCCAATGAGAAAAAGTACAACACCAAAGTCTACAAGTAAGTGGAAGCCGGAGCTACTGGGGGCTCTAGGACCTTTGGGGGATGTGGCAGTGGGAGGGGAGGATTGGAATCTGGCACCCGCCCTTCATGCCTTCCCAGGTATCACCCACCTGGTCCCAAGAGGGTAAACTGGCTGTGCAGATGGACCTACCACATGTCCTTAGGCCATAAAGCTAGAGTTGGGTTGAAAGCACTGAGCTTGTAGGCAAAGAATCTGAATTCGGATTCTGGCTCAAGCATTTACTACTCATATGACTTTGGCTAAGTCCCTTAACCGCTCTGGGCCTTGGTTTCCAAAATTGTAGAATAAATGAGTGGGCTAGATGGCTTCTGATGCCCCTTCCAACTGCAGAGCTGAGGACCCAGATGTGAGCAAGTCACCTGACGTCTTGTTCAGGATCTTCTCTGAGCCTCAGTTTCCTCATTTGTCAAATGAGGGAGGAAGCTATGCAACTCCAGAGAAAGTACTGATCTGCCTCTGTAGAGAGTTTCCTTCCTCAGGAGGTCCTTATGCAATGAAGTCACTGGTCTAGTTTGAAAAGTAATGAGGATAATTTTTGAGATCTCTTACTCTTTAACTCTCTTAAGAGAGGGACGGACCAACATGGGATCCTCACCAAGCCTTGTTTCCAGCCTGCTCTGCTATCAACAGTAGCTAATGTGAAAATAGTGCCTTCTCTTCAGGCAGCCCCTTCCACACTAGGACACCTCTTGGGGCTGGGAAGTGTCTTCTGACCCCAAATTTAAGTTAACTTATTCTCAACTTCAACCCATTGCTCCTGGTTCTGTCCCTGTCTGACCCCCGATTGTGGGGCAGGGGAGTATCAGGGGGAATAGACCTTTCCGCTCTCCCTGGGAAGTGCTCATCTCCCCATAGACAGTGAGGCTGGTGGCTGGGAAGAGTGAGGAAAGCAGCTGGCTGCCCAGCTGATGCCTTCTCTCCACCTCTCATCAGCCAAGAAAAACAAGCTTCTTCTCTGGGTCTTCTAGAAGTGTTGACCTACATCCCATATGTACAAGAACAGACAAAGATTTTCCCTCTTCACATGCATGCACATACACACACATACACATACACATATGATCACGAGCACACACACACACACACACACACACACACACACACACACACTGACTGCTCTTAGGACTGGATTGGTCAGACTCTACCAACACTTTTCTTCTGTGGATCCTTTCCCCTGTGCTCTCCTTTCCTTCTGCCTAACCAGAGCCAAGATGGGGCAGAGGGGACAGGACACTTCTTTGGAGGGGTGTGGGATGGTTTGATCAACCAGTCAATCAGCAGTCAAATCACATGACCACAACAGTAGGGATACAAAGACAGCAATGAGCCTACCCTCAAGGAGGTTATATCCTATTAGGTTATAGGTTTAGAGTTCTGTTTGGGGACAGAACTGGGAGCAGGTGGATATTATGGTGGGGAGAGCTAATTAAAGACCATGGAGATAGGGGGCTGGCCCACCTCTGAGACTTCCTGGCTGTGTCACCCTGGGCAAGTCACTTAATGTCTCTGTGCTCTAGGTATTTCTCTGAGATTACAGAAAAGTTGCTGACCAGCATTGGTAGAGGGATCTTCCTCATCTGGGAGTGCCTTACAAGCTCTATGTCCCCATCAAAAACTTTCTGGAGCTGTCCAGCAGCATGAAGGATTCTCTCAAGTGGTTGTGATGGTCTCATCACTGAAAGTCACAGAAGGATTGCAAGATTTAGAGCTAGAAAGGCCCTCACAGGTCATCTAGTCCAATTTAAAACAAATTTACATTTTACTAATCACAACAGTCTCTAGATCCTTTTGGAAAATGGTACCAGACATACAGAGAAACACACCTGGGGGAAGTGGATGTAACTCTTTTTAAGGAAGGCGTGTGTGTGTGTGTGTGTGTGTGTGTTTATTGCCGATCATTTTGTTGGTCCTAGGGAAAGATCAGCACAGTGATGCCAACTTCTTCATTTTACAGAGGGGGAAACTGAAGCCCAGACAGAGTAAATCCTTTGCCTCTTGTCATACAGCTAGAAATGCCAAACTTGGGAACCCAACTTTAGTCCTCTATGCCAAGCTCAGCTCTCTTCTGCACAGCCTCACCTTGATTCTTCATATTTACCAAAAAGGAAACTGAGGCCCAGACAGCCAAAGAGACATGATTAGTAAGTGAGCCAGGATTCAAAGTTAGAGTCTCTGTCTCCAAATCCAACATATTTAAGTGGAAACTGCATAGGTGAGTCCCTGTCTTTGATGTGAGAGGGGATTCTTTCAAGGAAAATGGTGGGAACTGGAATCAGCTGGATGACCTCACAGCCCCCTCTCTCCCCATTCCCAGTGATCTCATAAGATGAAGGACAAAGCCATTATCCCCATGTGCAAGGCCAGTCAAAACCAAAATATTTCTTTCTGGGAGAGAGAAGGACTTCACTCTCCATGAGAAAATCTTCTTGCCTTTACATTATGACTGTCGGAATAGAGTTTTCCCTGTAATAGCAATTAGCTTGGCTTGTTTTCTTCTAAGTCCAGAAAAGCCAGATCTCCCATTAGGCTCCTGAGGGAGGCTCAGTCTCCTCATCCATTTCCATCCCAGCCCTGTTTGAGGCAGGATGATGCAGTGGATAGAGTGCCAATTCCAGAGTCAGGAAGACTCACCTTCCTGAGTTCAAATCTGGCCTTAGACACTTATTAGCTGTGAGACCCTGGATAAGTCACTTCACCCTGTTTTGCCTCACCTGTAAAATGAACTGGAGCAGGAAATGGCAAAGCATTCCAGCATCTTTGCTAAGAAAACCCAAAATGGGGTCATGAGGATTCAGACATGACCGAAAAACAACTGAACTGGGCATTACAAGGTTCCGTATCCTGTGCCAGGCGCTCTTTGCTGAGAAGAGAAATGATTGACAGATGTGGAGCAAATGGAAGAGAAACCAAATTGGCATTTTCCCAAATGCCTCGCAGAGCTGTCTTCTCCAAAGCAGCTGCTGGGCTCGGGAGACACCACCCCCGCTTCAGCCACTGTCCTTGTTAAAGAGAGTGGCTGGCGAGGTGCCCGAGGGTCCAGGAGGCACTCACCACCTTGGCGCTGGCATTACAAAGACAAGTCCTCCAGCGGATTCCCTTCTTTGGGCTGTAACCGTAACAGGCACCCAGATAATAATGGTGAGAGTGATAATAATTCAGATGGTGCCTTGAGATTTGCAGAGTACTTTTCATGTATTTTAATCTCATTTAATCCTCCCAACAGCCCTTGGAGGTAGGTGCTATTATTATCTGCATTTTACAGATAAGGAAACTGAGGCAGAAAGAGGTTAAGTGACTTAAGCAAATACTGACTTAAAGGTATCAAGGACTTCCTAAGGAAGATGACACATGGTCAAAGAGCTAGAAGACCAGCCCCTTCATTTTACAGATGAAGAAACTGAGGCGGGCAGGGAAATGACTTTCCCAGGGTCATAGAACTAGTGAGCTGCAGAACCCAGACCCGCTTTCTCCAAATCCACCATTCTTTCCAACGTACCAGAGCTTTAAAGGAAGCTGGGGATTCTTATAGAGAGAGTTGAGAAAGGAGGGCATTCCAGCATGATCACAGAAACACAGAGGTTGGAGACTGGACGGGACTTTGGGGGTCATCTTGCCCAATCACCTCGTTTCACAGAGGAGGAAATTGAGGCTTTAGAAGCAAGATCACCTCCCCAAAGACACGCAGGTGGTAAATAACAAAGCTGGGATTTGAACTCAGATCTTCTGACTTCTCCTCTGGCACTAGCCCTAGAATCAGAAGGCTTGGGTTCAAATCCTACCTCTGACACTTGCTACTCATATAAGCTTGGGGCTTATCCTCTGAGGGACTCAGCTCCTAAAATGATCTTCCTAAAGCTTGGAATGCCAACCCACATATCCTCAATAAACTCCAGTGGCTCCCTATTATCCCCGGGATCAAATATAAAATCCTCTGCTTGGCTTTTAAAGCCCTTAACAACCTGGTTTCATCCTACCTTTCCAGTATTCTTACACTCTCCTCTCTTCCACATACTCTGCTCTAGATGTCTTGTAACTCCTTGAACACAATTCTCCCTTTCCCGATTCTGAGCCTTTGCACCAGCTGTGCCCCATGCCTGGAATGCTGCCCCTTCTCATCTCTGCCTCCTGGCTTTCTTCAAGACTCAGCTCAAATCCCACCTTTTACAATAAGACTTTCCCAGTCTTTCTCCCTCAACAAGTGCCTTCCTTAAGAGTTTACCTCCAACTCACCCATCTCTTGTATGTCCGGAGCTGTTTGCTTGTTGTCTTTCCTGTAGAGTGTAAGCTCCTTGAGGGCAGGGACTATGTTTTTTGCCTGTCTTTGTATCCCTAGTGCTTAGCATAGTGCCAGGCACAGAGTAGGTGCTTAAAGCTAGTTGACTGATTCATGGACAACTCCTTTAGAAGTACCTTTAAGCAGCTCTTCAAGCCTGGAATCTCCAAATGGTCCTTGACGTGGAGTCAGAGAGACCTGATTTCAAATCCTGCCTCAATCACTGGCTGTGTCATCCTGAACGGTTATTTAACCTCTATTGGCTTCAGTTTCCTATCTGTAAGATGGGAATAATAATGGCACCCATCCCCAAGGTTGTTGTGAGCATAAGTGAGATTAATTTTTATGAAGTGCTAAATAGATGGTAGTTATTTTTATTATTGTTGTCATGATGATGATGATGATGATGGTGATGATGTTGTTATGTACCAGGCACCATATAAAGTCCTAGGGATCAAGAAGAGGCAAAAACAATCCCTGGCCCCAAGAAACTTACATTCTAATAGGGAAGACTGTATGTAGGTAGATACAAGATACATCCTGGATGACAGACTGAAGATTAAAAAAGGTCTTGACTAGAGCCTTGGACCAAATCCAGCAACATGAAATTGAATAGAAATAAATGTAAAGTCTTATATTTGGGTTCAAAAAACCAACTTCCCCAGTTCCAGATGGAGGTCTGGTCAGAGGAAAGGCTGCCTACTGGATTTTAGATTCACTATGAGTCAGCACTGTGATGTGGCAACCCAAAGAACCAAAGCAGTCTGGAGCTGCATGAAGAGAGGTGTAGACTCCGGGATTGGGGAGGTCCCTCTGTTCTCTGCCCTGGGCAGACCTTCTCTGTAGTATTGTGTGTAGTGCTGTGGGCATCGCAGTTTAGGAAGAATGTTTATAATCTAGAGAGGATTTGGAGCAAGGTAAGCAAGATGGTGAAGAGACTGGAGATGATGTCAGTTGGGATCATCTGAAGGACCCAAGAGAGATTAGCCAGAAGAGAAGATGGAGGAAGTAGAGGGCAGTCTGCAAGTAATGAAAGGATTGTCAGGAGGGTGTGGGGTCAGCCCTAGAAGGCCAGACCAGGAGCCCTGGGGCATTGTAGGCTTTACTTCAAGAAACACATTGAGAGATGTGCCTGAGGGGTCTGTATCAGGTCAGGAGGAAGTGACTTTCCCTTTTGTGGATGCGAAGCCTCAACAATTACCCATCAAATATGGAATAGTGGGGATTCCATTCAAGTGTGGATGGAGAGGCTGATCACTAAGTTTTTTTCACCTCAATGATGTGTCTCTCAGATGTCATTACAGTGGCATTCTGTGACATTGCCACCATGGCATTAACTACACTGAATACATTAATGCCAATGTACTGACATCCATTTGTGAAATGACATTGGTCGGGGCAGTGGTCCAAGGGTGTATGCAGCATGTGATAATGGTCAGTGTCCCAACCTGGGAGTTAGGAAGGTCTGAGTTCAAATCCCTCTGGTGCTACTTACCAAGCCTGTGAACCCAGGCAAGCAATTTAACACCTCTAAGCCTCGGGTTTATCTATAAAATGTGGGTAGCAGTAACTGTAATACACCTAACCTCCCAGCTCTCCAAGGAGCCTCTCTGACAGTCAGTCAACAAGCATTTCTTATGTGACTGGTTCTATGTTAACAACTAATGATACAAAGAAAGGCAAAGACGTGATTACTGCCTTCAGGAAGTCCTCATTCAAATCACAGAGATAACATATGGCTGAGGTCCCTCCCAGCCCCAAATCCATGCTGAGAGGCAGGGTAACACAGTGGATAGTCACTGGAGTTTGAGTCAGGAAGGCATGGGTTCAAATCGTGTTTCAAATACCAGCTGTGTGACCTGGGGTGGGTCATTTAACACCCTTGTGCCTTAGTTTCCTTCTCTGTCAAGTAAGAGGATTGGGGTCAGGGGCTTCTGGGGTCCCTTGTAGCTCTCAGTCTCCAATCCTGCAATGAGAGCAGTAATCAGAGATTGTATGAACTCCCATTTGATGACCTCTTCCTTTGCCATTGGTGGTGACATCCTATGGAAAGAATGAGGGGACCTGGGTTCAGATCCTACTTCTGATACTTGCTTTATAGGTGACCTTGGCCAAAATCACAGCACTCCCTGGACCTCAGTTTCCTCATTTATAAAAAGAAGGTTTGGACCAGATGGCCTCAGAGGTCCCTTATAGTTCTAGACTGATGACATTAGAGGCAGCTGGGTGGTGTTGTCCATAGAGCACTAGAGTTAGCAACAAAAAGCCATAAATTTAAATCCTCTCTCCCATTCTGGGCAACTCACCCAATTGTTCTGAGACTCAGTTTCTCCCTCTGTAAATGCTGACCTCCCAGGGAACTCAAATGAGATAGGGCTTTGTGAAGGACTTTGTCATCCCAAAGTGTCAGAGAAAACTGGCTGTGATTATTGCACTGTGGTCCTATAGTCCCTTCGATGTAAGTGAAATCCTGACGTTCCCATCAGTTACGCCATGAAGGAAGGGGACTGTTAATTGAGAGCCCAACCAAAAGGCTTTTTCTGAGACAAGAGCAGTCTGGTGAGCTCCGGCTAAGTGTCTTCACTGACATCCCGGGAGACCTTTCTCTGGCCCCTGCATGTGGAAGCAGATTGGAGGGAACACGATGTTCTAAAGCAAGGAGACAAGGACAGGAAGGAGGGAAGGGATGATCCTGGTGTTCATTACAGCAGAGCCACCGGCCTGTCTCTACAGCAAGCATCCCAGGCCCAATCTCTTAACTCGTATCTTATAGACTCTAATCTTTGCTCCTGTCTCATTTGCTCCAAAGAAACCAAGCCTTTGGGAGGCAGCCCTTGGGTCACTCTGTCTTGGAGACCTGCAGAAGATCCCAAAGGGGTGGGCTAGCATCAGTCTGCCCAGGATACTGGGTAGATCCCCCAGGAAGAAAGCTATTTAGTTGGCAAGGATGTTGTTTACAATTGTTTTGGAATGTTAGAGGATTCTGAACATTTGGGGGAGAGGGAGGAGCCTGGGGAACGGGCAGAGGCATTGAGGAAGCTTATATACCAAGTACCTGGCAATCCTGCCCCAGTCTTTACTGGATGTTGCCACCAGATCAGTCTTCAAGCACAGCTTTCTTCTTCATCATCATCATCACGATTAACAATAATACTAATGTTTACATAATGTTTTAAGGTTAGCAAAATGCTTTGCAAAGAGGACCTCATTTGATTTTTACAACAACACTGAGAAGTAGGTGCCATGATTATCCCCATTTGACAGATGAGGAAACAGAGGCAGCAGGAGTAAAGTGACTTGCCTAGGGTCACACAGCTAGTCAGTGCCTGAGACCAGGTTCAAACTCAGGTCTTCTTGCCTCCAAGGCCAGTGCTCTAACTAAGACACCGCTGGCTGTCTTTTATACTATTACATGTAGTCATTTATACTTCCATGCATACATATGGTTTCCCCCAATTGACTTTAAATTTCCTTAAGGACAGAACACAGGACTAGGCACATAGTAGGTACCTAATAAATTATTAAATTAATTGGCAGCAACATGGCACATATAGTCACCTGTGTGACCCTAGACCAATCCCTTCATCTCTCTTGGCTTCTGTTTCTTCATCAGTAAAATGGGGACCAGATGGCTTGTGACAGTCCTTTTCTCTCTGTATCTATCATCCCAGGAGACACTGATTTTGTCAGCTCAAGAACCTTCGGTACTTCCCTGCTGCCTATAAAACAGAATCATATAGACTCTCAGAGCAGGAAGGGACCGCAGACACCATCTAGTTCAAACCACATGTGAATGAGAATCCTTTCATGACGTCCTTGTTGTTCATCTATTTCATTTGTATCTAACTCTTCATGACCCCATTTGGGGTTTTCTTGGAAAAGATACTGGTGTGATTTACCATTTCCTTCTCCAGCTCATTTTACAGATTAGGAAACTGAGGCAAACAGGGTGAAGTGACTTGCCCAGGATCACCCAGCTAGTAAGTGCCTGAGTCCAGAAAGATGAGTCTTCCTGACTCCAGATCCAGCACTGTCCACTCCACCACCTAGACAAAGGGTCCTCCAGCCTTTGCTTGAAGGCTGTTACTGATGGGAGCCTGCTACTTTCATGGCAAACCATTCCCTTTGGAAAAGTTTAAAGTCTATTTTTTTCCTGATGTTGGGTCCTCTGTGTCTTCTACTGTTCTGCTCCTATTCTCTCTTGTGGACAAGCAGAAAAAGTCAAATCCGTCTTTGATAGAAACGCATAGAATTTAGGACTAGAGGGACCTTTGAAGTCATCTAATCCAACCCCCTGATTTTCCAAATGAAGAAACGAAGGCCCAGAGAGGTTAATAATAATAAGCATCACAACTAACATTTAGATTGTTTTAATGTTTGCAGGGTGCTTTATTTAATCATTTCGTTGGGGGTCCAATGACTTACTTGCCCATGGCCACATGTAGTAAATTGGCAATGTCAAAATTCAAACCCAGGTCCTCTGACTCCCAGTCTCATAGCATCATGCTGCCTTCCCATAACAGCCCAGCAAGTACCTCAAGATAGCCATTATAGCATCCGTCCTCCAAAGACACCTAGTTGCTTCAACCAGTCTGTATATGGCATGAATATCCAGGAGGAGGGAGGGGCAGTTAATAGTGTCAAACAGTAACAGAAATAAGATAAAATGAGGAATAGGGAAAAAAGCATTGAAATTTTGGGGGGAGATCAACAGAAGTTGGAAGCAATGGTACGTAGCAGAGGCTGAAGGAAAAAGGAGATTCTGTTTAGCAGTTAGGAGATGTTGGGGACCTTGGACAGAGCCACTGAAGTCCTTGGAGGCATTGGAAGCCATATCGCATAGGGCTGACAAATGAGTGGAAGACGATGTAATGGACTTCTTTGGGGCAAAGGATGTGAAATCTTGGAGGGATCTTAGAATAGAGTGTCCAGGCGAGAAAGATCGTAGAATGGAGAATGCAAGAATTTGAAGGACCCTTAGAATACAGAATGGGAATGCTGGGAGGGTGCTTAGAATACAGAACTCAGGACGTCCAGACTGGGAGGGCTCTTCAAACACCATCCTGACTTTCAGGGACCATTTTCACTGTAGTCTTTGATCACTAGCATAGCACAGGATCTGTGGTAGGCATTAAATAAATGTCTATTGAATGAAGTCCCCATTTAATAAAGGAAGGACCTGAGGCCCAAAGAGAGGCTCTTTGTCAGATGGTCTGAGAAATTCCAAGCCAAAGGTCCCCTCTGCCACCCTAGCCTCTCCAGCCCACTCACTCTGTTCCTCTCCCCTTCTCCTGCAGGATGTACGCCAGCCGGAGGAAACAGAAGTACTGGCCATACTCTATGGACTGTACAGGCAATGAGGCCCACATCTCCAGCTGCAAACTGGGCAATCAGGCTGCCTTGGACCCCGTAAAGAATTTCTCCTGTGAGAATGGGATGCCCGCTGTGGTGAGCTGTGTGCCAGGTCGGGACTTTGCCCCTGGCAGCCTAACGGGATTTGGAAAAGCCTTCAAGTCAGAGGTCAGTACAACCGAGTGGGCTCAGACACTTACTGCCCTGCTTGCCCAGGCAGCCAGGAAGCCCTGAGAGGAAGGGGCTTGGGGGAGGTGGGGCTTTAGCCAAGTGAGGTCACTGGTGGAGGGGAGGAGGGAGGCCTGGGAACCTCCCAGAAACGTATTTCCCCAGGGGAAGGAGAAGGGAGAGTTTTATGAGCCATGAAAATCTCTGGTTATCATCATCACTCCCCTACTCTCAAACCTTCCATGCCTCCCAGGACCTTGAGAAGAGAGTCCATACTCCTCACATCATTCCAAGCCTTCCTTCCATGACCTTTGTTCCTTCTTACCTTTCCCACTTGATTTGTCACTATTTCCCCTTATTACACACAATACAACAGTCAAATTGAAGAAGGAAGGAAGGAAGGAAGGAAGGAAGGAAAGAGGGAAGGAAGGAAGGAGGGAGGGAGGGAAGGAAGGAAGAAAGCATTTATTAAGCACCTACTATGTGCCATAATGGAGCAAACAAATGGTGCAGTGGATAGAGCCTTGGGCGCAGAATCAGGAAGGCCCATCTTTTGAGTTCAAATTTGGCCTCAGACACTTACTAGTTGAATGACCCTGGGCAAGTCATTTAACCTTGTTTGCCTCAGTTTCCTAATCTGTCAAATGGGCTGGAGAAGGAAATGCAGACCAGTATCCTTGCCAAGAAAACCCCAAATGAGGTCATAGGACACGACCAAAACGACTGAACAACATATGCCACAAATTGCAAATAGTTCCATGTGATCCTCACAACAACCCCCCTGGGAGGTAAAGGCTGCTATTATCTCCGTTTTACTGGTGAGGAAACTGAGGCAAGCAGCAATGAAGTGACTTGCCCAGGGTCACACAGCTAGTAAGTCTCTGGGGATATATTAGAAATCAGGTCAGGGCTCCACCTACTGTGCCATCTAGCTCCTTCAATATTCACTGTTCATAATAGGGGCTATGCTAACAATTTTTTGGGTGGTGGTTTCTAGGGCAGTTTTAACGCCAATTTAAAAGGTTTGGACTTCTATTTGGTAGGTACTAGGGAGCCATGGAATGTTTGGAACAGAGGAGGCTCTATGGAAGATCTTCCTAGTGCCCCAGAAATCATCCAATGCAGGGTCCCCACTGAAAAGCTGGCCCTACTCTTGAAACTCCCAGCTACTGTCCATCAAAGGGGATGGGAGGGATCCTGCTGCCCCCTCCCCTCTGTCCCTGTCCCAGCTTGGCCTTCCTCAAACATGAACACTTTCAGCATTCTGGGTCTCACCACCCTGCTCTCATCCCCATCCTTGGTCCTGCTGAGGGCAGAAAGTGCCCAGCACTACCCAGTTCCTGGCTGCCGCTTGGGAGCTAATATCCCTGAATGGTGAACATGAACCTGTGTAGTCTGGATCTCAGTCAGGGCAACATTGAGAGACCCGAGTTCAAACTCATGAGCTGTGTGACCTTGGACAAGTGACTTACCCTCTTTGAATCTCAGTTTCCTCAAATGTCAAATGGAAATCATAACAGCACCTACTTTCTAGGTTCAGCTTTGTGCCCTCTTAAGACCGGCTCTGCCAGTACTCTGACAGTACAAAGTACCATCCAGCTACAATGTTACGTGTTTTTAAGGTTCCTTCCAGCTCTGATTTTCTTTTTTGAAGTCAGTCCATTAACAAACATTTATTAAGCACCTCCTATGCCCTGGGCCAGTGATTCTCAACCTTCCTAATGCTGTGACCCTTTAATACTCGTATGTGGGCATATCTGCATGTGGGCAGACCCACCTGGAGACAGATAGAGGAGCGGTGTCTCGGTTCCTAAGACCATTCGAAATATGTTTCCCGATGCTCTTAGGCAATCCCTGTGACTCCTGTGAAAGGGTCGTTTGACCCCCAAAGGGGTCGCAACCCACAGACTGAGAACTGCTGCCCTATGCACTGTGCGAAGAGCTAGTGATACAGTCACACAAAAGAAAGACTTTGCCCTCAAGGAGCTCAGTTCTGGGGGTGGGGGAGGTAACATCATGCTAATTAGTATATCCATGTTATATACAGGGTGAGTGTAGGGTAATCTCAAAGGGGAAGGCACTAGCAGCTGGGAGGACCCAGAAAGGCCTCCTCCAGAAGGCAGGATCTGAGCCACGTCTTGAAGGAAGCCATTAAAAGAAGCGGGAGGAGAAATACTTTTCCGGGTCTGACATCCTATGATTCTCTGGTCTCTCCCATTCCCTGACTCTCCAGCAGATATCTCCCAGCCCAGCTGCTGGGGAATCCCCACCTTCTATCACTTAAAATAAAGGGGTCAAGCTGAAACCAAACAAGCCTGTCCCACACTCCCTCCACCGCCAGCCTCACCGCACCCTCTCCAGAGAAAGGCCCTCGTGGTGTTTTTCCCCCAACTGGGTTCCTTCTCCCATCCCCTGCCAGCTGACTCTCTGCCTAGGCCCCTCGGGACAGGGCCTGCTGACTTTACACTTTGCCTTTGTTATGATCTGGCCTGTAGGCAGCCTGTTGGAACGGAGCTGAGATCTGGGCTTGGCTGTGCTGTGGGGAAGCTCGAGAAGGGAAGTTTAGCCCAAACCCTGGTGTGAGCCAGGAAGTTTAAAGCAGAGATCTAAAGGGAGAAGACAGGAGTCTGTTTGCTGTTTGGGAGCCCCCTGCTGATACTTCTCAGCAAATCAGTAACAAGTCTTTGGACTCAGTTTGTCCATCTGTAAAATGTGTGTGTGTGTGTGTGTGTGTGTGTGTGTGTGTGTGTGTGTGTGAACTAGACTGGGATTCAGATGGGTGGTACAGGGAATAGAGAGGTGAGCCTGGAGTCAGGAAGACCTGAGTTCAAATCCTGCCTCAGACACTCACTGGCTCTGCAACTCTGGGCAAACCATGTGGCTTCTTTCTGCCTCAGTTTCCTCAAATGTGAAGTGGGATAATGATAGTGCCTGCCTCCTAGGTTGTTGTGATGATCAAGTGAGATAATAATGATAAGGCATCTTACAAAACTCGAAGAGTTCTAGAAATGGTTGTTGTCTCTAAGGCTTGTCCTAGCACCACCATTCTGTGATTTTGGTCCCTGGCCCCCAAGCACGATCTTGTTTTGGGGCTTCTCCAGCATCACACAAAACTGACTCAGCTCACAAGTTAATTAAAAAGGAACAGGAGCACAGCTCAGAGAAAAGAAGCCCCAGCAGACCAATCATTGGTCAACTGACAAGCGTTTGTTAAACGCCTACTATGCTCCAGGCATTGGGCTAGTCTGGGGGGTGCAAAACTAAAAAAGAAACGACATCTGCCCTCAATAGGGAGAAAACCCATGCACGCAGAGCTATGGACAAGTCACAGACGAAGCAGGTACAAGAGAACTTTGGAGGGGAGTCACCAGCAGCAGGAAAGGCAAAGAGGATTCTTTCAAGCCATAAGAGATAAGAGAGGACCAACATCCCAGAGCGGGGTCAGCCAAGCAGAGGAGTGAGGAGGCAGAAGAGGTGGCCCATGGAGTGCCTGGAAGGGGCAGAATGGGAGGAGGGGCTTCAAACATCCAGCAGATCCTCAAGATAACAGGGAGTCACTGGAGCTCATTGAGTGAGGGGAAAGGAAGATGGCGTAAAGTACCAAAAGCAAGTGTTTATCTATCGCTCAGAGGTTTGCAAAATACTTTGTGTATGTGTATAGATGTATAGATGTATAGATATGTACATACACACATATATACATAAACACGTTATATATGACAGCAAAGAGACCAAATCAGTCAATACTTAAAGAAATTAATTCAGGCTATTCAGGTCAAATACAGAAGCTGAAGCTTAAATACTTTGACCCAATAAAGAGAAGACAGGAGTCACTGGAAAAGATTCTGATGTTGGGAAAGATTGAAGATGAAAGGAAGAGGATGAGATGGAGAGACAGTGTCACGGAAACAATGAGCATGAGGCTGGACAGACTTAGGGAGACTGCGATGGAGAGAATGATCCACGCGCTGCAGAGGGTCAGACATGACTGAACAACAAGCGAACCAAAACCAGACACACACATAAATATGTCTATCCATTTACATATAATGAACATGTATATAGTATATGTTATCTCAGCATGCAAACATTTATTATTAAATACATTGCTGTATTAAATATGCAAATACATTACAGAACACATAAGCATCTATACATGCACAGGTCAAGTTACATCTGCATAAAGTACACTCATAAAGTACGTATGTTTGTGCATGTGTGTGAGAGGGACATGGGGCAGGGGGCATCTCGCTGCTTTGCCTTGATGACTGTGGTAGGGGGATGATGGGCTGAGAGGCTGGCAGAGCCAGATTTAGATTGGAAGGGAACTTTGAGCTCATCTGGTCCAACCCAGGCACTACGTAATTGAGAAAATTGAGGTGAGGAGGCCCTTGCTGAGGGTCTCATGGATAAGAAGGGCAGAGCTAGGACCCCAAATCCTGAGCTCATTTTATTTCATCATTCTGGCTCTCCTGAGATGCACGAGAACACTTGCCAATGGCCCCCTCCTTACGTACCTGCTGATCCCCTGAATCTCTCCCCAGTAGCCCAGGAGCCGCAGACTGGAGCTAGACTCCCCAGACAGTCACCTCTTTGTTACCCTCAGGATAAATACCTCTGATATTAATGGTGAAGAAAAAGGCTCTATTGAGGTTTCTGAACTCCCAGCAGGCTCCTTCCTCTCCCAGACATCTGCCTTTAGCCTCCTGGCTGAGGCAGGGGTTGGGTGAAACATCGTCCTCCCTCCCCAGATTTCTTGCATTCAAACGCAGAGTTCAACACTGTTCCAGGAGGATGTTTAACTTTGAGCCATAACAGAAGCAGAAAGTGAAATCAGCAGGGCTCTCCCCAATGGGGACCAAGCAGAAACTCAACTAGAAGAGGATGGGGAAAAAAGAAAATTAGAGGGAAAATGATGGGACTCTTTTTTTAAACAGAAAGGGGGTGGTGAGGCTGGGGTGGGATGGCTTTACAAAAATTAACTAGGGAGACAAATCAATGCAGAACATTGGGCTCTGTGTTCTGGTCCCACTTTGGCAAAGACCCCAGGCCCCTTTTTTCCTCAACTGTCAGTTGAGGAGATTGGATTTGATGCATCTCAGGGCCCCTCAAATGTGTATTTATGATCCTTTCAGCAAAGCTTTTGGCAAAGTCTCTCCTGCTCTTTGTGGACAACAAGGCAGACATCAATTAATGATGATGTGTTTAAGGTTGATTGAATGACTGGACTGGAAGAATACTCATTAAAAAAGACTGTATAGTCTGGAAAGGATCTCTCATGGAGAGCATCATGATCCGTCCTAGGTATTTTGCAGCCTAATTTGGTTATCCTCAGTACATCATAGGCGCTAAGGATGTGTTTGTTTGGCTGACTTATTTGATGAATTTTTGCCCATCAGTTGGATGGAGGCATAGATGGCTTGCTCATCCAATTTAAACATTTGAACTCAGGAAGATGAGCCTTCCTGACTCCAGGCCTGGCATTCTATCCACTACATCATGTAGCTCCCATCTAGGCAATCACTTATCAGCAATATTTTTGAGGGAATTCTTTCTCAGTTACCAATGGTGCTGGATGGCTTCTGAGGACCCTTCTAATTCTGAAACTGATTCTGGAAATTACCTCAAGCTTTTGTCAGAGCTGGGGCTAGAGTCTGGGTCTCCCAATTCTCTGTCCAAATTTCATTCCACTCCCATCATTCATCTGATCAGTGAGACCCAAGGGACAAGTTATTTAACCTCTAAAGCCTTTGTTTTCCTTCTCTGCAATAAAAGGGGGTTATGCTCAATGTCTTCTAACGTCTCTTCCTGATCTAAACCCCATGCATCTCCTCTGTGACATCCAAGAGCCTTCCCTTTTCAGCTTAGATTTCAGCTGTTAACCTGTAGGTTCAAAGTTCTTAAAAAACTTAAAATATTTTCTTTTCACCCTTATTTCATTCTCCCACCTCACCTCTCTAGAGAGCCATCGCTTGGGGCAAAAACTTAAAAAATAGAGAGAAAAAAAGGAATTCATCCAAGCCAGCAAACGCATCCTCTGTGTCTGATAGCGTGTCCAATACACCCACAGTCCCTAATTTTCTTACATCTTCTTCTGGAATCCCACTTGGTCATTATGATTATGTTGAGTTGATATTTGATCCTGTTTATTTATCATGACCCCATTTGGGGTTTTCTTGGAAAAGATGCTAGAGTGCTTTGCCAATTCCTTCTCCAGCTCATTTTACAGATGACGAAATTGAGGCAAACAAGGTGAAGTGACTTACCCAGGGTCACACAGCTAGTAAGTGTCTGAGGCCAAATTTGAACTCAGGAAAATGAGTCTTCCTAACCGTAGACTGGACGCTTTCTGCATTATGGTGCCAGCTAGGAGCTCTATATGCTCATGAGTTTTTCCATTTTGTTTTGTTTCTGTTAACGTTGTTGTAGTTGCTGTGAATTTTGTTTTTCTGGTTTTCTTGACTTCATCCTGTATCAGTTCATATGAGTCTCCCCATCCTTCTCTGAATTCTCCAGATTTGTGGTTCCTTACCATGCAATAATAACCGATCCCATTCACAATCCATTTTCTTTATCCATTCTTCGATCAGTGGGCATCAACTTTGTTCCCAGATTTTTGCTACCACAAGAAGTGATGGAATAAATATTTTGGGGGCTTATGAGACACATCTTTGCCTCTCATCTCTCTGGGTCAAAGGGTGTGGCCATCTTGGTTCCCTTGGTAGTATAATTGACTCCAACTGGCTTTCCAGAACAATTAGACCGATTTCCTCGGTCCCTCTAACATTCCCCGGTCCCCCTTTTGTGTTGGGTGTGAGCTGAAACCTCAGAGCTGTTGTGATTTACGTTTCTTGTATTCTTGGTGAGTTGGGGCAATTTTTCTTATGGCTGTTCACAGCTGGCAATTCTTCTGAGAACTGTCTGTTCATATTCTTTGAGCACATACCCATTGGGAAGGACTCTTCAGACAACTGAAGGCTGATAGCAGAATGGCCCTTTCTCAGGCCAAACCCCACCTCCCTCCTTCCTCCAGCACTGAAGGACACTCTCTCTGCAGTCACCCCGAGAACACTTGGCTCCTGCCACCCTGTACTTTTCTAGGGGTTACTGGGACTTGGACTTCTGAAGGCATTAAAGAGTGATGTCCTGAACGGTCTGTCACCAATGAGGCCTTCTGGTGGGTTGGGATTGTTGCTGTTTGTTCCAGTCGCTCGTGACCCGTCACTTGCTAAATTTCAATATCAGTTGAGTTTGGACAAGACATTGTAGGGAAAAGAGCACCATCGATGGAGCTCCTGAATCCCAGCTTTTCAGCTTCCTGCCCGCCTGACCTTGGATGAGTCTCTCTGGCCTGTTTCTTCGTCTATAGAATTTGGATTGAATTGGATTGGGTGTGCTCCAAGGTTCCTTTCAACTCTAAATATGTGATCAATCAATCAATCAGCAAGCTTTATTAAATGCCTATTAGGTTCCAAGCATTGGGCGTGCCAAGACAAAGACACTAAAACCATGCTCCAGATAAATAGCCGATGCGCCTTGAATGAATTATCTCACTTCATCATAACCCAGGGATTAAGGGACTGGAAATACTTTTATTCTCATTTTGAAGATGAGGAAACTGAGTCTGGATCTCGCCTCTATCAGGATCCCATAGCTGGTGTCAGAGGTGAGATCTGAACCCAGGTTTTCCTTGCTCCAAGCCCAGCACTCTGTCCTCTGCACTCTGGCACTGATGACGCCATGGGCTGTAAGTAAGACTCAAAGACAAGGGTCTTATCTCTAGCCATTTTCTACACTGTAGCCGAAATATTAGAGGGGCAGAGGAAGAGAGTAAGTACTTATATTGTGCCTACTGTATGCTGACACAGTGCTAAACACAAAGCATATCTCATTTGATGCTCAAACCCCCTGGGAAGTAGGTACTGTTATTATCCCAATTTTACAGATGAGGAAACTGAGGCAAACAGAGGTTAAGTGACTTGCCCAGGGTCACACAGCTAGTAAGTGAAAAAGTACAGAAGCTTGGGAACAAAAGCCCCTTTCTATTGACTGAACCCCTGGCAGGATTGGGAGGAAGAAAGGGCAAGGGAAAGGGACCCAGGAATATTTTTTTGGGGACCAGACTTGTGATATCGTTGGTGATCATTGGGGAAATGCCTTCTTTTAATACAGATCAGCACCTCTTTGGTAATCTATGGGGTCATAGTGTTGCCTGAGCTTAAGTGACACACCCAGGGTCCTGTAGCCAGGCTGTACCGAGTCAGGACTTGGCCTCGGGTCTTCCTGATGTTGAGGCTGGCTCTCTACCCGTGATACCACACTGCTTCTCCTTAGTGGTAGTAACAGGTTCCATTTTTAAGGCACTGTGATCAAGGACAACTACCCCTATTCTACAGATGAGGACACTGAGGCTCAGACAGGTTGTGCTGCTTGCCCAGGGTAACCTAGATAAGGAATCTCTTTGTTGGATTCAAACCTAGCTCTTCTGATTCTGTATTTGGAATTCCCAAGAAACACCCAATCCATCCTGGAAAAATGCCGCAGGTGTTAGTGACCCCTCTTTGCCCACTCCACTCTTCCGACCAGCCATGGCACAGTAGACAGAGCAGTAGTTCTGGGATCCTGTAGGCTTTGATTGACCAAGGCACTCCTCGTCTCCCTTCTCATCCTTCCTGGACAACAACGTGGGCATCCGTATGACGGGGAAGGAGACCATGTGTCCACATCCAGTGAGTCATGACTGAGTGACCGAGGATTCTAACAAATATCAGCCCCGTGCAAGGCCACGAATGGCAAAGGTCTCCTCGGCTCCTTCTACTGATAGTTAGCAGCAGCTAAGAGTGTTTTTATGTGACTCCAGCCAGATGGAAGAAGAGCAGATGTGGGAAGATGGGAGGCTGGGGCTCAGCAGATGTGCTGAAAGGGACTCATGTGACTTTGGTCATCAGGGGCAGCGAATTCACACCCAATTAGCCTGTTTGGTGAGCCTGAATCACCACTGAACATCCCTTAGGCCTAGAATGCAGTTTGGAGGGTGGCATCATGGGGCAGTACCAACTCTGCCCAGCTTCACACCATCATGGCCATGGCGCACCTCATTGCCAAGCTCATATGAGCCTCCCTAGTGCTCAGAGCACTGGACTTGGAAGCAGGGAGACCTGCATTCAAATCCTGCCTCAGGTACCCACTAGTGTTGTGATTCTGGGTCTATCACTCGACCTGTCTGCCTCAGTTTACTTATCTATAAAATGAAGGATTGGTCCTTGAAAGCCTCTATGGACCTCTCTGGCTCTACTTCCCAAGCTCCCTCTCCTGTCACTGACCCAGGAGGCCTGGGTGGTCTGCTGTCCATGCCTCTGTTCAAGACAGCCCTCTTTGAAAGATAAGATCCCCCCCAATCCTATGGATTATGTTGGGTTTCCCCAAGCTTCTGTTGTCTACAACTCCAGCAACAGGCCCTTACTTAACATCAACACTGTACTATACTATCTGAATTTATGACTTTTTCCAACAAGGGGAGAAGGAAAGGGAATATTATAGTACCTGTTGCGTGTCAGACACTGTCTTAAGTACTCTTTCCTTTCTTCCAATTATTATCTCAGATCCTCACAACAACCCTGGGAAGTAGGTGCTGTTATCCCTATTTCACAGTTAAGGAAACTGAGGTTAAGTGACTTGCCCAGGATCACACAGCTAGTAAGTGTCCAAGGCTGGATTTGAACTCCAGACCCAGCGCTCTATCCCCCACTCCACCAGCTGTCTAGGTTGTAAGCTCGTTTAGGGCAGGCACCACATCTCACCTAAACTTAGTCTCTCCCTGAGTGCTCAGCACAATGTTTACATGTGTCAAGTGGATAGTGGTCATCTAGTCCAAGCCATAGTGGAGGAAGAAGCTTCTGTCTAGCAGTGAGCCAACAGCCTGCAGACCTCCATGGAGAGGGAACACCTGCCTCCTGAGCAGCCCTGCCCATGTTCAGCCAGTTCCTGCTGCTGGAAAGATCTCCTGAGGGAAATTTGTCTCCTGTACTTTCTACCTCTTTCCCCTGAAAGAGGGCAGACCCCTTGTGGAACAAAGGTGAATCCCTCTCCCATATCCCAGTCCTTCAAATACTCAGACATGCTATATCATGCCCCACCTCCTCCCCATGCATGAGTCTCCTCTCCTGGCTAAGCATCTCCAACGACTTCAACAGAGGCCCCAGGGACACAGCCTCAAGGCATTTCCCTGCCCTGGCTGGTGTCCTCTGGACACTCTTCAGCCTTCAGCTTAGCTATATCCTTCCTAATGTTTTCTATGATGGTGACAGTATCAGGTCATCACAGGGACATCCCCTCTTAGTCCGAGCCATCAGGCCCTGATCTAAGGGAGACAACCTGATATTGACACCTGGGGGTTGCTCATTACTTTGGGAGGAGATCCTGCTTTATTCTCCTAAAGTCCCAAGATCTGGGGCTCAAGAGACAAGGTGGTTATGGAAAAGTCCCTGAGGTGATAGGGGTGAGGGGGGCTGCTTTTGGACAGTGAGGAAGAAAGTGGGAAGGTGTGGGGGTCGAACTGCACTGTGAGCCAGGGAAGGGACTATCCTTTAAGCCTCTTTTGGTGCCCCTGGCACTTAGCCCAGTGACCAGTGTGTAGTAGGTACTTAATAAATTCTTCTTGATCTGGCATCTTGAGCAACTGACTAGGCTCCTGGCCGCGTTCCCCCAATGCCTTCCACTGTGAAGCCCCTGTAAACACGAATTGTCACTAGCACCATGAACGGTATTGTAATCCTTATCAGCCCGCCTCAGTGCTGATGGAAGGTTTGTCAAGGGTTTGGCCCACAAGGGCAGCAAGGTAGGTGGATGGGTGGAGGGTCCTAGATGTGGAGCACACACCCTGTGCCAGACACTGGGGAATCGTGTGACCTCGGACACAATGCTTGACTTCTCCTACATCTCAGTATCCTCAGCAATGAAATGGGGGTGACGCCTTCCTCCTAGGGTTGTGGTGAGGACTAGATGAGGCAAAGGGCTCTGTGAATCTCCAAGCAGTCTATAAAGATTAGTTAGTATTATCCTCCTTTGAGAGTTGGGGGAAACTCAGTTTCAGAGAAGTCAAGTGACTTTCTCATGGTCACACAGCTTGTGAGTGGACAAGCCAGGTTTTAGATCTAGGTGTATTAGAGTGGCAGGACCTGCATTTGAGTCCCGGCTTCCTGGGCCTCATTTGTAAAATGAGATTGGCTGGGATGACCTCTGAGAGTCCTTCCAGCTGGGATGCACTGTGCAGTAGGTGGCATAATAGTGAGATGCCCCATAGAGAATCTGGCACAAAACCAGGGACGAGGGACGGAGAATGGCTCAGAGGCAGCAGGTCTCCTGAGAGGCCTTGAGACAGGAGGTACTTCTCCACTCAACAGGGACCTCTTTCTCTTCCCCAGCAACCCCTGGTACGGCTGAGAGGCGGTGCCAACACCGGAGAAGGCCGAGTGGAGGTGCTCAAGAATGGGGAGTGGGGAACCATCTGCGATGACCAGTGGAACCTGGTGTCGGCCAGCGTGGTATGCCGGGAGCTGGGCTTTGGGAGCGCCAAAGAGGCCATCACGGGAGCCAGGCTGGGGCAAGGTAAGAAGCGGCTCCGGCTTCTCCCGGCCTGCTCCCCTAGGGCAGCTCATGGACAGCCACAGGAGTCCCTCCCTTTCCCCCAAGGATCTTCCCAATCTTCCCTTTCTCCTCTCTGCTGCTCCAGAACTCAGGGAAAGTGGGTGTTTGCCTGTGGCAGCTCCCAGGAAATCCCTCTCTCCCAACCCCAGCCCCTCAAATCTCATTTTATTTCATTTTGTTAATAGTTTCTTTCTTTCCTTCTTTCATTTCCTTCCTTCCCTTCTCTATCCCTTCTCCTCCCTCCCTCCCTCCCTCCCTCCCTTCCTTCCTTCCTTCCTTCCTTCCTTCCTTCCTTCCTTGCTCCCTTCCTTCCTTCCCTGTCCTGGTCACTCTTTCCTGAACATAATCCTATCTTTCCTAAAATGTAGTGCCCAGAACTGGGTCCTGCACTCTGGCTGAAGCTTGACTAGGACAAGAACACAGAGGACGGATCATCTCCCTCCACCTGGTGACTAGATTATCATGGCCACATCATACTGAAGTCTCACTCTGAGCTTGGGAGCCACTAAGATCGAGTGTCCAAAAAGTCTCAGTGTAGTTTTCGGCTTTATTAATAATATTGATGATAATGAGCTTGAACAGTTTAAACTATCCTAAGAGCCCAGGGACACCAGGTGCACATCACATCATTAGACAGAATCTGGTCATCCAGGCCTCCTCCCAGGTTCAGTCCGAAAAGCCACACCATTGTCTGCACCTCAGCCCATAATTTTAGCCCGAGGAGGGAGCTTGCATCCTCACTGGCATCCAGCACATTCCCCCTTCCAAGCTGATGAGCTTTCCACCTCTGCCTCCTTTGTGCAAAACATCGATAAAAAACAAGAGCCCAGGACAGGGGATTCCCCTGATACTCCGCTGAGGGTCCCTCCAGGCTGAAAGTGATTCACTTATTACGTCTTTTGGGGCCTCCTTACTCAGCTTGTTCCGAATCTGCTGCGTGGCTAGAATATCATCTAACCCAGATCTTTAGCTTTCACCCATCAACATAGCCTGAGAGACTTTGGCAAACGTTCTGGTGAAATCTAAACACACTAGCTGTCGTGGTCCTTGATCTGCCAGGGGAACAGAGAGATCAGAGACTCTGGAGTTAGAGGCTATTATATTCCCTTGTGAACTTGGCCAGATCACTCTCGGAATCAATTTCCCCATCTGTCAAGGATCTCTGTGAAGGAACTAGAGATATGTAGCCTTTAGAATAGAAGACTTAGGAGGACATGAGAGCTGTGCCCAAGTATTTGAAGGGTTGGCATAGGGAAGACAGATCAAACTTGTTCTGCTCGAACCCAGAGTACAGAACCAGGGCCAGTGGCTGGAGGTCACAAAGTTAAGCTGTATGTCAGGAAAAAGCTGACAATCAGAGCTGGCCCGAAATAGAAGGGGCTGCCTTCAGGGGTGGTGGTTTTGCTCTCACTGCAGACCTTCAAGCAGACACTGGAGGATCAGTGGGCAATAGGTCAAATGGGACATTTTGGAATGGCCATAGGGGTCTCCTCCAGTACTGAGATTCAGAGATCTCGACGCACCCTCGGGCTCTGGGACAATTTGGGAAGGCTGAGATCTCCTTCACCTGGGGAAGAAATCAAGGCTAGGTTTACAAAGGTGGTGATGAGCTTAGCCAAGAAAGCTTCCAATGGGCAAAGATGAAGAGCAAGAGTGCAAAAGGTGGGAAACAGCTCCTGATTAAGCTTCACTTAATGTATCACACGCACACACCCCCCCCAACAACAACAACAATGAGGGAGGAAGCCTGGGACAATGGAAAGGTGTTGGCTGTGTTTGAAGTCAAAAGCCCAGAGTTTGAAGCTTGGCTCTACCACTCATTTACCTGTACTTCGGGTGAGTTAATTCCCCTCTCTGAGCCTCCTCTATATAATGAAGGAGGTGGCCTGGACACCGGCCCTCTGAGCTCCCAGATCAGGATCTGTGATCCCTCCAACTCCTCACCAGGTTAGTGCTGTCCCTGACTACTGCCGTTGAGATGGAATCTGGTTCCCATTACCTGTTCCAGCCTGGATCGAGAGTACAGACAAGCTTTGAAAAGGACTACCCTGTGAAGAGACTTTTTCCAAACATGAGTGCTAGAGAATAACAGCCCCACCATGCTCCAGGAGGCCCCTCACATGCCAAACATCCTTGAACTTCCTTCCCAGACCTTGCTTCTAGGAATTGCTGGGGCCGAGGGCCCCTGGCTAACAATGAGCCATGTCTTCGATTTTGGTTTTAGAAACAAAGCCCAGAAACATCTGCAACTGGTGAGAGTGAAATTTTATTGGGCGATGAGGGGCTTAGCAGGGAGGGTCCCAGGCCTGTGAGATGGGGCTGTGGTGTCAAAGGGTCATAGATTTCTGAACTGGAAAGGTCTTTAGAGATCGAGCACAGCCCCCTCATTTCACACATTCTACACGTATTTCCAGCCCATCGGAAACACAATCCTAGAACAGAATGTACTGAGCTCATTAGCCCCTAGACTCAAAGTGGCCTCGAGAATCTGTTTCACACTTTATGCTTTGCATGTTTTTAGTTTTATTTTAATTTATGCCTTTTATTTTTTAAAAATATACTCATTTCTTTTTTAAAAAAAATTATCACTTTTATTAATCTGTCCCTACCCTATCATGCCCCCTGCACTGAATAATTTTTAAAAATGAAAGTAAAGCCCTCCACACATACACGCATCATCTAACCAAGCATGTTTCTATGTTGGCAGTTCCTCTAAATGTCTCTTTCTGCATTTTAAATTCCTCACCAAGTGGCAAGTTCCATTGGCATATACTCAGTCATGATTTATCATTGCATGGATTAGCATTCTAAAGTACTTAAAAATTTTCTACCATGTTGTTCTCATTGTACAAATCGGTCTCCACCTTCAGATCCCTTCACTCTGCATCAGTCCATAGAGGTCTTCCAACTTTTCTCTGAAATTGTCCATTTCATCCTTTCTCATATCAAAGGAATATTCCATTCCAGTCACATTCCAGGATGTTTTTTACTCATTCCCCAATAGGAGGGCATTCCCTTGGTTTCCTTTTTTTTTTGCCTGCCACTTCCAAAGGCATTGGAAGCCAAGGGATCATATTTCTGGCCCAGCTTCTAAGAGTCTCTAGGAGCATGTGGAAGTTTGACTTGCATAGAAATGGATCTTCGAGAACCACCTGGGAGTTCTCTTCTTAGGACATTCTAATCCAAAGTCAAACCATGCTTTTAAGTGAGTATGTGAGAGGAGATTCTGTGCGCTCATGCTCAATGAGCAGCATCAGGCACTGGAAGTCATAGGTTGTGAGAAATTGGATCTAGAGGGGGCCAAAGAAAGCAGTGTGGTATGATAGAAAAGTTTCCAAGAGGGCAGAGATGTGGGTGAAGTAGACGGCAAACAGGGTTTCTCCAGACCTGGGACATTGCCTCATAGCTGCTAAAACCAGTCACTGAAGCTGGTTTCAATGACTGACCCAAGGTGGTCTGTGTGATGCCAGGCAAATCATGGAGGTTCTCAGTGCCTCAGGTCAGCCTTGAAGACTATGCGCTGTAGAATACATACTCATCAGCATGGGTAGAGAGAAGGTTCTCACACCAAGGAAATCACAGATTTATATCAAAATTTTGAAAAATCTTAATTATGAGAGATAATACTCTTCTTGCCAAAATTAAAAAAAAAAAACTATTTGCTTTTCCTTTTAAAAAAAACATCCCACCACTGGCGCTTACTATCTGTGTGACCTCGGGCAAATCCCATAACCTCTCTGGGCCTCTGTTTCTTCATTTGTGAAAAGGAGAGAGTTAGGCTAGAATTTCTCTTTTTCAGTTCCAAATTCTCTCCCTCCTTCCCTGCCTCCCACACCCATTGACAAAGCAAGAAATAGCCGTTAGACAGTTGAGGTCACACATTTTCTTAGTACCCACTATGTACTTGGTGAGGCCCTGGGGACACAAAAAATCAAGGCCAAAAAAAAGTCTTAGCCTCAAAGAGCTTATATTTTTTAGAGGGGAAAGGGTAGGGTACAACATACATACAGACGAATACAGAGGTATATAAAATAAATGGGAAGTCCCTGTGGGGGTGGCTGCCCCTGACAGCTCATGCAACGAGAAGGCTTCAGGTAGGAGACAGCACTTGAGCTGGGCCTTAGGGGACAAAGGAGAATATTTTCCCCTTAGTTGCTCCCCACTCTGCCAAGCCTCTGAGGGTCTTTGCAGCTTGTTCCCTAGCTCGTCTTCTCCATTGGTGGCTGGTTGCTTTCTGCTGCCCCATGGACTGGAGGGTAAGGTCCACACTGCTGTGAGAAGTCAACCATGGCTCCTCGGGTGAGAGAAACGTTCCATGGGGGCAGAGAGAAGCCAGCTTCTGGAGGGTGTGTGCAGGCTGAGCTCATTCTTTCCTGAGTAGCCCAGTTTCCTAAGGGCCTCAGGACTAGAGAACCTGGGGGCAAATCAGGGCTCCGTTTTGGGGAGGGGTCACTTCTGGGAAGAGCTAATCTACTGGGTCCTCTTCCTCTCAATGGAGAACTAGATTGTTTTATTTTTATTATTATTATTATTATTATTATTAATCATTATTATCCTTTGCCCTTTTAAGAGATATTAGCTCTAAGGAATAAGATGTGTTTCTTTAGAAGACAGAAGTACATCTTTTTTATTTTGGCAAGAAAAGTGGCATCTCTTATAACTGGGATGGACACTGAAATGATTGGTTCCAGCTGGTCCCTGAGGAGGCATCATGGCTCTGGAGAAACACAGCTTCTTTCTCAACTTTACCCACCCTCTTTTCCATATTTGCCATCCCAGGAAGAGGCTCTCAGTGCCCTGGGAAGTCAGGGCTGGGAGCCAGGCCCAGAGAAAGGATTCTGGCCAAGGACAGGGCTGGGAATCTCTCAGGGGAATGAGCCTGACCCAGGGAGTTGAGAAGCCAGAGGTCAAATCAGGGCAGTGGGTCCAAGGACTCAATTAAGTAACTGTGAACGTTGGCTCCACGTTATGACACAGTGGGTGAAGGCCTGGCTCGGAACAGGGAGAGCCGGAGTTAAAATCACGTGTCTGATGCCCAGTTAGCTGAGTTCAAATGCATCCTCAGGCAGTAACTAGCTGAGGGACCCTGGGCAAGACATTCAACCTCTGTTTGCCTCAGTGTCCCAATCTGAGAAATGGGAATAATAATAATAACAAGAGTGAGCCACGGACTTTGTCTGGGGAGGGGGGGAGCTTCTTGGCAAAGCCACTGGAGCAGGTTGCCGTTTCCTTCTCCATCACGCAGGGTGACATTTGTAAAGTTAACACAGTGCCTGGCATACAGGAGGAGCTGTTTAAATGCTGGTTCTTATCATCGCCACTATTATTAAGGATTATTTCTGATACTGTGTCTTCCCTGGTCCTCAGTTTCCCCATCTGCAAAATGAGGGAGTTGGACAAGAAGGCCCCTCGGAGGTACTTTCTGTCTCTATCCAGTTCTGTAACCCCCAGGAGCCATGTGGTTGGAGAGAGATTGTGATTTATGCCAGGGTGGACCAGGCAGCCTTAGATCCTGGAATGGTCCTAAGCCCTGACAGGGAAGATGAAAAATTCAGATGTGGAGCAGACAGTCAGGTAGAAAATTATGGCTGATGTTTATATAGTCAGTTGTTTGCAAAATGTATCATCTCATGATCTCGTTTGATTGGCCTGTCAGAGTCATGCCAGTACAATGCCTGGTACATAGCTCTGTCCGTCCGTCTGTCCATCCATCCATCTATCTGTCTGTCTGTCCGTCTATCTATCTATCTGTCTGTCTGTCTATCCATCTATCCATCCATCTATCTATCTATCTATCTATCTATCTATCTATCTGTCTGTCTGTCTGTCTGTCTATCTTTCTATTGTCTGTCTATTGTCTGTCTTTCTGTCTGTCTATCAATCTATCATCTATATATATATCTCTATCTATAGCTATCAGTCTATCATCTGTCTGTCTCTCTGTCTCTATCTGATCTGTCTGTCTCTATCAATCTATCTATCATCTGTCTGTCTATCCGTCTATCTATCTATCATCTGTCTGTCTGTCTGTCTGTCTATATTTCTATCACCTATCTATCTGTCTATTTTCTGTCTGTCTCTCTATCTCTATCAAACTATCTATCATCTATCTTTTGTGATCGATTGATTGATCGATAGGGAATACCAGAAGAATCAAAAGTGCAAAGGATGCAATGGGCAATGGAAATACGCGTGGTAAATCCTAGGTTTCTTTGTGTTGCTCACCCCTCAAAACTTCTGTGGTTCTGTTTCCTCTAGAATAAAATCCGATCGCCACTGTCTGACATTCAGAGAATGTGTCTGCCTGGCTCCAGTGTTGGATGTTCCCAGACTGATATCACCTTGCCCCTCATCACTTACTCTTCATTTCTGCCCTCTATGTGGTCTGTCTTCCAGCTTTGCCCAGGCTGCTCCTCACGGCTGGAGCTCTTCCCCTCCTCCCCTCATACATCCCTCTAGGCAGCCCAAGCTTCTTCCAAGGCTCAGTCCAAGCACCAGCTCTTACCAAAGGCTCCACATCCTCCAAGCACTTAGTATTTATGCCTGGGCAAGCCACTGAACTTTCCTCTACCTCAGTTTCCTCATATGTAAAATGAAGGGCACAATGGCTCCCGTCTGTGATGAGGATGATGAATTCCATGCTGAGGGTGGTGTGAGGGACCCTTGGACTCCTTTCCTTTTTGGTGGGCTCTTACTCAAGGATCCTCAGAAAGATGTTTTGGAGTATGTGAGCAAATAGTTCCCTAATAAGTTGGCGATCTGGCTGGGTCCGGACTCACCCCTCCCCAGCACCAGAGTCCTTTGGTTACAGTTTTGTTATCTTAAGTCATCACACTTTCCCCCATTACCCAGAGTGAGGTTCTAGGTTCTGTATCAGGAACCTAGAATATCAGTGCTAGAAGCACACTCACAGATCTTCTAATGGTTCAATGCTGCTTATCTCCCACGAGTTTTCATTGAGTAAAACCAAAGCCCCAAAGCCAACTGACTTCTAATAGTCTAGTCTAGCAAGAATTGATTAGAAACACCTACTATGTGCAAAGGCATTGGGGAATCTCATTTGATCCTGGCAACAAACCCACGAGTGCTACTGGCATTATTATTGTCATGTGTGGATGGGAAGCGAAGGCTTGCCCGTAGGCTCATGCAGATGGTAAGTTGCTGACAAACTGACAAACCCAGACTTTGCTGACTCCACATCTGTCACTCCAGACACGGGGCCAAGCTGCTTCTTCATTCACTGCAAGCAGCTATTTGCAGAAATGTTTTGCACAGTACTTTGCAAAACCATTGCCTCCAACTATAGACAAAACCTTTGCCTATTATATGGTATCCAGTGTCCCTCATGGGACACTTTCAAATTCGGGGCTAAAAAAAGTTTGTCTTTGCAGATGGATGTGTAAGCTTCCTTTTTGTAGACAAGGAACAGTGCCTGTCCTGAAGTGGTGACTTGTCTGCAAGTATCCTTAGAGCTAAGTTTGGGGCTCAGGTGTAAGACCCAAGTCAGTCCAGGTGCCAGGGAACATCTCCTCCTACTGTTTTTGTCCTGGTCTTTAAAAAAATTACATGTACTGAATGTGTTTTAGCCCTGTAAGCCCTCTCAATTCTGGATGGATGGAAGGAAGGAAGAAAGGGAGGGAGGGAGGAAGGAAAGAAGGGAAAGAAGGAAGAAAGGAAGGAATGAAGGAGGAAGGAAAGGGGGAGAGGGGAAGGAGGAAGAATGGAAGGAAGGAGGGAAAGGGAGGGAGGAAGAGGGGGAAAGAGGAGGGAAGGAAGGAAGAGAAGAAGGAAAGGAAAAGAGAGGGAGGAAAAGAAAAGGAAAGGAGGGGAAAGAGTATGTGTAGAGAAAGAAGAGCACCCAGGACCCAGCCTTGGCTCATACCCACAGTGGTTTGGAGCAATCCTGCAAATGTAACAGCAGCAGTCAGACAAATGGGGGAAGAGGCCACCTAAAGGAAACCAGGAAAAGACTGGGGTAGGCTAAGAACATTCCTAGTGTGGCATGGAGAGGGTAAAGAAGTGTCATGGCGGCCGGGGCCAAGGAAGGCACTGAAGCTCCCTCTCAGAGCTGGGAAGTGGTCAGGGGCAGAATGCAAGTAGAGGTGACAGTCTGAAGATGGAAGGCCTGGCATGCAGCCGGGGGGCAGGCACCATAGAGGCCTGGGCCCTGGAAAGATAAGGCGAATGCCCAGCCACTCAAGAATGATGAACTTGGAGTCAGGAGGACTTGGGTTCATGTCTGGCCTCTGACACTAGCTCTCTGACCATGGGCAAATCACTGGACCTCAGTTTCCTTCTCTGTAAAGGGAGGAAGTCTGACTGGGTAATTTCTAAGGTTCCTTCCACCTCTAGATCCTATGAGTCCATTTGTTTGTTCATCAGGCATTAGTTAAGTACTTTCTGTATGTCAGATACCGGAGCTACAGTGCCCACCCTCAGGACCGTGACTTCTTTTGGGGGAAAACAACATGTTTACAGACAATTAATTACAAAGCAAAAACAAAACCATTTCCAAGTGTCACAGCAACCCTCCGCAACATCTCCTCCTGGTTTTGTCATCCCCACTTTACAGAGGACAATGTTGAGGTTCAGAGGAGGTGGGTAGGAGACCTGCCCAGGGTTGTACAGTCAGTAAGGCTCACAGGTGAAATTTGAACCCAGGTTTTCCACCCACCACATTTTCCATTGCGCTGTTCTGCGTCCTGGGACCTGGGACCAAGAGCAGAATAATGACAGCGATGGAGGGGTCTTTCGGAGAAAGAGGGAAACCTGCTGTCCAGCGCAAGCCCATGCAGCTCCTCCCACTTCCTATGACCTTATCAGCTGTTTTGCTATTTCCCCTCTAGGCATAGGGTCCATCCACCTCAATGAAATACAGTGCACAGGGTTCGAGAAATCCATCATCGACTGTAAATTCAACGTGGAGAACCTGGGCTGCAACCACGAAGAAGATGCCGGGGTGCGGTGCAACATCCCGGCCATGGGCTTCCAGAATCAGGTAAGGGGATGGCCCATACAGGAGGCGGCTGACCAGCAGTGCAGGGGCCACCTCCCCAGGCCGTAGAATTGTGGGATTTGGGACTTTAGAAATCGTCTCTAATCCAACCCTCTCATCCTATAGGAGAGGAAACAGAAAGTCAGAGAAGTCCAAGGTCACAGAGGTTGTAAATAGGAAGGTCAGGTCCAAGGGGTGGGGGAGGGGAAAGGGAGGAATAAGCATTTATTTAGTGCCTGTTGTATACTGGGCACTGTGCCAAGTGATTTATATACATTATCTCAATTTATCCTCACAATAACCTTCCATGGCAGGTGCTATTGTTATTCCAGTTTACAGATGAGGAAACTGAGGCAAGCAGCGGTTAAGTGCCTTGCCCAGGATCACATAGCTAGTAAGTGTCTGAGGTTGGATTTGAACTCAGGTCCTCTTGACTCCAGACCCAGCACTCTGCACTCAAACACCTAGCTGCCTCAATGAAAAGATCACACTGACTATGGAGTCTAAGGGCCTGGGTTCAAATCTCACCCCAGAGAGTTATCACCCATCTGACCTTGGGCAAATCCTGGCATTCTTCCTCTGTAAAATGAGGTGTTAGACGAGATAGCTCCGTGATGCTCTGATTCCAGATTTAGAGCTAACCAGCGCAGGATGAAACATGACACTGCCAAGAGCTCTATACAGCCTGCGGCCAGGCCAGGAGCAGGGGAGGGTGGGGTTTTCTGGCCAGATTGGGGGGAAAAAACTAGACCCAAAATTGAGTTTTCCCAGAAGATGCAGCTAAGTGAGGGTAACATGTATTTATCCAGCAGACCCGGGACCTGATCCATCCCCATGGCCTCTGATGGTGGGTTCCTGAGTGTGAGCAAGCCATGACTTCTGGCTGAGATGTTTCTCATGTTGCACGGAGGCGGGGAGGAGGGGGGCCTTCTTGCACAGTTTCACATCTGGATTCAATTAGTAGTAATGAGAAGTAATAGCATACAATAACCTAGCACAGTGTGGTTACAAAGAGCTTTCACATACATTGTCCCATCACACAGCAGCCCTGGAAAGTAGGAAGCACACGTCTTACTGCTCCCCACTTTACATTTAAGGAGACGGGCTCAGATTGACTAACAAACATGTTTGAGATAATGTAACCAGGATCTGGTACATAGCCAAGACTGTCTTCTCTTACATTAATCTGGAGTCGCAGGATTCTCTCTGGTCCCCACATAGCTGAGTGACCAAAGAAGTAGAAGGCTGTCTCTGGAACTCAGTTGCCAGGAGGAACAAGATGATCTTTCCATCTAATGGAGAATTGGATTTCTGCTCTTAGATGAATTCTGTTGGTGCTTGGGTTGGCCAGGGAAGATGCCATGTGCCAGTCAAAGGAAGTTAAGTAGATGGTATCAGCCTATTTAGAAAAGATAAGCAACCTCCTGGAAACAAATAAAGGCTTACTCTGCCTCCCCAGCCCCAGTCACTGAACTTCAAGGATGGCTAACAGCCAGACCAGTTGGTCCTGACCGTGGCAGGGTTGCCAAGAGAGATATTTAAAACCAATGAATGAATGAAAAACATTTAATAAGCACTTACTATGTTCTGGAGATACAAGTGCAAAAATGGTATAGCCTCTCCCTTAAAAAGCTTACATTCTAATTGAGGGAAACAATATCTATGGGGGAGTGCTGGTCCAGGAAGGGCATTTTATTCTGAGAAGCCACAAGGATGGCAAATGTGGCCATGGGAGAGTCCATTGGCATTCTCCTACCAGAAGCAATCTCAGTATTAGATGCATTAATTTGATCTGAGAAGCAACCATAGTGAAGGGAAAGACAGCTGGCTTGGCATCAGAAAGACCAGGTTTCCGTCCTACTCCTCACCCATGTTGACCCTAGACAAGCCACTTATCTTCTCAATGTCCCCAGACAACTTTCTAAGATATACATTTGCAGAATAGACATAGATTTGCTTTGGTGGAGGGAGTTCCCTCACCAGGAGTTACACAAAGATGAAATCACCAGATCTGATTTTTTTTTTTTTAATGTCAAGCATCATCAATAGTCTGGGGTCTTCTTGACCTAGCAAGCTATGTGAATTTCCAGTCACTCACCAATGTGGAGAGCTGACCCCAGGTGGGAGATCCAAATCAGAGTGGCTAAACTCCCCCAGGGCCCCATGGTCTCTGGAGTCCTGTAGTCCAGAGGTGGCAATGGAAGGGCTCATGGAAAGAAGATGGCTGGGACTGCAGATCGAACTTCAAGCCAGGAAGAAAGGCAAGGAAGATTTTCCAGTGATCTGCAGAGAATGGGCTATGTCTGTGTTTCTGACAGTGCCAAGAAACATCTCTGTAAGCAAACAGTATGAGTTGCTATCCATCCTAGAAAAGATGAAAGAATTGCTGGGATGTTCTCCTACTCTCCAGGCTATCGGGGTTCCTTGGAGGAGTGGAGCAAGGATTTCCAGGAATAACTGAAGGAGGACAAGATGAGACTGAAGGCAATCGTCACCTGTGCCAGGAGGGTGGAGAACCAAAGGAGGTATCACAGATTAGGATGGAAAGGAAGACCACTGACCACTGAGA
Organism: Pseudochirops corinnae; assembly: GCA_028646515.1. Classification (NCBI taxonomy): domain Eukaryota; kingdom Metazoa; phylum Chordata; class Mammalia; order Diprotodontia; family Pseudocheiridae; genus Pseudochirops; species Pseudochirops corinnae. The sequence goes on from CM053585.1 coordinate 16,378,146, forward strand.
GCCAAGAAACAAGACCAAGAATCTTCCTGGAGAGGGGACAAGAACCAGACCATCTCAGGAAGTACCAGCCTCTTCCATCCCAAGAAATGACACTGAATTCACAGGGACCAGCGAGTGAAAGGTCATTCAATAGTGACCAGAGAAAGAAGAGGTTGCCTATTAGTCATAAACAGTAGAGAGGTTTGATCTCTTCACAGGATCCTAAGCATCCCAAAACTTGACCCACCTGTCCTCCCACTACCCATTCCTCATGATTCATATGAGGATGATGATGCTGTCACGAGGGAACTAGAAAGTTTTACTGAAAGATTATGGTGTTCTAGGCAAAAACAGGGAACCTTAGGAATATCGGTGGTATTTTCATACCAATTGCTGCTTGAGCACAGAGGAGAGACCCTGACCTCCCTTCTAGTTCTTAAATCCTGAGGTTCTGAAATTCTCCCAGTGACCCCCACTCTGAAAACCAAATGGAATTCCTGCATAGAAGCTGCAAACTATCTTACCATTTTAGTGTGTAGAAAAAGTATTTGTAGTCAAAGTTGTTGTCGAGTTCTGCCTGACTCTTCATGACCCCATTTAGGGTTTTCCTGGCAAATTTATTAGAGTAACTTCCTTGAGAAATTGTCATTTCCTTCTCCAGGTCATTTTACAGATGAGGAAACTGAGGCAAAGAGGGTTAAGTTATTTGCTCAGGGTTACACAGCTAGTTAGTGTCTGAGGCAGATGTGAACTCATGAACAGGAGGAGTCTTCCTTATTCCAAGCCTAGTATTCTACTCCCTGAACCACCTAGGTGAGCTTGGATTCTGGCTCTGCAAATCATACAGGATGGAAAGGAAAGAATCAGAGGTCCTGAGTTTGAATCCTGACTCTGATGCTTTCTACCTGTGTGACCTTAGGCAAGTCCCTTAATTTTCTTGGGCCTTGGTTTCTTCATCTGTAAGGAGAGGAAGTTGTACTGGGGTCCTGAGGTCCTTTCTAGGTCTATGGTTTATGATCCAATCTCGTTGGGGCTCAGTTTCCTCATCCATAAGATGAGAGGAGTCAGCCCTTGAGGTCTTTCCCAGCTCTAAGTGATGGTCCTGTGTGTGGAGAGTGCTTGCCTATAGCATGGATTTCTGTGTGATTTTGTAAAAGAAAAATAAGAGGACTGAGCCAGGAATTCAGAGAATTGAACTCTACTCCATCCACTGCCACTCATTAGCCATGTGACCTCGGACAAGTCCGTGGACCTCCGTTTTGTCTACATGTCAAATGAAGAAGTTGAACCATCTTTTCTAAGATTCATTAGGAAATTATCTGTTTCCAAGATTCTCAAAAACACTGAGAAGCTCGGATGGGGATATCTTAGCTACCTCTTAACAACCAGTCACAGAAGTAGAGGATTTCTGAGCATCCCAAGCTGGAAGAAGGGAGTGCATGATGGATGGACCAGAGGAAGGCCGCCATCTTTGATGTCTCTCTGGGTCCTCGCTGACCTCTCTCTCACCTCTGAGCTCAGGACTTGGCCTGACTAAGCACATGTGTGGGATTTATGTTGGAAGATCCTCATGTTTCCCTTAGAATTAACATTTGCATGGCATCACCCACCCAACAAACTAGGTTTGAGACCACGTAACCACAGCCTTATATCAAAACACTGATGGCTTTCCTGTGTGTCCAGCTCATAGGCAGGGCTTGGGTTTTCTAGGTAGCATTTTGGAAGAATTTGACACTGTATTCTTTATTCCATTGGAGCCAGAGGGAAAGGAAAATGAAGAAACCCAAGATGTTTGAAGGAAATTTCGCCCTCCTTCCTCTCTCCTTCCACCCTCCCTTGGACACTACAGAGCCTAGTGCTTCTGCCTTCCTTTATATATACTTAGCACAATACCTGGCCTATGATAGGTGCTTAATAAATGCTTGTTGATTGATCGATCCATAAAGGAAATGAGGATGAAGTCAGAGGTCAGTGGGCTGGGACCAGAAATCTTGGAGGCCCTGTGGAGCAAGCTTTTAGTTGTTGTTCAATCATTGTTCAGTCATGTATGACTTTTTGTGACCCCTTTTGGGGTTTTCTTGGCAAAGATACCAGAGTGGTTCGCCGTTTCCTTCTCCAATTCATTTTACAAATGAGGAAACTAAAGCAAACAGGGTTAAGTGACTTGCCCAGGGTCACACAGCTAGTAAGTGTCTGAGGCCAGATTTGAATTCAGGAAGATGAGTTTTCCTCACTTCTTGGTCAAGGGCTATAGAACATTAACATTCTGATTTCTAAGGCTTTCACACATTCAGTCCAATTCAGTTCTATTAAATAAGTGTTTATTGAGTGCCTATTATATACTAGACACTGTGAATTCAAAGACAAAGCTGAAAATAATCTCTGCCCTCAAGAAGCTTACAGTCTGGGGAGCCCTGAGAAAAGGCAGATTGCAAAGTTAAATGATTGCCCATGATTACAGAGCTCATGAGCATCAGGGCTTAGATTTGAACTCAGGTCTCAAGGCTAGAAGTCTTTGCTTCCGCCATGTTCCCTCTCACTAGTTTGTCCAATGCAGAGCAGACCCCTCCACACCTGGGCCTCTTGGAATTTCCTGGCATCTTCCAAGGCTCAGCTCAATGTCCACCTGCTGCAAAAAGTCTTTCCTAGCCCCTCCCACTACAAGTGCCATCCCCTCCAGTGCCCACTTGGGCCCATTCTGTATGTATCTTCTATTATATAATTATGTATTTGAATGTTGCCTGCTCCATTAGAATGTGAGATTCTGGAGGGCAGGGCTCAGGTTTTGTCTATCTATGTATATCCAGCACACAGTACCTGGCACATAGGAAACCTTAGTAAATGCTTGTCAGTTGACTGATTGATTCAAGGTCTCTAGTACGAGGTTTCTGGAAATTGGAGCCAAGTTATGGCCGGAGGAACTAGGCAACTACCTGCTCGTCCTTCCCAACCACCTTTCTTAAAATTGTATTTAATTCATGTGCTTTTAGAAATTTAAATAGTTATGTAATTTATAACCAAAATAAATAGAGACAGGCTGGACCTATTACTTCACTGCTATGAGGGACTCCCAGATGAGGGAGTTCCTTCCACTAACAAAGGCTAGCATCTTCTCTACCACGTATAATCTTGGAAAGTTATCTAGAACACTGAGAGGTTAAGTGGCTTGTCCAGGGTCACTCAGCCAATACGTATCAGAGACTGGAACCCAGATCTTCCTGCCTTTATGTGCAGATTGCTATCTACTTTGCCACATTGCTCTTCTCAGTAACAACCAAAGTCAAAGGAATGATCAAAATAAGGAATAAACTCATATATCAAGCTCTCAGTATGGCAAAGTCTTTAACAGGAGGTGGTGGATGTGGCAGGTAAAAGATGAAGTGACTAAGGAGACAAAGTCTGGCTTTTCCCAGCATATCAATTTATTAAGCAATGCATGCCAAGAGCCCAACAGCCAGAACTAGACCCTTTCCTTAGCTTAGTGCTGAGCCCTGAATTTGGGGGAGACAGACTTTTATACATTAAAAACAATCAAATAAGGCCAATTAACTAAAAAGAAACAATACATTAAGTAACCTGAGTTCTAATTGGATGAAAGATTAGGGATTTTCCAAGTTGGGAAGGGAGAGCGAGAAGGTGAAATTCTCTGAAGTCAGAGAAAGCAGTGTCCCACTCCCTCCAAGGTCTATAAGCAATCTAAGGAACATGGAAACAGTAACTAATTGGTCAATATAGGGCCAGTTTTCAGATGAGACATACAGATTGCTTGAGATGTACAATTAGGAGAAAACTCCTTGCACCAGTCTTTGGAGCTGACCAGGTTTCTGGTCAACATGAGGGGGGTCCTTGGTTAAAAGTCTCTAAAAAGCAGACCAAGGTGGTCCAGCATCCCACTTGCCCAGGGCTAGGTTCGAACAATACAATAACATTTTCTTCCAGTTCCCACAATTGAGGAAAGTTTTCTTACAAGATGGAAATTAGACCAGACCCGTAACTGAATAGAAAGAAACTGATGCCTCCAGAATTGAGTCACAAGATGGCATCAGTGTGGTGTACTCAATTTACACTCCCACTTGCTGCTCCAATCCCTTCAACTCCCCTTTTTGATTTTTCAGGGAGTGGGCAGCCCACTCCCATGGATCACTTATCTGTAAGCCACATCTATAGAGTTTTTCATATATTTATAATCGGAATGAAAAAAGTCAGGTTACAGATCAGACAACTTAAAGAGGGGTCAGTTTTTGAGAGGGGAGATTTACATTTCATCAAGGTAACCAAGAAAACTTAATCATAAACATCACGAAAGAAAAGGGCAAAACAAAACAATATTGACTAACATCAAGTCTCCTTGTATCCTAGTAACCCATTTCCAACAGACATTTAATCAGCACATTTCGAGTCCCAGGTGTCCCATGTAGTCATCTGGTCCCTGGATATCTTCTCTTGAGCATTCTGGAATTGACCTCATTCTCTGGGAAGCTCTGAAGGAGTCTCTGCTTCTCTGGTTCTGAATCATTTGTAGAGAGTCCTAGATAATTCTGCTAGTAACAAGACAATACAATTTTGTACAGCTTCTTAAAAGTTGGTTGTCCAATCTCAAAACGTCAGAGAACTTCAGGTTTTTAAAAAATATAACAATATAATACTGTTGTTTCTGCCTTTACCTAAATCCTGCACTTAATATAAGAATCTTTAAAAAGAAATTCATGAGGCTCTAACTGTACAATAAACTTCTGTCTGATTTTAAATAAATTTTTGACAGATATTTTAAAAATAAGAAAATAATTTCACCTTCTTTACAACTATCGGTGCAATTTTATATGTAAAATCCTTAATCCAGTTTTAAGAACTTATTAGTAAAACATAATCAAAGCCTGAACTTCCATGCTAGATATATTTAGAAGTCAGTCATATCTATATAGTTTATATGCACAAAGTTCTTAGGGGAAAAAAATCTAATGCTTTGCTTTCTCAAAACTTACTATTCCATTTAATTAGAAAACTTTTACATTATATCTTTGTCTCATTGCCTTATCTAATTCTCCATTTAGGAGGATATCATCCCCATATTATAATTTGAACACAAATATAGATTAAAATTATAATATTTTTCAAACTTGCATCTTATTATAGTAACTCAAAAATGTTCCAATATCAACCTATTAATTGAAAGATTTAGTATTGTACTTAAAACTTATACTGCTTACGTGCCCTTATTATAGAAATTTACTATGGAAGGAAAAGGAAGGATATAATTATAATAATGTCATATATCATAATGCAAAAAACTCCTGTCACTCTCTTTGATCCCAGGCATGAGTCATATCTGAAAGCCAGTCACATAGTCACAGGGTATCAAAAGCCAGTCTCAGGATTAACAAGGTGGAGAAATTTCCTGCTCAAAAAGGAAATAGCAGAATGGGGAAACTGAGTCAAGAGGCTGTTACTTTAGGCCATGCCAAAGTCACCCCCAAAACTTTTCCCAAGCACAGTCATCTACCTTTAGCAGTTCTCAGACTGCAGCACACACCATTTTCTACTCTTGGCTACATGACATCTCAGAGAACCATCCCTGTAATCAAAGCTCAAAACAATAATAAATTACAGTACTGAGTTTTTACCTCAAATAGCAAAATTTTCACTACCCACAACTTAGGGCTTGAATACTATTAATTTTCTCATATTTCCCCAACAGTTACATTTAATTTATCCTTTATTTATAATAAACTAACCACAATATGGGGTTTCAGACATATAGCAAATATCTGATAGATGACTCATATTGATGTACTGAAGTTCCATATTTAAACTACCCTACACATTTTCATAATTTTACAAGTTGAAACCAAAACATCTTTAAATGAAAACTCACTCTTTATTACAATAAAATTTATTATCTTTAAAAATAAAATATAATCCATTAAATATTGAACACTTTTCAAATATGTATTTTTATCATATTATTTTAAAAGCTCAGACCATAATCTAACAGCATCCAGATAAAAAAGTGTTTTTCTAATAGCATTTCTGATCCAATGATTTCTCTAACTTCACAATATAAGGGAATTTAGAAATAGAATAATAACATACACAATATCATGTATTTAAAACATGAAACAAATTTATTACTAGTCAGATGACATAAATTCAGCCAAATACATTTCCAAATGATCTTACATAGAGATCATGAATCTTATTACCTTTAGCCTTTTATACTATGCACATCTAAAACCCAGTATGCAATTATATTCAATTAAAGAAATAATAATATTAACAATAGTCAACCTTTCTGTATTGCTTAGTACATGCCAGTCACTGTGTTAAGTACTTTGTAATCATCATTTTACTTGATCCACTCAACAATCCTGGGAGGTGGGTACCATCATTGTTTTCTTCTTTACAGATCAGAAAACTGGGCAAACAGAAATAAAATAATTTACTTAAGATCATACAACTAATACATTTTTGATATCAGAATGTAACTCAAGTTTTCCTATATGTTTTCAGCATATTTTATTGTTGTTGTTGTTCAATACCTTTATTTGGGAAACTGATCTGAGATAAAAGAGGTTACCAAGATCAGAGGGAAAGGGTCTCTGAGTTGAAGGAAACACAGGGGGTCTCTGATCTGGGATAGGGATCAGCTGAGCTGGGATGGGGAGAGTTCAAGCGGTCCTTGATTTAAACAACCTTATCATGATCAAGGAAGGGTTAACAAGAGGTAACTATAAAGTACAAACTGTATACCTATTTTCCCCCTCTTCACTCTGGGATGAATTTAAAACTAGCTGCCTTTCTTCATTATACTAAAACAATAGGTCTATCAATCTTCAGGGGAGAAGTGATCTAAGTTCTACTTATCTCTGAAACCGTTACGGAATTTAATTCTTATGTTTCCTTAAAACAAATTATACATGGTGGTACCCCAAAACTCACCAAAATATTTCATAAGGGGGTAAATTCCTAGGATTACTCGAAGTCCCAGAAATTCTCAGCTGCTATCTCAAAATGACATCTTTAAACCTCCAATATCTATTAAGATGTTTTTTAGCAGTTTTTTTTTTTAAACCTAATCTCCTGATACTAAGAGCTGAAAATGGGAGTTAGTCCTGCTTACTGGAACAACTGCTTAAAATATGAAACTAGATGACTTCTGAGGTCTCTTCTATCGCTAAATCTATGGAATCATTTGTCTAGAAAAACTACTATTACTAACATTTTAAAGACTGTTCTGAATAGGTGACACCTGTGTTTAACACCTGGTTTTAGTGGGAATGCTTCTAATGTTTATTTCTCTATTACATATACTTTTACCTTAAGTTTTCTGTTTTAAATTTCCTAGCAGTCATCTTCTTCATTATATCCTCCATATCTCTTTTAAGTACCTTTTAATTTTAGCTTCATTTTCTCATGTAACTAAAAAAATTCTCCAAGCAATTCTATTTGCTCTTGTGACTTTCTAACCAATATTAATCCTTGTTTAATTCTCTTAAATTTTTTACTTGTCGATTTTGAAGATGCCTCTTGGCACGGCTTACAAGGTTTCATTTTCCATCTATGCTTTTTTGCTACATTAATTCTTTCCTTTTCTCCATAGTATTTTTATTGTATTTATACTTTTCTTAACTCATTTTCTCTGTTGGTTTTTTTTTCCTGGTGTGGTTTTTAATCTTTTTGGTGTTTTTATTATAGTTTTTTTTTTTTTAAAGTATATTGAGAAGTCGTGCTCCTTTCACGGCTACATCATCTTAATAGGAAACTCTAAATTCTGTTGTAAAAAAAGCAAAGAGTACAGGTAACCTACCCAACCAAATGTCCAGATGCCTTCCAGATCAATCCAACCTACCTATAATAGTTAACACAGCACAGTCAAAAGAACCCTGAACTAGGATTCAAACTACCTTGGTTCTAGACTTGGTTCTGCCAATGACTAGTCATGTTTTCCTGGGCAAGTCAAAATCATTCTCCCCTTTATCAAAGATCCTATCCATTGAGGCTTCCATAAAACCTAGGTATGTGTCCCTCTCTTAAGATCCTTCTTCAATGCCTGGAGGTCAATATAATAACAATAAAGGGGTGGTCTGTGTGCTCCCACAGTGAAATGACAGATAATGTATCAAAATGGGGATATAATCAATAGCCCATACCACACTGTGCAGAACTTGGAGGCTTACAGTACTCCCTCAGGTGGGTTATACTCCACTTCTTCCTGGCCTTGACTCCTCCAATCTGCTTTTATACTAGCAGCTTTGAGTTCCCCAAAACATACCACCACCACATCATTACATTCAAAATCTCTGAGACCTAGGAGGTAGTAACCATGTTAAAAAGGAATATACTTACTCCCCCTGCTCACTAAATTCCAGCTCATGAATGTACATCCAATATATTTTTTATCTACACAACCATCCACTCACAATAATGTCACTTTTAGATCTTAAACATCATTATTTACTTTATAAAGAAAAATAAATAATAATGTTAAAGGTAGAATATATTAAAGCAAGTACATACATATCATATATAGATATAAAACCTAGATCACACTTTCCCACTTAATTACAATAGCACACTCTTTTAGAAACTTCATGAGTAGGGAAACACACCAGGGTGGAAAACTCATGAGCTTAGGGCAGCTCTTAACACTCTTGAAAGCAAGCTTCAGCATTACTGGTTCATTCAGGAACATATGAATTGCAGGAAACTGCTTATCTGCTCACTACTTGATCTTTGGAAACTCCTTATAGCAATTTTCTTTAATCTAGAGAGTTATGCAGACCAGACCAGCTGATTATTGATTGACTCACAAGGATGCTGCCGCAAAAAGGATGGTGCTCATAGCAACCCAACAACCTTTAGGCGATGTCAAAGCTCCTATGCATTGTCTTCTCAAAGCCAGAGGTGGCAGCAGAGAGCAACAAATCCTTATATGAAGCTTACCCTTTCTCCAACACTAGGCGGAGCTGAAGGACAATAAACTGTCACTGGAGCTCTTGCCCAGTGAAATCCATTTTCTCTGACCAATCAGGAATCACTTGTCTGAAGCCTTCTTTTACCAGACTGCTTCTAACCCAGCCGCCCGTACCTTCTTCAATGCTTCTCGTTATCAGTTTCTCCTGCTGTTGCTTTCCATCACCTCTTGCCATTTTCCTGCTGCTCCCTCACTGTAGCAGTTAAGGTGCAGTGGCTTAAATAAGAACCCCCAACTCTCAGTGACACCTTTTACTTCTGTCATAACTCCCCAGATTTCTCCTCTCAAATCTATGGTTCTTTTTCAGTCGTGCCTCTGTCTTTAGATGTTTTTATGACAACCCATTTTCTTAGTTTTACTCTCTTTAGTGATAAAATAATTCTCTGCAAAGTGGCTAACATGTCATCATGCTTTGCAACTCACTGGAATGCTCTTCACAGTTGTCTCTGTCTTGGTGCCCATGAGACTGTTTCTTCATATTCATATTTCTCTAGTTTTTGATAAGTAGAAGATCTGTCTCTGTCTGTTTATAACATTAAACTGTTCCCACACAAACAAGGCATCCTGCCACATTGTTAACAAAGAGATCCAAATCCTCCAATCTACCCCACAGATAATTTTCCCATCAGAAATGTCCAAAATCCCATCTGAAGACTGTTTCTTCCTAAACATATTTTAAGAGTTTACGTCAAGACAAAATTATTTTTCTATTTGCTATTCAATATCAAGATGTGCCTCCACAACAGGGGCAGCATTCCAATCCCTTTGACAACTAATGTCTTCCTTTGTACAAAACTCCCTTTTTGTGCCCTTTTCATGATTAACTGCTTCTTATGAAAAGAGCGCTGAAGAGAAGAAATAGTGTACCTTATTATGCAAGGTATCTGCCCCTCCATGAAAATTCTTCTTCCGTGCCTCATCACAGCTTAGAGGAGATCCTGGGCTCTCCAGGCTCTGTCTGCAGAGACAGAAAAGGGTTTTGACAAAGCCTGTCTTCCAAGGATGTCTATCTCCTAAGTACCATCTTGGCATGCAAAGGCTCATCCTACAAGGTTGACTATGAGGTCATGTTTCGTCCATGGCTGCTTATGAAAACTATTTCCTGAGAGGAAAAAGAGATTATTCTCTGCATCAGTCTACACATGGGACCCTTGATAAAACTGATGAAATCAATAAATTGATTCCATTGATCAGCAAACATTTATTAAATGCCTACTACATCCCAGGCACTGTGCCCGTGTGGCTACAGAGTAAAAAATTAGTAAGAACCTGCTATTATGGAGCTTACATTCTATTGGGGAAGACAATATGTGCATATAAAAATGATATACTGAATGTAGCAACAAATAAATAATGAAATACAAGTAACAACAAAATAAATACAATAATACAACAAAAGAAACAAAATACATAAACAAAACAGCATACAAACAAACAACAAAATAAAACAAAAAATTCTAAACAACAAAATAAAACCAAAGTAAATTAGGTGGGGAGGGGAATCAGGAAAATGTAGAAAGTGGTACATGGGCTTAGTTTTGAAGGAAACCAGGAATTCCAAGAGATGGAGATGAGACGGAAGAATGTTGTGTACCAGGGCAAAGGAAAGGGAGACAGGAGGAGAATCCCATCAAGAAGGCTAATTGGATTGGATCACGGAGTGAATGAAGGGAAGTAATATGAGCTAAAAAGCTGGGAAAGAAGGCTGGAGCCAGCTTGTTCAAGGCTTTAAATGCCAAACATAAGAGTTTGTGTTGACAGTTGTTTGGAAGATGAATGGGAGAGCCCATCGATTGATTGACTTGAAGCAGGGAGGTCCTTTAGAAGATTATTGTAGCAAGAGACAGTCAGTAAGTAAGCATTTATGTGCCAGGTAAGCACCTACTGTGTGCCAGGCATTGTGCTAAGGACTGTGGATGCAAAGAAAGGCAAAAGACAGCCTCTGCTCTCAAGGAGCTCATACTCCAATGAGAAACACCGTACAAATTATGTCCAGATGAACTCTGTGTGAGATAAAGGGAAAAGATTCAACAGTGAAGGTGCAAGAATTGAGGGATTGGGAAAGACTTCCTGGAGAAGGTGAGACTTAAGTTGGGACTTGAAGGAAGCCAGAAAAGCCAGGAGGCAGAGATGGAGAGGGAGAGCATTCCACGCATAAGGGACAGCCAGGGAAAATGCCTGGATCCAAGAGATAGAGTATCTTGTTTGAAGAACAGCCAAAAAGTCAATGTGATTGTATCAAAGAGGATGTGGGGCTGAGGGAAGGGGTATAATGCATAAGAAAACTGTAAAGAAAGGAGGGAGCCATGTTATGTAGAGCTTTGGAAGCCAAACAAGATTTTCTATTTGATCCTGGAAGTGATAGGGACCCATTGGAGTTGAGTGTGTGTGTGTGTATCTCTGTGTGTGTGTGTGTGTGTGTGTGTGTGTGTGTGTGTGTGTGTGTGTGTGTGTGAGAGAGAGAGAGAGAGAGAGAGAGAGAGAGAGAGAGAGAGAGAGACCCATACTTTTAGTGGCTGAATGGAGGGTGAACTGGAGCAAGGAGAGCCTTGAGGCAGGCAGACCCCCCAGTAGCTATTGCAATACTGCAGGCAGAAAGTGATGAGGGTATGGACCAGGGTGCAGGTAGTGCTAGGGGGGTGTATTGGAGAGATGGTGCAGAGGTGAAATCTACAGGCCTTGGCAAAAGCTAAGATGATGAGAGAGGGAGGTGTCAAGGAGCAAATAAGATGGCAGGTGACCTTGTGAGTAGAGAAAAAAGAATGGATGGGAAAGGTCATGGGTTCTTGAGCTGCTGAAGAAATTCAGTTAAATCTGCATACCAGTGCTCAGTGGTCATACCATACCCAATGCCCCGTTCCTGGAATGCTCTCCCTCCTCATTTCTGCTTCCTAGCTTCCTTCAAGTCCCAGCTAACATCCTGCCTTCAGCAGGGAGCCTTTCCTGATCCCCCTTAATGCTAGTGCCTTTTCTCTGTTGTTTTTTCCCCACTTATCCTGTTTATAGCTTGTCTGTCCATATTTTCATGTTATTTCTTCCATTAGATTGTAAGCTCCTTGAGGTCAGGGGCCATTTCATGCATTCTTATCCCTCATGCCTGATGCATAGTAGGTGCTCATACATGGCTGTTGAATTGAACATCATCATCTCTACTAGGCTGGGCTGAATGCGTGAAATGCCAGCTCCTAAAGGCATTAATTTCAGATGCATGGTATGAAGGATTTGGGGGGTTATATGGGAAGGAGAGGGAGAAAGTCGTAAGAGGTGACCTTCCCAGCCTTCCTTCATCTATGCCACTTGTGTCCTCTGATCTCACCCAACACTGTAAGCCTCTGTTCATCTGTAAAGTGGGGTTACCAGCAGTGTGTAGTAGTGGAGAGGGACCAACCTTGAAATCAGGAAGATTTAGTTTCATGTCTTGCCTCTGACACATGAGAGTTATGCATGTGACCATAGTTTCTTCACTAGGAGTCCCCTAAGCACATGAGATCCCAGTTCCAGACCAAACAGAAACAAAAACAAAAAAAACCTACTTGTTCAATCCTGTCTTGGATAAACAGATTTCTCTCAACCTCAGTGTGGTCCTCTATAAAATGGGGGTGATAATAGCACCCACTTCCCTTGGTTGTCGTGAGAATCAAATGTGATGTTTGTAAAGTGCTTTGCAAACCTGAATGTGCCATGCAAATACTACCTATTGTGATGATGGGAAGTAGGGAAGTTTAGGAGAGCTGACCTCTGAGCCAGGAAGACCTAGATTCAAGTCCTAGCTCTAACACATCCCAGCTGTATGACCTTAGGCAAGTCATTTAACTTCAGTGCCCTAAGCTACTCTCAAAGACTCTTAAGTTACAGTGAGGGTGCTGCCCTGCATCCTTAGAGGGGATTTCCTCATTTGGGAGTCCCTTTTACCAACGAAATAAGAGGTTCAGTTCCTATCCCTATGATTGTTGGGAGAATCAAATGAGATCATGCCTGTAAAATGATATTTAAACTTCAAAGTGATATACATACATGCATACGTACATACACATATACATGCATGCACACGTGTGTATCCAGGTGTCCCAAAAATCTTAGTGCACTTTAAAGTTTGAATAGCCTAAGGCTTTGGGGATCATCTGTAGATATGTGTGTGAACACGTATGTACATATTACATATGTATCTATATGCATTCTATTCACATAGGTATCGGTATGTTAGTTATCACTGTTATTGGTTATGTGACCTAGGACCTCAGGTTTCTCCTGTATGAAATGAAGGTATTCCAGCTCTAAATTCTGTGATCTTGCCAAATAAACCCAAAACTTCATTGTTTGGAGAGATGGGGAGAGCACTAGTAATTCTGCCAAGCATGTCCTAGGTCTGTGATCGGTTGTGTGTGTGTATGTGTGTCCAGGGCATGGGTGGAAGAAGCAGTGTCCTGGCAGACAATCTTCCCCTGCATTGTTCATTTCTTTCTGCCCTCTCCCCTTCCACACCCTGGTCTCAGACTTAGGGCATGATGGGTTTAGACTATGCCAAGGTATTTGGATGGGGCTCCTGGGAAAGCCTGGGGAGGAGAGTGGCAGGACCAGAATGAGTCTTCTGAGAGAGACATCACTCACTGCCCTCGTCTTGCCCTCCAGGCCCACCTTTCCCACTCCCTTCGCTAATGACCATCTTCCTTTTCTCCACAGCTGCGCCTGAGTGGGGGCCGTAACCCTTACGAGGGCCGTGTTGAGGTGCTGGTGGAGCGAAACGGGACAATGAAGTGGGGGACTGTCTGCGGGGAGAACTGGGGCATCGTGGAGGCCATGGTGGTCTGCCGACAGCTGGGCCTCGGGTTTGCCAGTAATGCCTTCCAGGTAGGCACCAACCCTTTCCCTGGAGTCCCCTACCCCTCCACCTGCCTAAATCCTGCCCAACTCTTCTGGGCATGGATCAAGGTCCGGCTCTCTTCCTTGTGAGCCAAATTTGGGGTCAATGGACCCGGGTTCGCATCCTGGCTCTGTCCCTTACTATTTGTGGGACCTTGGACAAGTCCTCTCTGGCCCTCAATGTCTTCGTCTATATATCATCACAAGGTCCCTTCTGCCTCTGCCTCTCTAGTCCTTTAACTATGATCCCAGACTCCTTTGTCAAACATGAAGCCATCGAGGACACCTCCCAGGATGGTGAACTTTTCCCAGCTCTGGTGCCTCCCCTACCCTGGCTTTTCCTGGGAATGGAGCAAACAGAGACCTGAGGGCAATGGTGAGAGAGGAGGGGCTCTGGGTTGGATGATTTTGTGAAGGCTAAGCTGGGACCAAGGTTGGGTGCTGAGCAGAGGATGGGGAACAGCTGGAGGGTGTACTTCATCCACGAAAGCCCTGGCCCTCCCACCTCTCTAGCTCCCTATTCCCCTGCTGCAGGGGTGCGGTAATGAGGCCAGCCAGCTCTCAGGCTGCTTGCAACAGCTGTTCCAGATGCAACGTGGCATCTCGGTTAATGCTGTTTACAGCTGGACCCGGCAGGAGGGATGCGGGGGAGAGCAGGAGCTGCTGTCAGCCTGGATCTCCCAGGGCAACAGAAAAACAGTCAGACATGTCCAGTCCAGCCCCTGTCATGCACTGTGTACCCCATCTCAGAAGGCCAAGGTTACCTGAACCACGACCTGGCTTACAAGGGCACAGTGGCTGGGATGGCCAGTGAGGAGACACCAAACTGGCAGGGCCCCATCGCACTCCGGCCTTGAGAATGCTGGACACTGAGAGCATAGCAGGGGAAGATCACTGGCCAAGGAATCAGCAGACCTGGAGACCTGATGTTCACTCAGAGGGCGGATCCCTGCCGGGAATCTTGGCAAGCCTCTCTGAACCTATAAAATGGGAATGAACGTAGTGGCCCTGGCTACACCATAGGGTTATATGAGGGCAGATCACTTTGTGAACCTTACTGCTGTGCTCAACGCTTTTTGGTTGTGTCCAACCCTCTGTGACCCCATCTGGGGTTTTCTTGGCAGAGATCCTGGAGTGGTTTGCTGTTTCCTTCTCTGACTCATTTTACAGATGGGGAAACTGAGGCAAACAGGGTGAAGTGACTTTTCCAGGGTCACACAACTGTGTCTTGAACTCAGGAATAAGAGTCTTCCTGACTCCAGATCTGGTGGCATTGTGCCACCACCCAGCTCCCCTTATGTGAACCTTACAGTGACAAGCAAGTGGGAGCTCTATGCTATTCATCAGCAAGCATTTATTAAGCACCTTCTGTGCCAAGCTCTGGGCTAATTTCTGGGGATGTGAGATAAAAACAATTCCTGTTATCAAGAAGGTCCCATTCTAATGGGGGAGAGAATGTTAAAAAAAGAAAGCCATATACATACATATACACACATACACATACACATATACATACAATACATATATACATACATGTACACAATTCATATATGCATGCATGCATACATATATGAACATGATACATTCAGAGTAGATACAGTTACCCTGAATGGGGATGGCAAAGCTTCTGTTCTCACCTCACCCACCCCCTCCCATCCCCTCAGTTTCTCCCAGTCTGCAAAGTAGAAGGAACATTTCCTGTCCGTGCATTCCCAGGTGAGAATGTGCCGCTCCCGCGTGGGCGGCCAGTGCTCCATCTGAGGGCCTGCTCTGGCTGGCGGTCAGGGCTCAGTGCAGCCTCAGAAGTCAGGCGTGGCCACGGATGGCGAGCTGCTTTTCACCAGCTGTGACTCTGGACCGGTCGTGCTCTCTCAGACTCAGTTTCCTCATTTGTAAAAAGAGTGAGTTGGGGCAAGTGGCTTTTGAGGTTCCTCCCAGCTCTGGATGGGTGACCTTGTAACAAGGGGTGACCCTATGGCCTCATTTTCTGCCCTCCATCACAAGGCTGCCAAGAAACCATGTGAGAGGACATCTAGCAAGGACAGGTCACCCTACAGGGCAGGAGCAGGTCAGCGCATTGTTCTTTCCTTTCTTCCTTGGCTTAGGAGACCTGGTACTGGCACGGGGACATCAACGCCAACACTGTGGTCATGAGTGGAGTCAAGTGCTCCGGGACGGAGATGGCGCTGTCACACTGCCGCCACCATGGAGACAACGTGGCTTGTCTCCAAGGCGGGCATCACACTGCCGGGGTGGCCTGTTCAGAAAGTGAGTGCTTCTTGGTGCCATCCCTTCCTACCCTGCAGGGAAGAGGAAGCAGACCCTGCATTCTGGGGAGGGGGGAGTGGAGGGGGAGCTCTTACTAGGTATTTGTTCTTTCTTCCAGTAGAGTGTAAGCCCCTGGAGGACAGGAACTGTCTCCCTTTTGTTTTTGTATTCCTACTGCCTAGTACAGTGCCTGACACACATAGTAAGGGCTTAAGTAAAACTGAATTAAATGACCATGCAGCCAGGGAAAATATGAGAGGCAGCAGGACACAATGGAGAAAGCTTTGGGTTTGAATTGGGGGCCTGGGTTCAAATATTGACTCTCCTACTTACTACTTGTGTAACCTTGGTCACTTGCTCCTCCTTGGGACTCAATTTCCTCTTTCATAAAACGAGAAGGTTGAACTAGATTATTTCTAAGGGGCCTTCTAGTTCTGAATTCTGTGATCCTGTGACCTCCATACCCAAGTGTGTGAGGGGGGGACAGAGAGAGAGAGAGAGAGAGAGAGGGAGGGAGGGAGGGAGGGGGGAGAGACAGAGAGACAGAGAGAGAAACAGAGAGAGAGAGAGGAAGCGAGAGAGCAGTCAGAAAATCCAACTCTAGTGGGAAAAAAAGGCATTTCAGGGCAAGAAAGCACTCCCCCACCACCTCCACAGGTCATGAAGGCATTACCACGTGAATCAACTCATTCCTGATAGCTGACCCTCCCACAGCATCATCCTCTTCCTCCTCTTCATCACCATCACCATCAGCGCCATCACCACCATCTGTCAGGGAGCTTTATTTGGGGTTCTTTTGTCACAGTCCTTATTTGAACCTGTTGACAGCCCTGGGAGGCAGGTGCCTCAAGCAGCCCTATACCCATTTTATAGCTGAGGGAACTGAGGCTTGTAGAGAGGTGTAGTGACCTGCCCAACGTCACCACAGAGCCCAGAAGCAGCATCTAGCCCAGATCAGTGGCTTCTAAGTCCAGGCAATTTCAAGGCCTCTCAAGCCCTTCCTTGTTTGCTGTTCTTCACTCATGCACAAAGCATTTCCACATCTGTTCTCCTTTGATCTGCCTGTAAGCAGCAGTGGTAGATTTTGAACCCAGATCTCTCAATTCCTGACTCTCTCTACTACAACAGATTCTGTGATTTGGGGGTGTGTGTGAGTCTTTAAGGACAGACCTAGAACTGCATCCACTTGAGGAGCTTCTCATGTGGAAACTCTCCTGGTGCAGATCTGAGATCTAGAACTTGGAATCTTAGGAAAAGCCTGGGACACAGAGCAGTTAAGGGACTTGTCCAGTGTCACACAGCTAGATTGTGTCAGAGGCAGAACCTGAACCCAGGTTTTTCTTGACTTTGATTACAGTCTCTCCACTAGGCAGCACTTCCCATTATTAAAAAACAAGACAAAACAAAATGGACATAGCCATGGATCGGTGGTTCCAACCACTATCCCTCCTCTGGAATCAGGAAGGTGGGGTTTTTGAGTTAGTTTCAATTAAATTCTATTCAGATACTATATGTGATCTGATATATGCGTGTGGAGAGGTGTACATGCATTTATAATTCAGATGATGTTATTATATATTAGTAAAATGTTGTTTGGTCATTTTTCAGTTGTGTCCAACTCCTCATGACCCCATTTGGGGTTTTCTTGGCAAAGACACTAGAGTGCTTTGTCATTTCCTCCTCCAGATCATTTTCCATGTGGGAAAACTGAGGCAAACAGGGTTAAGTGACTTACCCAGGGTCACACAGCTAGGTGATTGTCTGAGGCCAGATTTGAACTCAATTATTCCTGACTCTAGGCCCAGTACTCTATTCACTGTGCCACCCAACTGCCCATCATATAGCAGATAGTAGAGAATATGTTGCATATTATTCATATCATATTATATTTGATTCAGATTACAATGTAATCTGAATTCTATATAAAATCTGAATGAAATTTAATCAATCGAATGATAGACATACACATAAGGAGATGATAGAATAGGTAGATAAATGGGATAGATAGAACAGACAGACAAGATAGAGAGATGATAGACAGATGACAGACAGAGGATAGACAGAACGACAGATGATAGATAGATAGATGATAGACAGATGATAGACAAACAGGTGATAAACAGATAGACAGACATGATAGACTGACAGATGATGGACAGACAGATGAGAGACAGACAAATAGATGATAGACAAACAGGTGATAGGCAGATGGACAGATGATAGAAAAGGAAGGAGAAGGCGAGTGATGGAGGCTTTGAATGTCAAGCAGAGCATTTTATATTTGAAGGCAATAGGGAGCCACTGGAGTTTATTGAGAAGGAGTGTGACATGGTCAGACCTGAGCTTTAGGAAAATCACTGCAGTGGTTGGATGGAGGATGGACTAGAGTGGGGGGAGCCTGGAGGCAGGTAGACCCACCAACAACTATTGCTGTGTAATGTGAGGTGATGAGGGTCTGCACCAGGGTGGGGGCAGAGGAGAGAAGGGAGCATCTTGGAGAGATGTTGCAGAGGTGAAATCCACAGGCCTTGGCAATAGTCTGGATATGGGGGAAGGCTTGAGAAAGAGGGAGGAATCCAGGATAATTCATAGGTTGGGAGCCTGGGGCATGGGGAGGATGAGGGTGCCCTCTACAGTAATAGAGAAGGTAGGAGGCGGGAAGGGCTTGGGGGAAAGTTAATGAGATCTGTTTTGGATATAGTGAATTTAAGATGTCTACTGGACATCAAAGTCAAGATATCAGAAAAGCAATTGAAGATGTGAGATTGGAGGTTAGCAGAGAGATTGAGGCGGGAAAGAGAGGTTTGAGAATTGAAGAGGAAGAAAGTTAGTGATACCAGGAATCAAAGGGGGCTTTCTGAAAGAGGTGACATTTTAAATGGACTAGGTAGAATTCTCTTCCTTTCTTTCCACCTACCCCATTGATAGAGGATTTTAAAAAATATAAACTAATTAATGAGAGAGAGTGACAGAGGGAGGGAGGGAAGGAGACAGGAGAGACAGACAGATGGGGGGGGGGGAGGGAGGGAAGGGAGGGAAGGGGGAAGGAAGAAAGGCCCTGATAAGACCAGAAATATGGTGGTCAATTTGTGGTACCATATTTATGGCACCGAACATTCCCAACCACAAGAGGATCTGAAAGTGGAATCTGTGATCTCAGAATGCTCTCCCTCATTGGAGATCTCTGGGCACTCTTATCCCTTCCTTATGGGACAGCCTTCTTCCTATCAGTGTGGAGGTTGGGCAACCCCTTCTTTGGGATATTGTAGAAAACATTCCTGTCAAGTCTGTACCAGGCACTAAAATTCTTTGATTTTGTGAATTCAAGTGGATTCATAAAATCATCAAGTGGTTAAAATTCAAGGAATGGCAAAGACTCAATCTAGATAAGTGGTTCTCAACCTGTGGGTTATGTTCAATTTGTAACAATGAAAATACATCCTGCATATCAGATATTTACATTACAATTCATAACAGTAGCAAAATTACAGTTACGAAGTAGCAACGAAAATAATTTTATGGTTGGGGGTCACCACAACATGAGGAACTGTATTAAAGAGTCGCGGCATTAGAAAGGTTGAGAACCACTGATCTAGATTCTAGACACAAGGGATGATGTAGAAAAGCACAGCTGAGGAGTTGTTTGAGGGCCAGAGAGTAATCAATCTGCTTTGGCTGGAGCATAATCTTCATGGAGGGAAGTAACTGGGCAAGGTGAGCGGAGAAAAACCAGAAAAGAAAGGTAGGTCAGCACCAAGTGGTGGCCACCCCAAGGCTGGCCCGAGGAGATGAAACCTTTCTGTTGGCTGCTTTAACTGTGCTTCATCATTTCCTTTCCCCCTCTCACCCGGCCGTGTCACTCTCTCTGCCTTCCTGGCTCCCGGCAGCTGCCCCCGACCTGGTCCTCAACGCCGAAATCGTCCAGCAGACGACGTACCTGGAGGACCGGCCCATGATCATGCTGCAGTGCGCCATGGAGGAGAACTGCCTGGCATCCTCCGCCTCCCTGACCTCACCCACCACAGGCTACCGCCGGCTGTTGCGATTCTCCTCCCAGATCCACAACAATGGCCAGTCGGACTTCCGTCCCAAGAATGGTCGCCACGCGTGGATCTGGCATGACTGCCACAGGCAAGTGTCTGCTGCACCGCCCCCCGCCCCGTCCCCCTTCCCCCTCCCATCTCCCCCTCCCATCACCCCCTCCCCCGCCCCGTCCCCCTTCCCCCTCCCATCACCCCCTCCCATCACCCCCTCCCCCGCCTGTCACTCCATCCCATCCCGCCCATCCCCTGTCAGGGCTCACAAAGGCTTTCTTCCAGGGGCTTCAGGAGCTCCAGCCCAACTCATTTGTCCTCTCCTTCTATCTGGATGTGGTGTAATAACCACAGAAACAACAGCAATAATGATATAACAGCTATAATCATAACGGTTATTGTTACATACTATAGCGATAATGTTCATTATTGTTGTGATGTGTAGTGATAATATAAGTTATAACTATTATTGTGAAAAATAATGATGATAAAATAGTTATGATAATAATTATTAATTCTTATAAATGATAATGATGTCAGGGATAACACAGTGATGACCAGCAGCCAGAGCGCCCCAGAGAGATCCCAGCTCACGTCCCGTGGTGCTCGCTGTGTGCCGCACTGTGCCAGGCGCTTTTCACAAACATTCTCTCATTTAATCCTCACAACTCAGGGAGGGAGTTGCTCTTGTTATCCCCATTTTGCAGCTGGGAAAACAGGGAGACAGAGGCTGTGACTTGTCCAAGACCTCTCACCTAGTAAGTGGAGCCAGACAGACCTGAGTTCAAGTCCTACCCCAGACTCATACTGGTTGTGTGACCCTGGGCAAGTCACTTAAACTTTCAGTGCTCAGAACAACTCTAAGACTCTACATTGTGGAGAAGGCGTCAGATATCTCTGCCCGATTGGCAGAGGGATGGGGACAGTGCTGGGCTATGTGGGAAGAACACTGGATTTCAGATATGGCAGTCTGGGTTTAAGTCCTAATGTGGGGCAGGTCCTAGGACAGAGATGTAGCAGAGGCCCCAAGATGACCTACCCTGGGCCCTTCATTGTATAGCTATGGCAATACCTGGGAGGTGAAGGCATCTACAGGTAAGTATCAGAGCAAACTCAGACTCTGACACCTGATTCATGGTGGTTTTTCCCCAGTTTACCACCTTCTCATATCCTTTCTTTGAGCCTCAGTTTCTCCATCTGTTCAATGGAGAGAGCAATATTTGACTCTCCAGCCTCATAGGGCCTGCTCTGAGGAAGGCACTTTAGTAAAGGCCTTGAGAAGTGTGCAATGGAAGTTTTTAAAATTTTTCGTGTGATTTTTATCAGTACGGGGGGCATACTGGACTCAGGGGATGGTGCAGCCCCTTTTGTGGCCCTCCTGGCCCCACGCCTACTCTGCCTTCTTGCACTGTGCCACTCTCTCCTCTTTGACTGAGTTTGCCCTTGGCTAGAATCCAGTGTGCCAGTGATGACACTGACCCCGGAAGGCTGTTCCCTCCAAACTGATATTTTTCTGATCAAACGAGATAATATATGTCACTTTTCAAACCTTAAAGGGTTATATCAGTATAAGTAGTGATTATCATCCTTCGATGCTCCCACCAAACAGCAGTCTATGCTCCATCTCTGTGTCTTTGTACCAGATGTTCCCCAAGCTGGGAACACTCCCCTTCCTCTTTTTCTTGTCATTCAGTTATGTCCAACTCTTCATGACCCCATGGACCACAGCACACCAGTCCCTTCCATCTGCTACTGTATCTTGAAATCTAAATTCACATTCATTGTTTCCATGATTCTCTCTATCTGTTTCATCCTCTGCCGTCCCCTTCTCATTTTGCCTTCAATCTCTCCTAATATCAGGGTCTTTTCCAGTGAGTCCTATCTTCTCATCATGTGGCCAAAGTACTTAAACTTCAGCTTTGGAATTTGACTTTCCAATGCAGAGTCAGAATTAATTTATTTAAGTAGTGACTCGCTGTCCAAGGGACTCTTTCCTCCAGCACCATAATTCAAAAGCATTGATTTTGTGGCACTCAACTTTCCTTATAGTCCAACTCTCAGACATACATTTCTACTGAAAAAGAACAATAGCTTTGAGTATAAGGATCTCTGTTTCTGCTTTTTAGCATGCTGTCTAGATTTTCCAGAGCCTTCCTTTCCAAGGAACATCTTTTAATTTCATGGCTGCAGCTGCTGTCTGCAGTAATCTTTGAGCCCAAGAATATGAAATCTGACACTGCTTCCATTTCTTCTCCATTTTTGCTAGAAAGTGATGGGACCAGTTGCCAAAATCTTAGTTTTTGTTTTTTTGTTTTTATGTTAAACGCTCTCCTCTTTCACCCTCAGCAAGAGGCTTCTTAATTCCTCTTCATTTTCTGCCATCAGAGTGGTATTGTCTTCTTACCTGAGATTGTTGATACCTCTCCTGGCAACCTTAATTCCAACTTTTGATTCCTCCAGCCTGGCATTGCACATGATGTACTCTGCATATAAGGTAAATAAAAAAGGTGACAGTATACAACCTTGTCAGGCTCCTTTTCCAGTCTTAAACCAATCAGTTGTTCCATGTATAGTTCTAACTGTTGCTTCTTGACTGGCATACAGATTCCTCAGGAGACAAGTAAGAGTCTCTGATACTCCCATGACATTGAGGATTTGCTATAATTTGTTGTGATCCACACAATCAAAGGCTTTAGTGGAGCCTACAAAGCAGAAGTCAGTGTTTTTCTGGAGCTCCTTTGCTTTCTCCATAATCCAGGGAATGTTTGCAATTTAGTCTGTTGTTCCTCTGCATTTGAAAATCAGCCGGGGCGGAGCCAAGATGGCGGCATAGCAGCAGCAACATATCGCAGCTCTCACATAGCCACCCCAAAATACCCATAAAATAGGACTCTAAACCAATCCTAGAACTCCAAAACACACACAAAGATACTTCCCACTAAAGTCAGCTCGGCTACGAGGAACCATACCAGCATTGTGAACCGAAACCAGCCTGGCCTGAAGCTGCGTCTGTGCCCCGGGGGCGGCGGAGGAGCCTCTCAGGTGAGCGGATTAGCACTAGCTGCGAGTGGGGATTGCGAAAGGGGGAGATAAGCAGTCCGGCTGAAAGGCCTCCAGGGCAGAAAAGCGAAAGGCAGAGGTTTTGCACCCGCCTCCGCGTTGTAGCTTCCCGCCTGTGGCCTGCAGACGGCAGGGGGACTGAGCGATTGTTCTCAGGCCAAGAGCTCTTGTGTTGAGCGGCCTGGATCTGGATCGTGGTCTTGGGCCTCGGTTCTGGAGTCTTCACTATCCAGTCAGCCAGAAGCAGGCAGCAAGGAGGACCCCAGCGATTTGGGACAGAGCTTTTCCTTCTGGAAGCAGAGCCCCACAAAGATTTTTTAAAAAATCACGGACTGAACAACCATGAGTAAGAATAAGCATAAGAAGCAAAGTAAGAACAGCTCCCAAACCCTAGATTC
>CM053585.1:16402215-16490612 GCA_028646515.1 Pseudochirops corinnae
AAAAAAAGAAAAGAAAAGAAAAGAAAATCAGCCTACTCTTCTGGGAATTCTCTGTTCACATATTGTTGAAGCCTAGAATCTTAAACATAAACTTGCTGCCATGTGAGATGAGCACAATTGTTTGGCAATTTGAACACTGCTTGGCATTGCCCTTCGTTAGGATTGAGACAAAAACTGATCTTTTCCACCCCGGTGGCCACAGTTCAGTTTTCCAAATTTGCTGGCATGTTGAGTACAACATTGTAACAGCATCATCTTTTAGGGTTTTCAATAGCTCAACTGGACTTCTGTCACCTCCATTACCCTTGTTGTTAGCAGGGCTTCCTAAGGCTCCACTCTCTTCCTTCTCCAGGATGTCTGGCTCTAGATCAGTAACCACACCATCATGGTTATCGGGGATGTTAAGCTCTTTGTTGTGTAGTTCTTTGGTATATTCTTGCCACCTCTTCTTAATCTCTTCTGCTTCTGCTAAGTCCCTTCCATTTTTGTCTTTTATCATGCCTTTTTTGTGTGGGAAATATTCCCTCAATATCTCTAATTTCCTTGAAGGATCTCTTGTCTTCTTTCCCATTCCATTGTTTTCTTCCATTTCATTGCATTGCTCATTTAAGAAAACCTTCTATCTCTCCCAGTTATTTTCTGGAATTCCGCATTCCATTGGGTATATCTTTCCCTTTTCTCCTTTCTCTTGCCCTTTCTCTCTTCCCTAAGCTATTTGCCTAATCAGACAGTCAATTTGCTTTCTTGATCTTCCTTTTTTTGGAATGATTTTTTGTAGCTGCCTCCTGTACAATATTGTGAACCTCTGTCCATAGTTCTTCAGGCCCTCTGTCTACCAGATCTAATTCCTTAAATCTATGTGTCACTTCATATGCATAAGGGGTGTTGTTTTGGTCGTACCTTTATGACCAGACGGTTTTCCTTACTTTCTTCAATTCAAGTCTGAATTTTGCAATAAGAAACTCAAGATCTGAGCCACAGTCAGCCTTCGTTCTTGTTTTTAACTGACTGTATAGAGCTTTTTCATCTTTGTCTGCAAAGTATATAATCTGACTTCAATAGTGTTCATCTGATGATTTAGACTTCTTGGGTTGTTGAAAAAGAGTGTTTGCTATGATCAGAGAGTTATCATGACAAAACTCTATGAGTCTCTACCCCAATCATACTCCAACATCAAACTTGCCTGTTATTCCAATTATTTTTTGATTTCCTACTTTATCATCCCAATCCTCTGGGATGAATGTGACGTTTCTTTTTGGTATTATTTCTAGAAGATGTAGTAGGTCTTCATAGAACTAATTACCTTTGGCTTCTTCAGCATCAGTGTTCGGAGCACAGACTTGTATTACTGTGAAGTTGAATGGTTTGCCTGGGATTTGAACAGGTGTCATTCTGTCATTTTTGAGATTATACCCCAGTACTGCTTTTCTCACCCCTGTCTTGACTATGAGGGTCCTCCATCTCTTGTAAGGTGTACTCTTGCCCACAGTGGCATATGTAGTGAACACCTGGAATAAATACACCCATTCCTTTCCATTTAAGTTCACTGATACCCAAGGTGTCGATGCTTAATCTTTCCACTTTCTGTTTGACCACATTCATCTTACCTTGGTTCATTGATCTTACATTCCAGATTTCTATGTAATATTGATCTTTAGAATGTTGGATTTTCTTTCCATCACCAGATGTATCTGCAGCTGAGCTCCCTTTTATCTTTGACCTAGCTGCTTCATTCTCTCTAGAACTACTTGGAGTGGTCTCCCACTCTTCTCCAGTAGCGTTGGACACCATATGACTTGGGGGTGGGGGGAGGTGGCTCATCTCTTTTATCATTTTACTACTGTCCATGGGCTTTTCTTGGCAAAGAACTGGATTGCTTTGCCATTTCTTTGTCTAGTGGATCACCTTTTTGGCAGAACTCTCTACTATGACCTGTCTGCCTTGGGTGACCCTGACGATGGCTCCTGGTTTCATTGAGCTACAAGCCCCTTCACCAAAACAAGGCAGTGTTCTGGGGCTGGGGGGTTTCCCTCCTCACTTCTACCTACAAGAATTCCTCTTTTCCTTTAAATGCCAACTCTGATGTGAGTTTCTCCCTCATCCCTCCAGTTTTTGCTTCCCTTCTTGCTCTGAAATTATTTCCATTTACATTGTGAATTTACCTTTGTACCCATTATTTCCTCACTGTCAATAGAATGAAAGCTCTCTGAGGACAGGGACTGACTTCATTTTTATCTCTCTAAACTCCATGTCTAGGACAGTGTCTGGTCAGAATGTAGGCTGCCAAAGGAGGGGGGCCATTTC
Organism: Pseudochirops corinnae; assembly: GCA_028646515.1. Taxonomy (NCBI): domain Eukaryota; kingdom Metazoa; phylum Chordata; class Mammalia; order Diprotodontia; family Pseudocheiridae; genus Pseudochirops; species Pseudochirops corinnae. Next base: position 16,404,520 of record CM053585.1, read on the forward strand.
ATTTTTGCCTTTGTACCCCCATTGCCTGGCATGGTGTTTGGCATAGAACAGACATTTAATAAATGATTGTTGAATGAATAAACATAAGTTTCCCCTGGTGATTGATATTTGCACCATGAAGACATTGGTGCCTAATAGATTTCATTTTAAAAAACCATATGGATTTTCCAAGGACAAACCCCTAGACATCTTAATGCTGAATCTGCCCCTGCATATGTAAGCAGAGTATAATTATCATCTATGCTATCCGTATGAAAGCACACCCGGAGATTATATGGTAGGAGACTATATGGGACATATATTTACACCCACAAGGAACGCTCCCTCTGCTAAGAATAGGCCCATGGAGATGTCATTGAAAAACTTCTTCTGATCTCTAACCCCAAAGCTGTCATCCTCCTTTTTCCACATGGTCTAGTTTATTTGAAGCTTCTAAGTGGCCAGGAGGGTGCCTCTGTCAGCTGTTGGGTGGAGTGGACAGGGAGGGCAGACCGAATTAAGGCAGCACCCAGTCATCCCTTCCCTCCCTTTTTCTAGGGAAAATAAAAGGGGATTTTTTCTAGAAGATAACTTATTGACCACAGAAGTTCTCAGAGACCATCTGCTAAGTTACGGAGGGGCTATGGTCTGAATGGAGGCAGGAATGTCCTCTCCAAACAAATTACAGATCTTGGAGGCATTGGGGTGCTAAAATATAAGGGCTCAGTTTGAAATGGTCAGGACCCAGAGCAAAGCCAGCCAACCTGCGGTCTTCCATCCACGTGAAGGATGAAGAAAATAATGATTTCCATAAGTTGCATTGATACGAGGATTAAAGACAGTGTCGTCTGCTTTGAAAAGGTTATAACGATGTCATGACATCGGGTCCTATGAAAGTACAGTGACAAAGCCAGAGGGCCCTTTGGCCTCTGTTGCTGAGACCCTGGGATCTGACAGTTAAGCTTTCTTGTCCAGAACCAGGCATCCACACCATTACCCAAACCACCCTTCTCTGCCCTCCTTTATGTGTTGGCTTCTCCCATTAACATTAGAAGTACAAGCCTTTAAGGAAACATTGAAAGATCAAGTTGAGTCAATTGATGCCGTGCATTTTTTTAATCTATAAGGCAAAGAAAATAAAATTTTAATTCAAAGTAATTTTTTTGCATCAATTCATTCACCTAGTCCTTCTAGTCTTAAAATGTGATCTCCTCGAGAGATCTGTCTTTCCTGTTTGTTCTTCCATCCCTAGCACTTAGCACAGTGCCTGGCACACATTAAGTGCTTAATAAATGCTTAATCAGTCATCATTCGTTCATATTGTTAATAAAGTGTGTGGCGGTCCATTGGGGGCACTGTTGGTGATTTCTGGCTCCTGCCCTTCTCTGGGTTAGCTGCTCTTGTCCTGGAGGGTAAGGCTATGTCAGTGGGACTTCTTAAGCACCCATGGATGGAATTTCACCAAGTATCATCTGGCAGCAAATTCAGGGTCACGTTGGCTCCAGATCCATGAGATGTTTTGATCAGAAAGGATCTTGGAGGACATCCAGACAGTACAGGGTTGGCATCTACAATGTCCCCAACAAGTGGTCACCCAGATTTTGCCTGAAAATCTCTGGTAATGAAGAAACTCACTCTTTCAAGAGGCAGCTCCTTCTGTGTCTAGCAGCATTGTTAGAGAGGGCTTTCCCCTTTACTGAGCCAAAACATCTTCTGTATAATTTCCAGCCATTGATCATTCTTTGTTCTCTCTTCTGAAGACAATGAGAATAAGTTGGATTCCTCTTCCACAAAATAAGCTCTGCAGATATTTAAAGGCAGTTAGGTAGCACAATGGATAGAGCTCTGGACTTGGAGTCAGGAAGACCTGAGTTCAAATTGAGCCTAAGACACTTCCCAGTGAAGGACCTGGACAAGTCATCCACCCCCCTAAGTACCTCAGGCACCTCTCTAAGATTGTACCTTACAAAGCAGATGCTGATCTACATTGACTCAAGGACTTTGGGGGTTGGTGCTGGGGGTTAAGGAGAAAGCTTTCTACACCAATGAAAACACAGATCCATACTAATAAGCATTGTCATAACAACCACAACAATAACTTGTGTTGATCTTAAGCTAAACTGCTTCATTTTATCTCCTTTGATGTCCTTTGACCATTACAGCAGTCCTGAGGGGCAAATTCTCTTACATATCCATTTTGCAGGCAAGGAAACTAAGTTGAAGAGTTTAAATGATTGGCCACAGCTAATAAGTGTGAACACTTCTCTGGAATGTTTTAGAGAGAATTATTTTTTAGGTATGGTTTGGGTTGGGTGGACGCTGAGTTCTCTTCCAACTCCAAAATTCTGTAGATTCTGTAGTTCAAATCCCTCTTTCATCTGACAGGTTTTCAAATACTCCCTTCAACTCTGCACATATAATCCTATAGTCCTACAAAGGCAGATTTCATCCCTTTGACCCTCGGAATCACAGAATCTGTGTAGCTATCTAGTCTAACCCATACTTGAAAGGAATTCCCACTGGAGCATTAAGCCTCTTCTAGAAGACCTACCACCTTGATTCTTCAGGATTGTGTCGTCTCACAAGCCTCCAGCTATTCTAAGGTTTTTGCAAGTAGCTTTCTCTCACCACAGTCTTGGGGAAGGAAAGGAAAGAGACTATCAAGAAGAGGCAGGGGCCCTGGGTGGGAAGGAGGGATGTTTCTGGATGGAACGTTTCTTTCACCAGACTGTTTGTCTGTGTGCCTGGGCTAGACTCTGTTTAGACAGTGAAATGTAAACCGATTTCTCTCTGGTCCTCCCAGCTGGTAAACATAGGAACATAAGCCCATCTCTGAATGAGACAGACATTTTTTAGGCACTGAGTCAGACCCAAGGTCTTGGTCTGCTCCAAGGAGAAGTTTAAATAGACACCTTTAGAACTGTTCCTCCTGTGGCTACCACAAAATGAATATTCTTGGGGCCTTCACTGCTCAGGGATATCTTCCACAGAAACCCAGCTGACCTGCAAAATGCTACCCAATGCCAGGAGGCAGTCAAAATTAGGATTCTCAGGCAGGATGTTTAATCCTAAAAACATAGAGAAAAATGACAAGTTCCTCCTTTCTCCCTCCTCAATCCAGCTGCTCTTCTGGATTGGGAGGGGGTAGAGGGATATGCTGAAGCAGTACCTGGAATAAATAGTCCCCAGGGGGCACATCAGTGATGATCCATTGGCAGTCAATGTCGTGACGGTAGATGTCCCAGCAGCCCAAAGTGATGCTCTGCTCGCCAAAGTTGGGACACCCATAGTTCTTCTCAGTTTCTAGAGAAAAGGACAGAGACATGAGGGGAATCACAGAATCTGAGCAGCTATCTAGTCTAACCCATACTTGAAAGGAATTCCCACTGCAGCATTAAGCCTCCTCTAGAAGACCTACTACCTTGATTCTTCAGGATTGTGTCATCTCAAAGGCCTCCAGCTATTCTAAGTTCTAATCAAATACTCCCTTCAATGCCCTTTCCTTACCTCCCTCTGCTCTTGGTTGCCCTCAGAGGTCGATATACCTATGGAGAAGCGACAAAGACTTTCCGATTGGGTAGAGAGCCTGGAAAAGACTTCAGAGATAATCTAGTCATACATTTTTATTTTCCACATGGGGAAAACTGAGGTCCAAAGGGACTTAGCATCCATCCAAGGCTTGAACAAGACCACTTGAACTAATCACATTCTTGATACATGACTAGCCTACTTCACGTTCCCATTATGCGTGCTTTTTTTCATGAATTTTGCACCACTTAGGATGAGGATGGGATGCCTGATTTAGATCTGGGAGAGAGCCCTTCCTTTTATAGGTGAGAAGGCAGGCCCCTCAAGGTCACCTAGCTAGTAAGGGTCAGAGCCAAGTTTTCAAACCTAGGTATTTTGACTCCAGATCTCAGCCCAATGCCTTCATTTTACAGGTAAGAAGACTGAGGCATGGCAAAGTTAAATTACCTTCCTGAGGTCACACAAGTAATAATAAGAGGAATTGGGATTTGAACCTTCCTTTCTTTCTCTTTGCATCATGAGAAGGCGAGTGAGACATCCCTCTCCCTCACATGTGACCAGCCTATCTTCTGGGACTTTTCCATCTGACTCTCAGCTGAAAACTAAAATGATATCTTTTATCCCAGTTCTTCAAGGTTCCTCATTGGTTGTGTCTTGCAACCTGCTCACACTCACTGTGCCCTTCACATTGCCCTCTGGGCGATCCCCATCTTTAATTCTTTGGACACTGTAGTGTCTTGTATCATTGCCGTATAGCCAAGTCCAGCTCTGATGAGACACGGTGCAATATTGAGGACTCTGGATTCTCCAAGGCTGTGCCAGTGGGCACAAGCCCTGGCAGGTTCTGTCTTTCTGGAAAAGCTTTGAGGATGGATCCAGCAACAGACCAAGTCAGATTTCTGTGGAACAGGCTAGCTAAGAATGGGAAGACTCACTGCTGTTAGGCTGGTCACTTGGTAATGAATTCTTTGGTCTCAGCAACCTATGAAACAAAGGAAAATACAAGACAGCACCTCTGGCTGCTTCCTCAGGGCAGAAGCCTGAAAACAGGACAAGGAATACTAAAAATCATGCATTAAGACTGCGTACTTTTTAACCTTGGGCAGCTAGGCGACTCAGTGAATAGAGCACTGGGTCTGGAGTCAGGAAGAAACTTCTTTGTGAGTTCAAATCCAGCCTCATACACTTACTAGTTGTTCAATGCCTGGCAAATCACTGATCTTCTCTACCCAGCAGTTTCTTCACGTGTGAGATGGGTGGTAGGGGTGGACTTGATGGCCTCTGAGGGCCCTTCTAGTTCTAGATCAGTGATCCTATGGGATGCCTTGAGTGTCAGTGAGGGCTGATTTTCTCCTTCTCTCCCCTAGGCACTACCACAGCATGGAAGTTTTTACCCACTATGACCTGCTGAACCTCAATGGGACCAAGGTGGCCGAAGGCCACAAAGCCAGCTTCTGCCTGGAAGACACAGAGTGTGAAGGAGGTGGGCTTCCTTCTGGCCTTGGGTGAGGGGTGGAGAGCAGAAGGGCAAGTGTCCCTGTGAGGGGCAGACCCTATACCAGGCCTAGGAAAAGTGCTTTCTCCCCCACCCCTGCTTTTGTCTATGCTGGATGGAGGTTCACAGACTCTTAGAGATGGAAAGGGGCTCAGTGATCCCTTAATCTAATCCATATGTGACTGAGAATCTCTTGTATGACATCCACAAAGAGTGGTCATCCAGCCTCCATTTGAAGACCTAGAGTGATGGGGACTCACCACCGACTGTTATGGCCCATTACACTCTCAGACAGATCTAAGCTAAATCTTCCTCTTTGCATCTTCTTCCCACGGCTCCCAGTTCTGCCTTTCAGGGCCAAACAGTACAAATCTAGCCCCTTTTCCATGAGAGAGCCCTTCAAAGAGGGATGCCCCAAGGTCTTCCCTTCTTCAGGCTACAGATTTCTAATTCTACACTCCAAATAGCCAGTGTGATTTGCCTTAGGAGAGAGCTCTCTTCCAGTATCTGCAGGGATACTGTGTGGAAGAGGGATTAGAACATCCATGGGGGAGGCCAATTTGATCTGAATGTTGGGGAAAACTTTCAATGAAAACTAGCCCTGAGTGGGTTGGACTGTATCAGGAGGTAGGGACTCAGCACTTGCTCCTTGGGGGTCTTTAAGCCAAGATTGGACAGCCACTTCTCAGGAATGCTGTCAAGGGAATTCCAGATGAGACACAGATTGGTCACTAACAGCCCTCTCAACCCCAGTATTGGGAGAGAGCCTGTTTTAAGGCCCTGGGGGAATAAGGCTCCCTTGGTCCCTGCTCTCAAGGATCTTTTAGTCTAGTTAGAGAAACAAGAAGCTCTCGTGCAATAAAGAGAAACAGTGATCAATGAGTTAGATAGGAGAGCTATCACAGTACATATGGGTCTATGTGATGGGGCCCGAGGGCAGGGTACAGACTGGAAGTGCACAGGAGCTGAGGTCACTGTGACCACAGTATTGGAAAAGACCCTGTAAAGGATGTGGGGGTTGGGCTGGGCCTGGAAAGAGGGGAAGGATCTGGCTCCCCTAAGAAAACGGAACAGGCATTTCCAAGCTGCTGGTTTACACACCATTGTTTATACTATATAATTGACACTGAGTATTAGTTGTTGAAAGGATGAGGTTCCAGCTTGTTGGGCTTGTGTGTGTGTGTGTATGTATGTGCGTGTGTGTGAGAGAGACAGACAGACAGACAGATAGACAGAGACAGAGACAGAGAGACAGAGAGAAAGAGAGACAGAGAGAGAGAAAGAAGGAGGAGGGAAGGAGAGAGAGACAGATAGACAGAGGTAGACAGAGAGACATAGAGGAGGGGAAAGAGATAGAAAAAGAAAGACTGAATGAGACAGGCAGAGGGAGGGAAGGAGAGACAGAAAGATAAAGAGAGAAAGAGAGAGAGGGAGAGAGAGAGAGAGAGGGAGAGAGGGAGAGAGAGAGAGAGAGAGAAAAGACCAAGTAGGGGAAGGGGGGAGAAAGAGACAGAGACAGAGAGAAGGAGACAGACAGACAGACAGACCGATAGAGACAGAGGCGAGGAGAGAGACAGACAGCAGACAGTGTTTGGGGTGCAAGTCAGCCAGTGAACAGCCCTTCCGAAGTGTCCTAGGTGCCGAGCAGCACATCAGCGGAACGAGTTAGTGAGGAAGAGGACACAGTCCCTCATGTCTCTGTCCTTTTCTCTAGAAATCCAGAAGAGCTATGAGTGCGCCAACTTTGGCGAGCAGGGCATCACTTTGGGCTGCTGGGACATCTACCGTCACGACATTGACTGCCAATGGGTCGACATCACCGATGTGCCCCCTGGGGACTATTTATTCCAGGTACTGCTTCAGGCTACCCCTCCACCCCCTCCCAATCCAGAAGAGCAGCTGGATTGAGGAGGGAGAAAGGAGGAATTTGTCATTTCTCTCTTGCAACAGCCTGCCCTGATGTCCTGTCTGTCCCCTTGCAGTGGGAGCTGGGCACCCCCCTCCCACCCTGCCCAGACTAATCCTCCAGGCAGTCCATGCCCGCTCCACACCCCCACTGCCCCCATGCTCCAGCAGCAGCCTGGGACTCCAGAGTGTGTGCTCCTGCTCCTACATATATACATGTGTCCATTCCATTATGCTCTCTATTCGGCGCTGGTGTCAAGCTCCACCTGAAGCCCGCAGGGCCGCCTTGAAAACCATGGATGGACACGGTCTCTGTTGTGTTGTACTTATATTTATTTTCTTAAACAGTTCCCAGTCCCATTTTCATCTGTTCTGGGCTGATTTCAGGGCCACTGGTCTGACCCTTCTGCCCCCTTTCATATGATCTTCTGATACAAATGTGAAAAAAATAATCCTGCCCTCAAAGAGTTTATAATCATTTGAGAGGATAAATTGTAGTCACAGACAAATGTAATCCAAGGGTTATGAACCTGCTGTCGTTCTATCACATCCAACTCATCATGACCCATTTGGGGTCTTCTTGGCAAAGATACTGGAGAGGTTTGCCATTTCCTTCTCCAGATGACACAACTGAGACAAACAGGGTGAAGTGACTTGCCCAGGGTCACACAGCTGGTAAGTGTTTGAGGTCAGATTTGAACTCAGCAAAATGAGTCTTTCTGACTCCAGGCCGGTGCCCGCAGCTGCCTCAGTGAGGTCAAACAAGAGACTGGAGGAGGCAGTGGTCGCTATTCATTGGAGAATCAGCCAGGCTTTGTAGTAAAGGTAGCAGGTGAGCTGGGCCTGGATAAGGTCCTCCTAATGCTGTATCATCTGCAGGCAAAGATGAGAAGCCTGGGGGCTGACTCCCACAAAAAGGCCTGGGCTTGGGAGAGAAGATAGGATGAGGCAAGGGCAGCTGGTCCAGCCTGTACTGGTAGGAGTTAGCCTGAGAGGCTGTTGCCCACTGGGCAGGCACTCTATAATCCTACAGCTTTGCAGATGTGTCTCTCTGAGCTTTTCTCCCCTTCACGCCCCCTCTCCTTGCCCAGTCAGATGGCATGGTGGGTAACCAGGAATGTGCAGTCCACCTTTGAGACTGTTCCAAGGAATGTGGCCAGCCCAGGGCCCCATCCTTTCCCCCACCCTGCCGATAGATCTCAACACCTTTGGAGAAGCGACCACAGGGGGAGGGCAGGAATGAGCCAGCCTGGCAATGCTGCTCAGGGCCAACCAGAACCGCAGACTTAGAGAGGGAAGGGCCCATCAAACATCTGAGGAGTCATTTTTATATTTAACAAGTCAGCATCAAGGTACGCGTGTCCATCCATCCACGCATTCATATATAAGGGGCAATATGTCACTATACATATGCATCTCACTAGATTTTTGTTTAATTTTTCCAATGAACAAAAATCCATTTTCTTTCCTTCCCACCTATTCCTCCCCATTGGAGAAAAGAAGGAACAAAAACCCCTCTGTAACAAATATGCATCATTGGGCAAAGCAAAGACCTATATTGGCCACATCCAGAAATGCAGCATGTCTCATTCTGCTCCTGTCTGTCTCCATTCTCTCAGAGGCAAGTGCTGAGACTGGGCATGGGCACTGATGAGTTCCCAAGTCTGTCAAAGGCCTTTGTAGTGTCTGTGTGTGTCTGTGTGTGTGAGTGTGAATGTGTGTGTGAATGTGTATGTGTGAGTGAGTGTGTGTGTATGTGTGTGTTTGTGTATGTATGTGTGAGTGTGCATGTGTGTGTATCTGTGTGTGAGTGTGTGTGAGTGTGCATGTGTGTGTGTCTGTGTGTGTGTATGTGTGAGTGTGTGTGTGACTGTGTGTCTGTGAGTATATGTGAGTGTGTGTATCTGTGTGCGTGTGTATATGTGTGTGTGAATATGTGTCTGTGTGAGTATATGTGAGTGTGTGTGAGTGTGTGAGTGTATGTGTGTGTCTGTGTGCAGATGTGCATGTGTGTATATGTGTATGTGTGTGTGAGTGTGTATGTGTGTGTGTGAGTGTGAGTGTGTGTGTGTGTGTGTGAGTGTGAGTGTGTATGTGTGTGTGTAGAGGGAAGGCACCAAACTGCACTGGTAGAGGAGTTTCCTCACCTGGGACTGCACTATAACAATGACTTCACAGGTCAAGGCCTTGTCCACTATTCTATTTGATGCGTTTGAGCCTAGAACTTCAGTGTTCAAATCCAACTTTTTGTTTGGTTTTTTTACCTCTCACTTACTAGTTGTGAAAATCTGGGTAAGTCACTTGACCTCTGCCAGCCTCAGTTTCCCCATCTATAAAATGGAAATAATACTAGCACCTACTTCTCAGAGTTTTGTGAGGATCAAAAGGGAAAATATTCACAAAGGACTAGGTGTACCTCAAGATTCCGTAGAAATGTGAATTATCTGTCTGTATTGAAGAGGAGAAAGAGGCAGAGAGACTTATGGGAGGCCACAGAGTCGTGTGGCAGGACAGGATGAGAAGCCAGGCTGCTCACTTCCTGTCTCATAGTCTTTCTTCCATGGCACCTGAGGAGGTAGGAGCCAAGCAGGACTGGGGAGAATGGGGCATATTGTACCCGTTCCTGCAAACTTCCCCCAGACGTTTCCCCTTGGGGGTGTGTGTTTAAATAGAGCCGGTGAGGTGCCAGGTTATGAATGAATGTTCCAAAGTGACTTCAGTGGGCAGGTTTGTGTTGGATATTTCCAGTGTAAACTGCTGTGGTGTTCCAGAGTGATGAGGGTGGGGGGGAGAGGACGGTAGAAAAACCGGGGAAGGAAAGTGGGGCATTCATAAGGCAGGATACTCATCTCCTTGGCCAAAGGGAGCGGCAGAGCTCAGAGCGACCAGGGGGTCGATGCCCACTTGATGAAGACATCAAACCACATCATGAAGGCTGGGCATGCAGAGCCCAGCAGAAGGCCCATTGCCCCAAGCTGAGGAAGTGGGACTGGCAACCCTGGAGGGCTCCAGTGCTGACCATGGGTGGGCTCAGCCTCTGGTCAACCCACTTTTCTGCTGACCACAGCAGTCTGGCCTCAGGATTGGGAGGGTCTCAGTCAGCCTTGGGATAAAACAGGCTGCAGGCAGTCAGGCTGGGATGGGAGTCTCAGGGGCCGACTTCAGTCTCTGCCCCAATAATCTGGGAACTGAACTGCCCCTTGGCCTGGTACAATGGGGGGTTGTCCTCTCTGGACTTAGTTTTACTGTTAGCAGGGCTCAGCAAAATGATTATGGTCAGTAGGTCATGCTGGGAGGAGGAGGAGGAGGAGGAGGGGAAAGGGGAGGAAGAAGAGGAGAAGAAAGGGGAGGAGGAGGGGTGGAGAAGGGGAGGGAGCCCTAACCCAAACGTGTATAGTATACCGAAATTCATTCATTCAACAAACATTTAAAACCTAGTTTGTGCTGTGAGAGACACTGGAGTTGATGCTAAAAGGGGTAAGTCTTTTCTAATGCTCTACTAAGGCATCACACCCTCTCAGGAAAATAGTTTATAAGAGCCATAGAATTCGTTTTTTTAATTTTAATTTTATTTTTTCCTTTAATAGGAATTTATTTTTTAATTCATTTTTTAAAAATTTTGAGTTGCAAATTCTCTCCCATCCATAGAGAAGGCGAGCAATATGTTGATTAGCATGTGAAATCCTGCAAGTTCTATTTCCACATTAGCTGTCATGAAAAACAAAACCTTTCCAACAATATATATATATATAGTCAAGTAAAACAAATTCCCTTTTTGGCCATGTCCCAAAGTCTATATTTCAGTCTGCCCGCTGTGTCCATCCCCTCTCTGTCAGGAGGCGGATGTCATGAGTTATCATCAGTCCTCTGGAATCAGGGCTGGCCATTGTATCAACTAGAGTTCTGAAGTCTTTTTTTTATAATGTTGATATTACAGGAATTAATTTCCTGGTTCTTCTTGCTTCAAGTTGCATCAGTTCATACAAATCTTCCCAGGTTTCTCTGAAACTCACCCCTTCATCATTTCTTGCTGTATAGTAGTATTTCATCACCTTCATACCCCACAACTTGTTCAACTATTCACCAGATGATAACAGGAGTCTTCTCCACAAAAAATTCTTAATGCTAAATATTTTTGAACATATGTATTTTTCTTTGATCCCTTTGGGCCTAGTACAAAGGTTATACAAAATAGAATAGCTCTTGGGATGCACAGTCCCAATGGCTCAATCCAGAATGAATCACAGAATTTAAAGCCAGACGTAGGTACCTTAGAGGTCACCTCACCTAGACCCTTCATTCTATGATATTCACAGCATTTGCTCACAGTTATATTGCTAGTAATCAGGAGAACCAGAATTTAGTATGGCACAGGAAGAAAGTACCAGAGGACCTGGATTCAAATCCTGCCATTTACCTAGGTGACCTTGGTCAAGTCACTTACTTGGGTCTCAGTTTCCTTATCTGTAAACTGAGGAAATCAGACTAGATGGTTTCTGAGGATCCTTCTAGTTCTTGTTCTATGATTCTATGTGTAACATTGTACAAGCAGCTTAACTCTCCTGGCCTGTTTCCTTTTGTGTAATGACACTTTTTTAAAATAATATTTTATTTTCCTCCAATTACATGTTAAAATAATTCTTAACATTTGTTGTTGGATTTTTACTTTGAGTTCCAAATTCTACCCTTCCCTCCTTTCCTGCCCTCGTTGATCCCTGAGACGGCGAGCCATCTGATATAGGCAATGCATGCGCCGTCATGCAAAATATTTCCATGCTAATCTTCTTGTTCAAGAAGACTCAAAAAAATGAAACAAAGAATATTAAAAAAGTGAAAAAATAGTGTGCTTCAGTCATAATTAATAGCTAGTCTTTATACAGACCTTGGAGTTTCGCGTACATACAGATGTTATCTGATTTGGTTTTCATAGCAACCCTGAGAGGTAGGTGCCATTGTTATACTCATTTTGCTGATGGAGAGACTGAGGTAGACAGAAGATAAGTGAGTTGCCCAGGGTCACACACTAGTAAGTGTCTAAGGCTGGATTTGAACTCAGGACTTCCTAGCTCCAGGGCCAGCGCTCTATCATGGCACCCCTAGCAATAAAATAAAGGGGTTGAACCAGACTTCTGAGGTCCTTCCCAGCTCTGGATTCAGGGGGATCTAAGAGGAGCATGAGAACTGCCTTTCAGTATTTAGAAAGCTGCCATGTGGTAGAGGGAGGGGACTTTGTTTTGCTTGGTGCTGGAGGGCAGAATTAGGGGTGAAGATGAGAAGCCACAGAAGGGTGGGAAGAGGCAGTCAGGGAAAAGGAGGCACCCAAGGATAAGGAAGGACTGAGCTAAGCAGGGGAGGGGGCTTCTGGAGGTCAGCACCAGAGAAGCAGCTGACATGGTGGTGGTGGGGGGCAGCTCTAATGCGGGGTTGGTGATATTGTAATCCCAGTGAGATGACTGAGAAATCCCCATGACCAAGTCAGCCCTTCATGCACACTGCCCCATAGCTTCTCAGAGGCATGCTGCAAAGGTGCACTGCTTCTTAGGATCCGAGGATTGTTAGACCACAGCCTGGAAGTGGCCTGAGAGGCCTCATTTTACACGTGGAGAAACTGAGGAGAGAGAGAGAGAGAGAGAGAGAGAGAGAGAGAGAGAGAGAGAGAGAGAGAGGGAGGGGGAGAGAGAAAGAGAGAGAGAGAGAGAGAGAGATGAGATGAGATGTTTTGTGCCCAAGGCCACATAGCGAGTCTCAGGGCCAGGATTCAAAGAGAGGCCTTCTGATCCCAGAGCCAGAGCTTGACCAGCCAAGCCAAGTGCTGTCCTCTGTCCTAAAGGAGGTCCAATTCCCAGGATCCTGAGGCTTCATCCAGCCTTTAAAAGTACATTGCAAAGGTTCCTAGGCCCAGGGATCTTTGGAGAAAATCCAGCACATTCAAAGCCATGCCTCCCAGGACACGATTAGAGAGGTCCCAGAGGCAGGTGGTGGCATGGTCAAACCGCCAGGTCTGGAATCAGGAAGACCTGAGTCTGGGAGGGGCCTTAGAGCCTGATCCAACACTCTTATTTTATAGAGGATGGAAATTCCCCAGAGAAGGGAAAGGACTTACCCAAGGTCACCCAGCTTGTTAAGTGTGAAAACCAGAGGTACAGCCACAGTCTTTTTTTTTTTCTTTCTTTTTTCTTTTTCTTCTTTTTTTTTTTGCTTTTTGGAGGGGGGAAGGTAGGTCAGATGGGGTTAAGTGACTTGCCCAAGGTCACATGGCTAGAAGTGTTAAGTGTCTGAGGTCACATTTGAACTCAGGTCCTCCTGACTCCAGGGCTGGTGCTCTATTCACTGCGCCACCTAGCAGTCCCAACAGCCCATCTTCTGAGCACATTCCTTAACTTGATTTCCCCCTCCTCTTCCCAGATAATTATTAACCCCAACTACGAAGTAGCTGAGTCAGACTATAGCAACAACGTCATGAAGTGCCGCGCCCGCTATGACGGACATCGCATCTGGATGTACAACTGCCACATTGGTGAGTTGTGGAGGGGGCAGGGTGGGAGGTGAAGTACCCCCTGGAGCTCCTTCCCTGCCTCCTCCTGCACCTGCTTGGCTTCCTTCCCTCTCCTTCTGGGAAGCCTGGTTTACCTCCTCAGGGAGCCTATGTCATCCTGTCAATTCCAGTAGTGGGCTCAGGCCAGGGGCCAACCTGCCTTTGGGCACTGGGGACACTGGGCCTGGGCTGAGGCCGCATTTTCACGCCCAGCCATGCCTGGCAGAAGGCAGGCATGTAGAAACTGAACCCAGAGCTATTTTAAGGCTGGGCAGAGGCCACCTAACTTAGTGCTCTTGTGACCACAAAATTGTAGGAGGTTGGTTTAACAACCACTTTGTTGCATGTTGTCTGGCCCACTTGGCTGCCCTGTGTGTCAGCTCACTTTCTGATGTGAACCAAGGAGTGGGGAGCTATTCCTCAACCAACCTTCCTTTCTAGGGTTGATCCAATTCAATTGAACAAGCATTTATTAAACACCGACTGTGTGCTGAGGGTACCTTTGTACCTGCTTCCTTCCTTCCCTGCACTCTTCTCCTTTCAGGTACTCATGCAGTCTTTCCCTTAAGGGCTCCTGAAAGATTTCTTTGGAGAGAGGAGGGAATGGATGAGTTTCCTCCTTCCCAAATCGACCATTTCTCTGTCTTCCTTTACCCTTCTCTCCCCCTTCCCCCAACAGGTGGATCCTACAGTGAAGAAACAGAGAACAAATTTAATCATTTCAGAGGACTCACAAATAACCAGCTCCCCACTCAATGAAGAGTCAGTCTTGGACCCCCTGGACCCCCCGCCCTAGGGCCTCACTGCACTGGTCTCCCTGGGACCTTCCCTAACCACTGCACAGCACAGCTCGGATGAATGCCCCATACGCCCTCCCCTGACTCCCTGACAAAACCCTTGGGTGCCTTCAGTGGGGCCCAGGACCTGTCTTGGACTGGTCTCATAGACTCAAGACCCAGAAGGGAACTTACAGATCTAACTGAGTCCCCTCATTTTACAAGTGAGGCCACTAAGGCCCAAAGAGGGGAAGACGTTCACCCAAGGTCACACTGCCCATGTCGTAACCCAGTTCTTTCCACTAAACTGTTTCCTTCTGCCCAAAACATATCCAATATTTGAACCCCTTTCTTCTCTTCTATCTCCCCTGGTACATGGGAGTTAGCAGGGCAACTGTCACAGAGACATGCAGCGTTGGAAGGTCAGGGGAGGGCAAGGTGGTACCCACCATGATGGAGGGGCAAATGTTTACCCTCTCCCGAGTGAGCTGATCCTGTCCTAGGGCCCCAGGGGTGCAGCTGCCCACTCAGGATAGAAACCCAGTCAGCCAAAGTGGGGAGGGGCATTTTCTAAGGAAGCCAAGGTCTCAGGTTCCTGGAGACTTCATGACTCCAGATGCTCCCTGCCTCTCTCTTCATATCTTTTGTCAGATTAACAACCTCTTGGTATAGGTCTCCAGCTCCCCAGGACCATGCTTTGAAGCCCTGTTTCAAGACCAGGACTGGTTCATCCCCTCCTGTTAGTCCTCTCCCCTTCTCCAGCTAGCTACCCTTTGGTGGAAATCCATCAAGAGAGTAGGAAGCCAGCTTCCCATAAGCCCCTTCCAAAGCATCTTCATAATCTCCAAGTCTCTACGCTGCTACATCCCCAGATATCCAATGCTAGAGATTTAGCCAAAGCAAAACATGCCTGTGTCTTCAGCTGCAAAATCAAGTTTGTGTGGACCTCCATTTGCGAATCACCATCCAGGACTGGGAAATTTCTTCACCATTGCAATCCATGCAGCCCAGAGTTGTGTATACATTTCAGGAAACCCCTCGTGGTATGGTCACTGAAAAAGCTTGCCTGTTTCACCTTCAAGTCAGAGGCAGCCTGCTGGACTATGGCAGTGGTCAGGCTCCTGGAGAGTCCTCCAGAGTCTGCTTGATTTCACCCAGGCTAGTCCTCCAGAGTCTGGTTGATTTCACCCAGGCTATTCCTCCAGTCTGGTTGATTTCACCCAGGCTAGTCCTCCAGAGTCTGGTTGATTTCACCCAGGCTAGTCCTTCAGGGTCTGGTTGACTTCACCCAGGCTAGTCCTCCAGTCTGGTTGATTTCACCCAGGCTAGTCCTCCAGAGTCTGGTTGATTTCACCCAGGCTAGTCCTTCAGGGTCTGGTTGATTTCACCCAGGCTAGTCCTTCAGGGTCTGGTTGATTTCACCCAGGCTAGTCCTCCAGAGTCTGGTTGATTTCATCCAGGCTAGTCCTCCAGTCTGGTTGATTTCACCCAGGCTAGTCCTTCAGGGTCTGGTTTATTTCACCCAGGCTAGTCCTCCAGGGTCTGGTTGACTTCACCCAGGCTAGTCCTCTAGTCTGGTTGATTTCACCCAGGCTAGTCCTCCAGAGTCTGATTGACTTCACCCAGGCTAGTCCTCAAAAGTCTAGCTGATTTTGCTCAACACTAACTAGTGCTCCAAAGTCTAGTTGATTTCACCTAGGATAGTCCCCCAAAGTCTGGTTGATTCCACCTAGCATGGATCCAGGGACCTCTAACTCCACTCAGACTTCCATCTTTCCCACCACTCACAGGTGCTACCTGTATATATTTCTGATCAGGGGACTAGGAGAGCATGTGCTTTTTTTTTTTCTATTTTATTTTAAGGATACCAGTTTTACATTGTATTTGCATGTTATGTCCAAAACCAAATGTAATGATATTTAATATGGGCATCTGGGCCCTTGGAAGCACAGCCATACAGAAGAAACTGAAGCCAAATCCACCTGTGTAAGCGCCTTTGCCACCATCACCATCACTACCACCACCATCATCATCCTGCTGGGCTGACTTGAATGACTGGTGCTATAAATAAATTCCTGGGTGGAAGGACACTCACCAGGTGCTGTGGGTCATCACAGACGTTTACATATACTTGAATCACAGGTGTTTGTTCCCAGAATAAAAGGTTACCATAATATGCAACGTGTGTGGTTCCATTGCGTGGCATGTGTGACCAAGTGCACCAAGACTCATTGTCTTTTCACAGAATCACAGTGTTTACAGAGACCTTGGGGGCCATCTGGTCCCATGAGAATCCTCCTACACCATGCCCCAGAAGTAGTTATTCAGCCTTAGCTTGAAGACCTCCAGGAAAGATGAGCTTGCCACCCTTCCAAGCAAGCCCACTACACTTTGAAAGAAATAGAAAATGCCGTTCACTCTCTAGGGTACTCATGACATCAGGAACATTGAGTCCCAGCGTTCTCTTCCTGAAAATAAGTTTCCCTCCAGCTCTAAGTCCTGTGATCTTATGTCTTCTTCCCACAGCTTAGTATTCAGCACACAGTAGGTCCTTCATACATGCTTGCCACATGAATGAATCTCACAGCGGGAAGGGACCCCAGAAGCCTTCGAGCCCAACCCATGCTTGAAAAATAATCACCTCTAGAAGATCCTCGGTCAGCTACATGCTATCTGTGTGACCTTGGTCAAATCACTGTACTGCTCTGGGCCTCAGTTTCCCCATCTTTAAAATGAGAGATTTGGAGCAGGTGGCCTCTGAGACCCCTTCTAGCTCTAGATCTCGGCTCCTCTGTATGATTCTGAGTGATCCAGCCTTTGCCTTCAGACCTCCCGTGAGGGGAAGTCCATCACTCCCTGAAAGGACAGCTCTCACTGTTCAGAAATTCTTCCTGAGCGCGTCAAAACTGGCCTTTTTTCTGCTTGCCCACATTGGGGCTGGTTCTGCTCTCTAAGGCCAAGCAGAACAAGATTTCTCTCTCCTCCACATGACAGGCCTGGTGACACATGAAGACGGCTCTCATGCTCCCACATACGATGTGCCAAGTTCTGTGCTGGCTGCTGCGGACAGACAAAGACATAACTACCTCCAGTCTCAAGGGATTCATATTCAAATGGGGGAAATGAGAACATCTATAAACACATCCAGAATAGAAAAGGCATGAATATGAGGTCCCCTAGGAAGGAGAATATGAAGGGATTGTACCTCATGATCTAGAAGTTATCTTCTGGGTCTAGAATCCTTTGACAACACCCTCCCCCTCATTTGGTAAATGAGGAAACTGAGGCCCAGTGAAGTCATAGGCTCAAGGTCAACCACAGTTAATCATAAAGCATTTATTAAGTACTTAATATATTCTAGGTGTTGTGATAAAAATAAAGGCAACAACAGCCCTTGCCCTCAGGGAGCTCCCCTTCTTCACAGAACTCACACGAAGGTATCCTAACTCCAAGGCAACACACAATAAGAGCTTAATAAATGCCTTATTTTCTTTTTCTTCCCTCACTTTTTTCTTCCTTCCTCCTCCTTCTCTCCCCTCTCTCTCTCTCTCTCTCTCTCTCTCACACACACACACACACACACACACACACACCCCACATCTATTTCTCTTTAATCAAGAGGAATTGGGTTCATATTTCAAATCCTGGCTGCCCCTTATTACCCGTGTAACCTTGAGGAAGTAACTTCACGTCTCTGGGGCTCAGTTTCATCGGTCAACGGAGAAGGTTGGACTCCATGGCCTTTGAGGTCCCTTCCAGATCTAAATCTATGATGCTATGGTGTTCATTCCTGCATCTGGCTCTTTCCAAACGACCTTAGGGATCCATGATCATCTGATCCAACTCCCTCATTTTATAGGGGAAACTCAGGGTCTTGTGGCTACCAAACAGTAGAAGTGGCATTCAAACCCCAGTCTCCTGACTCCATCTCACCTGTTCTTCCCCTTGTGTCCTCCCACTACATAGTCAAGCAACATGGTATAGTAAAAAGAGAATCAACTCTGAAGTCCCAGGATTGAAGACTACCTCTGACATTTCCTGTGACACTGGCTAAGTTGCTTCAATTCTATGTCTACCTCCGTCTCTGTAACTCAGTGGCCTCTGAGGTCCCTTCCAGCTATGCATCTATGACCCCTCAGATGGAGTCTGAAGGGTTAGGATCAGCGCTTCTCTGTACAGTGCTGGGCACACGGTAGGTACTTAACCAACTGTTACTGTTTGATCTGTAATTAGGACAGCTAGGCCCAGCACTAGGTGGCTTTAAGCCAGTCACACTCTGTCTAGGTCCTGTTTGTGATCAATGTCACCCCAACAGAATGTCCCTGTGCAAACCCAAGTGACGTTCTGAGATGTCAAACCAATGACCTCTGCCTCAACTGCATATACATTGATCCCACCAACAAGAGAACCAGTTTTCAAGGAATGATAAGCATGCCACTATAACTGAAGAAGGAGCATTCCTTGCCCCCTTTCATTTTTTTACTTGGAGTTATCTATTTCAAGGGCTTATGGTGGTTGTAGCATACTACCAATAAAACCAAGGAGAGGGTGCAAATAAGACAGCCAGACCGGGTACCCCCTCTCGGCCCTATAGTCTTATGACCCTTATGTACGGAGATGAGCCAGCCACACAGTGAGATAATGAAGAACAGCCCCAAAGCATCCCTGGTCTATTTGAATGGATCAAGAATGTCAACATCCGTGCCATCTACATTTCCCCTAAACCCTTTCCAGAGGATGGATCCATCATGCTGGAGGCTTTCAGTGTTTCATGGGGAGCAGGGAGGCAGTGTGATGCAATGGTGAGACAGGGCTGGAGTCAGAGACCACCCTGGGTGGTCAAACTCTGCAACGGACTCTCTGTGGGATCTTGAGTATCTTCTCCCTGGACCTGTTTCCTCACCTGTGAAATAAGTGGCTTAGACACCCAGCTCTAAATCCACGACCATCCTTTTGGCATGACCTGCCCATCTCTTTTCTCTAAATAATTTCCATGGATAGCTTTAGTTTTTCATCACCTGCATTTTTCATTGCATCCCTCTTCCCTCCCCTCCCCAGAATGTCACTGCCTATAAGAAAAAACAATCATCAGCATCATCTTTAATCTTCAAACACACTGATAACTTTAGATTACCATGTTAACACCGGTTATGATATCAAGTCATCATTAGTCATTAAATAATCTGGTCTAAATGTGTATATTGAAGAATCAGACAAGTTTAAGGTTTTGTGTGCTTCTTTGGAGACGTCTCACACTGAAAAGGCCTGACATCACATGCAACATCCCACACCTGTCGCCCTCCACCTCCGCAAAGGGGATGGGGGAGGGGGATCTTTTTTCAGTCTTACAGGTCACCAACTGACCCTTAGGCCTAATCCTAACTTGGGTCTTAATGGGTTCTAATACACTTTCATCTACGTTTCTCTTCTAAGCATCATTCGATTTCCTGATACATAGTGGGGCTCTTAGTATATGTTTAACTGACTTTGAGTTATTCAGTTTTAATTCTTTGCAGATGGTGTTCTGCAATTCACAGCCATACAGCAATAGCAGATTATTGACTTAAAAGATTTTTTGGGGGGGGCCATGGAGCAGCTTGGGGTCACCAAAAGAGCTGTTTCTTAAGCTATCATGTGGTAATAATACCTACCACTATACATGGTGGGACAGAATGACAAAGTTGGGAAGAGGTATCACCTGCCCAGGTAAAACTAGCCACCTCACAGCTTAGTATAATCAACAGAGCCCTGAACTGGAGTCAGGAAGGCCTGGGTTCAAATCCTACCTCAGATACTTCCTAGCTGGGACACCCTGAACAGTTTATCTGACCCCTAGGCTCCAGCTGTCATGGGATTTATGATTTTCATGTCATTCAATATGTGTAATGATTATACTATTTTGATTTGTTGGAGCCTCCCTACTTTCCAGGAGATCACAGCAGACATGCTATGGCAGAAATTAATCAAATCCTGACATGCTAACAATCCCTGAACTTGTAACCAACAAGTGAACCGAACCAGGTGCTTACTCCTGTTCCTGCTAAGCTGACTCTGTCTCTGTGCCCCACTGAATGATCACAAGGATCCGTGACCTTTGATGATTTGAATAATTTGGAGACTTCACACAGTTCCCAAGAATGCCTGTGTTGTGGTTCAGTCTTTTGTGTGTTATGGTCCAGCCTTTTTGCAGTTTCATCCTTAAAAATCCTACCCCTGCCATAAGCAGGCAAGCTCCTCCTTCTCAGGAAGGTGGACTTGGCTTGCAAGCTGTTTTCCTCACTCTGAAATTAAACTTCTGTTTGATTCCTGACTCACCTGTCTCTGGTCTGCTTTGTTCCACTCCAGTCATTCACAGGTTTGAGACCAGTCTGGTCTAGAATGAATTTAAAATTCTTTTGTCAGAGATAAGAGCAGCACCCATGTTCCAGGGAATCAAATATTTCAGGGAAGGCAGAGCAGAAAGGAACTTCAAGCTCACCAGACACAATTAGGACTTGTCTGCTATTAACTTCTATTTGTCATGTGGAAGCATCCCTTTGACAGACCACACAGACATTCCACATTTAAGAAGCCCAAGGGACCAGTTATTGTATGGTTTTGTCAGAGGCAAAAAGAGGAAGGACACCGGGCCATACTCTGCTGTTAAAGGAGAACAGGAAGGGGAGGAAGACCCAAGGAAGGGCCCTGATTCCGGACAGAAATACCTCCCAGCCAAGTCCCATCCTCCCCTCCTCCCCTTCCCATTCCCCTTCTTCCAACCTGGTCCTTAAGCTATCCAGCAGAGAACCAGCCAGGACTGGTGGACAACATGCCCTGGTGTCCTTCAGGGAGGACGGCCCATTTGTCGTGGATGGGGCCAGCATCAAGGAAAAGACATTAATACAACTTTCATCCAGTCCACTTTTAATTTTCTTCTCAACATCTAAAAATATACTCAAGGCCACCAGGCTCTGGTCCTTGATTGGGACTTTTGGGTGACGGTTGTTGGTTGGAGCTGGTCCTTGGGCCTGCCCCTACAGCCCTGGAGCCTGGGTCCTGGGCTGCTCCGCTGGGAAATGTGGTGATTCAAGGCTGGGCAGAGGCCTCGGCCTTGGCCTGTTCTCTGTATTTCTTCTGGAGGCCGAGGGCCCGGGCCACTAGCCTCCGGGCCACGGCTGTGCTGGTCTGAGGTCGTTCCTTGGGCAAACGCAGGAGCTCTGAAAGCAACAGTGAGAGCGCCTTCTTTTTGTAGGCTGAACCAAAGTATTTTGAGATCCTCGGGAGATCCCCTTGTAGAGGCTCCCAACTCTCAGACTCTGAGCCTGATCCTCCCAGCATAGAGTGGAACAAAACCCTTCTCCTTCTCTCAATTTCCCTGCCTGTAAAACAGGGGGCATTTTAAAAACAATTATTCTTAAATAACTCTCATTTCTAAGGCTTTTACCCCTTAAAACACATCTTTTCCTCTGCATCCCTGGAGCTACCATAGCACCAGACATTTGAATGCTTAATAAATGTTGACCAAGATGGTTATCCCCATTTTACAGATGAGGAACCAAGGCCCATAGACATGCACATACAATTTAGGAAGCAATAAAGCCTGGATGTCCCACGCCCCATCCCCTGGGCTGACAGTCAGGCCCATGACTCTCCAAAGTCTCTCAGGATCCCAGGCTAGGATTTGCCTGGTCCTATCATCCAGGGCTCCTGTCTGAGCCACCACCAGGAAGCAAGGAGAGAAACAGGGGGAGATTCCCCAAGGAGCTGGGGGTAGGAAGGAGGCCTGTTTTGTTTACCTGTCCCTCTCTTCCGCTGTGTATTCTCCCCCCAACCCTACCCCAGAGAAGACCACAAAGCTCCCACAGGATCTTGGGCTTAAGAGCCCAAAGGGACTTTCGTTAGGAGGTCATCCAGCCAGTTCTAGGGCAAGGCTCCAAGACCCAAAGAGGCCAAGTCACTTGACCAGTGTCACACAGCAGGCAAGAAAAGTGAATCCTCCCACTGCAAACCCAGTACTCTGGACACTGCCCCACTCCCACCTCTCACAATTATAACAATGATTTTGTAGCACTTTACAAACACTACCTCATTTGCTTCTCACAATAACCCTGAGAAGTAGATGGCTCCTTACTTGGACGCTGGAGGGCTTTGAACTTGGACTGTTTGGTTCCCTGAGTGAGGGGCCGGATCTTTAGTGTTGGGAAATCCCTGGTCAAGGCTTCACTGGCTGCAGAGAGAGAACACACCTGGATGTCACCAAGTTCCTCTCTGGCCTTCCTTCAGGTGAGGCCTCAGCTGGGCACCTGCGGAGCAGTGAGGAACCCCAAGCACAGGCCCATTACCTGATGCCAGGCAAGGAAAGATGCCTAAAGCATGAGCATCATCCACCCACTGGATCTTGAACCCCTTCTCCCTGGGGGAAAGAAGACGCATCAGAGTCAAGAAAACACAGCTGGACAAAAGCTTCCTCTCTCAGAACCTCCCAGGGAACTTCCCTCCCTCCTCCAACTCCCAAACACGACCCATTCTCTACTGTGTGACCCCCTGCTCCCCAAACACATCACTAATTTCTCAGGTCCTCTGTTTCCTCATCTGTAAATTGGGTTTAATAACAACACTCACTTCCCAGGGCTGATGGGAGAGACAAACAACATGGTATTTGTAAAGTACTTTACAAATCTCAAGTAATAATGTAGATGCAACTTGTTATTGTTGGGGAGGGACCACAGATTTAGAGTCTGAAGGCATGCCAGAGGCCACAGGCTCTAAATTCTAACTCTAACTTCCCTCAGGTCAGAGGATGACAGACTGAGGCTGAATGAAGTCAAGTGGCTTCACAGGATCCTGGGTCTAGGCTGGAAGGGACCTCGCAGGTCACCACATCCAACCCCTCCTTTTACAGATGAGGAAACTGAGATGGAGGGAATCTGCCAGTCAGTGGTAGAGGTGGCATCTGAACTCAGCTCTCCTCAAATCCTAGGCCCTCCCCCCAGAATACTACTAAGACACTCTCCCCCATGGAGCAATGAAATGCCCACACCTGGCCCCTTGCCAGCCTGTCTCACACTGAGCTGGCCAGCTTCACCTTCGGAATGATGGGGATGGAGGCCAGCAGGAGCAGAAGACAAGAGGGATGGAATGTTAACACCAGGGCTACCAGACGGACTCCTGATGGTCAAGGCTCCTTCTATCTCCAGCCTGCATCCTTCCCTGGCCCCGGCTCCCCTTACCCACTCACTGAAATTCCAAAAATGCCTCCATGAGGTCCTCTGTCTTCAAGGAAGTCTCAAAGTCATAGATTTCCACCACGTGGCCAAAGCCATTCTCTGACCACAACTGCTCATCCACCAGGTAGCAGCTGTCCAAGCGGATCTTCTCAACATGAATCTCTCGGATGACCATGTTGTCCATGATCTGGGAAGAGGCCAGAATCGGGAGTATTTGGGGAGCCCTGCCTAAGACAAGGGGGCCAGTGGGGGGAGTCCAAAGAGCTCCTCAAGATGGAGTCAGAGAATGGGGGCAGGGGCCAAACCCTGACTCCGTCACTGGTGTGTGCAGGTGTGAGTGTGCAGGTGTGAGTGTGTGCAAGCATGAGCACATACAGGTAAGTGCTATATGTGTATAGACATGGGTATATGTGTACAGGGGAGTGCACATGCATGTGGGTTATATTTGCATGTGTGTGAGTACACACACATAGTGGGTATATATGTACTTCATGTGTGAGTATGGCGTGGTATCTCATGTATCACATGCATGTGTAAGTGGGCACACACGTCCATCACATGTATATGTGGCTGTGTGCATGGATGCTACAAATATGCAGTGTCTGTACCAGTGGACATGTGGATATGTGCATGTCTGGGGCCTGGTCTGGACTTACAGTTGTGAGGGACTCCCAGTGTGGTCACTCCCTCCATGAAGGCAAATCCACAATGACTCCGCAGCTCAGTGTCAGAGGGAGTGCCCAGAGGCACCAGCTGCTCTGTGTCTGGGGTGAGACACGGCCCACGGTGGCTCACGCTCACGCTTGCTCACATTTGCTCACACTCGCTCACACTTGCTCACGCTCACTCCCGCTCTTCCTGGCTCAGAGGCTGACCCCACCCACTTACACGACCTTGCCCCTCAAGGGGTAGCCTGCAGACAAATCCCTTCTGGGCTCTGGCTCTCAGCTCTCCCCACTGGGCTTAGACCCTTCTTATGTTCCTGTGACCCTACAGAAATCTGTGCTCCCTCCCCAGCCATCCTCCGGCACACACTGCCCTGGGCCTGGGCCTCAGGGGCTGGAGTCAGGGACTCCACATACGTCCAAAATCTCTCTGGGAGCTCCTAGATGCAATTCCTTACACTTGTGGGGAGACTTTTGAAGGAGTAGGGGTTTTTTGGTTTTTGTTGGTAGATGAGAAGGGGCTAACAATGAGACCCTTCCCCAGCATGGGGGACCAAAAGACTTGGCTCCCACTCCAACTGCCCCAACCACACAAGTTGTGAAAACCTTTTCCAGTCTAAAGTTCCTCCATCTTTAAAATGGACACTGTTCTACACTAGAAGTTCTTCCCTAGCTCACCCAGGTAGGTGGAGTCACGGAGTCAGGAAGGCCTAAGTTCAAATCTGGCTAGCTGTGTGACCCTGGCCAAGTCACTTAACTGATGTCTGCCACAGTTTCCTCCTCACCCACATCCTTAGAAACACAGCTGTGTGGAGGCTTTGGACAGAACCCCTCCCAGCACTATGGCTGCTGATACCCTGCCCCCTCCTCCCAGCCACCCTGTCTCCAGTCTCCCAGCTCAGGACCCAAGGGGCCTCTTACCTCCTGTATCAGCTCACTGGACTCATCTTCTGAAGAGTCACTGTCCTGTTCCTCCTCCTTCACAGGGAGGGTCTTCATCCTATACTCCAGGGAAGGCAGAAGATTGGAGCTGACCTGAGCCTCTGCCTCCTGGCAGGCAGCCTCCTGGGATGGACTCTTGGAGCCAGGGGGCTCCAGTTCCTCTGAGTCTGGCTTAGGCTCACTGGGGGCCATTTCGTTCTGGTCTTTTAAATCTCCTGCCACTCCCGGCACTGCCTGTTGGGGGAGTCTGGGGTCAGGGTCTGGGCCCTGGTCCTTCCTGCCAATGTCCTTGGGTCCTTCTGGCATCTCTCCAGCGAGGTTCTCATGCTCATCCCCAATATCTGACTCTAGCAGGGGCGGGTCCAGAGTTCCCTCAGACTTCCTGCGTAGCG
This sequence comes from Pseudochirops corinnae, assembly GCA_028646515.1. Classification (NCBI taxonomy): domain Eukaryota; kingdom Metazoa; phylum Chordata; class Mammalia; order Diprotodontia; family Pseudocheiridae; genus Pseudochirops; species Pseudochirops corinnae. Next base: position 16,429,943 of record CM053585.1, read on the forward strand.
CCCGAGGTACATACAGGGCCTGGTCGGGTTTGCGGCCACGCTGCCTCCGGACCAGCCGTGGAGCCCGGGATCCAAGGGCTGGTTCCTGGGCTGAACTTGTCGGGGGCCTTCGGGGCTTGCCCTGGCGGCCAAGGATCGGCTGGGAGGGAGAGAAGTTATCCAAATTCGGTAACCTAGAAGCAAAGTGGGAGAAGATGTGTTCTATGTGGCTACTGGTCACTCTAATGATAGCCCTCATTTCTATAGCATTTGAGGGAAAAGAGCCCTGAGATTCAAGGAGGAAAGGTGGTCTTGTTCCCACTTTATGGATGAAAAACTGAAAGCCTGGAGAGGTGATATAACAGAGGATTATGGGACCACAGATGGGGGCCTTAGGGGTCACTAAGTCCAATCTCTCCTTTTACAGATGAGGAACCTGAGGCCCAGAAAGTTGAGGTAACTTGCCCAAGATCAGAGATAGTGAGTGGCAAAATGGGATCAAAAGCAGGTCTTCTGACTAGCACCCATTACCTTGCCCAGGGTCACATGGCCAATGCCAGTCAGACTGGAGCCTTTACACTATTTACAAAGCCAGTGTGTGGCCTGCTTGGTCAAGAGGAAGGCTCAGGCCCTAGGCAGGGGCTACATCCCAAAGGGGCCCTGGCTTCTAGGCCCCCAAGTGTGTTCTCCATTCAGAAGCTGGATTCCAGAGTTCACCAGTGGAGTGAGAGAGGCTACATTCCATCAGGACTTCAGCCCTGGGGAGCTGGCCTTCGCACCTGTTGGCCAGGTGACAGATGACTGTCCTCCTCTTCCAGCCTTCCCCAACTGAGAAGCTGCTCAGGAGATCAAAATTCTCGGCCGTTCGGTGTATCAGGTACCGGAGGCGACTTGAGAGGGGTGGGAAGAGAAGCACTCTGTGGAAGGGAGGCATGAGGACATTAGTCAGGCTGCTGCAGTCCCTGGGGGATTCCTTCGTGCCATCCTGGGTGGGGAGGGGAGCAATAACCCCGGGAACCACTTGAAAGAGCCAAACCATCTCCTCAGCCCACACTGAAGGAGCTCAGGAGAACTGAAAGGGAAGGAGGAGCTCCCTCCAATGCCACCCCACCTTCTGCTCTTTCACAGTCTCCTACACCATATATCCAACCAGCGCCACACTTCAAATCCCATCTGGAACCAACCCACCAGAGTACCGGGGCTATGCAGGAATCATCTAGCAGGTCCCTTCTTGCTCTAGGGACACCAGCCAAATCAACAGCACTATTGCCACAGGGATGTTCCTGTAGGTCCACTCACCATCTGCATACCTCCCCAGACATTTCCATTCCACATCTCTGCTGTTTTCCCCAACAGAATGTAAACTACTTGAGGGCAGGGACTATCTTATCTTTGTATTTGCATTTCCAATGCCTAGTAGAGTGCTTGGCACAGAGGAGGTGCTTACAAATGCCTTTTCATTCATTCATTGGCTCATTCAGGCAAATTTTAGAGCACAGTTTCCAGGGGCACAGCTTCAAGGAAGAAGGAGGTGACTGTCTCACTGGCATCTGCCCAAATCTGGAGTACTGGGCTCAGTTCTGGGCTCCACAGTTTAGAGAGGCCAGGACCAAGAAGGGTCTTTAATCCCTATCATCTGTTGGCTACTGAAGGCACTTAAGAGGTCTGTCCTGGAGAAGAAGAGCCTCAGGAGCCACAAGAACCACCTTCAAGTCTCTGAAGGCCTGTTATATGAACCAGGGCTAAGTCTTGTCCTGCTTGGCCCCCGAGGGCAGTCCAGCAGCACTGGGGGGCTAGCTAGGAGGGGGTGCCTCCCCCTCTTTGAAGGCCTTCACACAGAGGCTGTAAGATCACTTGTCAGGACTGGCCAGCCTCCAGGGTCCCTCCCAACCCTCAGATTCTGAGATGTTGGGACACTGGAGTCCTCATCTCTGCGTGCAGAAGCAATGCTAACAAGGGGCAGGGGAGTGGGGGTGAGGGCAGAGCCTAGAAGACCTGGCTCCCCTCCCAGCTCTGACACTCAAAAGCACAGATCTGGAACAATAAGGGACCTTGGGAGGTCATCTAGAACAACTCTTCATCTTGTAAATGAGGAAACTAATCCCTAGAAGGGATTAGTCTCTTGCCCAAGGTCATGTGGCTAGGAGCATCAAGACTGAAACCTGAACCCAGGTCTTATGGTTCCAAGGTCTGTCCCTTGTCTCAACTGTGACCCAGAGCAAGTGTTTGCTTTTCTGAACCTCAGTCCCACCATCTGTAAGATGGGCATAACAATGACTATACTAGCTACCTCACAGGGTTTCGGAGGGGTTCAAATGGAAGCATGGATATAAATAGCTTTGCAGAGTTTCAAGCACTGTGTAAAGATCTGCTGTTCTCATTTTGGCTGGGGAAGAAGAGAGCTGAGGACCGGGATTTCTCCAAGGAGCTGGGGTATTGACTATCATTGACTCAGACCCAGGAGGGCGCTCAGAGCTTGTCTAGTCTATGCCCCTCTTTTTACAGATGAGGACACTGAGGCTGAGAGAGGAGGCCATATCTGCCCAAGGGCACAGCAAGGCTCAGAAAGCACCTGCATGAGGGCTGGCACCCCCAATACAGGAATCTGTTCACTGCACCATGCCTCATGCACAAGGTACCTGAGGGGGACCAGAGAGCCGGCTCACCTGACATCTGACAAGAGAAATGACTGGTTTGCAGTCACGCGGCTAATCAGCATCAGAGGAAAGCTAGAGATGAGAGGGGCTGAGCCTGCCGGGACCGGGCTGAGCTTGCACATGGCACTGAGAATACTAGTAACTTACTTATATGAGGCTTTGCAGTCAGCGAGACTGGGGCTGGGGTGGGGAAAGGAACAGACCACTGGACTTGGAATCATGAGAGCCAGGGTTTAAATCCTGCCCCAGACATACACTAGTGACCGCTGTGTGCTCATCCGGGCCTGGCACAAAGGAAGTGCCCATTGACTGACTGACTATAAAGCAAGGGAGTTGGACTCAGTGACCACTGAGGTCTCATCCAGATCTAAAGTCATGATTCTATGAAGTAAGAAGAACTGATCAGTATCTTTGAGACCCCATTTGGCATTTTCTTGGCAGAGATGCTACAGTGGTTTGCCATTTCCTTCTGTTTACAGATGAGGAAACTGAGGCAAACAGGGAAGTGACCTGCCTAGGGTCACACAGCTAGGAAGTGTCTGAGGCTGGATTTGAACTCGGGTACTCCCAACTCTAGGCCCCGGCATGCTATCCACTGCACAACTTACCTGCCCCTAATCAATAATGATAATGATGTAATACACTTACACAGCTAATACTTTAAAGTGTACCAGGCACTGTGAGTCGTCCTGATCTATATCTCACCACTGGGCCCAGATGGCACCTGAGGAGAAAGTGAGGCTGGTGACTCTGCACAGCCCTGCCTCACTTAAATCCGATTCACTTGCATGGCACCACCTCCCTGATGTCATGGTCCTCTTTGAGAACAAAGGACCTCCCTCCTTCCTTCCTTCTTTCCTTCCTTTCTTCCATTCTTCTTTCTCTTCCTCCCTCCCTCCCTTCCATCTATCCATCCATCCATCCATTCTTCCTTCCCTTCTTCTCCCCCTTCATTCCTTTATTTCCCTTTCCTCAGTCCACACAGGATATCATACTCTAAAGAAATGTATATTTTGATCACGAAAACCATTTTTTTTCTTAAGGACCTTAAACGTAAATCACTCTGATTCTCAGACCAAACCCCACTTGGTCACTGTTTGGGCCCAGACTGGCTCAGAGTGAATGTAATTAGCAACTGTTGCTGTTTTGCCAGAAACCCTAAGGGTCTTCCCCTCCAAGTTTGATGTTTTGTTTTTTCTTACTTGGATAAAAGAAACCATTCTCTGACTCATTTCTTTCTTTTTTTTGCTTTTTGGAGGGGAGAAGGTAGGGCAACTGGGGTTGTGACTTACCCAAGGTCACACAGCTAGTGAGTGTTAAGTGTCTGAGGCCACATTTGAACTCAGGTCTTCCTGACTCCCGGTGACAACAGGGCCACTGCAGCCACCTAGCCACCCCGCTCTGACTCATTTCCTACCTAGCCTTCATCACTGAACAGGTGTTGCCTCAATCAAACTGAGACAAGTTAAAGATCTCAGCTCAAAAAGGCCAAGGTCTCCCACTGCATCTGGAGCCCTCTGCAGTTATCCTGATCTGTATCTGACCACTGGGCCCAGAGGGCTCTGGAGGAGTGAGGCTGGTGACTCTGCACAGCCCTGCCTCACTTAAATCCGATTCCCTTGCATGGCACCACCTCCCTGATGTTACGGTCCTCTTTGACAAAAAAGGGCACATGACAACAGCCAGGGACAGTGCTGAGCACTTTTTTTCCTTGTAAATAATTATCTTATTTGCTCCTCACCAGAACCCTGAGAGGCAGGCAATATACCATGAGTTAACTGAGGCAAACAGGGTAAAGTGACTTGCCCAGGATCACACAGTTAGGAAGTGTCTGAGATCGGATTTGAACTCAGGTTGTCTTAACTTAGGTCTCTATCCACTGTGCCCCTGAAAATATACTGCTTTAAAGCTGGCAAGGTAATTTATGTAAATCATCTCATTTGATCAGGAGATGAGAGACTGACTGTCCAATCAATCAATTAGTCGATCAACAAGCTTCTCCAAAGCATATAGTCATGTGCCAGGCATTCTACTAAGTTCTGGGGGCACAGAGAAAAGTCCCTGTGCTCAAGAAGCTTACATTATGACATACATGTACATAAATGATCCAAGTCACCTTCCCAGGGTTTTTGCAAGGATCAAATGAGACACTTGTAAAAAGCTATGTAAATATTAGTTACTATAATTACAGAATCTCATCTGTACCTTACACCTACCTGTGAGGTCAGTGCCAGAAGAATTATTATTACCCCCATTTTAGAGACAAGGGCACTGAGGCTCAGTGAAGTCTAGGTGACTTACATGGTAACAAAGCTAATACATGTAAGAAGCAGGATTTGAACCCAGCTCTTCCTGATTTCAAGGCCAACTGTCTCTCTTGGGCAAAGATGGTCAAGGTTCTTGACCTTGATCTCTCTCTGGGCTGAGGTTTCCTTTTATTCAATGTGGTCACAGAGTACACCTTCTTAACTATGGCTAATTACTTCCTACATGTGAACTGATCTGGGTGAGAGGAAATGAAAGGGCCAGTACAGATACTGCAATCATGCACTGCTTTGTATGTTGAGAGGGGACTGGATTGGCAACAGCTGCTCTCTGCCCCCAAGCTATCTCACCTGGACAGCTGCTTCTGCAGGAGGAATCGATCCAGTTCCTCCTTGACATAAAGGACAAAGTCATTCTCTGCTGGGGACAGGACGACACCATCCAGGCTGAGCAGGGCCAGGGTGAACTCTGACGAGTCCTGCACAAAAGACAGAGAGATTGTAACACCAGACAAGAACTCGAGGACAATGAGAACAAGGATCCGAGTTCTTCCTTTCAAGAAGCTCCAGGGGAGAAGGAAAGACCATCAGTCCTATTTTACAGAGAAAAAAAATTTGACATGGTCGGTCACTTCACCTCTGGTTTTTCCATCTGTAAAATGAGATCAATGGCCTCTGAGGTCCCCAGAACTATTATGCCAACATCATATGACCACAATCCAGATCTATATGAAGTATTGCCACCAACAGCTTTGCATATAAAACCTCCAAATACTTTCCCTCTACAGAACTGACTGGGATCTGGTGATGAGTTCTGGCCTAGAGTTAGGAGGATTGGGTTGGATGTTTGACCATATGCTTGGAAGCAAAGTGGAATTCAACACCCCATCCCCACCCTCCACCCCCAGGAGGTGACCAAGTGTGTTCATATTCAATGTCATTTGATCCTCAAAAAAAGAACAGGTGAGTTAGGTCATACAAATGTCATTATATTATTATTATTATCAGAACACTGTGCTTAGAGTCTAAGAACTGAGTTCAAACCCTAGCTGGGTGACCCTGAGCAAGTCACCTAACTTATATCTGTCTTAGCTTCTTCAACTATAAAATTGGGATCATAACAGCACCCTACCTCCCAGGACTGTTATAAAGATCAAGTGAGATAATATTTGTCAAAGTGCTTAGTTCTTGGCACACAGCCAGTCCTTAAGAATGTTTGTTCCCTCCCTTTCCTTGACTGACGCCCGACCCCACTAGTGTTGAAGCCAGAGGACCTGGACTCCCGAATAAGCTTTGCCACCTATGAGCTATGTAACATTGGACACACTGCTTAAACTCTGAGTTTATTCCTTAATAAAATCAGAAGACTGGACTAGCTCAGGGCTTTTTAAGCTTTTTCCACTCACAACTCCTTTTCATGTTTTGGCAGCATTTGTCAGTGTGACGGCATGTGCAGTACAAAGTGTGCATGCTTTGCGCTCAAAACGAAGGCTGCCATGAAATTGTGTGATGTGACACAGCCAAGCACTGCCAGAAACACCTTGGATTCATTACCCATTGGCTTTTGAATTAGTTTTTGGTTGCTGTGCATTTAGAAGTCTTTTACAGGAGCCAAATATTTCACAGCCCTATATGGGGTCGAGACCCCCAGTTTAAGAACTGTTAGACTAGATGGCCTCTAAAATCCTACCCAGCTCAGACATTCAATCTTTTATTCTATCATTGGGAGTTTGACTCTTTCCAGATCTCACATCCAATTGTTTAATGCCAATGACGAATCACACGAACATGGATTTGGAAGTGGAAGGCATCTCAGAATTCCTATCATTCTACCTTTTTATTTGACCAGAGAAGATAAATGAATTGTGTGGGATCAGCCAGCTGGGAAGTGTCTGAGGCAGGGCATTCACCCCCTGAATTCAAGCCAATCAACAGATAAGCTTATATTAAGTGCCAACTATGTGCCAAGGTGTGGAGAGACAGACACAAAAAAAATGAAATAATCCCTTCTCTTAACTCTCTCTTGTGGGAGGTATCATGTGTGTACAGATACACTGAAAAGACAAGGAAGCTTGGGAGGCATGCCACTAAAAGGTAGAGACCAGGAAGTGCTTCTTGCAGAAGGTGGTGGGTGCTCTAAAGAAGAGCAGGAGGTAAGGAAGGAGGGTCTGGGGCATGAGGGATACCCAATGCAAAGGTCTTGCATAGCACTCTACTCCTTCTACCACTAGAGGTCGCCTAAGGTGCTTCCCAACTCAGACATTCTATTTCTTACAATTCAACATTTCGAATTCTAAGACCTCTTCCAACTCTGACAGCTTACAATCTACAATTTTCTCTGTAAAATGAAATGCCTGGACAATAGGATTTCTAAGGTCTCCATCAGCTCTGACATACATTCTATTCCCCATTCCGGGATGCTCCCAGGGGAATCCCTGTAGTCTAGTTACAATCATATTAATAATCACTAGTATTGATCTGGTACTTTAAAGTCTGCAAATGTTTTACAAATATATCACCTCACACCTATCAGACTGACTAATGACAGAAAAAGAAATTGACAAGTGCTAGAGGGGATGTGGAAAAATTGGAACACTAATGCCCTGTTGATGGAGTTGTGAACTAGTCCAACCATTCTGGAGAGCAATTTGGAACTATGCCCAAACGGCTATAAAACTGTGCAAACCCTTTAAACCAGCAATAGCACTACCAAGTCTGTTTCCCAAAGACATCAAAGAAAAGGAGAAAGGGACTTATTTATACCAAAATATTTATATTTTTTGTGATGGCAAACAATTGAAAACTGAGGGGATGCCAATTAGAGAATGGCTAAATGAGTTGTGGTATATGATTGTGATGGAATGCTATTGTGCTAGAAGAAATGACGAGCAGGTTGATTTCAGAAAAACCTGGGAAGAATTATATGAACTGATGCAAAACGAAGTGACCCAAACCCAAAGACCATTGCACACAGTAAAAGCAACAGTGTAACAATGACCATTTGTGAATGAAACAATTGTGAAAGACTTAGCTACTCTGATCAAAACAACGCTATCCATGATGAAAAATGCTATTCAACTCCAGAGATCGAACTGATGATCACTTAAAAAAAAAAAAAAAGGTTTGTGTTTGTATGTTTTCTTTTGCAACATGGCTAATACAAAAATGACCTTATGTATAAAAATAAAATTATCTCCTAGTATCTTCACAATAACCAGGCAAGGTGGCTACTCCAGAACGAATACCATTTTACAGATGGGGAAAACAAAGCAAGAGAGATTAAGTGATTTGCCTAGGGTCTCATGGTTGGAAAGCATCTGAGGAAGTATTTCCACTCAGGTCTTCCAGACTCCAGGAGGTCTAGTTAACTATTTTCTTCAGCACCCGAGAGACTGCTGTTGTTGGTATTCCCCTTTATTTTCATATTCTGTCCATAGTAACGTTCTCCGTTCTAGTCTAACATAATTTTCTCTGCTTACTCATTACAAGTTCTCCTCGAACTTCCTGCCTCTCTATGGTAAGTCTTCGTTCTACTGTAACATTCTGCGTTCTATTCTAACATTCTACTTTCTATCTACTGTAATATTCTACGTGGTTCTACACTCTCTTTAACATTCTACGTTCCATTCTAACATTCTATGTTCTATTCTAACCTCCCACATCCTTCTGCAACGTGATTCTAACTTCCTACGACCTTAGGTCCTTTGCAGCTGACAATCTAAGTTCGAACTTTTGCTCTGTAAAATGTAGTTGTACTAGGGGACCTCTGGGCAATCAGATCTCCATCTACGGCCCAGTGGAACTGCACCCCAACTGGGGGTCCCACCCCCCCCAGCCCAGCCGGAAACCGCGGGAGGTCATCCCGGGCTACAATGCAGCGCACCGCGGGGGAGGGGGAGGGGACGAGCTAGGTCCCGGATCCGTCAGTGGGGAGGCGAGAGGAGGGGCTGCCGGAGCCAGGGGTCCAGCCGGCGCTGGGGGAAGAGGGTGCGCGCACGCTCTCCCGGGGCTTCGGGGTCCCAGCCAGGAACAAGCAGACCCGGAGGCAGCACCGCCCCCTCCCCCACTCCCGGGGCGCGATCGCTCCCTCGCGGGCCTCCTCGCCCCTTAGCAAGGACGTGAACTTGAGAGGTGGGGGCGGGGTGGGGTCTCCCGGGTAACCCCCCCACCCCACTCCATGCACTTTGTGCAATGCACGACACTCCCCACCCCCACTGCCCCCGAGTCCTCGGGACACTCACCGCGGCGGGACCTCGGAGCTGCAGTCACTCCTAGGCTCTGACCCGCCTCCTCTCCCTGAATCGCCCCTCCCTGCCCTTAAAAAAAAAAAATAAAACCCAAATACCCGGGCGAAGCCGCAGCTCCACCCCGCGGACCGGGGGAGGCATGGCAACGAGGCGCGTCCAGATGTTCACAGGTGGCCCCGACCTTGAGAGGAACGCATCTCGTCCAACCCCTCCTTTTTACAGAAAAGGAAACTGAGGTCCCGAGGAACGAGAAGGGACTTTCCCCAATGCCCCACAGTTAGTAAGAGGCAGAGCTGTCTTCTGTCTCTAAATTCCGTGCTCTGTTCCGTGCGCCCCCCACCCCACCCCAAACACCCCCTCAACTTCCCCGCATTGCTCCAGACACGTCACAGGGTCTTAGATGTAGAGATGGAATGCCCCTTCTCATTTTGCAGCTGAGGAAACTGAGGCCCAGAGAAGTGACTTGTCCGAGGTCACACAAAATCAGGATTCAAATCCATGTTCCCTCCATTCAATCAATCATCTATTAAGCAACTGTTAATCGATAACCAATCAATAAACACTTATTAAGTGCCTACTGTTTGCCAGGCACTGTGCTAGGCAGGAGCTCAGTCTAATTCTGTGCCAGGCACTGGGGTCACAGAACCAAACAGCCTCTCCTCAAGTACAAGCTCCTAGGCTTAACTGGGGAAAAAGTTAGACTTACATTCACCCAGGGAAAAGGCTGATCCAGGACACTTCTACACCTGTAGTACATAGACTCACAGGTACCCAGAGCTGGTAGGGACCTCAAAGGTTATCTCATCCAAGACATGCATTTTACAGACCAGGAAACTGAGGCCCAAGTGAATTGTCCTTAGGGCTCCGAGGCTCAAACTCAGGACCTCTGTCTCCAAATCCAGGTCTCTTTCCCCTCTTTAAAGCTACCTTGCTCCGCTAAGAGCTGGCTGGGTAATCCTGGATAAGTCATTTTCTCTTTGAGTCTCAATTTTCTCATCTGTAAAATAAGTCTTGATCACTTCTAAGGTCCCACCTATCCTGTTTTGGTGTTTCATTGTGTCTGACTCTTTGTGGCTTTGTTGGGTGTTTTCTTTGGAAATACACTGGATTGGTTTGCCATTTCCAGTTCATTTTACAAATGAGGAAACTGAGGCAAAGAGGATTAAGTGACTTGCCCAGGGTCACATAACTGTCTGAGGTCAGATTTGAATACAGGGAGAGGAAGGAGTCTTTCTGACTCCAGGCTTCTTGCTCTATCCACTGAGCCACCTAGCTGCCCTTTGCCACACCATGTGTCAAAGGATGCTGGGGTCCACCATGGCTACGGCATTCCATCTGCACTACTGTAGCTGCTTGTTTCTGGGATAATAGCTCAGTAATAACCTACTATCGTTTGTATAGCATCTCAAGGTTCACAAAAGGCCAGATACAGGCAGGATGGTAGAACGAGCAATGGATTTGGAGGTAGACATCCTGCCTCTGTGACTGGGTGAGTCTTCACACTCTTTTCTGTAAGAGGAGGAGGTTGAACCTGGTGATTTCTAAAACTTGATGTTTATAAAAACCCTATTAGCTACTGATTGTAATCACCCTCTTTTGTGTCTTCTAGTAGAATGCAAAGCCTTGGAAGGCAGGGACTATTTCCTTGTTGTCTTTATATCTGCCAGTAACAGTACACGGGATTAGTAAGTGCTTGTTGATTGAATAATGAATTGATTATACAGATAAGAACACTGAGCACCCTGAGGAAAAGTGACCTGTCCAGAATAACACAGCCAGGTGGGACACCATCCCAAGGCTTCTTGACTCCAGAAAACTGACCCTCCCTATGCCAGGGATCTCAGGTGGGTTCATTGAAGCCCCTTCTTGAAAGAAAGGGTGATTCATTCCAAGGCCTGCTTGATAAAAGGGGGCATATAGTAGACAGAAGTCTGCATCTCTAGTCAGGAAGACAGCTTCTAATGCCACCTGTGACAATTATTAGTTGTGTGAATCTGGGCAAATCACTTAAACCTTCTGTGCCTCAGTTTCTCTATTCATAAAATGGGAGTGATAGACTCCCAGGGACCTCACAGGCTTGATGTGAGTTTCAAGGTGGGCACTTGGTGAACCTCACAGCACTAACCCTGAAAAATAAAGGCAGCTCTGATCCTTTTCATGACTAGTAATGAAGTGATGTGTGCTATTTCCAGAGCTCCATCTTACCCAGTCCATGCTTTTGCAGTGACTGTCCCTCCATGCCTGGAATACTCTCCCTCCTTGTCTCCACCTCCAGCTCCCCTGGCTCCCTTCAAGACTTAGTTCAAATTCCACTTTCTACAGGAGGCCTTTCTTCCCCAGACCCCCAGCTGCTAGTACCAACCCTCTGAGACCAGCTCTCATTTACTCTCTCTATATTGTGTGTGTGACACACACACACACACACACACACACACACACACACACACATATAGTTGGGTTTTTTTTTTTTGTATGTGGTCTATTAGAATGTGAGCTTCCTGAGGGCAGGGATTGTTTGTCTTTCTTTGTGTCCCTAGCACTTAGCCTGGCATACAGTAGGTATGTAAGGAATGTTTGCTGACTGACTAAATCTTCTATACCATATAAGAAACCCAGAGGCAGCCTCATGCAAGGGGACTAGTGGGTTATCCATTCTGGCCAAAAGGTTCTATTAGAGAGAGGATGGCAACAAGGTCTGTATTTGGGGGCAGGGGAGCTTACAAGAATGCTAGGGCTTGGAGTCCTACCGTACTGGTTAGTTTTGCAGCAGGAAAGGGCCTGGCATGTTAAAGGCATGTCTGTTCCTTGCCTGTATTTGGGGGATTTAGGAGTTGTCGTTGTTGCTGTTTTGATTTGGTAGTTTCTGCTCCCCACTCTTCCTCCCACACCCCCCCCCCCCAGACTCTATGAAACCCTCAAGACAGGAAATCTCAGGTTCAAGAGCTTAGAAAACATGGCTGGCATTTGGCTGCTTGGAGGCCTGAGGCGGTGTGCGTCACCCCATGATGCATCCAAAGCACCATCGCATGTCCAAATGTAGCTTCTTCTGTTGAAAACATGGCGACAATGGAGGGTCATGCGACCAGTAGTAGACTCGTTCTTCAAGTCACTAGCCATGTCTTAGAGAAGCAACTAGGTAGTCCAGTGGATAGAATTCTGGGCCTGGAGCTGGGAAGTCCTGAGTTTAAGTCCTACCTCAAACACTTCCTAGCTATATGACTCTAAACTTCTCTTTCCCTCAGTTTCCTCATTTGGTCACTGTGGGGATCAAATGAGGTAACACTAGCTATTAAAGCAATTAATGTATTAATATAAAATACCTTGTATAACCTTACATGCTACATAAGCCTCAGTCATTTTTATAACTTTTGAGATCATATCCTATGCTTGTCATTGTCAACTGTCACTCTGTGACTTTGGAAAAGCCCCTTCACCTCCCTGACCCTCAATTTTCTCATCTCTATGTGATCCCCACAGTCCCCAAGGTCTCTTCCAGTTCCCAGATTCTAAATTCTGGAGATGACTGCTTCAATTAGGAAGACTGGAAGAATGGAAGAATGCCAACAGAAATAGGGATGTCTGGAAGAGGGATGGCTTTGGTTGGGCCAGGGGCAAAGGAGAAGTGAGTTCAGTCTTGATATCCCAAGTTTGAGATGATCCCAGGACATCAAGTTTGAGGTACTGAATATGAAGTCACTGCTGTGGTCCTGGAGCTCAGGAGGGAGGTTAGGGCTAGCATGCAGATCTATGAGTCACCCACATAGATGATAAGTATACCCATGGGAGCTAATGAGGTCACAAAGTGGATGGATGGATAGAGAGGAGAGGGCCCAGGACAGAGCCTTGGAACAGACCTACCATTAGGGGGCATGAAAAGAAGACTGAGTAGTCTGATAGATAGGGAGAAATCTGAAAGTACAGAGTCATGAAAGATGAGACAGCTATCAGCAGTATGGAATGCTGTAGAGAGATCAGTGAGGAAGCTTGAGATATGCCTATCAGATTTAGGAATTAAGAGATCAATGGTAGCTTTGGAGTGAGCAATTTCAGATGAGTGATGAAAGATTAGATGGCAAAGCATTGAGAAGGGAGAAGAGGAAGCAGAGGTAAGAAGTATAAACACCTTTTTCTACAAGTTTGACTATGAAAAGGAGGAGAGATTGAGGACAATATCTTGAGGAGATGGTAGTGATGCCTACTTGGGTAGGCATCAAGAAAGGAGCTGGTGGATGAGGAAAGATTGAAGACTAGAGAATGGGAAGACGATTAAGGCTGGAATCTGCTGGAGAAGATAGGAGGAGATGGGATCAAGAGTGTATTAGAGGGGGCCGGCTAGGTGGCGCAGTGAATAGAGCACCAGCCTTGAAGTCAGGAGGATCTGAGCTCAAATTTGAAGTCAGGAGGATCCGAGTTCAAATTTGAACTCAGACACTTAACACAAAACTAGCCATGTGACCTTGGGCAAGTCACTTAACCCCAATTGCCCTGCCTTCTCCCCTCCAAGAAAAAAAAAAGAGTGTATTAGAGGGGTTAGCCTTGTCAAGGAGAAGGACTATCTCTTTATAGACACTGGGGTTAAGGAAGAGAAAATAAAGAATTCTGTCAAGGGACTGGAGAGGAACTCAGAGTTGGTCTAGTCATAGCCTAGTTCCAGAGCTGGAAAGGAACTCCAAAGCCATCTATTTGAATCTCATTTTTCAGAGAAGAAAACAGGCCCAGAGAACTTAGATGATCCAAGGGTCCATGGCTAATGAGCTAAATTCAGAAAGAGGCAAATCCTGGCTCTCCACTACCCCACATCAGATGGGAGGAACAGGTAGGAAGTATGAGAATCAAGAATTAGTAAAGATGATGAGGAGGGAAAAGAAGAGAATAAAGAGAAAAGTGAAAAGAAAAAGAAAAAAAAAGAAAAAAGACTGGTAAGGGAGGAAGAAGAGATGGGGGTGGGGTGGGGAAGGTAAGCAGGAGGGACCAAAATGTCAGGCAACAGTAGAATGTAAGATCCCTGAAGGCAGACAGTTGGGGTTTTTGTCATTTGCAATTCAGTGAATTGACCATAAGAGAGTGACTGGACTTAACAGGCTTACAATTGATCTCTGTGTGTCCGAATTCACTGACGTGTACATCTGTGTCATTGCCTCGTCTCCCTGCAGGGGAAGGGCCAGCACCTCCCCCAAAGCACCAAACCCTCTGTTGTCACTCAGCTCTTAGGAAACCAACTGCCTCCAGCTCCAGATTCTAGCCGCCCATCTTAAAGGGCCAGAGACAATGAGAAGGCCCCTAAGTGTCACAAACACTGCCTAAGGTGATCCACAGGAGTAGTGGGGGGCATCAGCCTTCCTCTCCTTTGCCAGTTGACCTTCAGAACTGGATTCCTGCCTCCAACATGGTCAGAGGGTTAGATGGAGAAGGAAGAAGCCTTTTGAACCCTGCATAACTCTGTTAGACTCCCCCTTGCCTCAGATGCCAGAATAACTTAGTCACAAAGGACAAACCCTTTCCTTCCAAAGCAGGAGTTTAACAGAACTGTGATTATGGAGCACACAATTCCTGGTCATTCAAACAGGAGTCTTCAGAAGCAGCCAGGGGTAGCAGAAAGAACATTAGACCTGCAATCAGGAATATCTGAGTTCAAATCCTCCCTCAGGCGCTTACTAGCCATGTGAACCTGGACAAGTCACCGAAAGTCTCTCAGTCTTAGTTTCCCCCACCTGCAAAATGAAAGCTAATACTAGAATTTACTTCACAGGATCATTCTAAGGTCCAAATGAAGTATTATAGACATGCATTCCTGTTTGCCCAGCTGAACATAAGCTCTCAAGAATAGAGATTATTTTGTTCTCTGGACTTGTATCCCAGCACATTGTAGGAGCTTAATAAACTGCTTGTTGATGGAAGACATCTTTGGCTCCGCAGGGCACTTGCAGGGCACAGAGCAGCAGCCTCAGAGGCAGAGAAGGAGGAAGAGGAACAGGCTCTTGGGAATGTGAGTTGCCCTGACCATGTATTCCTTGGTCACACATGCTCCCGGGTCCCTTCTCCTTCTGGTGGCATGGTAGCAATTTGTGGAAGAGGGTAGCCCTGAATGTAGGAGGAAATTCTTTCCTGTCCTGGGCTGTTTAATTAAATGTTTTTTGCTTTGAACTATTGTATCCTCTGGTAGGCTTAATAAAAGAAGACACAGCAGAAAGATTTTGAATGGATATTGACCCATAATGTTCTTTGAGCCTGGGGTAGCTGTCAGGGAATCAGTGAGTGAAGGAGTCCCCAGGTGCTACACAAGGAAAGAGAGATGGGGAAAGATTAGGCAAAGCACTGATCAATGCAATTTTTTCAAACAGATAAGGACACCAAATGTTCATATATTTAGATTTGAACCCTCAGGTTGGAGTTGAGTGTGAATGATTGGGTCCTCTGTTCAAAGATTAGGTAAGAGGTAGACTGAGGTATGTTGAGGGGGACAAACTTTGGTCGCTCCATTAGCCCTGTGCCTTGTGCTTGCCTCACCTTGCTAATTACCCACCTTTTGTGCATCTGTGGATAGGCATTGAATGCCATAAATAGGTTTCATTTCTGGGTTTTTTTCTTGGATTGTCTCTTGTGAATTTCTGGGTGCCTATGCCCCCATTTTTCTTCCTATACTGTAACTTTCTACAGTGTCCTATCTTGGTGAAGATGTATGGACAGTATTCTCTTTCCCTACTTCCTTTCCAACTAAAAGTCTTCTTGCCTAGATTTGCAGGATTATGAACAAATGAAGATCAGCACTTTGTCTCAAGGTACAGTTTTACAGAGTTGCCTGGGACACTGGGAGACTGAGAGACTTGCCCAGGGAAACAAAGCCCAAGTAAGGTACATGAACCCAGGTCTTCCAAACTCCTAGACCAGCCCTCTACCCACTGTGTAACACTGCCTCTTGGTACATCTATCCTTACTAGCCTTTATTAGGTGTACTCCATCCCTGGTCAAGGGCCCATTACTCCCATATTTTAAGCTAGGGTGGTACTGATGCTTCTAGAATACCTTACACACACTTTCTCCTTTGAACTTTACAAGAATTCTGGGAGGTAGATACTGCTGGTACTATTATCCCCATTTTACAGATGAGGAAACTGAGCCTCAGAGATGTGAAATGTCATTCAGCTAGTGTCAGAAGCAAGATTCAAACCCCAGTATCTCCTGACCACACCAGTCCTACACCATGCTGGCTAGTTTTAGGTATTCTGCAAAAAAGCATGATACCTTCTACTCCCACCTCAAAAAGCAACATCTTTTCCATATAGAGTTGTGGTGGGATTTTTCTCCATCTGGCCTTGTGACCTTATCACAGGGGATAACTGAGGAACTCTGTGGTATAAATATTCTTCTAAGATAGTTTTAGGAGAGTTTTGTGGAGGCATCAAGAGGTCACAGAACTAGGAGGAAATTCGAAAGCCAGTTAGCCCCTCATTTTCCTAAGGAGAAAACCAAGGCCCAAGTCAGATGACTTGTCTCAGAGCTAGTCAGAATCACAGGTGGGGTTTGAACACAGATCTTCTGACTCCAGACTCCCTGTTCCTTGCCCTGTACCTCCCTACCTCCCAAGCAGCATTGTCAGAAGGTGACCCCAGGTCTTCCTGATCTCAGCTGAGGCTTCCTGACTTTATCCCCGCTGACAAGCAGTTTTTTGGGCAGGGGGTGGGAAGTCCAGGGAGGGGATGGGAAGCAACATTCTCTGGGTTTTCTTTAGGGCGAAACTGATGGATCACAATGATCAAACTCCTTTATTAATGCTGTATTTCTAGAATTGGCCACTGTATAGCTGGGAAACCTGAACAAAGACACCATGGGTTTTTTCCTTCTGAGACTAAACTCATCCTGCCAATGGAATCCTCTCTGGATTCCTCTTTTCATAGGAGGAAAGTCTGGATTCCTCCTCCTGCAAAATGCAGGAGAGTCTCAGTCTAGAGCCCTCCTCTGTGTGATTTCATTGCCATCTGCCAGTGATGCAAACATCTGCTGCTTAAGATCCCAGTTGGGAAAGGAACGAGCTGAGCCCAGCCTAGGCCTGGGGTGGTGGGGAAGCCCAGAGGCGGGGTCAATCACTTTGGAAGCCTGCCCCAGCTACTTTTTTCTATTCTTCTCTGTGTGAGCTCTCTCTCCCTAGAAGCACACAGCAGTATAGTGTCAGTATGAGCCCTGGACTAGAGGTAAGAAGCCCTGGGTTCTAGTTCTGCTGTGTGATCTTAGGAAGGTCACTGCCTCTCTGGGTCTCTTCTGTGCAATGACTAGGTTCTCTCTATGGTGCTTTTCAGCTCTCACTCTTCTGGCTCATTTTCATAGGATCTATGAGTGGGAACTCAGAGATCATCTGGGCTGACTCCCCCTCTTCATTTTACAGGTGAGGAAACTGAGGCCCAGGAAAGTAAAGTGATTTGCCCAAGGTCATCCCAATAGTAATTGGCGAGATTTGATCCACAACTGGTCTAGTTCCTGTCTACCTTGTTTTAGCCCCTCCAAGCCTCTGGTTCCACTTGGATCCCTTTGAACACTGGCTGTTCCCCCTGCCTGTTCCCTGCTCTGATCTGTTACCCATGGCTTCATTGTGGAACCCCCACCCATGATCTCAGTACTGACAGAGCTTTAGATTCACTCGTTGGAAGGCTGTATAGGTTATGTAATAAGGAAAAAAAAAACCAACCCAACAAAACCCTGAACTCAGAAGCAGGAGAGAGCTGGGTTAGAATCCTGCCAACACTCCCACCATCACAGCTGTGTGACTATGGACAACGTCACAACTTCTCGAGCCCTAAGTTTCCTTGTTTGTAAAATGTGGCTTATGCTATCTGCAGTGCAGGCCCAGCCATGTCCCATAATAGGATTGTGGTGAGAATGAGCCATCACCATGATAACTAGCTGACCTTCACAAATAGCTGCTGTGCTTGCAGAACTCTCTTCACCTAACAATTACTTCATTTTAGATAAGCGAAACTGTAGGGAAACCACTTGGTCAACTGCATGGCCATGTATGAAGGCAGCTGTTGCCACCACGGATCCCTTTGGCTCTTACCCAACATCTGTTGTTGTTGACTAGGTACAAATAAGACAAAGTAATCAAAGGACAGCTTCTTCAAGGTAAAGATCTCCCAGTTTAGTCCAGTTTGCATCTCTTTTGGACTGCTTCTACATGGCAGAGAAGTCAAAGACTTCTTCCTGATTCCCTACCATGTTGGCCCTTTTCTCCAAGGCACAGAATCACAGAATTTCAGAGCTGGAAAGGACCTCAGGAGCTCTTTAGCTCTCAAATCTCCACCATAACACAAACGTGCTCAAAAGGTGCCTTGGGAAGAAATGATCATTCTCTCCTAGACAATGTCCCTTTCCAGCTCAGAATCTAGGATTCTGTGGAAGAGAAGGTAAAACAAACACAGCTGGACATATAGATGTAGGAGCATGAAATGAGCATCATAGGAGCTGAGGGACAGATGCACCATATTGCAAAGGGTGGTGTACTGGACTGGCTCTTGAGACAACCAAGTTCTAGGCCTAGTTCCATCATTAAATAGAACTTTGATCCTGTTACTTAACCTACTGAGCCTAGTTTACTCATCTCTTAAACTGGATTTGGGGATTGGACAAGATAATCTCTCATTTTCCCTTCAGGTTTAAAACACTATGCACATATTGGAGGTAGGTAGATCTTCTGTTGATACTCCTAAGGATCCATGGTGCTCTAAGTGAGGCAGGGCCAATTGTAACTCCCACATCTGAGTCAACAGTTGCCATATGTCACAGGTAGTTTTCAGGTCTTGGACTGTTAAAAAAAAAAGTTTGTTTAGAAGGAAATCATTGGTGGCCTTGAAAATGACCTTCTTGCTAAGAGTTATGGGTTGTGGGCCAAAGCCAGATTGCAAGGAGCTAAGGCAGAAATGGTTTTTCAGCACTGATGGCAGAGTCGTCAGAGTGATTGAGAGGGGTGGTGAAGCCAAACTTCGAGGGCTGTGGTTGCCAGGAAGTAGGTTAGAGCATCAGGGTCAGTACCATGGAGAGCTCTGATCAGAGCCAGAACCATGGAGAGCTGTGATTGGATCAATGCTGAAGATTCCCAAGGCAGGTGTTGTTTCCTCCTAGACAATCTAATATACTTGACATTTTCATATTCCTGATCTAAGGGTGGACCCACTGGGACCTTCAGATAGGTAAATAAATGAATGAAAAAGAATTGATTAAAATACTTATGTCAGCACTGGGGGGAACAAATACAAAAGTGAAAGTCCCTCACCTCCAGAAGCTTATGGTCTAATGGGAGTGGAGTGGGGTGAGGAACAACACAAATAGGTGAGAGCCAGGAAACTGTTTGGGTCTGGGAAGTAAGCATGATTAGTGGGAAAATAAAGCAGTTCATTGACACTCCTTTCTAGAATCAACAACTGTGCTGATCTGATTACAATTCTTAGAGAGGGCTGGGGTCCAGGTGAGGGGCAGAGAGATACATACTCTGTGGCAGAGCCAAAAATGGAGAAGACAAAAAAGCATGGTTGGGTCTGGGGCTGGTGAGCTATCATGAGCCCTCACCAATCAATAAAACAGAGCCGCAGGACCAGAGCTCCAGAGGTGGCAGCCCCATTCAGAGCCTTGCTTGGTCCATGGAGGTTCCAAAGGGCCACTGGGGTCTGGCCCAAGCATTCAGAGTCCAATGACTACATCAGTTTTACACCAGAAAGGTAAAACTCCCTTGAGCATGGTATGATATCTGTGTATGCCAATGGGGAATGTGGCTGTTGAGAAGGACATAAATGGACCAGAGCAAGAGCAGAAGCAGGAGACAGGCCCAAGAAGGTGGAGCCAGGGCAGTTCTGGGAACCTCCTGAGACTGGACACGGGCTCAGGAGGTTCAGAGAGCACATTTTGGGGGCATATTTGCCCAAATAATAATTCAATGTCAGGGCACTCCGAGGCTCATGAGGTTCTCTCCCACAAAAAAAGTGACCACTGAAGGCAACAAGACAGAAAAGGAACAGAATGATAGCAAACCCCATGGGATCCACTCAATCTTTTGTCATATTATGATGAAGGATTCCATCTCCAGGGGACACTTGAAGCTGTCCAGACATGGACACTTGAGCATGCCCTTGAATATGTCAGACTGGATGAGGCTGTGGAAATGGAGGAAAGTTTAGGTATGGAGTATGAGGCCAGAGAAAACACTGCCAAAGCTCAAGGTAGCTGGACACCAAATGATGGAATGAGAATGTCTGTTTGCAAAAGGCTTGCTGATCAAGGATAATTTGGATTAAGCTGGTTCTGATATACAAAGACAAAACCTATAGAAACCCTATAACCATAGTCAGATAACTTTCCCATTAAATTCAGAAACTTACAAATGGGAGGGTAGAAAAGAGGCATCTAATATTACTGATGTATAGAAGATATATCCTGATGTTGAAGGGGCTAATTAGCAATGAGTCAAGAAACAGAAGTGTGTAATTTCTTTTTCTCTTTTTCATAAGCTCTCTCACATGTCATGTTGGCTATGTCATGGTTGGTTTGATCAAATAACTTTTAATTTAGCTCCAGTCACAAATAAATGAAAAATTTGTAACATTAAAAATGACCCAAGGATCTGTTTGCATATTTGGTCCAAGTCTAATACAGAAATGTAGGATGCAGATTACCAGAAGAGACATGAAAAGTCTCTCGTTGGTATCCTTGTGTAGGGAACCTGTCTAGCCTCACTTAAAATTATTATGCATGGTTGTTGGCGATTTAAAGAATTACAATTTGGCCTTCATTAGTGTAATGGGTTTTTATGGTTGATTACAAATAATCTTACAGAATGATATGACATTTGAGTGGCTTCTTAAAACCTGTTTCATACCATCTAATAAATGCTGATTTCTCAAATGTAAACAATTAACAAAAATGATTTAACTGGTGGAAATTTATCTTAACTGAAAGACAAATACAGAGTAGACAGCCTCAGGAGGAAAAGCTTTGGAAAAGCTGTAGAATAAAGGCATGGGGTTTTGGGAAAGCTGGTATTGGTAGCTTCTGATCAGCAGGTGTCTGGATACCCATTATGTGCTTGGTGCTATGGTAGATACATGATAAGGCTAGAACATGGTTTCTACCCTTAAGATTTAGTTCTGAAGACAAGAAAAAAATAAAACATTCTGTTCAATAAATGTTTATTAAGCTTCTATGTGCCATATACTGTGTTAAGCGCTGGGAATACAAAGATGAGTTCCTACCCTCCAGATGCTTATAGTCTAATTGTGTGTATGTGTGGGTAACAGAAAGCTGTACTAATAAGTGTATGAGGTATGAGGGTAAAAGAGATTAAGTAAACACTATAAGAAAATTCAAGCAATCACTTTCAGATAGAGGGGCAAAGCTTGCTTAATGGAGGTGGACGAAAGTGAATGGAGCCTGGTAGAAAAGGAATTTCAAGGTGGAGAGAAGAAAGAACACAGAGGCACAGGAGGGCAGAGAATGGAGAGGACAGTGTGATGCAGTGACATAGAGCTGCAGAGGCAGGGTGAGAAGCTCTGATGGGTTCTGAGAAGATCAGACCTGCGAGTTGGGGAAGGGCAGGGATGGAGGGGAGGCTAGAGACAGAGCAGTGAGGAGGTGATTGTGGCAAGAGGCAATGGGAGCCCATGCCAGGGGGGTGGCAGTGAGTAGGAGGTGACCAGAGGTTCTGAGGCAGTTATTTCTCCAAGCTTTGGGCGAGCGAGAACTTGTCAAGGCCCCAGACTTGTCAAGCCTGATGGTGACTTGTGGTGATTCACAAAGCACAAATTACACTTCCAAGGGGAACCCAGAAAGCAGTGCCAAAAATCACAAGGTCTTGGGCAAGAAGCTGAGTTAATAATTAATTAAAATAATTATAGTTACCATTTATGTAGCGCCTTAAGGTTTGCAAAGTGATTTACAGACATTCTCACTGGATCCTCCTTCTCAACCCTGGGAGGCAGACGCTCTTATTATCTCCCTTTTACAGATGAGGCAAACAGATTAAGTGACTTGCCCAGGGTCACACAACTAGTTAAGTGTGTCTGAATCTGAGTCAGGATTTAAATTCAGGGCTTCTTAACTCCGCGCTGGGTTCTACATGTTCAGTGCGCCACCTAGCTAGCCTTAGGGGTAATGTGCTGTTTTTATCACTGCTTTCTATCAAAGGTGAGGAATTCATTCAGCAGAGAAAAGGAGATTGGGGGGCTGAATAAGAAACTGGCATCTGAGAACAAGATTTGGACTTGTGGACAGAGGAACAGGATAGAGCACAGCTAATATGGGCTGCAAAGAACAGGCTGCCTGCCTCTGTGTGTGTGTATGTGTATGTGTGTGTATGTGTATGTGTGTGTGTATGTATGTGTATCTATGTGTGTGTGTGTATGTGTGTGTGTGTGTATGTGTGTGTGTATTTGTTTTGCTTGGCTAGGCTTATTTGTTACAAGAATTGTGAAGTCTTTTCATATGGCGGGGGGAGGTTCAGGGGAGGAAAGGGAACTAGAAATAGGGTGGCCACAGAAAAAAAGCCAAGAGAGTCACTGAAGTATTTGGTAAAAATGCCCAGAATAAAAAAGCAGGATGTTAAGAGGGAAATGAAGACAAGCAGAACAACATGGAAAGGAACAGGCTAAATTTATTATATCCCTTTAAAAAAGCAATTTACATGGACCAGATACATGGTTTTACACATTATCCTTTTTCTGTTTTACATTGTATCTGGAAATGTTCTCATATTTTAGTGTCCATTCACTTTAGGATAAAAAATTAAAAAGGTAAAGATAGGAATGTGTTTGCCCAAAGTCCTGCAAATCCACCACTCACAGGAGCATTAACACTGGAAGGAAAGTGGCATGGGCAAACCGATCCTGCGCCCTCGCCCAGGCAGAAGGACCAGCGCGGGCAGACAGCAAGAGGGAAGTCCATCAGAAACAGGAATCTCAGAAAGGAGCAAGTGACCAACCCCAGGCCTCGGACGTGTGGACACACGAGCACAAACTACCGCTAACGAGCAAGACAAACCACAGATCCTAGCAAGAAGTCACATGTGATGCTGCAAAACTTGGCTGTGCTGGAGAAAACATGTAGATTAAACGGGGCTGGCTTACATTTTGTGTTAGAGAAAGTCTCTGTGTAGGAAGGAGGTAATCCAGAAACCCCAGGGCGTGAGGACGGCATCTGTTTGGAGGCTGTCGGAAGCAGAAAAAGGCTAGAGAGCCCCTGGCAGAAGGGAAACCCAGAGGAGGCTGGGGCCCAGATCCCAGGCCAGAGGCATGCTCCAGCAGGACAGACAGCTTCAGATCCCTGGAGGTCTCTGCACTTGAATCCAAGCCCACGTTCATTAGACGTCTGACAGTTTCCTCCTTCGGAAGGCAGAGGGAACAATGAGGGGAAATTCTATTCTGGATGTGATCCTCACCAACAAGGGGCAGGGTGGGGAGGAAGGGCAGGCCACTGAGGGCAGAGGCCGCCATCCCCTCCAGGTTTGGGGAGAGCATGTTCAAAGGGCTGCTCAGGGAAAGAAGGAATAGGATCCCATGGACTCAAATTCAACACCAGTTTGCCCAGAAGGCATGGGAAGCTCTCAAGAATGAAATTTTGAAGAAACAAAGAGAAACAGTTCTGAGGAGGAAAAGGGGCTTTGTCTAAAGAGGTGGATGCCCAGGAAACTTACCAATGATCCTGGCACAGATAAAGGCACGGTGGACAGGAGTGGCATCGCTGTCCCTTGGAAAGTACACTGGCTTGGGAGTCAAAGGGACTTGGGCTGAATGCCTGTTACTCTCTGTGTGACTCTAGGTAAGTGACTACAGATCTCTGGGCCTCAGTTTCCCCATCTTTCAAATGAAGGGGTTGGCTGAGGAGGCCTCCAGCTTTTGATCAAAGATCCAATGACTATAAATACAGAAGTGTGAGACAGCCTGGGACAGGAGTATCAGAGCAGTGAACACAGCAGGAAGAAGCCAAAACAGATAAGAAAGTGAAGGACAAAGAAAGGTATTTTGCTTTGCTTTGTTTAATTAAAATGGGGAAGGAAGATCTCAAAGAAGGGATAGGCCCCCTTCCGGGAATCCACAGCTGGGCTTGGTCTGTTCCTCCCACTTGTAGATTCTTTAGAAGAGCCATAGACACAACAATCAGCCTGCACACAGCAGCTCAGCTTGTCCACTGTTTACACACATCCCTCAACTACCCTGGGTCTGTGGCTTCAGCTTTAATTGTGAAGGTTGGACCAGATGGGTGCTTGCAGCCTTTTGAGGGTCCTAGACCCCTTCTGCAGTCAGATAAAGCCTATGGCCCTCTCCTCAGAATAAGGTTTTAAAATGAGTAAAATGTAGAATATTGTAAAGAAAACTGAAAGACTCACCAAAACATTCTAAAAAAATAATGGTCCCTGGTTAAGAATCCTTGGGCTATTTTAAGGTCTCTGAAGTCACTTCCAGCTTTTAACCCAGGATCCTAATTATCTCATCGTGCCTGTGAGACTCATTCTTCAGGATGGTTTTCAACTTTTATCGCTGATTTGTCCACTGTCACATAGCTAGTAAGAATCAGAGGCAGGACCTTCTGGAATCCAAATCCAGCACTTTCTTCACCACTCAATGTAGACATTGAAGGAGATTTCAAAGCTGTGGAGCTGGTGGGATGGTAGGATTATAAACATAAAGAGAAATCTGAATGGGTGGGTTTCGGGGGGAAGATGATTTGGGTTTTGGAAATATCTTTTTGAGGCTTTGGTGGGTCATTCATGTGGAGTGGCATAGGAGGCAGCCAGAAATGCAAGACTAAGCATTAGGGGAGAGGTTAACATGATGTGTGCAAATACACCCCCTCCTCCAGAACCCTTAATACAATGATCACTGAATTCATGGCAATGGGTGCAATGGACAATGGAGAGGACGGTGAGACAAGTGGCTAAGCTTGAGACATGGAACACATGGAGGGACAGTGACTAAGCTTAGAAGAAAAGAAACAGGATGGGAGGTACCAGTCAATCAGGAGATTCCAATAGATCTGGGGTTGGGTTATTTTTGATAAGCGCAATTCTCGAGTAAAGAGACCGCCCCATGAGCACAAAGACCACGAACATCAGAAAGAGGGCATCTATAAACATAAGCCATAGAAGGGAACTTAGGTCAGAGGATAATTAATCCCCAAAGTGTATGATCTGGAGGGTAGGTAGGTCACAAGAACCAAAGAGCTGGGGAAATCCGATGAGGGGACAGGACAAAAGATCGGCAGCAAAGAGGCTTCCTGCTCTCTTTCGGCCGGAGAAGAGGCGTGCTGTGGGCCTCGCCTCCGTGGGTCCTTGCAGACAGAAGCGGCAATGTGACTGTCCCTGTCTGGAACACATGTGGTGGTTGGCATCTGGGACAGACGTGTCAAGGACACGGCTCTGCTATACGTTGTGATGCTGCTGATGCCTGATGAGAGCTGAGCTGTTGCTGAAGGCTTTGACACACTGGTTACACTTGTAGGGCTTTTCTCCAGTGTGTATCCTCTGATGGATGATGAGGGCTGAGCCATGACTGAAGGCCTTCCCACATGTGCTACACTCATAGGGCTTCTCTCCAGTGTGAACTCTCTGATGTTTAATAAGGGATGAGCGACGCGTAAAAGCTTTCTCACATTCGTTACAGTCATAAGGTTTTTCTCCAGTGTGAGTTCTCTGGTGTTCAATAAGGGAGGTGCTTCGAGTAAAGGCTTCCCCACATTCCTTACATTTGTAGGGCTTCTCTCCAGTGTGGATTCTCTGATGGCGGATACAGGTCGAGCAGTCACTGAAAGTTTTCCCACATTCCTTACACTTATAAGCTTTCTGACCTACACGAATTCTCTTACACTTGATTGGGTCTGAAAACTGCCTAAAGATTTTCCCATGTGCACCGAGTGTGCGAGGTCTGCTGGGCCTTTCTGATGGGGGGTCCAGTTTTGAGTCTGGACTGAAGACTCTCCAGCCTCCATCCAGTTCATGGCAGCTCTCCCCACAGATGATCTTGGGGGAAAATGTCATTTTTCTGAAACTCCTTGGGAACAAAGCCCTCCTGGGACTCACTCGAGCTGGGCTTACCTTCTGTCTCCCTAACTTGTCTTCATTTTCACTCATTTCTCTTAATGTGGAAATTGGGGCAATATTCCTTCTGGGCTTTTTTGTTACTGATCCTGAGAGTGTTACTGTTTCAGAAACATCTTCCAGAGCAGCTGGCTCCTTGAACTCCGTTCTAGTCTCCCAGGCTGAAAGAAACAAAAAATGAGTCTTTTACTGGGAGAAGGGAAACTACTCTAGTGGAAATGACAGAATGACACCAAAAACCATGCCTCCAGAGGTCACAGCTGTGACCTGGTTCCATGGGAAGGAGGATAAGATGAGCAAAGGGTGAGGCTGGGCCTTCTGGGGAACGCCAGGAAGGCTGTGGGCACACTAGTAAAACGGGTTTGATGAGGAGTATCAGAACAAGCAGGGTCTGCAGAAGACAGGATGGGATGAGGAGGTAGAGAAAGGGGTTGTCCACCTCTGGGACTTCTCCCCCAGGCTCCAAGCAGCCCATTACTGGGCACACCTTGTCATGGGCCTTGGGTCTCACCCCCCAACCCCACCTTTCAGCTTCCTTCTGTGTGCTCTTCCTAGGACAGACTTCAAGCTCCCTAAGGGCAAGGACCGTCTGTTTCTGCATTTGTATCCCTGGTGCTCAGCACAGTACCTAGCACACAGTAGGCATTTAATAAGTGTTTACTGGTTGACTGAATGTGCAAGGCAGAGAAACGGTGCCAGCCAAGCATCTCTGCTGAATGTCTCCACGGTCGCCTGTGGCTGCACAGAACAGCAGAGGCACTGAGGAGACATCCCGGGGAGATCAGGGAGGCTGTCACATCAGCGGTCACTTCTAAACTCCGTGCACGTTAATCAACCCTCGCTCCAATACCTGGACAGCTGCCCCTTGAGCCCAGGGGCTCTTGGGTTCCCTGTACAGCCAGGATCCGTGGTTCTTTCTCTCCATCCAACTCAGGGATAACATCAGGTTTGGGAACTGGGACTCCTGGGGGGAGGAAGTGAACATGGTCATGTGGATGCAGAGCTGTCTGCCCTCAGTCTCATGGTGTGGGTGAAGGGGAAGGGATGATTCTGGAGAAGACAGGCTGGGAAGGTGAAAGGAAGGAGCTCTCTGAAGGGAAGGGGGCTCGCCCTCCTCCCTAGGTGGGCGGAAGAGAGGGAAGAGGGTCAGGCAGGCAGCAAGCGCTTATTAAGCACCTACTATGGGCCAGGCAAAATCAGCAGAATACACGCGTTCTTTCCACCTCCATTTTCAGCTGCCACCTCCTCCATGAAAACCTCCTGGCCCCCGCCTGCCCCAGGTGGAAAGGGAGGCTCCTGCATCCTTCTTCTCATAGCTGGAGGGGCCTCTGTAGGCCAGAGAACACTCATTGTTTCTACATCCTACATCAGACTCTACGAGTCACCAATTATTAAGCTTGAAGGCCTTTGAGGATGCCTGCTCCACTGCTGGGCAGCTCTAATTCATAGGACATTTTTCCTGAGATCAAGCTTCCAGGAGCCCTTTTGCAATTTCTAATCCATCTCCTGGTTTTGCCTGCCAGGGCCAAGCAAAATGAGTCTGGACCCCCTTGCCCTTGGCAAACCTCAGGACTTCTGCATGACTGATCTGGGGGCCTGAGGACATGGCACACTCAGGGGCAGGTCTTAGGGAGATCCCAGGCTACTCTGCATATGCCTGTTTCTTGTGCATTAATGTCACTGTTTCTCATCAGTGAGCACCTCAATATCTAGTTTGTGACCCGGGCAGAAGCAGCCAACACCTGAGGCTGAGTTCTGGCTCCTTTCTTGGACTGTGTCTCCTATGATCTTCTGAGCATCTCAGCTGCTCATCTCTGGTACAGCACATAGAGGGCTGGGCCTGCAGTCAGGAAGACCCGAGTTCAAATCTGACCTCAGGCAATGACTGACTAGCTTGGTGACCCTGGGCAAGTCACTTGCCCTCAGTCTGCCTCAGATTCCTCATTAGTAATGGGGGTAATAACAGCAGCTGCTTCCTGGGGCTGTGGTGAAGATCAAAGGAGATCCTCTCTGTCTGTAAGATTCCAGCTCTCCTGTTTGGTGCTTGGGCTCTCTGAGTCTGACTCCCATGCACTTTCCAGCCACTCAGGGACACCAACATGTCTTGCTGCCTCCTCATGGTGGATAAGAAGACCTCAGACCCCCTGCTGCTGGGCACAGTGGGTCCCCTGAGGAAAGGCTTTGCCGGCTGGGCCAAGGATCTCCCATCTGTCACCTCCTGCTCCCAGCCCAGTCTCCCAACTGGGAAGTGGAAAAGTCCAGGGCAAAGAAGAGGAAGCCTACTTCGACTCCGGGCCCCCCCCCCTCCAGCTGCGCCTCTGAGGACGGGGCAGTGGTGCCCTCCACTGTGCTCAGTGATGAACATTCTCACCCCTGGTCATGCCCTTCACAGTACAAGGATGCTGACTTCCTGGCGATCACCATCCCAACCCATTCCGTACCCTCTACCACCTGATTCCTCATTCTTACCCTCTTAACCTCCCACGACAAAGTTTCAACCTAACTGCACCCAGACCTTCTTTCACTGTGCCCTCTGGAATGCCTGCCGCATAGGCAACAAATTTCCCTTCATCTTAAATCTCTTCCTCTACCACTCCTTCCATGCACTCACTCTAACTGAAACCTGGCTTTCCCTGTTGACAAAGTCTCCCTGGCCAGCCTTCCCAGTACCGGCAGAGTCTCCGCCTGCTCTCCTTGGCTCATTGTTCGAGGCCGAGGAAGGAGGGTGTTCTTTGCCCCCCACCACTTGGTTCTTCCCTTCTCTTTCATTCAGCAGCCTCTCTTTCTTTGAGATTCATGCTATTCATATCGACCACTCAACCAAAATCTTGGGAGCTGTTGTCTACAGACCCCCCAAGCCACCCCCCTCCTTGCTGGCTCACAACCTTTCTCTCTTCCCTAATACTGGGAGACTTCATCATACAAACACCCACAACCTGCACACTTCCCACGAGCTACTCCTCCACTTCACCCCAGGCACACAAATAGTCACACCCTTGATCTGGCCATGGCCCACAAACCTACGGCCTCCACATTCAACAATTCCAATGTCCGACCCTCATCTGTGGGCTTTTCACACCTCCCTCTTCCTTCTCCTACCAAACCCACACTATGACCTCTAATCCCTTCACCCCCTCAATTTTCTCTCAGGTCGTCTCCCTTATACTAGCCACTCTCTCCTTTTCTTCCCATCTTGACTCCTTGGTACACCAATTTAACTCTACACTGTCCTCCCCTCTTGAATCCCTAACCCCCTTATCAAATGGCTGATTACAGCAAGCCAAGCCTCAGCCTTGGAACACACCCCCCATTTGTTGTCTTCACTCCTACATGTGCTGCTGAACAAAAGGGGAGAAAACCATGCAACCATTCTGACTGGGTCCACTACAAAATTTATGTTATGTAACCTCAACTGGGCCCTCACTGCTGCTAGGCAATTCTACTATGTTTCCATCATCAATTCATTCTCCCACCCTCCACAGAAGTTCTTCAATGAATGCTAACTCCTCCACCTGCTCAAGTCATCCCATCCCATCCCATCCTATCCCATCTCATCTCCTCCTGCAGATTGCCCCCCTTCCCCATCATCCCCACCCTTTCACTAATTTTCAATTTCTTCCTATCTACTGGTTGCTCCCCTACTGCCTACAAACACGTATGTCCATATCTCCCTCATGCTGAAAAACCCTCTCTTGCTAACTTTCATTCTATTTCTCTCCTGCCTTTTGTAGTAAAACTCCTGAAAGACCACTTACACCAGGGGCCTCCATCTTCTCCCCTCTCACTCTCTTCTTAACCCCTTACAATCTGGTTTCCAAACTCATCATTCCACCAGCATTGCTCTCTCCAAAGCTACCACTCATCTCTCAGCTGCCAAGTCCACAGCCTTTTCTCAGGCCTCATCCTTCTTGACCTCTCTGCAGCCTGTGACCCTGGGAATCACTCTCTCTCCTCTCTGTTCGGGACATTTGTGTGTGTCCAGCTCCCTCCTGGCTCTCCCCTTATCCCTCTGACCGCTCTTTTGCTGAATCTTACAGATCACACTCTCTAACCACAGGTATCCCTCAGGGAGCTCCCCAGGTCCTCTTCCCTTCTCCCTCCAAACCACTTCACTCGGTGATCTCATCAGCTCCCATGGATTTAATGACCATCTTTATGCAGATGATTCTCACATCTCCTTTTCCTGCCCTAATCTTCTGCTGATCTCCCGTCTCACATCTCCAGCTGTGACACCCCAAAATGCATGGCCTGTGGACATCTTCAACTCCACATGTCCAAAACTGAACACCTTTCTCCCTAATCCCACCCCACCCCTTCCCTATTACTAGGGAGACAAGAGCAACCCCACCCTTCTAGGCCCTCAGGCTCACAGCCTGGACTCCTCACTTTCTCATCCACCCCCACATACAAGTACAGCCAAAGTCTGTTGCTTTCGCTTCTGCTGCATCTCTCGAGTTGCCCCTTCCTCTCCTCCGACACTGCCCTCACCCTGGTCTGTGCCCTCACCACCTCATGCCTGGGTTACTTCAAAAGCTGCAGGTGGCTGGGGGGTCCTGCCTGCCTCAGGTCTGTCCTTGCTCCAGTCCATTCCTCATTCAGTTACTAAAGTGATTTTCCTAAAAGGCAGGTGGGACCACGTCACCCTCTTCTCAACAAGCTCCATGGGTCCCTTCTGCCTCCAGGTGCAAAGCCCTTCATTAGCCTGCGCCCTCCCACCTTTCCAGGTTTCTTAGACCTTCCTCCCTCTACCCGCTGACTCTGGGCACTCTCTCTGGCTGCCTCCCATTCCTGGAAAGCTTTCCCTCCTTGTCTGCCCACACGGACCTCCCTGGCTTCCTGAGGTCCTGACTAAAATCCCACCTCCTATGGGAAGCCTTGCCCAGCCCCCTTCATCCTGGTGCCTTCACCATCTTAATTATTTTCTATTGATTCTGTGGAGGGCTTTGTGCATGTTTGTGCTCATATTCTCTCTCCCTGAGGGCAGGGACTCACTTCTGCCTTTTTTTTTTTTTTTAAGGGGGGAAGGCAGGGCAATTGGGGTTAAGAGACTTGCCCATGGTCACATGGTTAGTAAGTGTGCCGAATGTCTGAAGCTGGATTTGAACTCAGGTCCTTCTGACTCCAGGGCTGGTGCTGTATTCACTGCGCCATCTAGCCGCCCCCTCTTTTTCTACCCCAGGGCTTAGCACAGCACACAGTAGGCACTTAACAAATGTTGATTCATGGCATTTTTGAAGACTGATTTCATAGCACCCGCCTTCATGTCCCCTATGTCCTGGCCAAACTCTCCCACCCTCTGGACCCTGAACAGACTGGCCCTCCCATTTCCAAGCCTGCTCACGGGCTCTTCCTCCATCTAGAATCCTCCTCCTCACTTCTGCCCCCTGAGAGGCAGCCAGGGGCACCACAAGGCACAGACACTTACTAGCCGGGTGATTCAGGCCAAGCCCTTGAACTTATCAGGCTCAGTCTCTTCAGCTGTAATATGGGGAAACAGCAGCACCTCCCCCGCGGGGCTGTTGTGAGAATATCTGTAAAGCGTTGATTTAGCACCGTGCCCGGCACACAGTAGGTGCCTAATGGCTGTTTATTTCCTTCCTTCCCAGAATCCCTCACTACTTTCAAGGTCCTGTTCCAGGACCATCCTCTCTAGGACTTTCCAGAGCCCTCTAGTTAGGCTCTTCCCCACTCCTGAAATTCCTTTTATTTTCCTGTCTGAGAGCATGCTATACACCAGTACCCACAGACATCTGCTGAAGAACTCAGGATTTAGAAATACCTAAAATTATCAGAAAACTGAGAAACAGAAGATGATCCACTAGGGATATGAGAAGCACTGGGGCGAGCCTTTCTTACCCAAGGACATGAGGTGCCAGCATTGTTCTTGTGTTGTATCCTCGCATGTGTCTGTCTTAGCAGAGTTCAGCTGTCCCCATTCATCCTGGGAGAAATAAACCATCACATCCTTGAATTTCACCAGAAGCAGAAGATACCATACCTAAAGGCATTCCAGAAGGTACGTGGGATACTGAGAACGCCAAGGAAAAAATGGCAGGCCCTGATGCACACAGCCTTCTGTTCTAGTACCCAGTTCATAAGAACCTCCAATGTTATGTCCCATGATGGCCCCAAAGTCCGGAGGCTAGGAACGGGGTGCAGGGGGCCAGAATCGTAACCAAGGCAACAGGCCAGCCTAGGTGGCAGCAAAGAAGCCCCAAGAAGAGAATGCATGGAGAACTTTCTATTTCCTTGGAAGAGATGACAGTATGGGGACTTAAATTGTACTGTAGCCACCAAAAGAAGGATGCTGACTTGGGCCTAACAGGCTTAAACAGTTTCTATTACATGAAAGGTTTATATGAACTAAAGCAGAACCAAGGAAACAATATACAGAGCTAAAAAATGGAGACAGAAATAATAATAAATCATAGTAATAAGAGAAAACTGAACAATGTGGAATGATAATTATTAAGCCTGGCCCCCAAGCAGACTTAGGAACATGCATCTCTGTTTCTTCAGTGTGTGTGTGTGTGTGTGTGTGTGTGTGTGTGTGTGTGTGTGACAGAGAGAGAGAGAGAATGCATGTGTGGGTGAGTGTGTGTATGTGAATGTGTGTGTGTGTATGAATGTGTGTGTGTGAATATGTGTGTGAGTGTGTGTGAGTGTGAATGTGTGTGAGAGTGAGTGTATGTGAATGTGTGTGAGTGTGTGAGAGAGCATGTGTATGTGAGTGTGAGTGTGTGAACGTGTGTGAGTATGTGTGAGAGTAAGTGTATGTGAATGTGTGTGAGTGTGTGAGAAAGCATGTGTATGTGAGTGTGAGTGTGTGAATGTGTGTGAGTGGATGTGTGTGTGTGAGTGTGTGTGTGTGAATGTGAGAGTGAGCATGTATGTGAGTGTGTGTGTGTGACTGTGAATGTGTGTGTGAGTGTGTGTGTGAGAGCGTGTGTGTGAGTGTGAGTGTGTGAATATGTGTGTGTGTCTGTGTTTTGGAGGGGTACTGAAGCGGGTGGGGAGGACTGTGGATGAGGAATGCTGCATACAAATTAGAAACAGTTAACGTGTACATGGGTTTTTTTTATCTATCTATATCTACCTATTTTTTTCTCTAATCTTTGTTACAAAGAAGGGCTCTGGCTCGAGGAAGGAAGGGATGTATTCAGAAATGAGATATAATACAAGACATCGATAAAAAACATTTTTAAAAGAAAGATTATGAGAACGAAAATGTTTTAAAAAAGAGTTTGTGTTGTATCATCCAGCTGGTCCTGGGGCTGGCTAAGCTCCTGAGTTCCGAAATGTGGCCTTCCAAACACTCTACGGGGATGACAAACCAAGCCTTCCCTTAGGCCTCAGTAGCAGCAGAGCCCAGGGCACATGTCACAGGGAGACTCATGCAGGCACAGAGGCCACAGAGACTTTGCTCAGCAATCACATGGTGGTAAATTATCTATTGGAGGCTCAATGAGTAGGGAGCATTCTTCCCTCTGGCACTCCCCAGAGCTGCTGGGACTCAGACTGACTCCCTTGGTGGGAGAGATGGCTAGACAGAGAGCCTACAGATGAGGGAAATGAAGAGGCTCACAATCTGGGAATGGAAGAGAGATTCTGGGAGAGGGAGTGAAGACACAAAAACTTGCCTGAGAACTAGTGAGCAAGAGAGCACGGGGCTTTTCTTCATCTTCTGTGGTCCCTTGGTGGGAAAGGCCTGAGCCTCGAGAAGGCTGAGCTGAAGGAAAGAAAGAGAGCTGTGAAGAAGCCCAGTCCTGTCCAAAGTCACAGGCTCAGAAATCCCCCCACACTAATCAGGTATCATTTCCCCACTTCCTACAGACTGAGAAATTAGTAAAACCAGAAGAGCAGCTCCATCTTCTCCCAGGATTACAAAGACAGACTGTACAAATGGCTTTCTTGGGTCCCAGTGCTTGAAACAGGTTTCAAGGCAAAGATCTCCAGCCTACAAAACAGGGTTGGTAGAGGGATCATTCACAGCTCTATTCTTAATGTGCTGGGTGACCTGTGATGATAATAGCTGGCATCTGCCTGTCATTCTAAGTTTGGAAATGGCTTTTACACACATTACCTTACGTGATCCTCACGGAATCTGTGTGAGATAGACACTACCAAGATCACTATTTGTACTGTCAAGATGAAGAGACTGAGGCACAGACAACTAAGTCAAGTGACTTGGCCAGGGTCAGCTAGTGAGTATCTGGGGCAAGAGTCCTACCTAGACTGATTACCTGATACCTCCTGATTACCGAGTCCAGGGCTCTTTTCTACACAACACACTGCGCCCTTCTGGGTTTCACTCTCATGTAACCAAAGAATATTTTCTGGGTCAAGTCCTTTTACTGATTTGCATTAATGTGTGGAATGAATATGTAAAGTTCACAGAAAACGATTAGAGATACACAGAAGACTTTCACGGAGGTATGATGTGCTGTGGCTGTGATAGGGGGCAGCAGAGCACTGGGTGCTAACCCCAAATCAGTCAGGAGGTCTGTGACCTGAGCTCTTGGAGCATTCAGTGCCTCAGTGTTCTCAGCTATGAAATGGGGACAACTACAACAACCTATTCAGAGGACTCTGGGGAGAAGAAAACAAAATGTTTTATAAATATGACATATGGTCAAAGCCACTTTTCAGAGCATCTACTTGTGGGTGGGATAGCAGCACGTGCTTTTGGAAGGACCCCTTCTCTGAGGTTATATGCAGGTGAGGTAGGTCTAGCCTACAAGATCTTGGAGGCACCTTCCAGCTCCAGATCCATACTCTGTCCAAAAGGGAGGGCCTGACCTGGGAAAGAAAGTCTCTGCCATCATCCAAACCATGTGTTGCTGTGCATACAAAAGCTACAAGGATTAGGCTGGATGTTTCATAGGAGACCCCAAGCTCAGTTTCCAAACACCGTCAATGGCTGGTCTCCTTGCCAGCAGGAGAAAGTCCTTTCTTCACTATCCAAACTATCTCCCTGACTGCCCATGTTTCCTGAATACTCACCTCCTAGCTCAAGCACCTGAGTCAAGTTCTCCACCAGGGTCACTACCTCCTCACTGTTGTCTGGATGCTGTGACTTCACCCAAGTCCGGATCTCCCGGGGCAGGATGGTCAGGAATTGCTCCAGCACCAAGAGTTCCAGGATCTGCTGCTTTGTATGAATCTCTGGCCTCAGCCACTGCAGGCAGAGTTCTCGGAGCTGGCTCAGGGTCTTGCGGGGCCCAGCCACTTCTGTGTACTGAAACTGCCTGAAATTCTGACGAGAAGCTTCGGAGTCTAAGTTAGGCTTATCACCCAGGACAGTTTCTTGCTTCACTGGGATATCCAGTCTCAGGACACTGTCTTGTTTGTGCAGAGGAAGGAGTTGGGGCTTCGGGACAACCACAGCCATCACTTCAGCGGGGGACAGCATCTCTCCAGCAGAATCTTTTACTCTGTGTTTCAAAGCTTTCTCCCCACCAGGGGGCCCATCCCCTTCAGACTCAGGCTGAGCACCTATATATTCTACTAAGCATTGCTGTGGGGAAAGATGTTTAGGAGTCAGCAAAAAGCATCCGGTAATTCTGGCCACAGTCTCATTCCAAGTTCCTGGAGAAATTGCTGAGGCTCTTAGATATACAAATGGACAAAAAGTCATTCCCAAGTAACATCTCTGTCCTGCTGCTAAACAGGTCCAAAGTGGCTTCAAAGTGGCATGCGCACGCACACAGGCACACACACACACACACACACACACACACACACACACACACACAGAGTTCGCACAAGAAGTAACAGACGCAGGGGGGTTCCCTGCCAGAGTCATCTGCTCTCCCCCGTCGGAGCTCTAAGAGAGCTATGCTCTGTCTAGCCAGAAAGGGAGCTGTGAAGGAACGGCAGGAACACCATTTCTGCCTGCTTGCTGAGCCTCCCTTCCCCTCTTTCTGTCCCTGCTCAATGTCTGCTAGTGCTACACAGGTCGCAGGGGAGGCAGCTGGTCTGAACTCTCACTGGGGCAAGTCGCCGAATCCTGAGGACTCATTTTCTTTTCTGACAACATGAAAAGAATGCAGAGTTTGGAGCTATTCATTATCTGAAACGATTCTTTACAATAATCAGGGAAATGAAGCCATTTCCGTGCCACGACAGAGCAAAGCAGACAGTGCGGCTCCTGGAGTGCCCAGAGGATGCACCCATTAGCTCCGCACGGAAAGTCCAGAGTCTGCTCCAGTATTTCCTAACCTACA
The DNA here is from genome assembly GCA_028646515.1 of Pseudochirops corinnae. Lineage (NCBI taxonomy): Eukaryota > Metazoa > Chordata > Mammalia > Diprotodontia > Pseudocheiridae > Pseudochirops > Pseudochirops corinnae. Next base: position 16,466,381 of record CM053585.1, read on the forward strand.
CGGACTGATCGCGTTTCTATGTCAAGAGCCTGAGTGACTGGGGCCATGGGGCCAGGCGCAGGGGACCTGGGCTCTGGCCCCGGCTCAGCCCCGCGGCCTCAGTTCCCACTTCTGTAAAAGGCAGGGGGGCTGGGCCAGACAGCACCTGGAGGAGGCTGCCAGGTTCGGCTCCTGCTGCTCACCCCCTCCCCCCCCCCCGCGGCCTCAGGGTCCGCCAGGGGAGTCCCATCAGGGGCCCGTTTGCAGAAGGCAGCACGGGGCAGGGGCGAGGCGGGAGCTGTCCGTGCCTGGCGCACCCCAGGGGTCTAGGCCTTTGGATTCGGGGTCCAAGTTGGGGGGGGGGCTCTTCCCTATGGGCTGAGCCTTTGCCTGGGTCGGACTCGGACGGCCTGCAAGTGAGCACTGGCTGGCCGCTTCATCGCTTGTGCCTCGGTTTCCCCATCTGTAAACACTAGGGCAATCTCGCACGTCCTTTAAGCTCTAGGTCCGTGATTCTAAGCTCCCCAAGTGTCGCCCACCTGCTCCGAGACCCCGATGTACCAGGGCAAGGGGGTGGTCTTCATGACTCCCCCCTCCCAAGGCCCCATCCCTGAAGGCCCCCTCCCCCAGGATCCCCCTTCAGAAGAGCCGTCCCTCCCCCAATCCCTGAGGGTCCCTCCCCCCAGCACGACAGGCCGCCCCTCCCCCATCTCGAAGGGTCCTCTTTCCCTCCATCCCCGAGGGTCCCTCCTCCCCTCACCCCCCGCCCAGGGCCGGTCGTACCGACGAGGGCTGGGAGCTCGGACACTCGCTCATCGGGTCGGGAGCCATGACACACCTGAACGGCTGGCCGGCTCCACGAGCGAGGTCAGCGAGTAGTGGGGGCGGGATCCTTCGCCTCAGCCGGGGCAGGCGAGGCCGCCTGACTACGATTCCCAGAAGGCCACGGGGTACACGGACGTCCAATCACGAACGGTCCCTGAGGTTCCGCCCCTTTCCCCTAAATTCCCACGGCTCTCCTCGCCTCCCAAGCGGTAGTCTGATGAAGAGGGGCGGGACACAACGTGCATTTCCACCAATCATGAACCCAGCGCTCTCTGTCTGTCTCCCCTCCCTTCCTCGGGCAGGTTCGGGCGTCTGTCGCCACGGCAACCTCCGTGCAGTCTCCGCCTCCACCTGTGCTGGGAGCCGAAGCTGGCTTCTAGGCTTCGCCTCCGGGTTTGGAGCCGCGCTTCCCAGTCCGGACTAATCCGTGGCCTCAGTTCGCTGCCATTATTTCACAGCTACATTCAGAGTTATGTTCATCAAACATTGATTAAGCGTCACTGTGTGCCAGGCACTGTACCTAATTAGCGCCGGGAAGACAAAGACAAAGACAACCCCGGCCCTCGAGGAGCTCACGGTCTAATGGGGGAGGCTACAATTAGACAGCTCTGCACAGATAAAATGCAGACGGTTTATATAAATGGGAGGTCATCCGTAGCAGGAAGGCCCTAGCACTCAGGGGGAGTAGGAAAGGCTTCCTGGAGAAGGCGGGATTTTAGCTGGGACTGGAAGGAAACCCCCAAGATAACAGGGAGTTTGGTGTGTGTGTGTGTGTGTGTGTGTGTGTGTGTGTGTGTGTTGGGGGGCGGGGAGGCATGGTTAGATCTGCAGGGTAGGAATCTCATTTTGACAGCTGAGTAGAGGATGGGCCAAAGGCAGAGAGAAGTTGTATGTATGCTCATGCAATTGAGCAAGAAAAGGGTTCCTTTCAGAAAGAGGAGAGAGTTCCTGGGGCTCCATAGTTGAGAACAAAGCATTCTAGAAAGAGAAAGGAGAATTCCTGAGGCGCAGGAATTATGTTCATTGTGTGTGAACAAATAACTCAGATAATTGGGCAACATGTATATACCGAGACCCACCTCCCCTGTGAGGCCAAGAGTCGCCTGACTTTGTGGTTAAAGCATAGTCTGAGTAGGAGTGGTCATTCTCCACTCATCAGGCACAGATCCAGTCTGTAGACCTCAGTCTCTCTTGCTTCTGGGGAAACCTTGAAGTTTGTGTATTTTGAACAAAGATCCTTCCCCTCATGTGATGCCTTCCTCCTAAGTGCAGTTGACTTGTTTCTGAGATACAGAATGAACACTGTGGATTTTGGGGGATGCTTCAACTCTTTCTCAGGGTCTAGGCATATTCCTGAAGGAGCAGAGATGAAAGACCACATGTATTTGTAGCCAGATCCACCTTTTAACCACTTCCAAGTCCATGGCACTCAAAATAAACATGAGTTACAATGCACAGCTCAGAAGTCCTTAATTCCAAGGGTCTCTCTGCTCAAACCATAATGAAACACAGGGGATTAGATGGCAAAGAAAGGACATGTACTTTAAATACTGAACTAAAAATAAATAATATAGAATTAAATGAAGTAGGAGACGCTCTCACCACCCATTTCCCATGGTTATCACCTCCCACTCTTAAGGGGACCAGAGGCAGTGAGCTTTTTCGCTCCTGAATTTCCCCTGGATCTTTCACACTGAGAGGAAGACCCAGGCAGCTCCAGTCACATCAGAGAGGTAGGGAAGGCAACTCTAAGGGTGTTTAAAGCTTCTATGCCTTGATGTTATTTTTTGACACCAGACATTTACTAATTTCTCTCAGGACCTGGAGGGGCAGTGGTGAAGGAGGGCCCCACCACCACTTCTGCTCTAGCTTTAACCTCATATGACCTCCATGCAGCCCATGCCTTCTTTTCCTCTTTTTGTCTCCTACTCCAGACCTCTGGCTTCCCTCTGCCACTCCAGCTCAGAGCTTGCCTCCTAGACACTTCATGTCATCTGGTTCCCCTCTAGCCTGACTCTCCAGTGAAAGGCAACTCTGCGCATATGAGACCATGAACAAACCAAAGCTAGCCTAGAAATAAACAGTAAAAGACAGGGGCTATCTCTCCCCCTCACCCCCATTACACATCTTTTACAAAACTATAGTCCTTCAATCATAGATGGGCACTCCTTCCTTCTCAAGGACTGAATGGGTTGAAGGTTCATTTCTCTGCCCTCTTGCCCAGCTCCGATGTCTTCTCTGTACTGCACAACACTCCAATAGCTGTTGATTATGAGGTCCCCTATTTGCCATCTTGATTATTAACTCATTTGACTGTGTGTCTGTGACATACTGCAGGATCTCTGTTTCTAGTCTATGTAAATTAGCTAGTTACAAAAAGGAGTATTATGGAGAAGTCAAATACTGCTTAAGGACTGTGACTTATTTGCAGACAGATAACTTTTGGATTGGACCCAGTGAGCTCAGGGCCTCTAAACAGACCTTGCATAATATTTCCAGGTCTAGTTCCTTCTCATCCCTTTCATGTTCCCCCCATTTAGTATTTCTAGTTCATGTATTATATGTCAATTGTCTCTACAATAGTAATTAAAATGACCTGTCTTCTTGGGAGGAGGGATGTAGCAGTAAAGGCTCCCTGGTAAGCCAAAGCAAAGAACCCTCAATTGTGAGGATTGGAGAGGATTCACAACCTCATACTCATAGAGGTTTCTCCTTTGATTCATCACTATCCTGAGGCAGGATTCCTAATTTCAGAGCTCAGTGTCACACATTCTAGAACTAGGAACAGGAGTCAAAGCTTAGAGGATGCACAATCTCCAGGCAGTAAGCCAATCTGTTAATCAATCAAACATTTATTAAGGGTTTAATATTTACTAGGCATTGTGCTAAGCACTGGAGATACCCAAGAAAATGGTATCCCCCCCACACACACAGTTCCTGTCCTCAAGGAGCTTACAATCTAATGGGCAAGACAGCATGTAAATAATAGCGCACATTCGAAACACACACACACACACACACACACACACGCACATTCTGTATGTCCCATTTGGGATTCTCTTAGCAAAGATATTAAAGTGGTTTGCCATTTCCTTCTCCAATAAATTTACAGGTAGATATAGTATACTGTATATGTGAGTGAGTGAGAGAGAAAGAGACAGAGACAGACAGACAGAGAAAGAGAAAGGGAGAGAGGGGAGAGGGGAGAGAGAGAGAGAGAGAGAGAGAGAGAGAGAGAGAGAGAGAGAGAGAGAGAACTGTAGATAGAAGGTAGACTCAGAGGAGAAGCACTGGAGGGTTGGGGTGTATGAAGACTGAGGTCACAGTTCTGCCTGCCCTGGGTCTTTCAGTGGGGTTGGCGTCAGGAATCCCAGGTTTCATCCCCTAGTTGGACAATTTAGAAGAATCTGCATGTCTGAGGTTATGCTGAAGGCTATCTCTGAGCACTGTCTGGACCATGGGCTTTACATGCCATTGAGGTCTGCCTTCTCACTGTCTCAATTCTGAAAATCATTAGTTCTGTACATTTATTCCCTGCCATGTAAAACTAGGATAGTTGTGCTTTATCTTCAGGGGTAAGGTCAGGAAAAGCAATTTGAATTTCAGTATTTTGGGATTCAGGGTTCATTTTATAGAATTTCAAAACATTCAGTAGCAGTGACCAGCCAGTGCCTAGCCAGTGCCTAGCCAACCTGGTGTGGTGGAGCAAGCCTGTAATCTCAGCTACTCAGGAGGCTAAAGCTTATCGTGTCATGGGCTCAGAGTTCTGACTTGCAAAGGGCTATGCTCACCGAGTGTCCACACTGCTCGGCATTACTATGGTGAAGGCCCCGATGTGGAGACTGCTAAGCTACTTGAGGAGTGAACAGGAATACAGCAGGAGAATCAGATTTCTAGCGCGAGTGATATAGGGAGACCCCGTCTTTAAAAACAAAAAAAACTAAAGCCCAGGACTGATCAGAATTAAATACTCCAGGGGGATGCTGAACCCTCAGTACTACAGTTTTGGAGTGGGGAGTCTCCTGTTGTTAACTGTCATTAAGGCTCTGTCCTTCACAGATACATTCACATTAACTGAGTTCTTCAAACAAGCTTGTGGACAAGACCACAATGACACTCAGCCAAGTTAAAGGAGGGGAGAAATAGGGTCCACTCTTGGACTCTCACCCTTACTCACGTAGGGGAGAGAAGTTACTGAGGAGTCTGCATTTATCAGATGATTTCCCCCACCTCCTCCTTTTCAGAGAGAAGGGTATATCATCACTTAATAGTGAAGAGTATCCTGTGTCCCAAAGCCTTTATAAGCAGTGTTGAGCAGGAAATTCTCTGGCCAGAAAAAACCCAATCCCATTCTAAGAGAGGCATGTGCAACAGTTAGGACAAAATCTGTTCTCAGAATCTGATTTATGAATGTCAAAGACCTAAGCCTTGCAAAGACATCATTCACCTGATGGAAATGAACATGAAAGGCTTATCCTATTCTCTAGGATGAAGGTGTTGGAGAAGTAGAGAGGTCTAGACCTGAGGGTGACGCAACCACCAGACCCTCAGTTTACTGATCTGTACAAGGACGGGGTGTGACTGGATCGCCTCTATGGCTGGAGATCAATCATACAATCACCAGAGACCGTATGACCGTGAGGGGAGGATGCGCCTAGAGTTCTCAGAGGGAAAACTATTTCCATTATTTACAACCTGTGAACTCATGTTAAAACCAGTTTTTATGATGTCCCATTTGGGTTTTAGGTTGTACTCAGAAACAGGAGGCCTTAGAGAATCTTCTAAATTGTGTAAGTATCCTTAGTGTTCCCATGTAACTCTGGCAGAATGACAGTGCATACGGGGCATAGTCTAGCAATTCAGCCCAGAGTACAGGAGAGATTTCTGAGGCCTTTCCCTTGCTATAGAAGGAAGACACCAAGGGGGTGCAGAATGACTGACTGGGGAGTATTTACATCTTGAGTTAATTGAAGGTATCTGCAAGTTGGGCTGGAAATGCCAGAGGGAGGCACTGGTGGAGCCTTTCTCTATTTTATTTTAGCTTTATATTTTTATTAGATCTTTATACCATCACATTAATTTCCAAATATATCTCTCACCGCTCCTAGCAAACAACCTCTTGCAACAAACACTTTGAAAAGAGAAAAAACCCAGCAGACTGACAATACATGTAACACACCACGCCTGAAGTCTCTTCTCACCTCCACACAGAAGGCAGGCCACATCTCATTTATTCTGGAGCCAAGCATGGTCGTTAGGATCACACAACATGCACTTTTCTTTCTGTCGTCACTCCTTTCACATTGTTGTCGTCACCGTCATCTTTGTTGCCTTGGTCTGTGCTGTTTTCCTGGTTCTGTGTTCCTCACCCTGCATTGATTCGTATGTCTTCCTGTGGCTCTCTGAATTCTTCACATTCATTGTTTCTCATGGTACAGGGATATTCCATCCCATTCAGATTCACACCACAGTTGTGTTTTGATTTTTTTGGAGGGGGGAGGCAAGGCAATTAGGGTTAAGTGACTTGCCCAAGGTCACACAGCTAGCTAAGTGTCAAGCGTCTGAGGTCACATTTGAACTCAGGTCCTCCTGACTCCAGGGCAGGTGCTCTATTGACTGCACCACCAAGCTGACCCTATAGTTTGTTTGAGTCATTCCATAACTGGATGACCTACTTCCCCCCCTCCCCTGTGCAGTTCTTTGCTACTACCCAAATTATTCAAGGATTTATTAAACACCTACTATGCGCTGGGAGCTTTGCTTCCTTTTAGCCCTCTGATCAATTCCATGGATGGTCATTGTACATGCTGTTCTCTTTGCTAACTCCTCGATACACACGTGTGATCCTCTACTCCTACTTTCAGTCTCTTCTTCCTATTTACTAGCTGACTCCCTACTGCCTACTAACATGCCCTCGTCTCCACCATCCTCATAAAATCCTCACTTGCTGTCCATCCCTACCAGCTATTTTCCTATACCTCCTTGGGAGGGCTATCTACAATGGGTACCTCCGCTGTCCTCCAACTTCCTACAGTCTGGTTTCCAACTAGTCATTCAAATGAAACTGCCCTCTCCAAAATTACCAGTGATCGCCAATGGCCTTTTCTTAATCCTCATCTCTCTTGACTTCTCTGCAGCCTTTGACACTGTCAGTCACTCTGCTCCTTCACACTCTCTTCTCTCTAGGTTTCTGGGACACTAATCCTGCTTCTCTTCCTACTTATCAGACTGCTACTTCTCAGTCTCCTTTGCTGAACCTTTATCCAGGTCACATAGCTAACCTTGGTTGTCCAAGAGGGTTCTGTCCTGGGCCCTCTTCTACTCCTATATAGCTTCGCTTGGCAATCTCACCAGCTCCCATGGGTATTCAAGTGACGACTCTCAAACTACGTATCCAGCCCTAACCTCTCTGAGGACCTTCAGTCTCACATCTCCACCTGCCTATGAGACACCTCAAACTGGATGACTTGGAGACATCTTAAAGTTAACACACTTAAAATGAACTCATTACTCCCTCCCCTCAAATCCTACCCACCCCTTCCAAGCTTCCCTATTTCTACTGAAGGCATCACCATCTTCCCAGGTTACCTAGTATTGAAACCTAGGTGTTGACTCCTCACTACACTCCGTCCCATCCAATCTGTCATCAAGGGCCATCGATTTTACTTCCCACATCTCTGGAATATGCATATGCCGCCTCCTCTCTTCTACCACCACGCTGATGCAGCCCTCCGGCCCCTCAATCCTGGACCACCACAATAGCCTGCCGGCTAGTCTACCTGCCATAAGTCTTGGCTCACTCCAGTCCATGCTCCACTCTTCTATCACAAGGATTTTCCTAATCTACAGGCTCCACTCAATAAATTCCATTGGCTCCCTAACACCCTAAAGATCAACTACAAATGCTCTGGCATTCAAAGCCATCAATAACCTGCCTCCCCTTCTCTTGTGAGTCTTCTGACATCCCTCCATGCACTTTTTGATCCTGTGATAGTCTTTGCTATTCCTGGAAAAAGACACTCACCCCATGTCCTGACGCCAGGCCCCTTCCCAGGCTGTACCTCAGCAACAGAGTGCTCTCTCTCATCTCCAACTCCTGGCTTCCATCAGTTTCTAGATAAAACCCACCTTCTCCAAGAAGGATTTGGACCTTCTTGGTCCTGCTTAATTCTGGTGCCTTCCTTTGTGGGTTTTCCCAACTTTTCTGATACGTAGCTGTTGCATACTGTCTCTCCCACTAGACTGTGAGCTCCAGGGGGCAGGGATTTTTTATCTTTCTTTGAATCCCCAGTGCTTGGCACACAGCAGGTGATTAATACACATTTACCGACTGGTTCTGCTTATTTTGCTCTACAATAGCATTTCTCTGAATCTCTCATTTCTTGCTGCACAATAATATTCCATTATGTTAATATACCATAGTTTTTTCAGTCATTCCCGAGATGATGGGCACCTTTTTTGTTTTTAGGGGTTTTTGTTTCTTTTTGCTAACATAAAGAGTGCTGCTGTGAATAGGTGAGTATATATAAAGGGCCTTTCTTTCTGTCTGATGTCCATATGATGTATTCCTAGGAGTGGGATTTCAGTATAAAAGAGCAGGGATGGGTGCAACATCTTTCTTAAACAGGTCCAAATTAAAATTGAGAACAGTTGGGAACTCGACCAACAAACAGTGCATCTGGACGTCTTTCTCCTGCAGCTTCTCCAACATTAATGATTTCCATCTTTTTTGATCTCTGCCATTTTCTGTGGAGTGAGGGGAAATCTCAGCACTTTTATCTGGCATTTGTCTATCAACGATTTGGAACATTTTTCACATAGTTATTTATAGTCTACAAATTTTCTTTCAAAAATTCCTTGACTATCTGTTGAGAACGGTTTTTGGTCTTAGATACTTACACAAATTCCCTATATAGTTTGGATATCAGACATTTATTGGTGATATCTGAAGTAAATATTTTCTGACTCGGTCATTCTTCTTGTTTTTGCCGATTTTATTCTTATAAGAGCTTTTAAAGTTTGCTTACATAAAAATTGCTATTTCTCTTTCTTCATTTCTTCTAACCCTTGTATGGCTAAGAAGTCTCTCCACTACCCATAACTGTGAAAAGTACTGAATTTCATTCTATTTTTCTGTGGCATGACATTTTATATTCAAGTTGTATAATAATTTTGAGTTTATTATATTGAGGCATAAATTATTGGTCTAATCCTAATTTCTACCAAATGCATTTTAGCTTCCCCAGTAATTCTTGTCAAATCAAACACCAAATGACTGTCAAGCAATCAAGAAGCAGCTCCTGAATGCTTACTATGTGTCTGGCACTGGGCTAAGTTCTGGAGACACAAAGAAAAGCAAAAAAATAGTGCCTTCCCTCAAGGAGCTCCCATTCATGAGGAAGACAACTGCCAAGAGCTACGTGCGCAGAATATACACGGAGTAGATAGAAGATCATGGGGGTGGGGGTGGGGTGAGGGGAGAGAGGAAGAGTGGAGCCAGGAAAGGCCTCCTGCAGAGAGTGGGCTTTCAACCCATCCTTCAAGGAAGCCGGGGGCAGAGACAAGAAGAGAGCACAACCGCTGAAAATGCAGAGTCAGGAGATGGAGGACTGTGTGCAAGGGACAGGAAGCAGGCAGGTGCAAGTAGATTGTAAAACCCATGGAAAGGAGTCAGGTATCTAAAGAAGAGGCCAGGGCAGGGAATGTGTGGCCTCAAGGCCATGTGTGATCCTCAAGCGCGGCTCTCTGACTGAATCACAGAGGGCACATATGGTGTCAAGGTTAGAGGCTCCCCACCCCTGGGCCAGGCTGTGAAGGCTTCAGATGCCCACGAAGACTTGGTATCTAATGTGTTGTTTTTAAAGGCCCTTCCTACCTTTCTAATCCATACACTTTACTCCCCTCTTTATGATCCAGAAACACTTGTCTTTGTTTTGTTCCTCACACTTAATAACCCATCTCCTGATTTCAATGGATGTCCCCACTGCAGGCATGGAATCTCTCACTCTTCCTGTGTGTGTATGTATATTTATATGTATGTGTGTGTGTATATAATATACATACACACATATACATGTATGCATGTCTCTACACAAATAAATTTATCATACATGTGTGTGCACATATATATGTCTCTGTATGTCTGTGTATATATACACACACATACATACAACTTGTCTTCTTGGCAATTCTTAGCATTTTGGACATATAATTGTATAGTTTCTGATAATCTTTGGTTTATCTGTTGTGAATTCACCTTGCTTATTTTTCTTTCTGATAACTTGATCTTCCTATTTTTTCCTGATCAGGTTGGCCAGTGGTTTACTGTTTCTATATATTCCTTGATGCTATCATTATTCAGGATGTTATTACTTAGTTTCTATTTAGTTCCCTATCTTTTGTACATATTTCCTTTAAGACTAATTCTGTGTTATGGCCTACATAGGATTTGTTTATTCTGTCTGCCTTTTTACATTTCTTTATGATTCCTTTATACTCTAGCAGGTGATCAAATTACATAAAGAAGTGATGTCAAACGTAAGTATTACTGGAGGTGGGGATGACACAGAAACACAGGCTAATCTGTACATAAGGATCCCTGCATGTAATGTTGTCTATATTTTATTCTATTTTATTTTGTTAAATGTATCCCCTCGCATCTTAATCTGGTTCAGCTGCTCAAGTATTGCAGGATGCATCGGGTCAAATGTTTGACATCTCTGATGTAAGATATTGTGGGAGGTGGGAAAATGGGTATATTCTTTAATATTCTAATTTAAAAGTTGCTATAAATGAGTCAAATCAGGTTTTTCACAATAATCTTTTCAAGTCTATTGTTGATTTCTGCCAGATATGACCAGTTCTCAAAAAGTATTATTAAGGGCTCTTATCAATATTTGGTTATCAACACCTTTTTGCAATTGCCATAGCTTTTAAGATTTACTAGCTATGCCATGTGATGCGCTCACACTTAACATTTCCTCCATTTTCTAAAGCAGAGGCAGCTGTGCATGGAGGATAGCGCAAGGAACCCAAAGTCAGAAGAGCTGAGCTGAGGTTGTGTCCTGAGACACACTAGCTGGCTGACTCCAGGTGTGGCGCTTCCCTTCTCTAAGGCACTAAGTAGCAGAGAAGGGGCTGAGCAGTATCAATGGAGGATCTTTCTTCACCGAGTCCCTTCAGGTCCAGTCCCTTCCCCTGTGGTGCCTTCAAGGACAATATGCTTTCTCTGTTTGTCTTTCTTGATTTGTATAAGTTTATATATTGGCTTTTTCTGAGATTCTGATGCCAACTATTGCTTTCTTAGTCCCCAGAAGCATAATATTATGATTTCATCCCATGTTCTCATTGTCACTTGGGGTCTGTTTTAAATCCTCTCCATGTAGCCTCTTCACCCTGGAAGTGCCCTCTACTTTTGGGGCCCCTTGCTCTGAGTGACTGGTTCCTGCCAGAATCTCCATCATAGGGAAAATGCTCAGGCCATCCATGTCTTGCTTCCCCTCAGAGCTCTACTCCCGACCCTTGGACTTCCTCCACCACGCCACCATGGCCTTCTCCTTCCCAAAGTTCACTTTCTCCCTGGCCTTCTCTGAAAGTTTACTCCACCTCTGCAGCTCTTTTCTTTGACTGCTTGGTTCCTCTGTAGCCTTCATTTGAAGGAAAGTGCCCAAGTCGGTCACATCTTCATTCCTCCTGAGGCTCGACTGCAGACCCCTGGACTTTCTCCACTACATTTGTGTGCAGGCACCTCCCCTCGCCCCTGCCTTTCAAGTTCCTTTTATGTGTTGTCTTCTCCCATTAGAATGTAAGCCTCTCTCGTAGGGACATTATGACTATTAAAACGTGCCTGGCCCATAGAAGGTATTTAATAAGTGATGGAGGACAAGCAGAAAATATCATGGAAAAGCTGAGAGCATTACGCTGAGCACAGAAATGCCTAGGGAAGCTGAATGCGTATGAAAATGGAAGAGCTCTTGGTGCCTGAACATCTTGTAAGTGAAATAAAATTACTTTTATTAAACAAAAACTATGCAAAGCGCTTAGGAAATAGGCTAGAAAAAGAATGTGATGGAAAAATACCCAATCTTGTGTATATTCCTTCAATTCTTTTACCTAAAATGTTGCTAAGTTTTACTGTTTTCCTTAATACTCAGGTTTCAATGATGAGACTTCTATGCTTTTTATTGGAGCATGCACTTTAAGCCAATTATCACAACTCCCAGACATAATGGTGAGTGAGTCCAGTTAGTCACAGTCAGGTCCCCAGGTGTGGCCACTATGTCCCTTTGGGATTCTAAGGACAGCCCCGAGGAGGTTTTGGGGGATGTCTTTTTAATGCCATAGCTCATGAGTCCCCAGTGGTGTGATTACAGAGAGATTATAATCAATCAGCCAAACTTAAGTAACTTTTAGAAAGGGGTGTTTACTAAAATGTTTCAGTGAGAACAGTTTGTACAAACACTCCCCGCCAAAGTCTGTGATACACTGTTCCCCGGGTCCATGGAGTCCAAAGGAAAGAGGGCTCAAGTGGGGAGAACACATGGGACACAGGACTAACTCACTACTTAGTCTCTTGGTTGCTGGAAGTCTTTTTCTTCACTTCCTGGAGTAATCAGATTTCTTCAGGAATCTGCCTTCTCATTTAAGCTTCCAACACAGATCCCACCAGCAGCTGCTGCTGTTCTGAGGAATGATGCTGGTAGGATGATAGGAAGATGAGAAGTCCAGAATCGTCTGTAACCTTCACAAGGCCATTTTCTGCCTGATTCCTTTCCTTCTCAGAGGCAGCTTCTTCTCCTCTCCTTTGCCAGAAGTCTGCTTGATTCCAAATCACTCTTAGGCTCAAACCAGTCTGATAGTTCATAGAAGATGCCGAGAAAGGGAACCAAGTTTCATCGGCTAATTTGAACATGCGTTTGAGACTTCTCACCTTACTATGGTATCCATCACTTTAAACAGGGTAGGGTGATTTGAGTGACTCCTTTGAATCCCACCTCTTAAAGCCCTTGGGGCGACTTTTCTAGATCTCTAACCAGAGGGCTCCCAGCTTGGGTTTCTGCTAAACTACCACCCTTTGGTTCTGTAGAAGGGAGGGAGAGAAAAGCTTCTCAATTCCCTGCATCTTGAAGTCACAGTCACACCTGGAAGCTTCTTCTTAACCACCACACATATCAAAGCTAGTGACAAACTGTGACTCACTATCTTTTTTTCCATCAATAAAATTTTGCTGATGCCTTTTCTTTAAATAGTCCTTCCCATGTGTGGCCTCTCTCCACCCGGTAATCCTCTTTGCAACAAAGAAAAACAACCAAACAAAACCAAATAGCCAGTGCCTTGTCTAACTCATGTTCTCCCACCTCTCCAAGGAGGAAGCACATTTCTCATCTCTCCTCTTAGGATCATGACTGATCGTTACAATTAAGCTTCAAGTTAATTTCTGAAGTGATAAATGTAACAGATACTACATTCGTTATATTTCCAGGATTATTCTTCTAGTGTTCAGCCTCTATTTGATGAGGGAAGAGCTAAATCTAAAGACTAAAGGTTTTTCCACAGTTATCGAATTAATAGGGCTTATATTCCACATGAATTTTCTGGTGTTTAATAAGGTATGAATTCTCACTGAAGGCTTTTCCACATTCATTACATTCGTAAGGTTTCTCTCCAGTATGGATGAACTGATGTTTAGTGAGATGTGTACCCTGACTGAAGGCTTTCCCACATTTTTCACACTCATAAGGTTTTTCTCCAGTATGAGTTCTCTGATGTCGAGCAAGATGGGTACTCTGGCCAAAAGCTTTCCCACATTCTTTACATTTATAGGGCTTCTTTCCAGAATGGTTTTTTTTGATGCTTATTAAGAGATGAGCTCCGGTTGAAGGCTTTCCCACACTCCTTACATTCATAGGGTTTTTCACCAGTATGAATTCTCAAATGTTGAGTGAGGGATGAGTTTTCACTGAAGGCTTTCCCACATTCCTTACATTTGTAGGGTTTCTCTCCTGTATGAATTCTCAGATGTTGAGTAAGGGCTGAATTCTTGTTGAAGGCTTTTCCACAATCATTACATTTTTGAAGCTTTTCTCCTGTATGAATTTTCTGATGTTGAATAAGGTTTGAGTACTCACTGAAGGCTTTGCCACATTCCTTACATTTGTAGGGCTTCTCTCCTGTATGAATTCTGAGATGCTGCATAAGGGATGAATTCTTGTGGAAGGCTTTCCCACATTCATTACATTTATAGAGTTTTTCTCCAGTATGAATTTTTCTATGCTGAATAAGGTTTGAGCTCTCACTGAAGGCTTTCCCACATTCTTTACATATATAGGGCTTCTCTCCTGTATGAATTCTATGGTGTTTTGTAAGGGATGAAGCATAACTGAAGGCTTTTCCACAGTCACAACATTTATATGGCTTCTCCCCAGAATGCGTTCTCTGATGGTTTTCCAGGTGTGTATTGTTGTTGAAGCTTCTCCCACATTCAATGCATTTATAAGGCTTATCCCTCGAATAAATGTTATGTCTACTTAGGCATGAATTCTGTTTGAAGGGCTTTCTAGGTGAATCACATTCATGGGGTTTTTCTCCTGAAGTATATCTCTTTTTTCTATAAGAACTGACTTTAGATTGAAATTTCTCAACAATTTTCTTGTGTTTTCGTCCTCTTTGTCCAACTGTCATTTTCTTGTGAGTGACTGTCACATCCCTCAAATGTGTCTTGCTTTTTGGTTTTGTCTCCAACTTGCCATCACTTAAGTAGGCAGATTCTCCTGGCTTAGAATCCCAAGTATCATTCCTCCCAAAGTTTGTCACTTTGTCTCCATGGGATGATTTTTCTTCAGAGACATCCTTGTTTAGCATTGCCATTTTGTTCTCAGGCCTAGTTTTCTGGGCTGAAACAATAAAAATGCAAATGCCCCCTGTGCTTCAAACTACGAGAAAGGAAACTTCTATTGAAGGACTGGGAAGCTGGAAATGTCAAGCATGCCTATATTAAGAGTATGACTTTCACAGTTCTCAAATGCAGCTGGGCAGTTAGGGCAGAAGAGGGACAGAAGGAGAGATGAAATGGGGCCAAAATTGGGGGAAGTGAGACTGAAACAGTGGCAAAGGTGAGAACAGTGAAGGAAGACAGCCTCCTTAGGAGAGTGTAACACAGGTAACAGTAAAGCAAGGATTCTGGGAATCCATTGGTATCACAGGAAGAAGGGGTGCCCCACCATTACCACCCAGGCTCTCAGGACCTTATACCTGCATTATTGAAAGATTTCTTTCAGATCTCCCCAACATGTTTTACTACTTTCTAATTCACTGAGCACATTAATGACAGATTTTTTTCTTCTCTACATGCAAATGTCACATATTATCTCCTTGTTAAAAAGTCTTCCATGGCTCTCTAAGTTTGACAGGATACAGTCGAAACACTTTGGGCTGATGTTTTATCCTCCACAACAAGCACCCTATTAGTGCTTCAACTCTCTTCCAACCTCTGGAATTCATGCCCTCAGCCCCAGGGTAGTTTAATTCACTCATCCTTGGAGTTCCTGCCCTGGTGCCCAGCTGAGCTGATTGGTGACTGAGTACAAACTTGCACATGACATTTACTAGCTGGCCCCAGACATGCTTCATCTTCACGTCTCATCTGCCCTCTTAGTGACTCCCCCTTGGTTCTGCTGTTCCCAGAGCACGAACCAAATCAAACCAACACCATTGCTTACGGAAAGGCTGTGTCCACTGAGTGTCTGTCATATACATCAATTTGTTGTCTCTGCTATTTCTCCCCAGAACAAAGCTCCCTTCACAGGCCACTGTAACCTTCTATGTGTGGTCGTACTCTGTTCTACTAGAAAATAAGCTCCCTGAGGGCAGGGACTGCCTTTTCTTATATTCTATCCCAGATGCTTACCACAACAGTTGGCACTCAGGAAGTGCTTAATTAATCCTCTCTTTCTTTCTTTCCTTCCAACCCTATTTCATTTCAGCTGTCACTGCTTCTCACACTAGCCCTGAATGCTAGTTTATGCCCATGTCCAAGGTTTTGCTTATGCCGTTAGCCCCACCTGAAAGTGTCTTTCCTATCCAAGCTCTACTCTTCCTTGGAGGTCCAGCTCAAGGGGCCATTTTCTCCCCAAAGTCTTTCCCGGTTAACCTGGTCTGTATGGATCTCTCTGACACGCCTGATAGAACTGACCTTCTGTAGCACTAAGCCTGGCCCTCAGCACCCAGATGTTGCCTCTCACTGTTACTGCACCGTCCCACACGCCTCAAAACTTCTCTCTCCCACCCACTGAATGGGAAGCTTCTTTAAGTAACTATGTTTCATACCTAATTTGAATCATCCTTGGGTCTAGCAGTGAGTAGAAAACTCAATACAAACTTACTAAATGAATGAATGGTCAGGATGAAGCATGTCAGAGAAATGAGGAAAAGGTGACTCCTAATACAATAAAGGAGGAGAAAGCCCTCCCCTGCTGGCTGCTATGAAATCCAACCAATCCAAAATTCATCGAGCACCTGTGGGCCTGGCACTCAAAATAAAAAACAAATGTTAAGACAGCCCCTTCCCTCTAAGGTGTGACAGCTGGGGGCAGGGAGGACGCGTAAAAGTAACAAACATAAAACTACAAACTGTGTATTATCAAAGACATGACTACACGGAACAAAACTATTAGTAGGACAACAGAATTACAAGGCGATATCAGTCTGCAGGGAAGTCAAGAAAAGCTTGATTTTAGGCAGAACTTAATTTTAGTTTTCAAGGGTGTCTATTTAGAGGACGGGGAGGGCACGCCAGGTGGTCACAGAGCAAGGTGATGAGAATGAGACACGGGACCTGAGTGGCCTGATTAGAGGAAGGTGAAAACTAGCATGTTTGTGGTCACTGGGATGCGTAGAACGGGTTCACGCAAGGCACTGAACGCTAAGTGGCTTAAGACGTGACGAGGGGGACAAAACGAGGCCACAGTTAAGTTCCTGAGAAGAGAAAGGGTGAGATGAGCCTGGCAGCAATATTCGGGATGGACAGAAGGAAGGAGAGGACTGTCACAGTGATGGTCAAGGTCTGAATGGGGATGGAGCTGCAGAGAGTAAGACCAAATGCAAGAAACATGTTAAAGGGAGAGTCAACAGGAGCTTGTCCAAGCTGAAAAGTGCTGAAATGGCTCCCATTTAGCCTGCACTGTACAGTTTACAAGGATGAGGCCACAAAGAGCTATCCTGTGCTCTGCTCACCATGGAAGCACAGGGGACACTCTCCTCTCGGTAGGGTCCTGCCAGACAAGGAGCAAAGGAAGCAAGGAAGGGAGGGTGGAAGGTGTGCCCTAGGAGGTGAATGAGCACCTCAGAGAAGCCCAAGGGAGAAAGTGTGCTGGTGCAGCATGTCAGGGTCTGCATCGAAAGCCTCTAGAACAGTAATGGCATCTGGACCCAAAGTGGCTAAATGAAGAAACGGATGACAATGACTTTGATGAGCCTGCAGTGAACGCAGGGTTATCCAAGATGACGTTATTTAGATGTGTAGAAATATGGCCCAGAGAAGTGGTCAGGGTGAATGACTAAGCTAGAATGTAGCACCTAGATAAGATCTTGGAGACAATGAATTTGGTTCAGGAGGGAGGCAGGCAGGAAGGAAGGAAGCATTTATTAAGTGTCTACCACGTGCCAGCTACTGGACTAAGGGCTTCTTACAGACATGATCTCATCTGAGCCTCACAAAACCCCTGGGGAGCAGGTGCTGCTATTACCCCATTTTACAATGAGGAGACTGAGAGGAAGGAACCTGCCCAGGGTCACAGAGCTAGGAAGTATCTGAGGCCTTCCTGGTTCCATCCACTGCACCCTAATGGCCTTGAAGGAAGACAACAGAGCTTTGTGGGGCACCTGCATTCGGTGGTGGGAGTAAAGAAGAGGAGTTAAGGGAAGAAAAAAGCAAGGGGGACATGAGAGTCAGGTCAGACCAATCAAAGGTGGCTAGAGTCCCAAGGAGTATCAAACTGTTAAATGTGACAAGGAGACCAAAGGAGATAAGGCCTGGGGAAAGGTTGCCAATATTAACTAGGAGCTACACAGCAGTATCTTTCATTTTTTAGAGACTGAGTCTCCCTGTCTTTCAGGGGCCACTCAAGGGCCTGGTGTCAGGGCTGGTTGGCAAGACGCTTTGGTCTAGTCCATTTCCATCCTGGTGGCTCCCGAGGCTCATGTCCTGGTGCCTGAATGAGTGCAGACACTTGATCAGCTCAGCCCACTGAAGCTCAGACCTCTCAAATTCAGACAACCAATCCTGTTACCTTCCCCATAAGAGGGAACGTGGGCATGTATCACCATGCCCTGCAGGGGAGATATTCAAGAGGACAGATTTGGTGGAGTGGTGGAAATTTAAACCAGACCATGGGGTTAGGAAAGATTAAGTAGTGTGATGAGGAATTAGGAAGAGCAATCAAAGACCAAATATTTGAGGCATATGTTAGTGAATAGAAAGAGGGAAATGTAACAGTGTGTCTACATGGGGGAACATAGTCATACCAAGGATTATTTTTGGTTGTCCTTTCTTTTAAAGGAAGGTAAGAGACTGAAGATGGCAAAGAGGAAGAGACTAATCCTCAGAATGTGATTACAGGAGACAGGAAGGGCTGTGATTCAGAGGACAGCTGGCTGCAGGCAGAAGGGTCACCTCTTGAGACCAGATGACGTGTGACAGGCGCAATGGCAGGAAGCAAACACTGCAGCTTAGAGGAAGGCGGGTTCAAGAACTAGTCTCCCTTTCTGCAGTCTGGGCAAGTTCGCCTTTCAGCATTTCCAAGATGCCAGCATCTTTCCAAACAGCCTCAATGGCGCTGGTCCACCTGGCTCTCACTCACCTGGACTGACGCTTCTTAGGACTTTTCTCTCCAGCATCCATAACTCCTTCCCTTGTTCCAGGTGGAAGACTGTATCAGGTTTGGAAACTGCAAGTCCTGTTCATGAGGAAATAAATGGGACTTGGTTGTGCCAGGGATAAATAACCATCTCAGAGAGCTGTCCCAGCTCTTTGGTCTTGAGAAGTGAATATAAAACAGTAAGGTCACAAGGAAGGGAGGAAAAATCTCTGAAGGACACATACTGCCAGTTTTGTAAGAGAAAGGGTGGAGGAATTCCTTTTGTATCCCTGTACCTAGCACACAATAAGTGCTTAATAAATGATGTGCTGGATCTAGAAGAGCTCAGAAAGACAATTAGCTCATGTGTCCTTCTGTCATATAAGATAATGAGAATGCCTATGGAATGATCTGTCCTGAGCACTGTGGGTGAGGAGGATTGGAAAGGAGCAGCCTCAAGCTTGCACAAGGAACGAAGCCTCCCATTTCTAACTCTACACAGAGCATATTGTGTAGCACAGAAGAAGAAGAAATACTGATCCCTGAGGTTAAGAACCCACATTTTAAGTGATTAAAGTTTTACTTTAACCAGTTTTTTTTAAAAAGCTATCAGTGTCAAGGGTTTAAGTTCATACTTTCCCAACACAGTTATTTATTTTTTTTAATGAAAAGATAAGCAAAAAGGATTACCAATCAGATCCCTGACAGTTAGCTGAGCACTTCTGAGGCCCCATGGCTAACAATGATTGAACAAAGCTCAGCAGGCTTTAAGTCACAGAGGAAACTGTCCTTACCCAGAGAGACCAGGTTCCTATAGTTCTCCAGCATCACATCCCTGTACAGATCCCTCTGAGCAGGGTTCAGTCGCTCCCATTCATCTTGGGTGAAGTCCACAGCCACATCCTGGAATGTCACTGAGTCCTGAAACACCACACACACACACACACACACACACACACACACACCTGCCAAGGCCCAGGAACCTTCTCCTGAAATGGCCTCATTGTTCAGGAAGCATCGCATGTTAGAGTTTTAGTAACATGTGCCCTCATAATTACCAGGGTTCCAAGTGTAAACTAAATATTGGGCTAGATTCTGGACAACATAAAAAGCCTCCATGAGGAGTCAATTTATTTTTTAGAGAGGAAAGATTTACACAAGTGAAACAATCAAAGGCTACAAGGCTACAGCATCCAATCCCATGGTGATGTTCCTGGTACAATTGTTAGAGCTGTTCGGACAAAGGGAGTGATCTAAGCATGCTGGAGTAGTGAGCAGGTGGGAGGTGAGCCACACTAGAATGGGCCATGGTTAACAATGCAACAGATAAAGAAGAGAAAGGACGGCAATTTAATGGAATGATGGCTTCAGACCACATCCGGCATCCCTAAGACCCTCCCTGGCTCCAAACCCATCTGCCTAGCCTGGGGTAGGTTGGATCTTCCCATTCTTATTTTCTACATATTCTTGAAGATTCCTTTTGTCATACATGTACACATTCCCTGTATATTCTGTGTATGGAAACATCTTTATCACCTGCAATGGCTGAGGAGGAGTCAAGTTTCCAATTAACCCAAAGGCCATTTTTAAAGTCAGTCACATAAACTTCTGTGTGTCACAGACTCCTTTGTCAGTAGCTAAGACCTCCGAATCTCTCCTTTGAACGATGATTTTTAAAAAATCCCAAAGAAGGAGATGTTAAATTTCAGTCAGAGGTTAGTAAAATTAACAAATGTTATTTTTTTCTAATCTAAATTTACTAACCTACCCACCCTCTCCCCCTTCCCCACTCCTCGCCAGGTTAAGAACCATACTTTAAGTCACAAAAGTTTTATTTTAAGCATTTTTTAAAAAGAAAATCACTAGTGTCAAGTAAAGGTTTTAATGCCTTCCCAATACTTATTTATGGTTTTCTTGTTTTAAATAATATTTTAATTTTTCCCAATCATGTTATTTATATTTTTTTAAAAAATGAAAAAAATTTGAAATAATTTTTAGTTAATTACTTAATTTAAAAAAAGTCTTCTAAGAATTTGGTTTTTGAAGTGAAACATACTTCATGTTAGACTGGTTCTGATGAAGATCTCATGTGCATGGATTTACTAAAGCAAGGTAAAGAGAGAAAGGCTTAATTTGAGGTACCAGCTATTTTACTTATAAATTTTTTATCTTATTTATTTTGATGCCTTTTGTTTGTAAATATATGTATATATGCATACACATGTATGTATATATATATATACATATATTGATTTGTCACAAAGAAAAAAAGCACTTCGACAAAATCAACCAGCACACAGACACCCCCATATTCCCCAACACTCTAGGAAAGGCGGGAGGTGCATTTTCTCCACTCTCCTCTGATCAATCTCAATCATTCCAATTACAGAGTGTGCCTTTTGTTTCTCAGCCATTTTCCAATATACTCCCCCATCAGAGAAGCCTCCCTTGTAACAAAGCTAAGAGGGCTGCTAAAAACCATCCCACAAAGCCACTGTGCACCTCGGTGGCCACGCCTGCTGAGCTTGCCATCTCTTGCCTCTCCTAGATGGGGGACCACAACCCAAGCCAGTGCAGATGGGTCTCTGTGAACTTTGTTCACAGCAACCTGGCTGTGGCATGTGCTTGTTCTGAGGGCTCTCTCACTTCACTCTGCCTCAGTTCATAAAAGTCTTCTCAGTTCGATCACTGATTTCTATTTGCCACACCTTCCGGCACAGTGTTTCATTACTCTTGTAGACAATTTGTTTAATTAAATTAAACAAATAAAACTCAATAAAAGAACTCACTACTCCTCCAATTTTCTGCCACCACAAAATGCTGCTGCTGAATAGTTTCCTAGGTATGGTCCCTTCTTTCTCTTTTGACCTCCCTGGGGGTTAACAAGTAATGGGCCTATGAGGACAATGGACAGGAAGCCAATTTTCTCATATCATTCCAAAGAACTTTCCAAAACATCTGGACCAGTTCAGAGTTCCTCCAGCATGATAGCAACACACCTTTCAACATTGCTGCCAGTCTGATGTATGAGAGGCGAAAGGTGACAGCACAGTTCTGGAGTAAAGGATTAGAGTTCAAATGCTGCCTTGAACCTTCCCTGCCGATGTGACTGTCCCTCCCCAGACCTCACCAGTCACCTCTGTGAAATGAAGAGTGTTGGACTAGGCACCCTGATGGTCCCCTTGCGGGTGAGGTCTAAGCTCTGATCTCTTACTGGTGACTCAGAGCATTTTTTATAGGGTTGCTGATAGTTTCATTTCTTCTTTTGAAAACTTGTTCATAGCCTTTATCAACTTAACTATTTGAAAACTCAATGAAATTTTCATGGCGATCATTCTAAATTAATCACTTCCCTTTTTTTTTTTCAGTAAGCAAGGGGATGTCAAAACAAACTTCAGTTACCATGCTGTGCTACTGATGCCAACGTTCCCGACAGAGTCAGAGGGTCCTGACCAGGTCCCAGTATCACACTGGCTGCTCCAAGGGTCCCCACACTGCTCTCCTGGCCGGCTGTATCTCTCTCTCACCCACACCATCACCATTTCTCTCTGCCCCTGACCCGGCTTTGGTTCCCTGCTGACCAGTAGTGCTTCCCCTCTCTGCTGTTTTTTTTCTTCTTGCTTCTTTTTCTCTCACTTATCAAACACATCAAAGTTTCGACCCTGGGCTGGGTTCACAAACATATAAAGCCAACAGAAATGACCTTTCCTCTGGTGAGCAAACTGATCAATCACACTGTAGGTTTTGTTCATCTCTGCCTCCCAGGTTCCCCTTGGATCTTTTCTGTGCATGCTTAGAGTTGGGAATATTTTTTGGTTATATTGTAAGTTTATAGATACTCCAGACAGTTGTCAATGTTGGACCAAATGAGATTAACAAATATAAAGCCTTTATAAATCATAAAACACTCCAGAATGTTAGCTCCTCTTTTTACTATAAGTAGCTATGTTCCTGGAAATGTTCTTTCATATACATGCCAGTGTAATAACTATCTGTTGTGTTTGACTGGAATCAAAGTGTTAGTGTGAGAAAGAATCTAAGTGTAAGAAGGGAGTTTAAGTGATCCTCTGTCTCAGCAGCTGGTCACTGAAGCAATAAGGCAAGGACATTCTCTTCCATTTGGGGGAAAGGGTGGGAAGAGGACAGAGGGTGAATGAATCATGAAGGGGGTTATGGCAATCAGCAATCAGAATGGAACAGTCTGAACTTTGTGGGCCAGTCAGCATTTATCCGAAGAAAATAAAGTCATGTTAGCAAGTACAACTAACACCACTATTAATGGATCAGCTTATGTAGGATGTAGTGTGGTCTCTCATTTGCTAAAGTATATAGAGCCTTTGGCCTTAGGGCCATAAGGAAAATGAATAAATAAGAGAACTGGCTCTAAGCTGTGATTATGCCCCACAAGCTACTCGGAGGGAGTGTGATCCTCTACTGATAACATGTGGAAGTCTACATTTGGTAAAGGCCGAAGGGGCGATCACAGTCTCAGCTGGGATAGGACCCCCTCTGGCCAACTGCCCATGAAATTCCTTTAAAAAGGGAATGTGTCCACCTATTCTCGAGTCTAGCTGTGAGGTGGTACCTAATACTGGATGGATGGATATCTGTGACCTTACTTGAATTTAAACAGAGCCAAGGATGGTTATCCTGTCATATTTGGAATGTCATATGTCCCTGCTTATCCCTTCTATAGCGAGTTTCTATGAACAGAGCAAGTAGTCAGTAAAAGATATGAACTATCTTGTTTTGAGGTTGACAAATGTAAAGGAAGTTGAATAAACTGAATAATAGTTTTGATGGGAAATGTGAAAGACAGATAGGAAGGTTTGGGGGCAAATGAGGGTTTATCAAAGTGCCTCCTGTCTCTAGATAATTGATATCAGTTTCAGAAAGGTTTAAGTATGCTGAGAGTGTGTGAGGAAGTATTTTTAGAAAGCAGAAAGATTTGTAAGTTGATTCTAAAATTCTGAGGAAAGCAACAGGATCAGATTGATTCTTCTAAGAACTATACAGGTGTATAAGATTGGCTTTCAAAAATTTCTCTATCATGGAAACTCAAACCTTGAGCATGTTTGGTAATGAGATTAAAAGTTTGGATTTTTTTTGATGCAGTGTTGTAACTGTTGTGATTGTAATCTACCTAGCCTGTGTGGCTAGAAAAAAGCCGAACCATTTATATGTGTCTGTGGTGTTGGATCATGTCTCTGTAGGCCCCTGTCCGGTCTGACTGTGCCTTTGCTCCTGAGTGAACGTCTGAGCCAAGGGACCTAGAAAGGACAATGTGGACAGCTCCTCCAGGAATCCAGGCCTGCACCGGAACTGCTACAGCTTTAAATTATTGCTTTGTGCTGTTCTCATTGTGTTACCTTGATCTCCCTTACTGTTAGAAAATCTTATGTGACAATTTCTGAAGATTTATAAAGTTTTCAATTGAGTATTGTTAAATTGATGTAATAAGTTGTAAAGCAGAACAGTGTGTGCTGTTCCAATATGGATCTGTGGCTATTCCATGAACTAAGCAAAAGTTAACATTTGTAACTAAGTGTATTTGTAAAAGATTCAATTTCTGAAGT
>CM053585.1:16507967-16541753 GCA_028646515.1 Pseudochirops corinnae
TCTCTTTCTTCCAATTAGAGGATAGACAAGCTTTGTGAAACAAGGATGTATGTTTGCTATTCAGTTGTGAAGTTCAAGTCAGAAACCTCTTTTGTTTAAGGTTTGCAATTATGTTAGTGAAAAATATTTTATGAGGCACCTAGTCTATGTAGCAGGTGGAGATATTAAGGACAGTTAAATAGTCTGAGTAATGGGTTGTAACTAGCCCATACTCACTCTACTTCTGGTCATTTTCCTACTTCTAGGCTCCTGTTTGTTTGCTCACTTTGCTAGATTAGTATTTATTTTTTTTCGGCCCAACAGCTTTGGATCTGGTGTCTGCTGAGTTCCAGACAGTGGCTGCAGCCCCTGCCCCTTGACTGATGGCCCCCCTCCCCCACCGTTTGGACAGAAACAGCACTGCAACCTTTTCCAGCATGAAGCAGCTTGGGAAGCCGAGACCCTTGTCCCTTGTCCCCAAATGAATTTGTGTCTTATCTGTTGAGGGAGAATGATAAGATCTGGGATGGTTTGTTGTAACCTCAATTTGTAAAATCTCACCTGTGTTCAGGCACCTATGTCAGCTTGTAATAAGCTTGTGTAATGAGCTGTAAAAGTCACATTTTCCTTCAGCCATAAAGGCACTAACTCTAA
The DNA here is from genome assembly GCA_028646515.1 of Pseudochirops corinnae. Taxonomy (NCBI): domain Eukaryota; kingdom Metazoa; phylum Chordata; class Mammalia; order Diprotodontia; family Pseudocheiridae; genus Pseudochirops; species Pseudochirops corinnae. The sequence continues at coordinate 16,508,601 of CM053585.1, forward strand.
CTCTGCAGCCCCCTGCCCCCAGTTTCAAAGTCTTTTTCCAAAGTCTGCTAGATCGTTTCCCATGAATCAATCACTTAAGTATTCTTAGAGAAATACATAGTTCCTTTGTTCTTAGTGGCCAGCTGCTTAGGAACCTTGAAAAGCACTATCAGAAGACAACTCACTCCCAAGATGGGACCTCCTCAAACCCCTAATCAGTCTAGCTTCCAGACTTGGCACATCAAGCCTATCCTCCCAACCGCCATATTGAACGTATGTCATTCATCCTTGACCAAAAGTTACCTAGTGACGTGTCAAGGCAAAAAAAACATGTCTCTCTCTCCCCTCCCTTCTGATTTTTCCCAGTGAATTATGGGCAAAACGCCTGTGCAGTGAATATAGAAAGTGCATGTCCCTTTAAGCCCCAACTCCTCCCTAACCCCTCCCAAACTCCACCCCCCCCACCTGGCTAGCATAAAGTAACCCTTCTGCCTTGGGGCCCTCGGCCCTCCCCCTGGAACTTTTTGTTCAGTGGCTGGACTGCCTGCTTCTTGCAAGATTCTAATAAAGAGACCTTTCTCTATTCACCTTGAGCTGTCTCCGAGTGATTTAGGGATCTTTTTTTTTTTTATCCCACACAAGCTTGAATAGGAAATAAACTCTTTGGTAAGAAGTTTTTCTGTTTCTTCTAAAACCTTGCTCTAACTGGATATTTCTCAACTATAATTAGGAAGTTAATTAATCTATCGCAATTAAAATGTTGTACTTTTCTAAGGCACTACAACCTAAGTTGATTTTCTAATCAATCTGTTATTTTTGTTAAGCATCCCTGAAGAAACATAATCACTAGACCTATACTACTAACAGGCATCACTATTCATGCAGAGGTACACCTCATAGGACACATGCGAAGGAAGCAACAAGGTTCCCAAGGTTTTTTCATTCTAAAGCCTCTTAATAGGCTATCATCACAGATTATAATGAAACCAATTTAAATACATTTTGAAAAGTTCTCTTTAAATTATATTCCAGTCTGTATGAGGGGTGTATCGATTTCCTCATCTATAAAATCAGGATAATATTTGTACATTACTTAACCCACAGGTTTGTTTTGAGAAATTCAAATGAGACATAAAGTTCTTAGTAAACTCTAAAGTAAATACAGAGGCAACATGGCATATTTAATAGGAAGACCAAATGACAGCCAACACCCACATCCAGTTCTCTTTTTTCCATCCTTTCCACCCTCCTCAGTCCAGGTACCACCCTAACTCTGCCTACTCCCTTCCACTGTGCCCTCTGGGATTCCTGTTCTAAGATGAATAAAATGCCTTTTTTTCTGGACTGTTCCCACACTACTCTTACCTGTCTGTCCATACTGAGACCTGGCTTCCTTCAGTTAAAACTGCATCTTTGGTCATCCTTTCCACCACTGGCTGTATTGCATCTTATCCCCGCCCCAATGCAACCACTTTAGTGCCATGGCAGGGAATGCTGCCTGTTGCTACTTCCAGACTGTACCTTTGCTACTGTCACTCAGCAACCTCTCCTCTGAAATGTATAGCACCAACATCTTTCACCATACTCAAATCGTGGTAGTGTTTTTCTACTGGCCACCAGGTTATTTTCCTTTATTTCTCACATGGATTGATGTCTTCCCTGAACTCCCACATACTCACTATCAAAGTCAATTTTATCCCTCCCAAGTACCTACTCACCCCTTCCATTGGGCTGCAGCCCTATCCTCCCAATACTCTCTTTTCCTTAGGATCTCATGGCACCAGTCTTTTCTGGCCCTTTCCCTGATGCCTCCTCACTCTCCTTTGCTGGCTCATCTTCCATGTCATGCCCAATACAATGGGCATTTCCCAAAGCTGTCCTCTTGGACTTCTTCTCTACCCTCTTTTAGTGGTCTTCTCTGTTCCCATGGGTTTACGTATCATGTCCATACAGAAGTCTCCCAAGATCTAGTCCCAGTTTATCTCTTGAGCTCCAGTCTAACTGCCCCCTGAACATTTCAAACTGGATACCTCAGAGGCATCTCCAACTCAACATGTACAAAACAGCACTCCTACCTTTCCCCCAAGCTTACCCTTCTTCTTCCATTTCTGTCAAAAGCAACACCATTCTTCTGGCCTCCCAGGATTATAACTCTGACATTATCCTGGACAGGTCCTCACTTTAGCTCAGCCCACGTACCCGAGCAGCTGCTGAATCTGGCTATTTCTACCTTGGCAATATCTTTTTAATCTGAAGCTTTTTCTCTTCTCACAGAGCCCCACTCATCTCACTTCACATCACCTCTCAACTACATTTCTGCAAGGGCCTCCTAACTGGTCCTTCCCTTCTCCAGTCCATCCCCCAAAGAGCAGCTCACCTGACTGTCTTTAAACATGAGTCTGTGCATGTCCCTACCCAACTAAGTGAAGCCAGTAGGTCCCTTTGCCTCTAGGACCAAATACAAACTCCTCTATTTAGCTTTTAAAGCTCTTCACAGCCTGGTTCCAACCTATACTTCTAGTTTCACTGGGCACTCCTCCTCCTCACCTCCATCTTCTGCAATCCAGCTGAACTGGTCTTCTCTTTGTTCTGCCTAGACAGCGTCCATCTCCCATCTCCTTACCTCCACAGCAGCCATCCTTCATGCCTGGGGGACACTCCATACTCCCAGCATCCCTCTGTCCAATATGCAATGCTTAAGTCTTTCTTGATCCCACCAACTGCTAGTGCCCTTCCTGCCAACTTTATGTTAACTGGCTTTTATTTACTTGTATTTGTCTTTCTGCATTGATTTCATGTGCACGTGTATATATTTGCGTGCACACATGTTTATTGCTTCCCCATTAGGACATAGTAAGCTCTTTATAAGCAGGGATGGTTTCACTCCTTTGGCCAGCACAGTGCTTGGCACACAGGGAGCATTTAATAAATGCTTGTTGATTGCCTAACTGCCTGCAAGAGTGCTGGGGGGACACAAATTCAAGGGATCATGATTCGAGTGTCTGCCACTTACTACAGCAAATCCCTTAACCTCTGCTGGATTTCAGTTTCCTCATCTGTCAAATAAAGACAATGATCCTCTCATGACATTCCTTACAGAGAGTTGTGAAGAAAGCACTTTAAATCTTCAAGCACTACCTCAGTGTAACTCACAGGTATCACGGACATGGAGGGGGCAGCTTCACTGTGTCGGACATCGTCCTGCAATGTGACCAACTGCCCACTATGGTGGTCGGTAAGTGTGGCTCTGGGCCAAGCAGTGGGGCTCAATGTAGAGTAAGAAAGAGCAGGTCTGTTATGCTTGTGTATAAGAATAAACTCTTTATTAATAAGCAGATCAATTGCTAAAAGCCACATTTCGATAACATGACAGTGCCATTTAGAATACAATACACCTGGAAAAAATTTTGTACCTATTTCATTAAATTTCAATGCCAACAATTGTTATTTAATTTACCATAATTCTCCTGCTACTTAGAAATAAAAAAAACCCACCTCCTCCCTTGATTCTTCCTCTTCCTTGGGCTGATTTCGGTAATGAAAAGTCCCAGGCTTTGCCAGGGCTTGCTGATCGTGATGTTAAGCTGTCTCTCTGGCCTATCAGAGACTAATGGCTGGATGCTTCTGTATCACCTGGTTGTTCTGACCCAGGAGCCAGCTGGCCGCCGCCTGCATTTTCCCTTTCTTGACCGTAGCAGGGAGAATGTGAGGAACCCAGGCTATGCTACCTGGGAATGTGTGACCCAAGTCACAAGCCCTTTCTGGGCTTTATTTCCTAACTTACGAAATGAGGGAGCAGTGACTCTGTGATTCTAGCTCTATAGTCAGAAATGCTCATGCTCAGTCTATTGTCTGGTCAAGAGTTGGTGTCAGTGTTCATTCATATCAAGCAGTATGCCCAGTTCACATTTACACAGAGTGATTTCCTGAACATCTGTTTGAGACTGTTCATGGAAACTGAGGCTGAGAAGTAAAGGAGCCTTGCCCACAGGCCTAAAGGTAAATGCTTCATTAATTCAATTCATGAATATTCCCAACTCATTTGGGGGTCCCCACATCCCAGCTCTTAGCAACAGAGATGAAGAAAGGCGGGCCTAGGACCCAGGTCTCTTGGTTTCAAATTCACTTGTTTGTTCATCAACACCACTAGGCAAAATGACTCCTGAATTTTGATTTAAGGACGAGCCAAACCTTTCCTAAAACCCCTGAACAGGAGAGGGCAGTGGTTTTTTCAGGCTTCAAAGCCCTGTGTCCAGCCCTTCCATGCCTACAGGGCTTCACTCACACAAATCCACCCGCCACGGACCCAAGAAGGCCCTCCTCAGCCATGTGGCACCTTCCCTTCAAATGAAATTGAACTTTTTATTTGACTCTCACCCCACTCCCAAGCTCTGTTTGTTAATCACTGCCTACTGACACAATCAGTGGTGGGATGGCTCTTCCAAATCTCAGGGGGAGCCCTTTGTAGTGGCGGCTAATAAGCATTATGTGTCATGCACAGAGTCAGTTTCTACAAGAAACCATCCCTTTCTCCATGGGGAATTACATATATATCTATATCTAAATCTATATCTACCTATGTATATATGTGTATATATGTATATATATGTGTATATATATACATATATATACACACACACACATACATGTATATTAATATATATATTATATATATCACTAGGAAGTATCCAATGAAAAATGACATCACGGAACAACAATATTAATTTGGGGTCTGGGGGTGGGGAGGGCCAGGATTGGTCATTTCATTGGTCTAAGGCCTCAATTCCTTCTCCTAATCCAGGGGAGGCCCTTGCTCTGTAATGGCCAGTCTCAGGGCGTGGCCAAGGGCACCTAGTGAAGTGACTCATCCACAGACACAGGAAGCCAGGACGCTTCTGAGGCAGGTCTTGAGCTCACGTTTTCCTGACTTGGGGGCTCTTTACCCACTCTCTCAAGTGCATGAAAATGCATATGTGTCACAGGCACATATGATGAAATGAAGGATGATGCAGGAACAAATCATCCCTACCAAACATTAAGCACCTATGGTATACTGGCCTGCTGTGCTAGGCACTAGGAAATAACCTTCTGAAATAAGATGGAAGAGAGGCAGCTTTCCTGAAGAAAGCCCCCGTTCCAGAGCCTCCCAGAGCCATCTACTTCTTTTCTGGAGAGTTCCACTTCTCAGAGAGAGAACTGAAATTCTAGAGACCTGAAACCTCCCTCCCTGTTACTTCTCTGCACTGGTCCTAGCTCTGGTCTCTAGGAACAGACAGAAGTCTGATGTCTAGACCACGTGATAGAGCATGAAATACACAGAGACGGTGATTGCATCCTCTCCCCCTTCCCTGTCTCCCCTCCTCCAGGCTTGTGCTCTCCAGGGAAACTTTCCTTCTTTCCAGCTGTCAAGAAGACCAAACAAGATGGCGGAGCTGTATCTACCTATGGACAAGTGCTCTGGAGTTTTAAAAATGTGCTTTACAAACAGAGCTGTGCTATTCTACAATTACCAGATAATACTGGCCATTCTGTAAAATAAAGAGTCTATTTATAATAAGAATGCTACAGAATTACTCTTTCTATTGATCTTATAAAGGGCAGGCAAAGGGGAAGATGTTTTCATAGAGGTGTAATTTATAGACTTGTCAAGTTTGTCACTAGGGGGCAGAAGACCCAAAGTAGGGCCTGTATTGAAGGTATCTAAAGGAAGGGCATTTCAAGTCCATCAAATTCTGGACCCCCCTTATGTCTCTCCCCTCATCTCTGACTACTTCAACAGCTAATCTGACTCTGGTTTTTCTCACTGGTTGCATGAGTGGCCTCATGTTGTGTTTGCCCCAAGACACCTAGTGGGCATGTGGCTCTACCATGAATATTCCCTAATGCCTGCTCTCACCTCTTTCCAGCATATGCATATCATGACGCACTTGCTACTTAGGATTTTTGTATCTGCAAAGTATCTCCTTCTACAATAATGATCAATGGCCTGCTTACATCTGGATGTCTACATGTATAAAACTTTGTGGAGAGAGATGCTACAGCTAGATGAGTAAGACATTGCCACGAAGGGCGAAGTTGCAGAAAAGTAAGATGGGGCCACTAGCTCAGACCTCCATTTCCCAAACACTGAGATCTTGGCCTGCTCACCTCCCCACTCAGGAAAGGAGAAGCTGTGAATGCTTTCAATCCAAGGCTCAGTGGTACCCCACCAAAGCGCATGCCTAAACAACAATTCCCTTGGCAACGGGAAAAGCTACTGAGAAGATAAAGAAAGTGCCAGAAGATGCTTTTACTGGCTCAAGGAACTGGGATGACATTTCAGGACAAGAAGAAACTCTCACTCACCTGGGAAATGGCAGGGAGGCTGACAGTGGCCATATTCACCTCTTCTGACAGGATGACAAAAATCTTAGGAAGGCGCAGCTAGGAGAAAAGAAAGGGGGTATGAAAGAGAGCTTCAGACTTCCCAGGCAATGAGAGTGCCCCCACCCAGAGGGCCAAAGGTGCTGCAGCAGTACCTGGACCCTGGGCCAGGGGACAGAGCTGTGGCAACCACTCATAGGAACTGAACTGAGTGTTCTAAGTCAGTGGTTCTCAACCTTCCTAATGCTTTGACCCTTTAATACAGTTCCTCATGTTGTGGTGACCCCCAACCATAAAATTATTTTTGTCGCTACTTCATAACTGTAATTTTGCTACTGTTATGAATCTATCTGATATGCAGGATGTATTTTCATTGTTACAAATTGAACATAACCCACAGGTTGAGAACCGCTAAGTGATCTGAGCAAATGGGCTCTGCCCAACACAGGCTGCATGTACTCATGTGGGCCCTCATGAAATCCTGGGGCTGGCATTCATCAGCAGAGACAATCAAACATCATGGCCCTAAAGAAGAGGCATGAGAAGACCCGTGCCCACCCTGCCTCCTATGCAAAGGAGGGAGGCCTTAAAATGGCGGCCACACAGCCCATATTTATGTTAGGCCTTTTTCAATGCACTAATCAATTCTGTGCCTTTGGCAGGATGGCCCTCTCAGATGGGGAAGAGGGAAAGGTACCAGAAGAAACTGGTGATGTAAAAAGAATATCAATGTAGCTCATTAAAAATAAGCATACTGCAGGATGAATTTTACAAAACAATGACAACACAGTTAAATAAAGAAAAGGGGTTGGGGAGGTAAGGCGCTAGCAGTTAGCAGGGAAGGGCTGGGAACGAAAAAGCTTGGATCCACGGTGGTATGAGTGATGTCTGGGAGGAAGCGAAGGATTCCATGATCGAGGGGCGAGGGTAGAGTTTTCCAGGCATGAGGGAGTCCATGCAATGTCAGAAACAAAGAAAAGCCCTGCTTGGCCAGACTGTATGTGGTGCTGTAGAATAAGGCTGCAGGGACAGGGTGGGGCTGGGTTGTGAAGGACTTTAAAAACCAAACAGAGGAGTTGATCTTCTATCCTAGAGGAGGGGTTCTTAATATTTTTAAGATAATAAACTCCTTTGGGGTCTGTTGAAACTAACGGGGCCTTTCTCAGAATAACAGTTTTTAAATGCATCATATAATTACCATAACTAGTATTTTACAAATATTATTTCATCCTCATAATAACCCTGAGAATCACAGGGTTAATCACAGATGAGGAGACTGAAGACAAAAGAGGAGAAGTGACTTGCCCTGGGTCACATAGCTAAGTAGGTATCTGAGGCTGGATTTGAATTCAGACTCTCCTCACTTCAAGTACTAAGATCTTACTCATTTTGACACAAGATGACAAGGGACAATCTGAGATACAATCTTGCAAAGATTTAAAAAGCAAGTTCTTCCCTGAAGGTTACAGAGCCCTGGATCAGGAGAAAACTTGGAGGCCCTCTGGCTTACTGACCACACGTGCCCACCTTGGGGGGTGGAGGACAATCCCTTGGGCCACTCTGAGGCAGGAAGAAGGCCAGGCCAGGTACCTGTGGGAGGACAGACAGAAAGAGCAGGATGTGCCTAGTGCCTGGACCTGGGAGGGAAGAAGTCCCTTGGGACCCTCATGGGCTCCCCAAGTCTGACTGCCAGCTTCTCAAACAGCTGCGGGGCTGCCGGGGTCCAGTGGGAACTCCAGGGCCTCTGAAGCCCTTCTTGCCCCTTCCATGCTGATGACAGCTTCTGCCCTTCGCACACACAAGGCGTTCCATCCATCTGCCCCCTCGCTTGGAGATCTCCTCACTCCCGGCTGCTTCTCTGTGACCTCCCACATAAGTCCTCATCGAGCCATGGCACTGAGGGAGGCCAAGCAGAACCGAGAAGGGCCTCCACACCCTTCTGCTCCAGAAGATCCAGATGCCCCTCGGTCAGCAGCCCCGTCCTGGCCAGCCTCCTCGGCTCTCTCTGGCTTCTGGACCTCGTTGCACGGGGGCCCAGACTGAGGTCGGTGCAAGGCCCACAGGGGTGTGCCTGGGCTTGGAGAAGTCCCCGTCTCCTCAAGCTCGGCCTGGCTCTGGGGTCAGAGGCCCTCTCTGACCGTTGTGGCCCACACTGGCAGAGGGGATTGATGCCTGTTTGCCACCCGGGCCCAGCTCAGATCCGGCCCGTGTGATGCCAGCCTCAGTTTCCCCATCTGTAAAGGAAAGGTGACCCCACGATCCCGGGCTGCCAGAGTCAGTCCCGTTCACTAGGCTCTGACTGAGCCACTCCCGGGCCAGGTAGGGACAAGCCAGCTCTGCCCAGCTCCCAGAGACCCTGAGGCGGACCAGCAGCTGCCCCCCGCCGCCGGTCCTGTCAGACCCCCTCAGGGGCTCTTCTCCCCTCCAGGGCAGGGGGTGATCTCTGCAGCCGCACACCCTAGGTGCTTAATAAATGCACACTCTAAGAGCTCAATAAATGCACGCTGACTTCCGCCGCTCAGGAATAACTTCTCAACCATGTCAGAGATCCCTTCCGGCTCTGCATCTACACTCCTGGGCGGGGGGCCCAACACGCCGGGCAAGCCTCAGTTTCCTCATCTGTAAAACGGGAGCTTTGGCAGGCAGAGAACAAGAAGTGCTTTGTCAACCTTTTAGGCTCTATAAAAGAACCCGGGGGAGGGGAGCGGCAAGTCCCTTCCCACGCCCCCTCCCCACCTCGGGGCCTCCCTCTGCCCAATAGCTAAGCGTGAGGGGGCTGCAAGGTAGAGCTCAGAGCATGCAAGGAGCTCCAGGGCCGCGCATGCGCATCCCGCCTCGCTCTGGGCGGGGGAGTGACGTCCCGGAGAGCTGGGACAGTTGCCATGGAGACGTTGAAATCGAGCGCGCGCCGCCGCCTCCATCCCATTCAGAGCTCAGCTCCCGTCGGCCTCAGGGCTCGCAGGTGTTTCTTGACATAAAGGCAGAGCGGACGGAAGAGGGAAGAGGAGCGGGACTCACCTCCAGGTCCAAGCTACGGATGCGCCGGGAACTAGAGCGATGTAGACGGAGACCCAAAGCGTCTCAGGCCACGGCGCCTGACGCACAGACCCTTTCCCAGAGGCCTCCGCGCTGTCCCTCCCGAGTGCGCCTGCCCAGTAAGCACCGGCCCTGGCACCGCCCCATGGCACTCTGGGTAGTGTAGTCTGCTTCGCCTCCGAGCAGGAGCTTCAGGTGCGCGGGGCCCTAGGCCGCACACCCGTGAGCAGGTCCGGAGGGTTGGGACCTGAGCGCCTCGCGATGACGATGGTCTGGGCCGGCGCCGCCCGGGGGAGCCTGGGAAATGTAGTTTGGGCTGAGGGGGAGGGTGCAAGGGAGGAGATGCGCGCGCAGTCCCGTCCTTGCGACCAGAAGAGTGCCTGTCTCTGGATCCGGAGGTTGTTCGGTCCTAGAGGTGAGTCCGAGACGCCCCTCGGCCCCTTCCGAACTGAGCTCGGGTCCGAGTGGGAGCTTCTGAGGTGGAGGGGGCGGGGGAGGTTGGCTCGCGGTCACCATAGTAACCGACCCCCTATGTGACGTCATTTCTCGAGGTGGGAGGGGTGTCACCATGGTAACCTCCCGCCCACTAGAATCCTGTGACGTCACACCGCGGCGCTGGGTTGGGATACGTGGCAAGATGCCTCATTTTACAGATGGGGAAACTGAGGCACAGAGATGCCAAGACTCTTGAGCGTCTGAGGTGGGATTTGAACTGGAGTCTCTTAGATTCCAAGTTTATCCGTTTCCTTAAAATGTAAGTGTCTGGAGGGCACGGGGTGTTTTGCTTCTCTTTTAGCCTGTGGTAGGCACTTCATCCATTCTCGTTGGTAAATGAATTGATTGATAGACTTAGAGCTGGAAGAGATCCACGTTTGTCCAGCCCCCACATTTTTACAGATAGAGAAACTGAGGCCTGAGAGGCCAAGTCTGTGCCCTGGTCTGCCTCTGTGTCCGTAGACTCCTTTGGGCTGCTACTGCAGCCACACCTGCCTGGTGCCCCCGTGCCCGGCCTTCAGCCAGCTGCAGCCTGCACCTGTACTTCCTGCATGCATGAGTCAGCACCTTCTCTGCCACCTGGGGCCCTCCCCAGGGGCGGGCTAGGCGTCCTGGCTCCGAGGAGCCTCCTGCCCCCCCCCCCCTCCTCACTTTCAAGACTCACAATAATGTCACAGGGATGGACGGTGAGGGGCTAGAGGACAGCTAGCTCTTTCAGTGTCCCTGCCCTGTAGGTCTGGGGGCAAACCTGGATGGGCCCCGGGGCTCTGCAGAGCCAGAAGGACAAGGGAGGCATCCTCCAGAATCACTGAATTAGAGGAATCTCATTTGGGAAATTTCCCTTTCTTCGACAGATTCTGCGTTTACATTTCACAGGCAGTCTGCACTGAAGCCACAGGTACAGAAAAAAGTAATAGCCCAGAAAAGGAATGAGTAACAGCTTCCCTGACTGTAGCACTTTAGGATATGCAAAAGCTCTGTGTCTTTATCCTTACTCATAATTTACCCTGCCGGCCCTGAGCACAGCCTCATTTCCTATTTTACTGAGGGAGAAACTGAGGTACCGGAAGGTTAGAGCAGCTGTCCAGTGCTGCTCAGCTAGGAAGGGGTCAGGCTGGTTAAATGCAGCTAGATGGGTGGGGCATAGAAGACCAGACAGGAAGGCAAAATTGAATCTGAGTGGGGCCAAGTTGATTGGAGATATGGTGGCTTAAGGTCTTCTCTTTCATGCCTGGCTTGGGATAAAGCAAAGAGAGAGGTTTTTAGGGTGAACAGGCTGGCTTGGATAGAGTAGAGAGTCCCAGTTGGGAAGGTAGAAGCATTCAGAGAAGGGACAGTGGGTGGGGGCGGCAATCACAGCAGTCATGACAGCTAGCATTTATCTAAGTGCTTTAAGATTTACAGAGCAGTTTACAAATACTGTCTCCTTTAATCCTCACAACAACCCTGGAAGCTAGTAATGCTGTATTACCCCTACCCATTTTCCAGATGAGGAAACCAAGGCAGGAGGGAAGGTGACTTGTCCAGGCTGATCTTGAACTCAGGTTGCCACCTGGCATGCCTGTATAAGCATGCAGTACATACATGGGCATAGTCCATGCAGAGGCAAGCCTCTGAGTAGGTGTTTGAGAAGGTCCTCAGGTTTCTGGGGGAGGAACAAAAAGGCAGAGACCGAAGGAGTGCTTTGTGGACGTGGCCCCCCTCCTTCCCTGCAGTTAACAATCTCTGGCCCCCTTTTCTTCTTTCAGGGCCCCTAGGTCCAGAGGAGGTCATAGGAGGACATGGTGAGACCAGCCGGCAGCACCTTCAGGTGACTTTTCCGTCCGGTCCTGACCCGAGAGGCCGAGGAGACGGAGCCCCAGCAGCAGCGCGAGCCACAGGCCCCGGCCTCGGCCAAGGAGCCGGCCGCCGGGGCCCTGGCTGCTGGGGGAGCCCTGGCCGCTGGGGGGGCCCCGGCTGGGGGGGCCCTGGTTGCTGGGGGGGCCCTGGCTGCCGGGGGGGCGGCCCCGGCCGCAGCCCTGATGCAGATGCAGATGCAGATGCACTGCCAGTGCCACCTGTGTGTGAGCACCTTCCAGGCGCAGATGAGCCTCAGCGTGCACTTCAAGGAGCACTACATCCCCAAGATCTATGAGTGTGCCGAGTGCCAGAAGACCTTCAAGCAGAAGGGCAGCCTGACCGTCCACGAGCGAATGCACACGGGAGAGAAGCCTTATGTGTGTCTGGACTGCGGCAAATGCTTCCGCAACGGAGGCAACCTGACGGTGCACCGGCGCGTGCACACGGGCGAGCAGCCCTACAAGTGTGACGCGTGCGGCACCGGCTTCAGCCAGAAGGGCAGCCTCGTGGTTCACCTGCGCATCCACACCGGACAGAAACCCTACGAGTGCACGCAGTGTGGGAAGCGCTTCAGCACCCGGGGGAACCTGGTCAAGCACCTCCGCGTCCACACGGGAGACCGGCCGTACAAGTGCAGCCAGTGCGAGAAGACCTTCACGCAGCGGGGGAGCCTGACGGTGCACATGCGAAGCTGCGCCAGGGCGGCCCACCTGGCCTGCCGCCTGCCCAACGCCTGCTTCCCCTAACGTCATCGTGCTTTCCTTTGTTCCCTCCCAACTGCAGGGGCCACAGAACAGCCCACAGCCAAAGGGCAGCTCAGCTCGCTTTCCTTTGCCTTTATGGATCTCAGCGTGCGGAGTCACGGGGGACCGCGGAGTTCTCACTTCATTTTGTGCCATATCGCTCCGTTTACTCTTTGCCATCTTTTTAGGATATGAACCAGCTTTAAATAGTCTCTTCTGCAGGTAATTCTTTTTTCTTGCCGATAAAACTCAAAAGAACACCCCGTTTTGAGCAGTGATTAGTGTATCTGGAGTGTAGTTTTTCTTATCAAAGGAGGCTTGGCCTGGAGCTGCATCTGGCTGATCCTGTGGTTAGCCAGGCTGAGTATTTGCCATCACTAAAAACAAAGTAATCTTACAAGTTTCCTCCTTAACATCCGATGTAGGCCTTCATTGAATACATTAGTAGTATTTGAACTACCATGCAAGAGCCTGCCAATTCAGTCATGGACTTTGGTTTGAAGTTTTCTTTGCCAAAATTGTTTTACCATATGTAAAATGTACCTTTTTTTGTATATACCTTTTACCTTTTCTTTGCTGAAGTTAAAAGAATTCATATCAGATCATCCTGCAGTAACATGTTCAAAGATGACTTTCCTGAGCTACCAAACCAAGTGTGTGGACAAAAGGTCCCATCCCGGTGTGAGGAACATGTCTGTGTCTCGGGGATCTTCAGTTGAAGCTTGACACATTGACACTGTCTTTAAGGCATTTATATAACTTAGGAACACTCGGCCCCATCCAACCATCAATATTTATAATTCCAAAAGAATCTTTGAGTTCTTGGTGGCTTAGTACAAAATCCTGATGTCACAAAATGTTTGTTGCCTGGATAAACATTGCAATAAAGTGCCTAATTTGTAGGTATTCAGTCATGGTACCTGAGCATTCTTTGTTTTTTTTTTTCTGTTCTTTCTTAAATGAGCATTGCACCATTCTGACCATCTGACAAGGTGAGATGGCTGCATCCTCTAGATTTCTGAGGCTGGTCAATTTTATGCCCATTGGAATACATTTATGTTTGGGATCACTTTTTTGACATTGACTCATTCCTCGATCTGTCTCATACTTGTAATGCAGGTTTGAAGAATGGATTTCATGCTATCCAAGCATAGGGTTAGGGTGTGTGATTTCACAGTTTGAGGATGAGGAAGGTGGATGAGGAAGTTACACCAGTGCCCTTAGGCTACACCTTCTCCCCAATGTAAGAGTTTTAGAAGCTATGGATGGGACAATGAAAAGTAAGGGGATGTCCCCAGGGTCACAGAGGAGGTCTTGAACCCAAGCCTTCCTGGCTTGGAGGCCTGCTCTCTATCCATTATATATGTCTGCTTCTTTTCCCACGAAAGTCTTTCCTTTGGTTGTCTTCCTTCTGATCCCTCAGGGCAGTGGTTCTCAACCTGTGGGTTGCGACCCCTTTGGGGGTCAAACGACACTTTCACAGGGGTTCCAGGGGTCTCCTAAAACCATCGGAAAACATGTATTTCCGATGGTCTTAGGAACCGAGACACCGCTCCTCTATCCATTTCTAGGCGGTCCGCCCACATGCAGATAGGTCCACATACGAGTATTAAAGGGTCAGGGCATTAGGAAGGTTGAGAACCACTGTTCTAAGGCAAGAAAGAGTTCTTAGTGTGGGGTCTGGGATTAAAAATAAACCCAACAAACCATTGATAATTTCATTTAAATATGGTTAGGTTCCTATGTATTTTATGTATTTAAAAACATTCTTCTGAGAAGGAGGATGGAGCAAAAGTTAAGAATCCCTGCTTGAAGAAATGGTTCTGTGGCTGCTCAGTTGGAGAGAATATCTCCCTTCCCTTCACGTTTCCTCCTTCAACCAGTGGGGATTGTGGCATTGTCATGGATTCTTGTCTATGTCCTTCCATCAATGGAGGGAACATCCACACCAAGGAGATGCCATATCAATGAGATCTGAGAACAGAGGGAAAATCAGAGGGAAGAACAGAGGAAGAACAGAGAGGAAAGAGTTTACAGTCAGAACAGGATTTAAATCTTACCTCTGACACTAAACAGCTGTCAGACGGACCCTGTGCATTTAATGGAGCACACCAGAGGCCTGAAATCTGGGTTCCCCCTTTACTTTCTCTCAGAGTCATCTCCTGTTCTCTGTTGACATTGCATGCCTTTTTCTCCTCTGTATAGAATTAGCAACCTTTTTTTCGGCCAGATTTGTTGGGAAGATATAAACACTAATGATAATAATACAATTTTTACATAATATTTATTAATAATTATCTGAAATTTTGCCACTGATATTTGGAAGTTTGATCAATGTTTTTAAATAATTTTTAAATTTGATATTTTTTTTTATAATTAGGAGCAAATTAGAGAATGAAGGCAACATATTCTTAAGTCTCTCCAAGATACCCTCACATGGGGCTAAGTCCAATACAGAGAATGAATAGAGTAAGGTCAATCAGTCAACATTTAAATGCCTCTTTTGTGCCAAACTTTGGGAGTTAAAAGCCAAAAATGGAACAGTTCTTATTCTAAAGGAATTTGCGTTCTATTGAAGGAGAAGTGTATGTATAGGTACATATTAGCCCATATGTGTATACATATACATACTTCTATACACACGTATGCAATTGAGGCAGCAGTAGCAGCTTTTGGGAGGGGGCTTCCAAAAGACTGAAGGAGTACAATCCAAACTTCCATTTCTAGGCATTGCCTAATGATCACCAGCCCACTTGCTTTGCTTTTTGGGTGCTGAGCGTAGGGGTGCCCTAATGATCCTTCATTTCCAAGGGAGCTTTAATTCCTTTTTTTTGATAGTGGGTTAAGAGGTAACCAACTTGGAGCTCCCCATGAATGACCCAAAGATTGCATTTTGTTGCCGTCCCTCTTCTAAACAATACAAGTGCCCAACAATAACCCGTGAAGCAGTGGTTCTCAACCTTCCTAATGCCACAACCCTTTAATACTTGTATGTAGGCGTATCTGCATGTGGGCGGACTCACCTGGAGACAGACAGAGGAGCGGTGTCTGGGTTCCTAAGACCATTGAAAATATGTGTTTTCTGATGGTCTTAGGCGACCCCTGTGACCCCTGTGAAAGGGTCGTTTGACCCCCAAAGGGGTCGCAACCCACAGGTTGAGAACCACTGCTAAAGTATTGATCAGCCTTCCACAGTGGCCTTTTTATCTTACAGCAACTGATAGGTTTTAAAGAAAATAGTTTATTCCCTGTCTTCCTTCTCTACATCCCTTTTCTTCCCAAATGGACTGATAGAGGTTGATTGGTTGGTCTAGCTAAACCCTTTCTGCCTCTCCCAGGCCCTCCCCCCTTCCCCCCACATTATATAGCAGAAGTTTTGTTTTTTTTTTTTCCCCCTTTCTATCTTTTTTAAAGGCTAGTTCTTTATCTGGCTTTCCCAACTGTTTCCCAGAACATTAGAAAAATGTGTTGCTGCCAAATTTGAATTTTGCTTCATTTTGAATCAAAAAATAAAAAGGAAGGTCCAATCCTACTCCATTTATGGCTTCATTGCAAGATGGAAGGATTTATGAATACTCATTTGGGTATGTATTTTAGGTTCCAAATCTAAAGCCTTAGTTAGCATGGGGAAGTTTTCTTCAGCTTGCATTGTTTCTAAGAGTTTTCAAAGGAGTGATCCTTCTGGATTAGCTAGAAGATTCCTTCGGGTCAAACTCAAATGTCACAGTAGGTAATTTGTACATTAGTGATGTCGACCTCTACATACAGTTCTTGGTCAGACGGTTAATAAGCATTTATTAAGTGCCCACTCTGCTCCTGGTAATCAGCTGGTTGGCTGCTGTCCTTTGTTCTCAAAGAGAGCCAAAATGGCATTACTATGTTAGAGTCAAGTTACAGTGTGTCTGACTGGCTGATCAGACCAAAATTTCTACCCCAGGTTGGGCACAAATAGTCCATGTGAACATTTGGAGTTGATTCTCTCTCCTCTCTCTGTCTTTCTCCCTCTCCCTCCTTCTCTCTCTCTCTCTGTCTTTCTCTCTCCCTGTCTCTTTCTCTCTCCCTCTCTCTCCTTCCCCGCCCCTCTCTAGCAAAGCAGTCAGGGCTAAGTGACTTGCCAAGGTCACACGGTAAGTAACTGAAGCCAAATTTATACTCAGGTCCTGACCCTAGGGTGGGTGCTCTATTGAATGCACCACCTAGCTACCCCCGTGGATTCTCTAAATTTGTGCATCTTGAGCTTCTTTTGAGCTTCTTAAATTCTGCTTTGCTCATAGAGCACACTACCTTCTCTGATGAGGGCATTCCATGCTGGGCGGTCCTGTGCCAGCATCTCCCATGTCACACAACCAATTCAAATTTGGAATTGATTGGCACTCTGCTAGGCTTACCAAGAAAGACAGAGCCTTTGCCCTCCATGAATTCCCAGTCCAGTTGGGGAGACAACGTGCAAATCAGTTGGTACAAACTAGACATAGGGAGAGTAGAGAGAAGGGGATCTCTGAAGGGAAGACACCAGCATGTAGTTGTGGTGGGGGGAGGTGTAGGAGTGAGATTTCAGGTGAGCTGGGAAGGAAGGCAGGGCAATGGGGGAGGAGGAGAAGAGGAAGAGCATTCTAGGCACAGGAGAGAGCTGATGCCAAGGTAGAGTCCCAAGACAGTGTCCCATCCGAGGAACAACAAGTGAGGCCATCGTGACTGCTTCACAGTTTGTGAGGAGGTGTGATGTGAGAAGCCTGGAGACATGAATGGGGACAGGTGGGGAAGGGCTTTCCATGCCAACCAGAGTACTTCAGGTTCGATTGTGGGGACGATAATAAGAATAGCTTGCGTCTGTAGAAGATAGATACAGCTTATGTCATGTACTTCACATATGTTAACTCATTTGATCCTCACATCAGTGCTTGCTAGGATAATTATCCCCCTTTTGTGAAGAAATAGAGGTTAAGTGACTTATCCAAGGTCACACAGCTAGTAGGGCTGGGTTTAAATTCAGATCTTCCAGACGTTACTTGCTGAAGCACCCTGCTGCCTCCAGGAATCCCTAATAAGGGACCACTGAAGCGTACTGACCAGGGAATGAATGGGCCCTGTGCTCTGGGGAAATCTCTTTGCTAGCTGAGTGAAGGGTAGATTGAAGTAGGGTGAGAATGGAGGCAGAAGTGCCAATCAAAGGCCAGTGTAGTAATTCAAGGGTGAGGGGGTGAGGGTCAGCATCCTAGCCAAGGGTGGTGCTCATGTCACAGGGGAAGAGGAGGTGTAGAGGAAAGAGTCTGTGCTGGTATTAATGACAAGCTAGGTTTATAGGGAGAGTCAGGATGAAGAGGTAAGGGTGGTGTTGAGTTTGTGAGCCTCAGGGACCAAATAGATTATGGGACCTTGATGGCAAGAGGGAATGCCATTCAGAAGGGAGAAGGGGGAAGATGCCTACAACATGGCGGCATGGATCAGACTGTGGGACTCCAAGGCAGGAAGACTGGAGTCAGTGTATCTTTCTCAGCCTCAGTTTTCACACTTGTAAAATGGGGTAATAATAGCATGGGGGGGGGGTTTTGTGTGGATCAAGTGAGACAATATACATAAAGCATTTTGCAAACTTTTACACACTATACAAATGCTATTTATGAATATATCTGAGGGCTGCTAGGTGGCGCCATGGTGCAGAACATGCCACACCTGGAGTCCTTCAGACTCATCTACCTGAGTTCAAGTCTGGCCCGACACTTACTAAATGTGTGACCCTGAGCAAGTCACTTCACCCTGTTTGCCTCAGTTTCCTCATCTGTAAAATGACCTGGAAAAGGAATTGGCAAACCATTCCAATCAGTATCTTTGCCAAGAAAACACTAATTACATGACTGAAAAATCACTGAACAACCACAGCAATTACTGTGTCCAAAAGGCTATTGGAGATACAAGACTGGAGGTCAGGAGAAACTAGGGCCAGAGATAGATCTATATCTATACTTATATATTTAAGAGCCATCTGCATAGAGATGATCTTTGAGGAGCTGATGAGATCACCAAGGGAGATAGCACAGAGGGGGACAAGAAGTCCCAGGACAAAGCCTTGGAGAGCAGTGCGTCATGAGTGGGCATGACTGGGCCAAAATCCAGCAAAGGAGCCTGAGAAGAGGCAGACATACGTAAAGGAGAACCAGTTTAGAGCATCCTCAGGAAAGGAGAAGGTGCTTGTCGGCAGTGAATGATGCGTAGCGGTCAGGAGGGATGAGGTCTTAGAAAAGGCCACTTCTTAGATTTGGCTATTGAGAGACAACTTTAGGGAAGACATTATCAGGTGAATGATAAAGTGAGAAGCTAGATTGTAAAAGGCTCAGAAGAGAGGAAAGGAGAGGAGAAGGGAGGAGAGGACATGAAGGCGAGGTTTAGATAGCTTTCCCTACAACACCTGGGAAGGGTAAGAGTGCTATAGGATGGCTTGTAGGCATGGTAACTTCCAGGGAGGGAGTGTTAATGATAAAGGAGACTCAGGCGTATTTGTAGCAAAGGGAGGGATACAGGAGAGAGGGAGAGATTTAAGATAAAGAGAGAGTAGGTGTGATAATAGGGCAGCCAGGTGGTTCAGTGGATGGATACTGGCCTTGCAGTCAGAAAGATCTGAGTTCAAATCCAGCCTCAGATATTTACTAGCTGTGTGACTTGGGCACATCATTTAACTCTTTTTTGTCTCAGTTTCCTCATCTGTATAATGAACTGGAGGAGAAAAATGGCAAACCACTTGGTATCTCTGGCAGGAAAACCATGAAGAGTTGGACATGACTGAAAGTGACTGAATGCACACACACACACACACACACACACACACACACACACACACAGATGAGGTTAGGGGTAAACTGCTGGAGATGACAAGAGTACATGGGATCTGGGATCAAGGGTGCAGTGGAAGGGTGGGTCTTGGCAAACAGAAGGGCTACTGCTTCCTTTGAGATAGGAGGTAGTGGGGTAGGTGTCTGAGTGTTGAGAGACAGGGAAAGGAGGAAGAAGAATCTTGTTCAGTTGAGAGTGTGGGGAGATGAGAAGGTCTGGAAGAGCTACTTGGGAGAGCTGGATAGAGACTGGATTTGGGGAAGAATAAAATGATTGCCTTCCTGTAGTAAGGGCCCAATTAAGATTAGGTTATGTAAACTTAGTCAACTTCATTTTGTGATTTTTTTCCAACTGTATTCCGTATATATGACTAAGAGCAAAGGAAGCTCTTAGTAATTCAAGGGCCAGAGGACAAGGGGTTTTGGTGGAGAGGATAGTGAAGATTGGAGCTGGTACCCCAATGGGTTGAAATAGGAAAGGGAGCGGAGTGTAACCAGTGCAGGGATAATGGTGTGGGGAACAGAAGGGGAGTGGGGGAGATGAGGGTTATAATGAGGACAAAGAGCGAGTGGGGGAAGGGCAGAAAGCAAAGGGAAAGATCGGATGACTGGAGCTCACTTAAGGGCCATGGCAAGAGCAGAGTGTAGCTGGGTGGGATTGAGGGGTAGGCTATGGACACTGAATAAATTGAAAAACTGGGAAATTAGGGTACTTGAGGAGCCTCCATATGTATGTGAAAGTCCCATAGAATGAGACGAATGTTAAGGAGAGAATGCTGTAAGCCAGGCATGCAGCTCAATGGGAAGGGAAAGAAAATGTCCTGGGGGTAGACAGATAACAGTGGCCAAGCGGGGATACTGTGTCCTCTGAGGCTCCTGGAGGCCCGGCTCACAAGCAGGTGGAACAGAAGGAGATGTGTAATTCTGGCCTGGGCTAGAGAAGACCCTGGGAGGGATGGGGTGATGGGAGAGCCCGGGGTACCTTTTCTAGGACAGGTTAGGGGACTGCCTGAACCTAGAGCTTTGAGGCAGTGGGCAGAACACAGAGCCTGGAGTTAGTAAGATCTGACTCCAAACACGGTGCCAGACACTCTCTAGCTTCCTGACCCTGGGTGAGTCACTTTGCTCCAGTTTCAGTTTTCCCATCTGTAAAATGGGGGTAGTAATAGCATCTTCCTTCCTCCCAGGGTGTTGTGAGATCACCTTTGTAAGGCGCTTCACAACCCTTCACGCGCCCTAGCGATGCCAGTTATTACCATTAATATAATTATTTTATTCCTAGAGCGTAGGACTGACCATATCACCTTTCTATTCAAGATTTCGGTGGTTCCCTCCTTGTCAGAAAAAAACCACAAATTCTTCTACTTGGCATTTAAAGCCCTTGGCAATCTGGCATCGACCTATTTTTACAGACTGATTTCACATTTTCTCTCACATACTCCACATTCCAGCCAATCTGGTTGACGAGCTATTCCCAGTACCCGTCATTATATCTCCCACCTCCATGGTTTTGCAAAAGACTGTCCTTCGTGCCTGTGTACCATGTGTTCTGGAGCTATTCTCCCAGCTCCTCAGCATGGCAAGTCTGGTCCCCCCCAGGCTTACTGGGGACTCTGAAGGATTGGGAGATAGAAGAATCTGATGCTGTAGCTCACGAGCTCCCTCTAGTGGGCATCACCCCAAAGATGTACAGTTCAGAAATTAACCCTCTTTTAGCTTTTAGTCAGGGAGGAGTATTTACTAAAGCCATATACTCTGTGTCCTGTCTTGAAGATAATTGTGATAAGCAGTTTTAGGCCCTCCAGGTCTTCCATCCTGGTAATTTAAACCAAGTTCTGCTAGGGGGAAATCTTTTCAGGACTCAGTTTCTCTTCAAAGCAGCCTGGAGGGACTGGATTTTAGGGGGATGGAGAACAATTTTGCCCTTCTAGTACAGGAGCAGGAGAACTACTTGTGCTTGATCCTTGGATGGGTCTGAATGCTTTTGTGTTGCTACTGGCCATCATTTCCCAATTGCCTCAAGGGTGGCTCCTGAAAAGATTCTCTACTCCCACCCCCTCATCCCTGCTTGAAGGGAGTCATATTTATGTAAATAATTTGGTTTTAAATGGCTCTTTGGAAATGACAATGCAGCTGAACCTACAGTCGTCAGTCCAATAACTGAATATGGACATAGCCAGCCATTGTGGGGAACGGTGAGGGAATACAAACCAAGACAATTCCTTGTGTGGAAGGAGGATAAGCTAGAGGGGGTGGGGGAGTTTGGAGACAGGGAGCCCAAATAGAAGGCCACTGCAGCAGTCCAGGCTGAGAGGTGATGAAAGCCTAACAGGCTCATGGTGGGGGGAGAAGAGATAGAAAAAGGATCGACAACATTTGGCATCAGGCGGGATATGAGGGCTGAGGGAGAGTGAAGAGGTGCCATGAGCCTGGTGGCTGAAGGATGGTGCTATCCTGAACAGCTTGAGCTGTAAATGATCTCTCAAAGGCACTGGGGTTACAAATGCAGGCTAACTGCATGATTTGTTACCAGTGGAGATTCATGAAGATGTACTCTATCTTCAAGGAAAGACTATAATGTAGCAGAAAGAACACAATCCAGGAGTGAGCACAGGTTTAGGAGTGAGAACATCTGATTCCCAGGTCTACTCTGCTAGCTCTCTGAACTGAGGATGCTAATCCAGCCGTGGAGTCAGGAGGATCTGAGTTCAAATTCAGCCTCAGATACTTACTAGCCATGTTTGCCTCAGTTCTTCATCTGTAAAGTGAGCTGGAGAGGGTAATAGAAAACTACTCCAGTGTCGTTGCCAAGAAAATCCCAAATGGAGTCGGACAGGACTGAAAAGACTCAACAACAACAATAACAATCCTTACAGGGCAGTTGTGAGGATTAAAGTGCTATCAAGATACAAACTTGTATTAATATCTGTTTAAACCCTTAGAAAACAAATGGCATTTCTTCTTCAATACACTGACAATTAAATTGTTGTTCAATAGTGGCTAATTAGGGGTGGCTAGGTGGTGCAGTGAATAGAGGACCAGCCCTGGAGTCAGGAGGACCTGAGTCCAAATCCAGCCTCAGACACTTAACACTTACTAGCTGTGTGACCTTGGGTAAGTCACTTAACCCCAATTGCCCTGCCCTCCCCACTTCCAAAAAAAACCAAAAAAAAAGTTATTCTGAGAAGGGATCCATGGGCTTTACCCAAATGTCAATGGACTCCTTCACTACAAAAAAAGGTTAAGGATTCTTGTGATACATATGAGGTCCTTCAGATGCTACTATTTCTGGATGACACTGTATTGGTTGCACCAAGTCTCATGTGACAGGAACAAAAAAGTAGGTAAATCTCTTCTTCCATGAAGTTCATCTAGCATTCCTTTTAAAAGATATCAAAACCATCTTCAAGGCTTGATTGGACCAGGGACCAAAGTCTCAGGCTGCTAACATCACTTCTTGTTTGCTGAAGTATAAAACAGCCATGCTCCAGGCATGATCTGGTACTTGGGTGGTGGAAATGGGGGCAACTAGGCAAGAGAGCTCCACTCAGCCGAATCAGCTCGAGGTGTCCTCAATGCAAATTCTCGTTGAATATCCTCCTTCTATGGCTAAGCAATGCTCTTCTGTTAACTGCTGAGCAACCTCTGAGTGTCTCATTTTGTTTTTATATCCAACAAATACTACCAGGGCACTGGTCTGAGTCAGGTGCAGTTCAGAACATCCCGCACAATGGCAGAGTCTCCTGGATGGGAGCCATAACTACTCAAAAGAGTCTGACTTGACCATCCACACATGAAGGATAAAGAATGCCTGTTGTCTAGATTGTGATACGGATTTAGATGAACAAGCTATAGAATTTGTTCTTCAGAAAAATATATATACATCTAGAGATATATGGCATATGTGTGTGTATACAAACACATATATACATATAGAGTGTGTATGGATATATACATAGACATTTACATAGACACCCACCCTGCATGCCTGGAATCCTCTTCCTCCTCATCTCTCTCTCCTGGCTTCCTTAAAGTCCCAGCTAAAATCCGAGCTTTCCAAGAAGCTTTTCCTGATCCCACTTAATGTTAGTGCCTTTCCTCTCTTCCCTCCAATTTACCTTGTATATGTCTTGTTTGCACATTGTTGCTTGTGTGTTGTCCCCTGTTTGATTGTGAGCTCCTTGAGAGGAGGGTTTATCATTTGCCTTTGTATCCCCACTGTTTAGTACAGTGTTTGGTACACAGTAGGTACTTAATCTTTATTGACTGAATTACTCTAAAACTGTCCCCTTCATATTCTTCTTATAGCAATATAGTATTCCATTGAATTTTTGTACTATAATTTGCTAAGGCATTCCCCACCTGATGAGTATGTTTTACTTTCCCCATGAAAAGAGCTGCCATAAATATTTCTGTACATATGTGTCCTCTTCCTCATTCTTCTATCTCTGGGTTTTAGGCTTCACAGTAAGTATTGCTGAGTCAGAGGGTATGCACTATTTAGTCATTTTGGGGTCACATTTCTAAACTGCTTTCCAGAATGGCTGAACCATTCCACAGCTCCATCAGCAGCACACCTATGTGCTTATTTCCCTCCAGCTCTGCCATCACTGGTCATTTCACTCTTTTTAAAAAAAACTTTGCCAATATGATGAGTATCATGTGGAAGCCCAAAGTTGTTTTAATGTGCAAATCCCTAATTATTATTGATTTGGAGTATTTTCCATATGGGTATGGATTATAGATTCATATGATTTCTCCATTTGAGAACTGCATGTTCAGATCCTTTGATGATGATGATGATGAAGATGAAGATGATGATGATGACACTGAAGTTTGCAAAGGGCTTTACAAATATAATATCATATGATCTTCCTAATACCCCTGGGAGATAGGGACTATTATTATTCCCATTTTATGGATAAGAATACTGCAGCCAAGACTGTTAAGTGAAGTGTCACATAGCTAGTAAATGTCTGTGGATGGATTTGAACCCATGTCTTCATGATTCCAGATCTAGTGCTCTAATTTTTAAATTTCAACTGGTCCATTAAATTTTGTGTGAATATGGCCATATGTGTGTGTGTGTGTGTGTGTGTGTGTGTGTGTGTGTGGCCTTAATGCAAAGATTTTAATGCAAAGGTTTTCCCCCTGGGTTACATTTCCCTTCTAATTTTAGCTGTATTGGTTTTGTTTGTGCAAAAAATAATTTTATGTAATTAAAATTGTCCATTTTATCTTCTGTGATACTGATTCTCTCTTGTTTCATCATGAACTCTTCTCTTATCCATAGATTTGAAAGATAATTTCTTTGTTGCTCTTCTAATTTGTTATGATGTTATACTTTATGTCCAAGTCACATATCTGTTTGGAACTTTTCTGTATATGTGGAATTTCTATCCTGAATTTCTGTCAGACTGTTTTCATTTTCCATTTTCCTAGCAGTTTTCTTTTTAGGCAGTTTGTTCTTACCCCAGCAGGTGAGGTCTTTTGGGTTTATTAAAGATGAGGCCACTGTGTTTATTTGTTTCTGAATGCTATGCAATTAAACTGCCCCACTGATTAATCTATTTCCTAAATGGCACCAAATCATGTTGATGATCTCTGCTCTGCAGTATAGTTTGAGATCTGGTATTGTTAGGGTCCATCCAATTCCACTTTTTTTCATTATCTCCCTTGAAATTCTTGACATTTTGTTCCTCTGGATGAATTTTTTTTTTCTAGAAAAATTGTTTTGTTTTGTTCTGTTTTTCCCTATAAGGCAATCCTTTGGAAGTCTCATTGACATGACAATAAGTATATTAATAGGTAGTATTGTTTTCTTTACTGTAATAGCTCAAGCTACCCATGAGAAAATAATATTTCTCCAATTATTTAAGTCTGTATTTGTGTAAAGAGTGCTTTGTAGTTGTATTCATATAGTCCTTGTGTTTGTCTTGGCAGGTAACTCCCAAACATTTTATACATTTTGTAATTATTTTAAATAGAATTTTTCTTTTATGTCTTCCACCTGAGTTGGAAATATATAGAAATGTTGACAACTAAACCCTGTATCATTGTTAAAGTTAATATTTCAATTAATTTTTAGTGAACTCTCTAGAGTCCTTTAAGTAAACCATAATATCATCTGTAAATTGTGAAAATGTTTTCTCTTGGTTCATGCTTATTATCTCAATTTCCTTTTTTTATTATTTCTATGGGTAGCATTTTAAGCACTATATTAAATAATAATGTGCCCATGGGCATTCTTGCTTTAACTCCAATCTTATCTGAAATTCCTCTATGTTATTCCCATTACAAATAATGTTGACTCTTGGTTTTATGTGGATATTACTTATCATATTAAGGAAAGATACATTTATTCTTTTGGGTTTTTAAGTAAAATATTGGAAGTTTCCATTAAAAATGAACAGGAATATGTTGAAGTTTGTCTAAAGTTTTGTCTGATCTACCGATATATTATGCACAAGATTTTTTCTGTTCTTGTTGTTAATGTAGTTGATCATATCTATAGTTTTCTTTATGTGGAAATAGTTCTATATTTGTGGCATAAATCTAGCATAGGTATAGCACATAATCTTTGTGATGTACTCCTGTAGTCTCCTTGCTATTTTTTTTAAAAAAAATTTTATTTAGATTTATCTGTGTCCGAAAGGTATGCATTGAGGTCCTCCACTATTATAAGTTTATTGTCTATAATTCATTTAGCTTTCCTTTTAAATATTTAGATACTATGCCATTAATTGGAAAAATGTTAAGCAGCAATATTGTTATAATGACCAACTGTGAAAGACTTAGCTACTCTGATCAATATAGTGATCCATAATAATTCCAAAGAACTCAAAAAAAAAATGTCTTTCACGGAGAGAAACAGAAAGAGGCAGAGAGAGACAGAGAGAACTGAGAACCTCTGAATGCATATTGAAGCATTTTTTCCCATTTTCTTTATTTCTGGCAACATGACTAATATGGAACTATGTTTTGCATGACTTCACATGTACAGTCAATCAATACTTACAGAAATTAATTCAGGCTTTTCACTGAAAGGTCAAATGCTGAAGCTGAAGCTTAAATGCTTTGGTCACATAATGAGAAAATAAAACTCACTGGAAAAGACCTTGATGTTGGGAGATTGAAGACAAAAGGAAAAGAGGACAGGAGAGGATGAGATGGATGGATAGAGTTTTGGAAACAATGAACATGAGCTTGGATAGATTTCAATACACAGTAGAAGACAGAAGGGATTGGTGTGCTATGGTTCATGGGGACCCAAAGAATCAGATATGACTGAATGACTGAATAACAACATGTGTATAATAGGTGTCTTACTGCTTGCCTTCTCAATGGGTGGGAGAGGAGCTGGAAGAATGCAGAGAAATTGGAACTCAAAATTTTAAAAAATGGCTATTAAAAAAGGAAAGATGTTAAATATTGACATTAATTCATTGTCTCTATCTTCTAATTAATTATCTATTGTCTTTAAGCATATTGTAGTTTCTTTGTTCATCTCTTTTAATCATCTATCTTTGCTGTTTCTTATCTGACACCAGGATTACTACCCCATTTTGTTTTTTTTACTTCAGCTGAAGCATCATATATTTTGCGCTGGTACCTTATTTTTAATTCTTTTTGAATCTCTGATGTTTCAAGTGTGTTTCTTGTGAACAATGTATTGTTGGATTCTGCTTTCTAAATTTAATTCAATAGTTCCAACACTGCCCTGTTTATCTGGATCCCCTTATGAACTATTTTTTTTGCTCTCTCTGTATTAAAAAAAAAAATTTCATTGCTGCTCTTTTCTTTGATGCTTTTTTTTTTTTTGGTATCACTATCACTACCCACTCATCTCTTCCCCCATGTTACAATTTTTATATCTTGAAAGTTTATTTGTCCCTTCTCTATAAAATCTGAGTTTAAATGTGGACTCTAAAGGGGGAAAGCCTATAATTCTTTAAAGACTTTAATAAGAAAGTCTTTGTCTTCCACTTGAGAGAACAACTTAAGGTTATTCTTCTGGCACTGGCCAAGCAATTTAGAGGCAAGAAGTCTCTAGAGAGATGAATGGCTATATTGATCAGTTGCTACCCTCTCATGGACCAATGCAGTTTTAATTTCTCCTCTTTCAGTTTCATCTTTAAAACCAGGCTAAATCTTTTCATTTTCCCAGTTGTAACTTAATAAATATGCCCAGTTGGAACAAAATTGCCCCATAGCACCCAAAATTGTGTTTAATGCTCTCTATTACTCTCTATTCCTTTGTTAGTTTTGAATGGAGAAATACTGAAATCTTATATTCCCATCCCTTTCTAGCAATTACTGTACTCAAAGATTCTGAAGCATAACTCTGCAAGTTTAGCAGACACTTTTCTCTCTACAAATCTCCATCCTGGAACTGCTGAAAAGGAGGGAATGTTTCTAATTGACGTCAGAGATTGGCCTTTTTCTGTACAAAAAAGGGAAAGCTAGGAATGCATCTTGGAAGCTGCCTAATCATCTACCAATCTGGAAACTCCCATATCACCCCTCTCATATTCCTCTGGCTGAAAGGAATATCATCTAATATCTTTTGTAAGAATAATCTACATAGTTATCAAGAACATCCTTAATGGGGATGAAGGAACAACAAGGTTTTTTGTAAATTACGTTCCACAATAGATAACTTCAGCAATATGACAAGTAAGTATTATTATAAATTTCCTATAGAGTTGGGGGATTAATAGTTGGAATATACAGCCACAAAACCCCATCCTTCCCGGTTATTGTAATATATTTATACCAAAATTGGGTTCTAGAAGTAGTTTTCCAAAATTGCAAAGGCCATTCAGCCTTCTCATTATTGGGTAACTTGAAAAATTGGACAAATTTTGAAAACAATGTAGTTCATTACACTAAAGCCAAATTAATTCCTTTTTACTAATGGTGGATCAATAAAATAATATGCATTTAAAGCTATATGATCTAGCAAAATTTGAGATGTAAGCTAGTAAAATGCTGAGAAAAAACTTCCCACCTACATTAAGTAAATAGCAGCAACTAGATGGCTCAGAGGATAGAGCATTGAGCCTGGAGTCAAGAAGACCTAAGCTCAAATTTAACCTCAGACACCTACTAGTTGTGTGACCTTGGGCAAGTTACTTACCCTCTGTCTTTTTCCATTGGAGAAGGAAATAGAAAACCATTCTGGTATTTTTGCAAGTAAACTTAAAAGACAGTATGGTCCATGGGGTCATGAAGAGTTGGACCCAACTGAAAGTACTGAACAACATTAAATAACTAAAACAAAAATTATTTAAATGAGTTTCAATATTTTATTGAGGCCCTTTAAAAAAAATTTATTCACACAGACTTAGCTGAAATATGCACTTAAATCACAGTGCCTAAGCAAACAAAGCTGAAAACAAACAGGCAAGGTGAAAGCGGTGTGCTTTCAAGCACTAAGGGCACAACCAGAGAAAAGATTGTCATATGAAAACCTGAAATAGGAGATATCTGAGTGAAGGGACCAGTCCTCAAAATGTTCTATTTCCAAATGGAAAAGGGGTGGGAAGGTAGCAGAAGACTAACTGCAATATCCTGGCACAATTGGCAGGATTTCTGACCAGCACCTCCATGAAAAATTCACTATTCAAGATGGGCCTTTATCAGCCAAGGAATGAGGTCCTTGAATAATATATATCAGGTACTGGAAAGCATGTAAATTCTTTTTATCAAGAAGCAGCTTCAGCCATTTGGAGGCCCATTTAAGGAACGTGGAGGAGGTTTGGGAAAGTCAAAGGATTTGGACTGAGATTTGTGCCCCTTGGTCAAAGTGTTTTAAGTGCATTCAGAGGGAAGTGTCCATCTATAATCTAACTCTTTTAATAGGAAGCACTCCCATACAAGACTATACTTTGTCCTTTTAATTCAACTGCTTCCCAGAATCTTCTGGGCTTCCTAGAATTTCTAAGCATTTCAAATAACTCAACAATTTCAAACACCACCTTTTTGTGGACAGAAATTATTTTCTTTTTTGTTATTTTCAGGTTTGAAACTTAAAGATTTCCTCATTGATGTTATCTGTGTGACCTTAGGTAAATCTCAACTCTACAGAGCTGGTGTAAAATGGGAATTGTTGCACACATTCTTGGGCTACTATGGCAAACTCCCACTCACACAGGTGGCTGGTCTCCAGAGGGCAGCTGCTCCACTAGAGATTCTAAGACATACTGAAGCATTGGGAGGTGCTGCTGGTTTCTCTAGTACTAGAACTCAAGCCTCCAAAAGTAGCTTTCCATTGGTTATTAATATTAATCGACCAATCTTACTTAGCTTTTAGAAACAGGTTATTTACCAAGGTGGTATATTAAAACCAGCTGGTACAAAACATTGCCTCTGAGTGCAGACAGACTATCACATGCATATGCGGAAATGGGAAAGTGCACAAAAACACATGCCACAGAAAAGGGAAATCTTCCAGAGTCATTTTTCTGGAAGTACTTTCTCCTCTTTGTGTGGCCTCAGGAGGTTCCTTTGTAAGAATGGTATAGCTTTCTGCTGGGCTTCTTGTGAAGTCCTGAAACTGCACTAGTTTGTGGTTATCTCCAAAGCAGACACAGCCATCAGTTATTGGTTTTCTGGGTATACTGCTAGGATGCCCATGTCCTCCAACCTTCCAAAGTTCACAAGGTCTTCCTCTTGTTAAGTCAAGGAGAAGAAAACAGGATCCTCTTCTTCACTCTCCAAAACCCCTTCCTCTATTCCCTCCTCTCAATGATTCTTTCTCAGGGACTTGGTTAGAACTCCTCTCTAAGCTGCCAGATACTCAAATCCTGGTTGAAACTGGTCTGCTTTTATATAAGATTCACAGGGTATAACCGAGTCTCTTCAATCATCACCAATACTCCTGTGCAGCATTGATTTATTGTATCCAGTGGCTTTCACTCCTATGAATTGACTTCTCAACATAATCAAATGCCTTGGACAGATTGATTAATGGGTATTCTCACCTGATTAAGGTGTTCACTTTGAATGAGGTGAGATGATTGATTCAATAAAAACAACCAGGCCTTGCTCATACCTCTGACTGATTCAACTAGAAAGTCTTCCGTAATTATTGGGACAAGTGTATGGAAAACCACTCTTATAAATAGTAATATTGTATGTCATATCTGACAGGGGTGATTTAAAGAAAGAACTGTGCAAAACTTCAAAAATCAGAAAAATGTGATTCTTTAGCATGGACAGTATAATACAACTGTTTAATTTTCTGCTTTGTAATGTTTCAAGCCATCTCGTGTAAAAAAAATTGAGAGTGAGGAAAGTTATAAGTGATCCTTTCAGTGAAAGAAGAAATGGGGAAACTTCGAGCACTATGAGTTAGGATTCACATGGAGCAAATGAGAGTATCCTGAACACATGGCTTAAAAATAATGCTTAGAAGGTGTAACTGGAATAAATGGACAAGAACTTACATGAAACAAAGGACTATAGTTCTGAATCCAAAGATAAGCCCAGAGTGAGTTGCTTTAACACATATATACATAAAAATTTGGTGCTAGAGGGGATAAACAGATAAGATTTATAGAAATACAACATTTTGGACACTGACTTGAATGTGTTTAATATTTCTTTCACTACAAAGGACTTTCTTCATGTTTCATTAGTTTGCTTAAAATTAAATACTTTGTTTTGTTATTATTTTGCTATTAGAAAGCTTGGTATTTAGTTGCTGCTATTTTGTATTTTAGAGCATTCTGCTAAATCAGATTTTAATGACTAACCACAAAATGACAACTAATGTTTTACAGAAGCACTTTTATCTTTTTTCAAACCTCTACACATCATCATAGTTGATAACAAACTGTGCTGCTTGGACTCTCAGGTATTTAGCAAAATGAAAAGTTTAACTGAGTTTCCCTCAGTCACTGGACTCCCAATGTTATTCTCAAATGTGAATTACCTAAAATTTTATGAGATTCTAATTACACATCAGTGATCTCATGAATCATCAAATTCACAAGGCTTTCCTTCAGTGTGATTTCTCTGATGTTTAGAAAGGCATGACCTCTGGCTAAAGGTTTTCCCACATTCATTACATTTGTAAGGTTTCTCTCCTGTGTGAATAAACTGATGCTCAATAAGGGATGATTTTCGGCTAAATGTTTTTCCACATTTAATGCATTCATAAGGTTTTTCTCCAGTGTGAATAAATTGATGTTCAAGAAGGGATGACTTACGACTAAACATTTTCCCACATTTAATACATTCATAAGGTTTTTCTCCAGTATGAATAAGCTGATGTTCAGTAAGGTGTGTGCTCTGACTAAAGGCTTTCCCACATATATCACATCCATAGGGTTTCTCTCCAGTATGAATTCTCTGATGTTTAGAAAGGCATGAGCTTTGGCTAAAAGCTTTCCCACATTCATTACAATTATAAGGTTTCTCTCCAGTGTGGATTCTCTGGTGTTTAGAAAGGCATGAACTCCGGCTGAAGGCTTTTCCACATTCACTACATTTATAGGATTTATCATTAGTATGAATTCTCTGATGTTGAGTAAGGAGTGTGCTCTGGCTGAAGGCCTTGCCACATTCATTACACTCATAGGGTTTCTCTCCAGTGTGAATTTTCTGATGTTCAAAAAGGGAGGAGTTGCGACTAAAGGCTCTTCCACATTCATCACATTTGAATGGTTTCTCTCCAGTATGAATTCTCTGATGTTGGGTAAGGTGTGCATTTCGGCTGAATGTTTTCCCACAATCATTACATTCATAGGGTTTCTCTCCAGTATGAATTCTCTGGTGTTGATTGAGATAGGAGCTTTGACTGAAGGATTTCCCGCATTCATTGCATCCATAAGGTTTCTCTCCTGTATGAATTCTCTGGTGCTGAATAAAGTGTGTGCTCTGAAGAAAGGCTTTCCCACATTCATTACACTCATAGGGTTTTTCTCCAGTGTGTATCCTCTGATGCTTATTAAGGGATGAGCTCCGACTAAATGCTTTTCCACAATCATTACATTTGTAGGGTCTCTCTCCAGTATGAATTATATAATGCTGAGTAAGGGTTGAGTGGTCACTGTAAACTTTTTCACATTCATTACATTTGTATGTTTTCTTCTCTGTATTTCCCTGGTGTTTAATTATATCTGAATTCTGTTTGAAGTTCTTCCCATGTATATCACACAGTGTATTTTCTGTAGGAACTTTCTGTGTTGTAATAAGGGTTGACTTTAGACTATATTTTCTCCCAAACTGAGTACATTCATGATTTCTTTCTCCAGGAGTTTCACTGAGGGGGACTACTGCTTGCCTCAGATGTCTCTCCTCATTTACCAGCTGCTTCTTTAACCAAGCATCACATTCCTGGGTTTCTCTTAACTTGGAGTCAGAGAGACTATCCTGTGATTCCATTATTACCATCTGAAATGATGCTTCTTCAGAAATGAATTGCTTTGGAGTTGATTTATTAGCCTCAGGCCTAGTGTCCCAGTCTGAAAAACAAACAAAAATTCAGTTGGCAGATTTTTCCAATGACAGGGAAAAGGTAAATGAGAAAACAATGTGACTCAAAAGAATGTCTACAAGATATATCATAGAAATGGTTTTACAATGTGGCAGGATGAAAGTGATGAAAGGGAGTGATGGCTGATGCAAAGTGAAGATGATCAAAGAGAATAAAGAGAGTGTATGAGCAATATAGCACAATTCAACTACTTGTTTTTTTCAGCTCTGTAACACTTCTAGCATTTAGTAGTGAAATGACATGACTTGACGAGTCTTAACAAAGTGACCACAGAGTCCGAATTAAAAGTTTTAAGGAGCTTTAATTTGCCAGCTGGGGCTACTCCATGCCAATTAAAGGGGGAGCAGCCTCGAGTTCGGGGGTGGAG
>CM053585.1:16542253-16576862 GCA_028646515.1 Pseudochirops corinnae
CTTAACCCTTCTTATTTCAGTTTCCTCATTCGTAACATGAGCTGGAGAAGGAAATGGCAAACCACTCCAGTATCTTTGCTAAGAAAACTCCAATGGGGTTTTTACAGATATGGAAACTGAGGCAGGTAGGTCAAGTGACTTGCCCAAAGTCACCCAGCTAGCAAGTATCTAAGGTCAAATTTGAACTCAGCTCTTCTTGACTTTGGGCCCAGCAATATGTACTGTGCCACCTAATTACCCTGTAGTATATTATCTCATTTTATCCTCATAACAACCTTGTGGGGTAGAAAGACTAATATTATCTCCATTTAACAAATGAGGAAACTAAGGCTAAGTGACTAGCACAGGGTCACACAACTAAGCTTATAAATGTCTGAAGAAGGATTTGAATTCAGGTCTTCCTGACTCCAAATCCAACAGGTCCCATCTTCTACTTGAAGTCTTTCTTGACCATTCAAAGCCCTCAGAAATCTCCTCTTCCTATGAATTCAAGCAAAATAGACATAGGGGACATTAAGTTAGAGAAGGTGGAGATTTATTTTGATGTATTTAGTAGTCTGGACCATGAAGTCCACAGGAAAATTTTGGTGAGAAAAGAAGAGAAGGAGAGATTGGGAGAGAAAAAGTGAGGAGTGAGGAGAGGAAAGGGAAAGAAGAAGAGAGGAGGGTAAGGAAGAAGAGGGGAGGGGAAGAAATGGGAGAGAGGGGAGGGAGGAAAGAGAAAAGAAGAAAAGGTGAGGGGAGAGAAGAAGAAGAGAGGGAAGGAAGGGAAGAAGATGGGAAGGGAAGAAAGGAGGGGAAAGAAGAAGAGGGGAAGAGAAAGAATAGGAGAGGGGGGAGGGGAAGAGAGAAAAAAAGAGAGAAGGGAAGGAAAGGGAGGGCAAGGAAAAGGAGGAGAGGTTTCTTGGGGAGAGCAGAGGCTGCCCCTCTGGCCTCCTGAGTCCATTCTTAGATCCATGCTGACTTCATGCTCAGCTCCCTCCTCCCTCCAGCCCCCACTCTAGGCTGAGAACTTGCAGATAAAGGGGAGTTCCTCATTGCAATGTCAATCCTTCCACTGTAGAAACCCTGAAGACAAAGAGAAAAGGGAAAGTAGTCCCCACTTTAGGGCCATGAACTCAGGAGCTACACAACCCCATGAGTGGAATATGGATGTATGACCTGGAGAAGAAAGGAGGGGAGGGAGTAAGAAAAGGAATGAGAAAGAGGGAGAGAGGAAAAGAGTCCCTTCAGGAGCCTCAACTCATCAAGCATCCTGTTTGACTTAGGGGAAGGGGTGGGG
The DNA here is from genome assembly GCA_028646515.1 of Pseudochirops corinnae. Taxonomy (NCBI): domain Eukaryota; kingdom Metazoa; phylum Chordata; class Mammalia; order Diprotodontia; family Pseudocheiridae; genus Pseudochirops; species Pseudochirops corinnae. The sequence goes on from CM053585.1 coordinate 16,543,536, forward strand.
GATAGAACCAGAGGGAAAGCTGCTTTTTTCCTCTCACCTGAGCGTGGGGACAGACTCATACAGAACTTGAGGGTTGTTTTAGTGGGGGCTCCTATCTCCCAAGCTTCTAAAGTAAGCATGGCACTGTTGCTCCAGTGCCAGCAGCGGTTCTAAGGAGGGAAGTTCAGAGGCATCTCAGAACTGGAAAGAACCTCGGAGGACACTGAGCTCCACTCACATCTATACAAAAATCCCCTCTGGAAATCATCCAACAGAGAGCATCATAACAAAGGTGACCTATGGTATAGTGAAGAGAATGCTGGAGCTAGAAAGAACCAAATCTGAATCCTGCCTCAGATATATGCAGGCTATGTGACCTTGGGCAAGTCACTTGACCTGTCTGCCCCAGTTTCCTCATCTCAAAAACTGGGATAATAATAGCACCTAAGGGTTGTTATAAGGATCATGTTAAACACAATGTAGGAAGCACTTTGCAAACCTCAAGGTGATATTCTTAGCATTGCTAGCTATTGTGATCATCATTGATTTCAAGTGGGAAGGTTCCTGAGAGTTCACCTCATCTACCACCTCCAGATCTCAGACTCACTAGCCCAAGGTCACACAGGTTACAGTGACAGAGCTGGGATTTGAACTCAAGTCCTCTGATTTCCAATCCGCAGTTCTTTGCCTTACACTCTGATACCTCCAATGACTATCTTCCTCTATTTGAAGACCTCCAGTAAAGGGGAACCAGAGGCAGCCCATTCACTTCCATTCCCCCTCTGTCAAAGAACAAACATGACTTGTGCTGAACAATGGCTCTCTGCATGGAATGGCTGCATCATGAAGACTGAGGATATATAAGCAGACTGATTGTGACCACAGAACCAGGCAAGAAGGTGAGGCACCCCACAGAATAGCCTCCTTGTCTCAGTGGCTCTTCCTTTGCCCTATTTCCTTCTTACATCTCATCAGTCTCAGATTTCAGAGAAGAGATGGGGAGTAGATGGAGGGGGAGGGGGGTGGAACCTGGGAAGGGTCATGAAGGCCAATCCAGAGGTAACTCCAATTCTCTCCTAAACTCTGGGTGGCAAGGGCAGCAACAAAGGCAGCTTCTGACTCACTCATCAAGGACAAGAGATGACCTGAGGTCAGACTCTGACACTTGAGCTATGGAGAAGAAAAGAAGGGACATCGTAGGGGTGGGCAGAAGAAGAGACACTAGGTCCACTATCCCTTCTATCAGCAACAAGAGGGAAGCGTAGGGAAAGGGAAGGGAGGAAGGGACAGCTAGCATGATTGGAAAAGACTAGGGCTGTGGGGGTTTGGGGAGAGCCTGTCTTTACAGAGAAGACCACATGGGGATAGGTAGGAACATTGGGGGAGAATTAAGGATCTAGGTGGGACAGGAAAAACCCATGGATGACATCCAGGTCAGATTAGGGGGTAATGAAGGTTCAATCTCATTCTCATATGATGGCATTGACCCAAAGAACCCTGAGATAAAATAGCAAACACCCCTACCCATCCACACCATACAGGATTCCCTATAACCACACCCAAGCACCTTCGCTGAGTTCCAAGTCTTTGGTTGCTGAAATACTCCATAGCAAAAGGAGCCATAGGCCTTAGATCCTTCTGGGCAGGAGATCTGGGGAGGAGTGGTCCATTTGAAAATTTGACCTGAGAGCAGGGTGGATAGAAAGAAGCAAAATGAGAACTTTGAGTCCAGCAATGGAAAGTCAGAAGGAATCCCACAATGAGGTCCCAGAATTCTCACCTCTCCAATCCTGAATAGGATCAGAGGTTCTAAATGTGGAGTCTAAATCTAAATCTAGACCTTGGAGTTCTTCTGTGCAAAACCACAGAATCCCCTCAGAACCTCAGAACCTGCCTCAGTTTCCTAGGCTGTAAAATAAGAATGATGATACCTGTCTCTTAAGGTTTTTAGGAGCATTGAATGATAAAATATTTATAAAGCACTTAGCAGGGTGCTTAGAACATAGGAGGAGCTTAATAAAAGCTTATTCCCTTTCCTTTTCACTCCTCCTTCATTGTACAGAAGGGGAAACCTCCCCCAGTTTTTGTTAGGACCAAATGAGAGAATTATAAGGGGCTTAGCAAAGCGCCTGGTACATAGTATGTTCTATATACATATTAGTTATTGTAATTATTATTCTATCAGTCAAGATTTAGGCCTGGGTCTTTTGCTTTAGCATAACAAGGTGGGAGAGTGTGATGGCTTTAGAGTCAGAGGGCCTGGGTTCGAAAGCTACCCCTGCTACCAATGACCTGAATGATTTTGATCTCAGACTCAGTTTCCTCATCTAACAGATGAGGTGGGTGAAAGGTCCCTTCCATCTCTCTCTCTCTCTGTTCTATGGCTCCAGGAGCAAGGGTAGTGGGAGCAGAAAGCATGCCAGATATGGAGTCAGAAGAGCTGAGTTCCAATCTGGCTCCCTTCACCTCTGCATCTCAGTTTCCCATCTGTAGAAAGCGGGGGTTTGGCCATATGACCCTAAAGGTCTCTTTCATTTCTAAATCTATTATTTTGTGACCTGAGTGTGAATTCTGCCTCAGTTATTTATTATTTGTATGACCTTAGGCAGGTGATGTTGCCTCTCTGCCTTAGTTTCTTTATCTGTAAAATGAGGTTGGACTAAGGTCAGGACACTGGAGATTTCAGTCTGGAAGGGCTTGTAGAGACTGTCTAGTCTCAGCCCTGAATGTTACAGATGAGAGACCCAGGACCCAAAGAGGCAAGGGGACTTATCTAAGGTCACACAGGTAAGTCTCTGACCAGTGATGCCAATGCCAGGGCTATTTTCATGGTAGCCTGGGTTGCATCACATCATATAGATACTCGAACTGAGCCCAAGGGAACCTGTTTCTCAGCTTGGCTTCAGTAGTAGATAGGGGAAGGCAGGGAGCATGGATAGCACCATTGTCCGGGAGTGACTCACCCAGCACCAGATCTGGGAGTAGCATGCAGTAGAAGAGAAGCCTGGAGAGGCTGGGAGGCAGCATTGTGTCTGTGGGAGTAGAGGAGACCCTGAGACCCTGACCAACCCTGGACTCTGAGGTCAGCCTGAGATGGGCCAGGGAAAAGCAGGGCAGAGGAGAGGACTGTAGGATTCTTCTTCCTCTTCCTCCCTTTTCTCTGCAGTGGGTCCATTCTATCAATCCACCACTGTTACTGCCCAAGGCTTCTGCCTTTCCCTTCCCTCAGTATAGGGAAATCAGGAGTTTTTGTGATTTAGAGAGAATGGAGGATCCCAGCACCCCTGGAGCAGATCCAGAGCTGCTGTGATCTTAGTAGGAGTAATGCCTCTCCTAAAGGGTGGATTGTCTCTGCTTAGAATGGTCCTCCCCTGTAGGTTGCCCACTTACCTTTTGGCTGGTGCCTGGATCAACATATCCAGCCAGGGCCTGCATGGGCCTTGATAGAGGGGGACAGAGGCAGTTATCTGGTGGAGGAATGAAAGAGGAAGGAAAGGAAAGAGGAGGATGGGGTGGCCGTGAATGAGGAATGGTCTCTTTCTAGAAAAGGGAGGTGCTAGCATGAGAAATACTTGCTTCCCAGCAGATCCAGGTCATGATTTCTCCAAGAAAGTAGAGCAAGAGGGTCCTTTCCCCAGAAGATCCCAGATGTTCCTTTCCCATGGCCATGGAACAAGGTGCTCAGAGGTTAGTGAGTTCATAGTGAGGACCCGAGAGCTGAATGTGGGAAGGAAGACCACAGAGGAGAAGCTGGGGCATCAGGGCCAGTGGAATCCAGGAGCTGGAACCAGTTTTTCCATAATTACAATGTGCTTTGGGCTCTCCTCCCTTTGTGTCATGTTTTCAAAGTCACAGCATTTCAGAGCTAAAAGGCACCTCACTCAACTTCTCCTATCCCAGTCCAAACAAGAATCCCTTTCACAGTCTTCCTGAGAGATGGTCATCTAGCCTCCACTATAAGACACCCAGTGAGGGGGGGACCCACTTCCTCCCAAGGAAAGTCACTCTACTTTGCAATAAATCTAAATGTTGGGAAGTGTTTCTTGACATTGAGCTTTAACTTACCTCTACAACTTCTCCCACTGTTACGGTTGAAGAAACTGAGGTCAGGATCATACAACTAAGAAAGTATCTGAGACCAGATTTGAACTCAGGTCTTCCTGACTCCAGGCCCCACCAGTTACCTCAATAGGAAAGTATTGGAATGGGCTGGGGAGGGAGATCTCTGATGGGCATTGAACAGTAGGAAACCAGATAACACTTGGCACCAATTCTTTTGCTGGGGAAAATTCAGGATAGATGGAAGGGTAGAAGGAGCAGTCTTTGAGACATGTATACTAAGATTCCTTCCAGTTCTGCAAGAATGATAAATAGGTCCTCCTCCTTCCCCCATCATCTCAGAACTGAGTGGAACCTCAGAGATCATCTGATGCCTCCTGGTAAGAGGACGGTGAAGTCCAAAAAGTCAGTGGGGTCTAACTCAGGGAGCCTGAGACTTGAAGGCAGCAAGACATGGGCTGGAATCCAATGAGCCATCTCCTATTCGGCTACTGAAGGGAAGGGTGGGGAAAAGAGAATAAGCATTTTACTAATCTCCTATTATATGCCAGGGTCTTTACAAATGTTATCTCATTTGGTCCTCATAACAACTAGGCAAGGTTGGTGCTATTATTACCCCATTTTACAGGTGAGGTAACTGAGGAAGACAGATCGAGTGACTTGCCCAGGGTTACACAGTTAGTAGGTGAAGGAGGCTGGATTTGAAATGGAGTCTTCCTGACTCCCAATCCACTTCCCACACCTAGCTGCTGAACTGATTTCCCTTAAGTATAGTTCTGATCATGTCACACACACCTCACGCCCGCTCAAAGAGCTCCAATGGATCCCTATTACCTCCGAGAACAAATATAACTTCTCTGTGTAATCTGGTCCCTTTCTACCTTTCCAGCCTTCTTAAACCTTGCTCCCCTCTATAAACTCCACAGTCTAACTGCACCCGCCTCCTTACAGTTCCTAGAATAAGACACTCCATTTCCCAAGAATCTCCCACCACCATGCCTTTACACTGTCTGTCTCTCATTTCTGGAATCTCTGCCCCACTCCTCAGTTGCACCTCTAAGCTTCCCTGGCTTTCTTCAAGTCTCAGCTCAAATCCCACCTTCTTCAGGACTCCTTCTTCATCCTCACCCCTTCCCAAGCTGCTGACTCCTTCTGTCCTGAGAGAGACTTCATCTACTCTGTTTAGATCTTCTATATTCCCAACTCCTGAAAATATTGGCTTCTCCACTAGAATGTGAGCTCCTTGAGGGCAGGGGTGTTTTTGTGCCCTCAGTCCTTAGAACACGGCTTGACAGTTTCTAAGTATTTAATAAATTCTTGTTGATTATTAGCTTCCATGACTATTTATAAATTATCGCAACTAAGTCTCAGTTTCACTATCTGTAAATTGGGATAAAAATTCTAGAAGTATCTTTCTCAGTGATTGTTCTGCAGTTCCAACGAGAAATAGCCTAGGAAAGTTTGACTCATCCTCTTGCCTCTGTGGGATCATCTGGGTTCGAGGAAATGATTCACAGAGAAGGGATAATGGAGAAAGTTCTGAGATTCTGGCCCAGGGAGAGGACTCCCCACCCCACTCCTGCCCCTCTGTGGCTGAAGTCTCTTTCTCTCTCTCTCTTTCTCTCTGTTTCTCTCTCTCTTTCTCTCTCTCTCTCTCTCTCTCTCTCTCTCTCTCTCTCTCTCTCTCTCTTTCTCTCTCTCTCTCTCTCTCTCACCTCTCTCTCTTCTTTCAGATTCTGAATTCCAGAAGGAAGATGGAACCCTTTCTGGGAGAGTGAGGAGAAAGGACAGCAGGGACACTGGAGAATCTGGGGGCCATACCATGCCCAGTGTTACCCAAAATCATCTGAGCAACTGCAGCTACTACAGAGCCTGTGACTAGTGAGTTACAGGTGTATGCTGGTGGGATATGGGAACAATTCAACTTCCTCCCTTTCTGTTAATCCATGAGGCAGGATTTTAACTCAGGTCTTTTCGACTCCAGGCCTGGCATTCTAGATAGAATGTGCCTGTGCCATCTAACTACCTAAAGGTTCCTCTTCCTGAGCTTGAATCTGGCTCAGATACTTAGTAGCAGGGTGACCCTGAGCAAATCACTTTACCCTGTTTGCCTCGGTTTCCTCATCTGTAAAATGAGCTGGAGAAGGAAATGGCACATCACTCTAGTATTTTTACCAAGAAAACGCCAAAGAGGGTCAAGAAGAGTCTGACCAACCAAACAACTTGGTACTTAGATGAAGAGTTTGGAATAGAATGCCACCTGATGGCCAACTCTGACATTACACTCTGAACTAATTCAAGCCCTGGGTAGATTGTGCTCTATGGGACCACCACAAGTATCAGCCAATACTGGGACTGAGCTGAACCCAACACAGGTGCGTATTGCCACCAGGCTATTGTCCCCATGTGAATATTCACTTGTGGTTTCAGGAACAATGTCACAGATATGCCTTAAGATGCTTTCTAAGCCTTTAAGGATTCACTGTGAGGCTATTATTAACAAGGTCATATAGGAACACAGACCAAGTGCTTTCCTTGCAAATCCAGAGTCCTTTCCATTGTAATTCTCCTTTTCTTTCCTCACCTCTAGGATGAGAGGGTCAATTCCATTCCATTAAATTCAATGTCCATTTATTAAGAGCCTATTACACTCCAAACATTGTCTCTTTTAATTTCCACAACAACCCTGGGAGGTAGGTACAATTATCATCCCCATTTTACAGATGAGAAAACTGACTCGAACAGAAGTTAAGTGACTTGCCCAGCTAGGAAGCACCTGAAGCTGGAAGCTGGATTTGAACTTGTGTCTTCCTGACTTTTTTCTCACCTCATGTTTGTGTCTTATCCTAGAGACAATAGGGAATGACTGAAGCTTCTTTTTTTAAAAAACTTGTTTAGCACTTTATTTTTCCCCAGTTATGTGTGAAAACATTTTAACATTCATTTGTAATATTTTGAGTTCCAAATGTTCTCTCTTCCTCCTTCTCAACCCCCCTCATTGAGAAGGCAAGCAATTCTATATAGGTTATACATTTGTAGTCGTGCAAAATACTTCCATAATAGTCATGTTGCGAAAGACTAACTGTATTTCCCTCCATCCTATCCCCCCATTTATTCTATTCTCTCTCTACTTTCACCCTGTCCCTCTTCAAAACTTTTGCTTCTTACTACCCCCTCCTCCAATCTGCCCTCCCTTCTATCACTCCCCACCTTCTCTTATCCTCTTCTCTCCTACTTTCCTGTGGGGTAAGATAGATTTCTATACCCAATTGAGTGGGTATGTTATTTCCTTTTTGAGCCTATTCCGATGAGAGTAAAGTTCACCCATTTACCCTTACCTCCCCCCCTCTACTGTAAACACTTTTTTCTTACCTCTTCTATGTGAGACAGTTTACCCCATTCTACCTCTCCCTTTCTCTTTCTCTCAATACATTCCTCTTTCACCCCTTAATTTTATTTTTTGGATGTTATTCCTTCATATTCAACTCAACCTGTGCCCTCTATCTATATATACTCCTTCTAACTACCCTAATAATGAGAAAGGTATTGTGAATTACAAATATCATCTTTCCATGTACAAATGTAAACAGTTTAACTTTAATAAATCCCTTATGATTTCTCTTTCCTGTTTATCTTTTCATGTTTCTCTTGAGTATTGCATTTAAAAGTCAAAATTTTCTATTCAGCTCTGGTTCTTTCTCAGGAATGCTTGAAATTCCTCTATCTCATTGAATATCCATTTTCCCTCCTAATGGATTATACTCAGTTTTGCTGGGTAGGTGATTCTTGGCTGTAATCTTAGCTCCTTTGCCCTTCAGAATATCATATTCCACACCCTCTGACCCTGCTAAATCTTGTGTTATCCTTACTGTGTCTCCACAATACTTGACTTGTTTCTTTATGGCTGCTTGTAATATTTTCTCCTTGACCTGGGAACTCTGGAATTTGACTATAATATTCCTGGCAGTTTTCATTTTGGGATTTCATTCAGGAGTTGATCAATGGATGCTTTCAATTCCTATTTTACCCTCTGGTTCTAGAATATCAGGGCAGTTTTCCACGATAATTTCTTGCAAGATGATGTCTGGGCTCTTTTGTATCATGACTTTCAGGTAGTCCAATAATTTCTAAATTATGTTTTCTGGATCTTTTTTCCAGGTCAGTTGTTTTTCCAATGAGATATTTCACATTGTCTTCTATTTTTTTGTTCTTTTTTGTTTGTTTCATCATTTCTTGATTTCTCATAAAGTCATTAACTTCCATTCACTTCATTCTAATTTTTAAGGAGTTATTTTCTTCAGTGAATTTTGGATTTCCTTTTCCATTTGGCCAATTCTGCTTTTTAAGGAAGTCTTCTCTTCATTGGCTTTTTGGACCTCTTTTACCATTTGGTCTAGTTAGTTTTTAAGGTGTTATTTTCTTTAATTTGTTTGTATCTCTTTTACCGAACTGTTGACTTGTTTTTCCTTATTTTCTTATATCACTCTCATTTCTTTTCCCAATTTTTCCTCTACTTCTCTTACTTGATTTTCAAAATCGTTTTTGAGCTCTTCCATGACCTGAGACCAATTCATACTTTTCTTGGAGGCTTTGGATGTAGGAGTTTTGACTTTGTTTTCTTCTGAGTGTATATTTTGATCTTCCTTGTCACCAAAGTAAATTTCTATAATGTATAGAATTTTTTTCATTGTTTACCCATTTCCCCAGCCTATTGCTTGACTTTTTAACTCTTTGAGGTAGGGCTCTACTTCCAGGCTGGAGGGTAAATTATCCCAAGCTTCAGGGGGTTTATGTAGCTGTTTTCAGAGATACTTCCAGGGACCTGTGAGTTTTCAGTCTTTCCAAGATAGTATGATCAAAGGAGAAGTATTTGCTTCTCTCCTGGCCAGTGCTCTTGTCTGTGAGCAACCACAAGCACTCTTTTCTGCCACGGAATTATGAGAAGGGTCTTCCCTCCACTACTGCTACAAGTTCTGCTATGCTAGTGCTCCTCCTCACACTAGAACTGTTACCCAGGACTGTGATCTAGATGCACATATGGGCAAATATGAGTCCTCCCTCAGTGTTAGCAAAGATACCCCTGTAATCTCCTTCTTAACAATTGTTTGGATTTTTTACTGTCTGTAGGATGAGAGCTCTGGAAACTGTTACATTCACTGTTGATTCAGTCACTCCCAAGGCCTGCTCCTAGTTTTCTAGGGCCAGAGCTGTGCTGGTGCTACCTGCACTGGACTGTGCTCCTCTTTCACCTAGGTCCTACAGGACTTCCCTGCTGACTGTCTAAATTGTTTTTGGTGTCTGTGAGCTGAGAAGTCTGGAAATCACCACTACTGCCAATGATTCCCACTGAAACTTATTGATCAGAAAAGTGCATAGTCAGACTTTTGCTTTAGGCATATAACTGTCTGCTTTGTGGAGGATGGATTAGAGAGAAGACCAATAGCAGTCCAGGCAGGCAGTGATTTGAGCTAGGAGTGGAGTGGTCACTGTGTAAGTAGACAGAAGGTTCAGATTCTGGGCAGGTAGAAGACTTGGCAGCTGATTAACTCTGAAGGATGGTTAGTAAAAGTCAAAAGCTGAGGATGTCACTGGCACTGCCAACCTGAGTCAGTAGAAGAAAGGTGGCACCCTCAACAGGAACAGGGAAGAGGAGCATTTTGGGAGGAGGACATATAATGAGTTCTGCTTTAGACATGTTGAGTTTATGTTGCCTATGGGACATTTTGGTGCATCATCCAGGTTGGTGATATGGGATTGAACCTCAGGAAATGGGGGTTGGGGTCCTCAGGATTTAGATGATAATTGAACCCACAGGAGCTGCTGAGGTCAGCAGGGAGGATAAAAGAAAGAGAAGAAAAGCAGGTCCAGGCCAGAATCCCGAGGCAGACACACCTGAAGGGGACACAACATAGATGCTGATCCAGCAGAAAAGCCTGAGAAGAGGAAGGTGGTGGGGTGGTAAAAGGAAAACCAGAAGAGAACAAGGCTTACACAGATGAACTCCACAGTCATATCATCCTCTTACTTCTTGAGGCCCTTTCCTGCCTGACTTCATTTCTTTTATAGACCAGTACACAGCTACAGTTATGGATTCCTTACCCAGCTTCAGCCTCTGAATTTCCCCTCCAGGAATGAGGAGGGAGGGGGATGGAGACAGTGAGGAAATGGAAAGTTAAGGTCAGCATTTCCCTCTCCTCTTCACTGATGGTCCTTTAGGCACATGGCACCCATGAGGAAGTGTCCTTTCTGTCTAGAGGAATCCATGCCTTCGAGGTCCCTGGGGAGCTTCCCTCCTTCCCCTTTCCTTCCCCCAGCCCTGCTTTCAGAGCTTGCAAGCAGCCTTAGGGTCATCTGGTCCAACTGCTTTATTCTCTAGAGGTTGACCAAGTCATCACTAGAGAGTTGGAGGGGGCCCTAACAGTTCTTCAGGTCATCTGATCTGACCCTCTCTTTTAACACAAGAGGAAAATCAAGCAGAGACATGTAAGTGACTACAACTATATTGTCAGCAAAGACAGAATTCAAATTCAGGTTCTCTGATGCTACCACCACACTATGCTACCCAGAAAGGGAGGGTCAAATTGAATTTCATGCCTGAGGCCCCTAACTCCAAATCTGACATTCCACTGTACTAAATGACTTTTTTTCTGTCCTTCTTCTTCACCTATGCCCCTGGTATTTTCACCCCGAACCAGTCTACAAGCATTTGTTAAGTACTTACTATATGCTGGGCACTGTCCCCAGATCTTGCTGGGGAATACAAAGAAAGGTGAAAACGGTCTGGCCTCAAGGAGCTCACGTTCTAATGGGGGCAAGGGTGGGAGAGAACAGCATGAGATAACTGTACATACAAGATATACAGGGTGTTCCAAGCTTAAAACTGCACTGGGATTTTTTGGGACACCCTACTTATAAGAGTAGATGGCAAATAACTCCAGAGGGAAGGATGTGGTAGCTACATGGACTCGGAGAGACGTCCTGCAGAAGGCAAGATCAGAGCTAAGTCTTGAAGGAAGTCAGAGAAGGTGAGGAGAAAGAGTATTCCAGAAATGGGGGACATCCAGGACCAAGGCTGATCTACAAGGGACAACCAGAAGGTGTAGATGGATTGAGGGTATGTGGAGGGGACTGGGAAGGTAAGGAGGGCCTGGCTTGTGAAGGGCTTTAAAACACAGAAGATGATTCTGTACTTAATCCTTGGAGGGAACAAGTGGAAATTATTGATTGTTGGAGACAGACCCATGCTTACAGAAGGTCACTTTGAGAGCCTACTGGACAGAGGATCTGAGGGAAGAGAGGTTTGGGATAGTGAGACCAACCAGAAGGCTTTACAGTAGTCCAGGTGTGAGAGGATGAGGCCCTGCCCCAGGATGGTGGCTCTGTGATCAGAGAGAAGGGGGCACACATGGATTTCAGATAGAGCACACAGAGTACATTGGGATAGTCATTTGCATGTTGTCTCCATTAGAATGTGAGCTCCTTGAGAACAAGGTCTGTATTCAGCCTTTTTGTGTATCCCTAGCTCTTAGCACAGTGCCTGGCACATAGTAGGGGCTTAATTAATGCTTACTGAATGGCCAACAGACACAAAGAAAGGATAAGACTTAGCAAACCTGGAAATGTGGATGAATGGGAGTGAGGAGTCCAGGATGAGGCTGAGTCTGGGTGAAGGGCTTGTAGTACTCATGAAAGTAGTCAGGAAAGTTGAGAAGAGGGGAGGATTGGGGCATGATGTGTATGAGACACCTATGGGACACCCCGTTGGAGATGTCCAAGAAGCAGTTGGATCATTAAACTCTGAGCTGGAAGGAGCCTTAATGTTCAGCTAATCCAGTCCTGGGGGCACTAGGTAATACAGTGAATAGAGTTCCAGGCTGCAGTCAGGAAGACCTGAGTCCAAATCCAGTCTCAGGTGCATACTGGCTGTGTGACCTTGCACAAGTCACTTTAGCCCATTTGCTTCACTTTCCTCATCTTTAAAATGAATTGAAGGAGGAAATGGTAAACCGTTCCAGCATCTCTGCCAAGAAAACACCAAATGGGGTCAAGAAGAGTCAACATCACTGAACAATCCAGCAACCTAATCCTGCCCTTTTATAAACAATGGTTCTTGCCTAAAGTCATACAAGCATTAAGTGGCAAAGCTGGAATTCAATCCCAGCCCTTAGAAGACCAGCCCTGCTCCCACAACACCAAAATGCTCTATCTTGGGGCTGGCAGGCCCACCCTCACCACCCTCGGTGCCTCCTCTATTCTCTTGCTGTCTGTCCTGAGACAAGGTCACCTAGAAGAGCTGCCCTGGCTCATCCTCACTGGAGTCTTCAAGCAAAAGCTACTTGTTAGATGTGTTATAAATACAGGGATTCTTGTTCAGGTACAGGTCGCACTAGATGGTCACTGAGGTCTCCTCAAGCTTTGAGATTTTCTGTGAAACCTGATTCAGCTTCAGGTGGTTTCAGGGCACTTGCCCCAAGGGTCAGCGTGCAGCTCTACTTGGTCTGTCAGTCTCTGGCTAGGACTGAAAAAGCTAGACACTATGCAGAATTCTAAGGCAAGAGAGAAGCAGGGTCTGATACAGAAGCTGTTGAGGAATTCTGTTGAGAGACCCCAGTTAGACAGTGAGCCCCACCCAATGGCTGCTGACCACGATTCTGCTGAGTCAGAAGGACTGAGGGCTTAGGGGTAAGTTGGGATGGGGAACAGGTCATCAGCCTATAAAGGCACGGGACATAGCGTCAGTTTTACTTCTTGTTATTTTCTCCGGACAAAAACCTCTTGAAGAGACTAGCCAGAGACAGGGATTGGTCTGGCTCATAGGCCGGAGATGGGGGACCAGCCCATGATGGAGGAGAGAGAGCCAGGCGGCCCAAGCGCCCACTTCAGTGCGGCTCATCAGCACATCATGCTGAAGCCTCAAGGTGAGCTCCCTCCACCTCCCTTCCTTTGGGATCCTCTCCCGGACTCATCTCTCCATGACTGGCCCTGGGCCCTGGGCAGTCTAGGCAGGGGCAGGGTATGAGGAGGCCAGACAGGGTCTGGGAGTCGTGTCAACAAGCAGTTAGTGAGTGCACTGGGGATACAGAGTCTACCCTCAAAGAGCTTACATTCTAACGGGGAAGACGATGTCAAAAAGGGATCTTAAAAGTGAGGGGGAGGTCCCCTCATCCAGGGGCATGGGAACAAGTTCCAGGGCCTCAGAAGCAGAGCCAGGAGAGGGATGAAGGCTGGCTGGCCTGAATATTTCCTCAGAGGAACTCACCAATGGGGGGAGGGGGCCCTCTCTTGGGGGATGGGGAAGGCAGGGAAAAAGATCTTCCAGGTTGCGAAGGTAGCCAAGGCATGGAGGCAAAGGTCTGGAGGGTAGAACCTTAATTCCCTTTTTACCCAGAGGCAACGTGACTTAGTGTCTAGGGTGAGGGACTGAGAATCCAGAAAACTCAGATATACCACGGCCAATACTCGCTATTAGTAAGTCTTTCTAATTCCGTGGGACTCACTTCCCTCACCTGTAAAAAGAGGAAGTTAGCCCCCAAAGTCTCTTTCAGCTCTAAACCTCGGCTCCTAGGAATCCTCACTAGACCCAAGATCGGCAAGTGCATCCCTGACTTTTATACAGCGTTTGGAGCACACCCTACACAATGCCTTAGGTGACGTCTCCCAGAAAGGTGAAATTGGGGGTCTTAGCCTTTTCTGTGTCCTGGATCTCATGGACAATGTGGGATGACCCCTTAAGGGACTCTTTTTCAGAAAACAATATTTTTAAATTTATAAAATATGTAAGATTATGAAGGGAAAGGGAACAAACATTTATTAAGGACCTACTATGTTCCAAGCCCCATGTTAAGTGCTTTATAAATACTTGCTCTTCACAACAGATCTGTGAGGTAAAGTGGACAAATCTATCTCCATTTTAGAGTTGGGGAAACTGAGGCAGGCAGAGGTTAAGTAACTTACCCAGAGTCACACAGCTAATAAGTATCTTTGGTCAAATTTGAACTCAGTTCCTTTTGTTTCTGGGATCAGTGCTCTATTCACTGGACCACCTGCTGCCTCTCTCAAGAAACAAATTGACAGATTCTAGGTAAAAGAATCTCCTGATTTAGAGGATAAGCCTCCAGAGAACAAGGAGCTAGAGCCAGTGATTTCCTGAGGGCTCTTCTGGTTCTGGGGCTCTGGTTTTCTACTCTGACACTGGCCCTGGTCCTTTTTTACACCCACCCCCTAAATGCACCCCCAGCCGCATTTTTCTTCTCAGTCTAAGACAAGCATCGACAACATTACATACAAATACTCTAGTCCTTGATCCATACTCAGGCCTTCAGAAAGCTCCCAAATCTGTCCTGTCCATGACTCTGTCCCTTTGCATCCCTGGGGAGTCTGTTTGACTTAGATCTAGGAGGTTCTTGAAATCCATGCAGTGACCAGTGGTCTGGGAACTGGTTTTCTGATCCTTAGATAACTGTATTTCAGTATAGTTAGACCTTTCACATTGCAGACATTAGGGGTGCAGGGCCCCTGCAATTTGGAAAATCCGTGTAAAAATGTTTGGCCCTCCCTTTGTACCAGAGAAGAAGTCTGAATTATTATAGTATTAAAAGATAAAATATGTTGATATGATATAACACTATACATATATTTATGCATGTCTGAGTTTCTAAACTTTGTCTGCGTTGTCTTCAGGACTTCGTGTGTTGTCTGTGGCTTCCACAAAACTCCCTCAAATTCCCATTTAATTTTTTATGACAACACATGCTACGTGAAACCCCAATGGGGAAAGTTGTGATGTGAGAGGGGAAAGTGTCATGCATTTTATTTTCTGCATTTACAAACATTCTTCTGACAAAGGGGGTCCAGGACATGCCCCAAAATGGTGAAGAAACCAGCTTAGGTCAAATCCAGCGAGGAAATGGAGACCTACAGAGGTGAAGCGATTGGTCAAGTCATGCGGTTAATAAGGGGAAGTGCTGATATTCCCACCTCTGGCCCCTGGCTCCAGAGACAAGGCTCTTTCCACAGACCAGGCTGTCTCTAATTCATATTCAGGAGAACATACACAGATGCACACACATACAAACATGCACACACACACTCACGCACAGACACACACACTCACATAGACACTCGCACACACACAGATACTCAGAGACACACAGATACACACACAGACACACACATAGATATACACTCACACACACAGACACATACACAAACACTCACACACACATACACCCACAGAGACACACACACTCACACACACACACAGACACACACACTCACAGACACATACACACATTCACAGACACTCACACACATACAAACACACATACAGACACACACTCACAGATACACTCACACACAGACACAAACACACACATACACCCACAGAGACACACACACACATGCACGCAGACATTCCCACACACATAGACATATACTCACACAGAGACACATATTCACACATACACACAAACACACACATTCACACATACACACACATACACACACACACACACACATACACACACACACACCTTTCCCTATCCCTTCCCCAGACCAAGCTTTTCCTCCCTTGGCCCATTAGTGACCTCCTGGAAATCAGGGCTTGTCTTACCCTTCCTTTGTATTCCCAGTACTTAGCTGCATGTCCAATGCATAGTAGGCACTTAATAAATGCATGTGGATTGATGGGCACATAGTATGTACCTGTTCACTGACAGGTTCTTGAAGGTTCCTGACCTCTGGGAAAGCCTCTCTGGCTGCTCAGCTGTCCGTCTCCCTCCACTGCCCCCTCTCTCGTGTCCTCTGCTCTCAAGCACAACTGCGAAGGGAAGGGAGGTCTCCGGGTCTTTGCTTTCCCTTCCTTCTCTTTTCCCATTGCTGCCTCATCTTTTATTCCTGTGCTACCAGCCAAAGACATTTAGCCCTACCTCACTGGAGTCACACTCTTCCACATATATGTGGGTCCTCTTTGCCAGCTCAGGATGTCCCAAAATAGAAACAGCAATGACCAATAAGTCAAAGGACTTGGGTTCAAATCTCAGCCTTGCCACTTTTCCTACCTGTATGACCATGGGTGAGTCCCTTCACTTTGAACCTCAATTCCCTTTTCTGCAAAAGGAAGGGACTCAACCAAAGGTTCTCAACTTCCTCTGTGTCAGAGACCCCTTTGGCAAGTTGGCAAAGCCTAGGGATTCCTTCTCAGAAGAGTGGTTTTTTCTTTATATTCATAATTGAAAGAAATGCTAAATTTGAGTTAGAGTTTGGTGAAAATAAAGAGACATTTTTTTTCCCCATGCAAGTGCACAGATCCCCTGTAGATCCCAAGTTCAAAATCCTTGGACTGACTGTAATCCCTGAGATCTTTCTCTCCTCCCCAACTTCTATCCTCCCACTAGGGGCCTTCCACATACATAATGATACTGCCTCAGACTCCCCAATCTCCCCATTCCCCAGCTTCCTCATTTCCCATGACCTGCTCCTCTATCCTCCTCAGCTACATACAGAGAGGCTCAGAGGCAGCCAGCTAGTACACTGGACAGACTGTTAAGATTTGGAGTCAAGAAGGCCTGGGTTCAAATCCAACCTCAGGTACTTGCTAGTTGTGTGACCCTGGAAAAGTCACTTAACCCTTCTTTGGCCTCAGGTTTCTTATGTGTAAAATGGGGATAAAAATAGCACCCATCCCCCAGGGTTTTTATGAGGACAAAATAAGATAGTATTTAGAAAGTGTTTTACAAACCTTAAAGGGCTATTAAAATAAAATTTTATATTATAATGTATTATAAATAGATGTGATATCAATATATAATTATATTAATATGATAATGATTATAATTACCATCACACTCTTACCATCACCCATCAATGTTCTCCTCTATCATGTACATGGAACCACTCTTTCCCGGTTCTCCTCCTACCTCTCTGACTGCTACTTCTCAGTCTCCTTTGCTAGGTTTTCATCCAGTTCATGCTCACTAACTGTGAGCATCCCACAGGATTCTGTCCTGAGTGGTCCATCTCTTCTCCCAAGATAATACTATACTGAGTCATCTCATCAGCCCATGAATTTAATGATCGTCTTTATGTTAATGATTTTCAGATGAGCTTAGTCAGCCCTAACCTTCCCACTGACCTCCAGTCTCTTATTTACAACTGCCTTCCAGACACCTGGAACTGGATGTCCTGTAGACACCTTCAACTCAACATGACCAAAACTGAATTCGTATCCTTTCACCCAAACCCTCCCCTCTTCCCAACTGCCCTATTATTATTAAGAGTACTGCCCCCCCCCCCCAGTTCTTAGGCTTACAATCTAGGTGTTATCATGAACTCTTTCTCAGGCTTGTCATGTGAGAAATGGAAATGACAATACCCTCCACTTCCAATCAGTTATAAGTCTTGTTGAATCTACCCTCGCAGCATCTCTGTAGACCCTCATCACCTCATGCCTGGATTACTTCAACAGCCTGCTGGTAGGTCTGCCTGCCTTTAGTATCTCCCTACTATAGTCCATCTTCCATTCAGTCACCAAAGTGATTTTCCTAAAGCTCGGGCCCAACCATATCACCCACCCTAAACAACAAAGTTGAGGGGCTCCCTATTGCCTCCAGGACCAAATCCAAAATGCTCTAGTTAGCATCCAAAGCGTTTCATAATCCTCACCAATCCCCTACACCCTTACAGATGTCTTACCCTTTACTCTATGTACTCTGTGAACCAGTGACACCAGCCTCCTGGCTATTCCTCAGCTCCATCTCTTGACTCTGGGCATTCTCTCTGGCTGCCCCCATGCCTGGGATGCTCTCCCTGCTCATCTCTGCCTCCCAGCTCCTCTGGCTTCCTTCAAGTCCCAGTTAATGCCCCACTTTACAAGAAACCTTTTCCAATACTCATTAATCGCATAGCCTTTCCTATGTTGATTATGTCTAACTTATCCTGTCCATAGCTCGTTTGCACATAGTTGTCTGTATGTTGTCTTTCCCACTGGATTCTGAGTTCCTTGAGAGCAAGTATTAGCTTTAGCCTCCTTTATATTCCCAGGATTTAGCACATTGTTTGGCACACAGCAGGCACTTAATAAGTGTTTCTTGATTGTCCCTTCCAACTCCAAACATATGATGGGATTTTTTTTTTAATTCTATAAATGAGTGGCAGTGTGGCATAGTAATTAATGTATTGGCTTTGGAACCAAGGAGAATTCCATTAACTTTCTACCTCCAAAACAAACTTGCTGGGTGACTGGGCAAATTATTTATTGAGACTCTCCATGTCTCAGTTCCTTCATCTATTAAATCAGTGATAATCTATAGTGTTTCCTTCACAAAGCTATTATGAGTATCAAATTCCAGGGATGACCATCAAAGGAATCCTTCACTGCTGGGATTTGTATCTTTTTCAAAGACTGATTTACTGTCCTACAACCCAATGGAGAAGGAAGCAGGGAAGCTGATCTTATCTCCATTCCAGAGCTGAGGAAATTGGTGGCTGGGGAACTGTCCAAGGTCAAAGAATGAATGCCTTTCTGAGACACTGTGTTCTTTCTCCAGGTCTGTACTCCAAGACCAAGGAAACCTCATTCCTCAGGACATCAAAGGTGGTTTCCATTATCCTCATCTGTCTGATCATTGCTCTGGTGGCTATGATTGTTGTGTGTAAGTTTCTAGGAGCTTTGGACTTTGGGCCCTGTTGACCCTCTCTTGGCCATCTAGATGACACAGTGGATAGAACCCCAGGCCTGGAGTCAGGAAAACTCATCTTCCTGAGTTCAAATCTGGCCTCAGATATTTACTAGCTATATGACCCTGGGCAAGTCACTTAACCATCTTTGTCTCAGTTTCCTTGTCTGTAAAATGAACTGGAGATGGAAATGGCAAGCCATTCCAATATCTTCGACAAGAAAACCCCAAATGGAGTCTTACAGTTAGACACAACTGAAATGAATGAACAACAATGACCCTCACTTTCTCTTTTTCCTGTAAACATCCCACCCTCTCCCCAAATGTGGTCTTGTCTAGGCTTCCCCTAGCAGAACCCTTCCTCCTCACCTCCCCATCAGTTTTCACAACAGACTACAAGTCCAGCTGTGAAGGATCCATGCTCTCAAGGGGAACCACCTGTAGTCTCAAGACAAGTACTTTTCCCATTTCTCTTAAGGCTCGGGGTGCCCAGGGACACTCAATACTTAGGCTGATGCCTCTGGGTTGACTTTAGAGTCTGGAATATCTCATTTCAAATCCTACCCACACTTACTTGTTCTGTGGCCCTAGTCAAATGCCCTAACTTTTCTGTGCCTCAGTTTCCTCATATGTGAAGTGGAGATAATAATAGTGCCTACTTCACAGCATTGTTGTGAAGCTCAAATGAAATCATATATGGAAAGTGCTATGTAAATGTTAACTCTTTTTATTGGAAGAAATCTCTCTTGCATCCCTCTCTCTAATCCTCACTAGGGTTGGAACAACTGCTTTTCATATGATTTGACAGAATTTGCAGAATTTTGCAGATTTGAAGAAATAGTGGCTCTTGAAGAGTCCCACACCATAGAGGATCCATAGCAAATAGATGAGTGAGAATGATACCCAGGAGCCATTTTCTAAACCAGATGAGTGGTTGTACCAATGAGGATAGAAAGGAGACAGTCATTAGCCCTCTATGCTCTGTCCTTCCACTCCTTTACATAAGAATGGTAGTATTCATTGAACCCCTGTGCCTCAGTTTCTTCCTCTGCAAAATGAGGAGGTTGGATTCAGTGGCCAATAGGGTCTCTTCCAGCTCTACATCTATGACCCTATGAGCCTTCAAAGATGATATGTCCTAACCCTCTGCCTTTGCCAATATTAACACTGACCCAAATAGCCAGAGTTGAAAGGGACTAGGCAAATGACCAAGAGAAAATAACTCCCTTTCCTTCTCCTTCTCTTCACCCTTACTAGTTAAGTTATTGTATACAGGTGATCATAATAGAGACTGTGACAGAACCCTAGAGGCTGAGCCAACTGCTAGGTGGCCCTATCAGGGTCATTCACCTATATGGCCTGGGCACCTATTCATGACCATAGTACATTTGCAACCTCAGGATTTATGAAGCTCTTTTTAATTTGAGTCAATCTTGAAGTTGAGTATGCTGCCACAAGGTGGCAGTGGTGGTTCTTTAGCCAGAGCCAAGTGCATCAAGTTAGACTCTTGCCAGGTTGTTCAATACACACATACACCACACACACACACACACACACACACACACACACACACAGAGTGGGAGTTGGGTGTGGGCACAGGGTTCAGATCTATCAGATAATCCTAATACTTTCCAGCTATACCCCTTAATTAACCTTATATTCTTGCCCTCTCCAGATTTCCAAGTATTCAATCCAATTTCCAAGTTTGCTTCTAAGAATGCTCAATTCCAGATGTTCAAAAATGACCTGGAAAATGCAAGTGTCTTAAATTCCCAGACCCTGGTGCCACGAGGCACTAGTTCAGACAATGCCAGTATTGAGATCCAGATGTTAAAAGAAGGTCTGCAAAGCACCAGCACTCAGACACAGGTGATACATGAAAGTCTGATGAGCATCAATACTCAGATCCAGATGTTAAGAAAAGGAATGGAGAAGGTCAGTGCCTTAAATTCACAGACTCAAAGGCTAGATGGTCATTTGGGAAATGCAACTGCTGAGATCCAGATGATAAAAAGCAGTCTAAAGAACATTGATACCTTAAAATCCCAGTCCCAGATGCTAAGTCATCATCTGGAAAAGGTCAATGGAGAGATACAAACTTTAAAGAGAGATCTAGAAAATGCAAGCACTTTACATTCCCTGACTCAGACATTACAGAGTGGTCTAGAATTTTCCAATGCTGAAATCCAGATGTTAAAAACTAATTTAGAGAGCAACAGCACCTTAATTCCCCAGGTCCAAATGTTACAAGACAATTTGGAAAAAAACAATGCTGAGTTGCAAAGACTGAAAAAGGGTTTGGGAAATGCTAATACTCTTTATGCCCAGGTCCAGATGTTAAGAAACAATTTGGAAAACACCAATGCTGAGATCCAGATGTTAAGTGAGCATTTGGATAAGACCAAAGCTGAAGTTCAGATCTTAAAGATGGGTCTAGGAAATGCCAATATTCAGTCACAGGCAGCAAATAGCAGCCTGAAGAATATCAGTGCTCAGATCCAGATGTTAAGAGGAGATTTGGGGTCTATCAGTACCTTGAAACCAGAGATCCAGCTATTGAAAAGTCATTTGGAAAGAGCTAACAAAGAGATCCAGATGCAGAAAGAAGGTCTGAAGAATGCCAACGCCTTAACTTCCCAGATCCAGACATTAACCAAAGAATTGGGAAAAGCCAATGATGAGATCCAGAGGTTAAAGCCAGCTTTACAAGGAGTAAGCCAGATCCCCAGGTTAAGAAGTGACTTGAATAAAATCTATGAAGAGATGCAGAAGGTAAAGCAAAGATTGGCTGGTGTCAATGTTCTAAACAATGAAATTCAAAAGTTAAAAAGCCAGCTAGAGACAGTCACCCAGCAACAGGAAATGGTGAAAGGTAAGTGACAGCGGGGGGTGGGGGGGAAACATTTAGCCAAGAAAAGGAAGTTCAGAATGGGATCAGAACAAAGTTTTACCAAGTCAGAATGAGGAGAGAAGAGAAGGGTTTCAAAAGACTATCTTTTGCCTACTATATCAGTTCCCCAGGAGGACCTCACCAACAGGAGAAAGGGGCAGGCCTTACAGAGAGCTATTTCAGGCTGAGAAGGCAGTAGATGGTTAGTAGAAGATAGTAGATCCAAGGCAAGTAGGGTCCAGATGTTGAGAGAAGTTCCAGGATGAAACAATGGGAGAGATTTAGAACTCAAGAATCTAGGAAGGATGGGAAGATCATCTCCTTGGTATCTATCCTCAGAAACTCTTCATTTGTTCTATTCCCTCCTATCCCCTACTCTAGAGCACCTTCTGCAGCTAATCCTCCAAGGTTGGCGCTTCTACAATGGGAAGGCATACTACTTTTCAGACACCAAAAAGTCTTGGGATGAGGCTGAAGAGTTCTGTGTGTCCCATGACTCTCACTTGGCCTCAGTGACCTCAGAAGAAGAACAGGTCAGTGCCCTAAAAGAGATCTAAGTTTCCTCAGCTGTAAAAGTTAGGAATTGTGCTGGATCATTTCTAAGACACTTGTTGGCCCTCACATCTTTGCTCTCAGATCCCTTCTTTTCTCTGACATTCTGTAATTACTTGAAAAGACCTAGTTCCTAGCAGTGAGAGGATAGGAGGGATGGGGGATGGAGACAAAGGATGAATGTGCCCTGGGATGGTCAAGTTGTCCAAGAGGAATCTATTCAACCTAAAATAGAAAATGCTGGACTTTTTAAAGGGGGTACTCTGGAAAAAAGCAGACAAAGACTGGTAAGATCAGGAGCTAAGTGTCCAGCGGGTAAAGAAGTTTCTGATGTCTAGGGTATCAAGAAAAGACACACCAGGCATCTTTTCCTTCAGTCTTTATGCCCTGCATTAAGGGAATAGGAAATCCCACATATACCCATTCAAATATATAGCCATGAAAATCCAGCCGAAGACATGCCCTCTCACATTCCTCCACAGATATACACACCTAAGTGCTTCAACCTACCCTCCTACCACCTACACACACACACATACATACACACATTTTATTCCTACAACAAGCATTTATTATGCCATAGACACCATGCTATGTGCTGGAGATACAAAAATAAACCTGTCTCTTGTCTCAAAGAATCTGTATTTTATGGTGGAAAATCAATACAAACTATGATCTCACCCTCTCAAACTTTCTCCTCTTCCTTCTCCTCCTCCTCCTTCTTTCTTCTTCTTCTTCTTCTTCTTCTTCTTCTTCTTCTTCTTCTTCTTCTTCTTCTTCTTCTTCTCCTCCTCTCCCCCCTCTCTCCTTCTTTCTCTTCTGTATCTCTATCTCTATTCTCTCTCTCAAAGTAAATACAGAATTATTGTGTTGGGTGTGGGGTTAGTCATTATAGTCCTAAACTTTAATTCCTCTCTGTAGGAGTTTCTGGGAAAGGTAACAAGTGGAGTTTTTCACTGGATAGGCCTGACAGACAAAGGAACTGAAGGCATCTGGCGCTGGGTAGATGGGACTCCTTTTAACAGTGTCAAGAGCAAAGGGTGAGTCCAATGAACCTGCACAGCTACATGGAGACCATCACGTGCTTGTTTCAGGTAGACCAAGGTCAGACAAATCATGAGGGGGGATCCATGACCCTTGTGTGTGTGTGTGTGTGTGTGCATATCTGAGCATATGTTGCGTCTCCAAGTAGCAAAGGAGGTTAGGACAAGGTTTAATTTCTGAGGCTCAGAGAAAGTCTAGGAACCTCCTGCTTTCTCTGACTCCATCTAAGCATCTGGCCTTCACTGAGACCCCACTAGGACCATATGGTCTGGACATGAACTCAGGGTATTTGGGTTCAAGTTGCTCCAGTGATGTGACTTTCAACACATCAATTTATGTCTCTGAGTGTGTTTGTTCATCCATAAAATAGTGGGATGAGGGAGGGGGGCTTATCAGGAGAGCCCTGCTAATCTTTCAGATTTAGATACTTCCTATGGAGCTAAGCCTGTATGCTAACACTTCTGGTCAGCTCTATGTTCAAGCCCTTTGCTTAAGGATGTGGTTCCAGGTTGGTCTCCAAGGTCCAACTGGTCACTTGGGGCTGAATCAAAGATGATTTGTGAAGGGGCAAGAAGACCTGTCCCTCTCAGTAAACAGTAAAAGGAAAAATTATTTCCATTCTCACTCTCTCTTCCCCCCTTGGCATCTTTTCCTTGGACTTCCTCATAAGAGTATGGAGGATTTTCCTCTCCTTGGCAGAAACTATGGTAGCTATATGCCTATGGTAGTGAGGATATAAGCTTGCCTAGGTGAGTCTGAGACCAGATTTTCAGTCCTTGGTGGCCTTTCCTGCTTTGAATTTCTTTTCTTGAACAAAAAAGCCTGCACAGTGACCCTGAGATAGAGGTTGCAATCTCATGACCTTAAGCAGTCAGGAGCTCCTCCAGTACTGAGGAACATTAAGAAGTGCTTCTTAGAGGAGATGTTCATACACAGTCAGAGGAGCCATATCCTGTGTAAGGACTTGAGATCCTGCCTCAGACTCACCCAGGCAAACACATGTCCTCACTGCCATGTGTGAGCAGCCACGATAGTTGCTACTAAGGAGGGGGAGAGGAAAGAAATCCTCCTTTTTCCCACCAGGAAACCCAAGGAAGAGCTGCCACAGTCCCAAGTCATGAATTCAAAAGAGAGGAAGGGAGGTTAAGAGCAGAAAGGATTTCTCTTTTTAAAGCCTACCAAGTGGGCAGGTCTTCCTGCTCTTACACCAATCATCTTTGACACAACTCACATCTGTCTTATCCACCTACTGCTCCCCTTCCCCTCCCCTTCCCCTTGCCACCCAGGGAATGATAAGAAGGTTGGACATTTCCTATAGTGAAGTGCCAAGCACCCACAGGGTTCACCCCTTTGAGCCAGAATACAGCCTCTGCTCCATGGGAAGCATGCAGGTCCAGCAGACTAGAAAACTCCTCTGATTACCCCCATTACATCTCTACTCCCCACATAACTAAGTTGCTGAGAAAAAAGTACTTTGTAGACCTTCAATTGTTGCAGAATGTGAGTCATATTATCACTCAGTCATGTTTATGAAATATCTACTGGGCTCCAGGCAGTGTGCTAAATACTAGGGAGACTAAGAAAGTCCCTACTTTCAACGTAGTCTAATGGGAGAGACAACATGTAGTCAGCTATGTACCAACCAGCACAAGACATGATGAATTGGAGATGATTCACAGAGAGTGGACACTGAGATTAAAGACTAGCAAAGACTTCTTGCTGAAGCAAGTCAGGGAAGTGAAGAGGTGAGGATGGGGAGGAAAGCCTTTCAGGCATGGGAGATCACTACTGAAAGTGCTTACGGCTGAGAGTTGGTGGATCTTGTTTGAGGAACAACAAGGATCGCAGAAGGAGGGGTGGAGGAAGAAAGGAAAGCAGCTATAAGATGTGAAAACAATGGGTAGTGGGGTTACAAAGGTCTTGAATGCAAACAGAGGATTTGATATTTGATCCCAGAGGTAAAAGGAAGTCACTGGAGTTTACTGAATGGGAAGGGAGTATGAGGGATGATATGGTCAGATCTGCATTTTAGGAAGATGGATTTAGCAGCTGAGTGGAGGATGTAGTGGGGAGAGACTCGTGACTGGAATATCAACCAGAAAGCTATTGCAGTAATTCAGACACTAGGCAATGAGGGACTGAACCAGGGTAGGGCAGTGTCAGAGGAGAGAAAGAAGCTATCTGACAGATGTTATGAAGGTAGGAAATGGTGGGACCTGACAACAGTCAGGATGTGAGGGTTAAAAGAGGGTGAGGAGTATCAGATGACACCATGGTTAGGAGCCTGAATAACTGGGCGGAATGGTGGTGCCCTCATCAGTAATAGGGAAGTTATGAAGAAAGGAGAATTTTGGTGAAAGATGAATATAATTTTGGATATGTCAAATTTAAAATGTCTATGGGACATCCAATTCAAGATGTCCAACAAGAAATTGAACATGTGAGACTGGAGGTCAGGAGAAAAATTAGAGCAGTGCAAATAGATCTGCAGATCATCTACATAGAGATAATTTAATCCAAGGGAGCTGATGAGAAAACCAAGTGAAATAGTATGAGAAGAGGAGAAGAGAGGAGAAGGGGAGGAGGGTCTCCTCCATCCATCCATCCATCCATCCATCCATCCATGCATCCATCAATCAATCAGGAAGTATTTAAGAAGTGATTATTTTGTATTAGATTCTGCTGGGGGTACAAAAAGCAAAACAAAAATCCCAAACTTAATGGAACTTATATTCAAACATGATATATAATATGCCCATACATAGGTATGTATAAAACAAATTCAAAATAAATATGAGTTGCCTTATTGGGTGGGGAGGCACTAACAGCTAGAGACTAGAAAAGCTATTTACTAAGTGCCTTCTATATGTACCCCCAAAGAGTAACACAGCAGTTTCTCACAGGTGAAGCATTCACTCCCTCATTCATGATAAGATCTCCACCCTATGCTCTCATCCATCTTTCTCCCTCCCCACCACAATCCAGGACCTTGTATACTCAGATGAAAAACATCAATCAGATGGATCAATTTCCTTTCAATTTAGTTACAAGTAACCCCAATTCTTCCACTTCCTCTTGATAAAACAAAGATTTTTCTTCCCAGATTTTGGAACAATAAACAACCAGACAACTGGAACCATGGTAATGGGATACGAGAAGACTGTGTCCATTCCAAGGAGAAGTGGAATGACATGATATGTCAAAGACCTTACCACTGGATCTGCAAGAAGGTGCTGCATTCAACCTAGGGCTTTAATCTCTTCCCCAATCCCACCCCCAGCAACCCTCCAGCAAAGGAGGAATCAGACCCTGTCTCTGACTTCTTGCACAAGAATTTCCAATCTTTTCGTGAACTTATAGGACATGTCTAAATTCTAGGGATGTTGAACTTGGCATCATTATGACCTGAGCTTGAAATCTGCCTCAGATGTTTGCTGTAACCCTGGGCAAGATACTTAACTGCTTTGTGCCTCAGTTTCCCCATCTGTAAACTAAGGGAGTAAGACTTGTTGATTTCTTCCCAGCTCTATTCATGACCTTAGAGCAGTGGTTCTCAACCTTCCTAATGCCATGACTCTTTAATACAGTTCCTCATGTTGTGGTGACCCCCAACCATAAAATTATTTTCATTGTTACTTCATAACTGTAATTTTGCTACTGTTATGAATTGTAATGTAAATATATGATATGCAGAATGTATTTTCATTGTTACAAATTGAACATAACCCACAGGTTGAGAACCACTGCCTTAGATCAAATCAAGCCTACCCACTTTGTGATCACCACAGTTCACAAAGTTCTCTCCCTTTTCCAAGCTCCAAATGGTGTATACTAACTTTTACCTGCTTTTTGACACTCACTGTTACAATATTGTAGCATTATTCTCTTTCACACATGCCTATTTCATCCTTCAACTAAACTATGAGCCCTGGCAAAGCTTGACTAAGACCATGTGTGAGATTCTAGATTCTGTCCCCAAAATGTCTTTCACAATGCCTTGTATACATAAATACATGATAAATATTTACTAATCCATTGGGAAATTTAGAATATTCCCACAAGGCCTCAAACTCATTTCCTTTCCCCACCTCCAACTTGGTATACCCTCAGCCCTTGGAATTCTCATCATCCCACTAATTATTGTATCTACATTAAGATTTGACCTTGAGTATAAGAAGCCCCACGCCCTGACCCATGGGTAGATGGTTGGTCTGGAAAGCTTGGTCAGTTTCACAAGATTATATCCCTGTGAGAGGTACCACAATTCTCAGAAAATAATCTCAATGACTCTGGTGTTGCCTCCTAGCAGCCCTAGGAAATGATTCAGTCTCAGTTGATTTGATTGGTTTAAGCTATTCTTATGGATTGCAGACAACCCTTTGGCATTGGGTAGATGGATTTGCCCAAATCAGTCACCAAGTAGTCCCAGGGAGCTACTGAAGACAACCACAGAGAGAAGATGGCCAAGTCTCCCAATTATATAGTCCATGTGATCATGTGGAAGCCTGGGCTTCACCATCTTCCCTCTCCCCCTCTCCCCAGATCTGCTTTCAGTACTGCTTAGTTTTTCTATTGATTGACTCCTGCAGGTAGATCTGTCCAGCACAGGCACCCAAGGCCACCAAGTAAATAAGACTCTAGTGATCCACTCTCTGTGTACATATTAGAGAGGGGCTGTCTTCTTCCTTCTCCAATGAAGAGTTAATCATTCTCCCCTCATCCTTCCCACCTCACTTCCCACCCACCCACCTCTTCCCCCCCACCCCCCACACACTATTCTAAACAGTTGAGATCACAGGTCTAAGGAAAGACCAGGTTAGTCAAGATGCTGGACATAGAACTCAGGATGTGGCTTGAGTTGAGCACTGGACTTGTAGTCTGAAGTCCTGAGCCCATATCTCAGCTTAGCCAGTCACTTAACCTCTGATATCAAATGAAAGTGTTAAATTAAAAAATCTCCAAAGTCCACCTCAGTTCTAATGTTCTATAATACCACACCCTTAATTAAGTCAACAAGCATTTATTACCACTTACCATATGCCAGGTACTGTGTCAATTACTATGAATACAAAATACAAGCAGAAAGGACAGTCCCTGCCTTGGAAGACCTTACATTTCTAATGAAGGGAAAGTACCCACAAAAGACAGCTGAAAAGCCTGGGTGAGGGTATCCAGAGAGGGAAAAAGTTCATGAGAGTGAGGAGTACAGCCTGGAGAGGAATGCTAACATGGCTGGCTTGAGTCTCTTCCTTCAAATGGAGGTTCTGGGAGAAATTGGTCAATCAGAAGGAGAAGCTGGAGCAGCAGAAGATACTTCCAATGGGTAAGGTTCAGGGGTGAGGTCCAGGGGTAGCCTGAGCTTCTGTCATCTTCCTGGACATTGTAGCCAAAGACCAGGGGAGTTAGGAGTGCAATTAGAGGTGGAATTTGAACCCAATATTTCTGACACCCCCAAGCAATGCTCTTTCCACTAATGAAAAACTTGCAGATGCATTAGATATGTTGCTGTGGAGCTTCCAGATATGTTAATAGCTCTCGGATAAATGGAATTCCTCACATTTTACAGCACAAATCAGAATGGGCATGTAGCAATTGCAGGAGTGGAGGGGATCAGTCAGAGTTAGGGAGGTGCCATGCAAACAACACCAGCCTTGATTTAAATCTCACCAGGTTCCCAGAGATACATTATACATGACCATCTATAATGTGCTTTGCAAACTTTAAAGCATTATATGAGTGCTGGCCATTATTATTATCCCTACTATTATTATGAGGATTATTAATTTCCTCTAAATTCAATGTGGCCATTCTGGCGGATGATAGCTATCCAAATCATAGCTCAATGACTTGAGCCCTCACCAATGTGTTACTACATATAACAAAGATACACAGATTCAATAGCATACCTATAAGGCATGATGCAGTGTAGAAAAATAAAAAGGAAAGAATTAAGTGAAACGTTCTTGATATCCACTTGTAAACCCTCTACACCTCCACGAAACTTGTAGTCTAATTTCCTGTAATTTCCTCTACATCTTTGGTCAATAGTGGGAGGTCATATTCAATTTGCAATTCACTGTCCAAGTGGGAGACACTTAGATTGTGGTACAGTAAACTTCTAGGGGTCTTTCACTGAGTCCCTTGGGACAGACTGAAGAATGGCTGAAAACCCTTATCTCTGCACTACAAGTCATTGTTACATTGCAAATGAATATTAGACACCACAACAGCTGTCCCACACAGTCATCTTCGATTATCTGTCCCAAACATCTTTCTTGTCTTGCCACACTTGTCCATTCAGCATCCCCATGGCCCCTGAAAGTCTACCTTATAAAATTTCTACCTTCTAGAGCAGGGGTGGAGAACCTGTACTAGAGCCTCCTTGCCAATCAGAGCTCTGTCCTGGTGATCATCACTAGACTGCGGGTTCATGCACAGCCCAAGCATTGCAGCAAATGAAGCCCTCTGGAGATGTTCCTTACACCCAGGAAACACAAGTTTCTGACCCACCCCAGCATCTGCCCATCTTTTTATATGAACATGTGACCTTGAGTAGATTGGACTCAGTGGCTGATGGGGTGCCTCCCAACTATCAAATCCTGGGATTGTGAGATTCTGTAAAAGTCATGTCCCTTATTTGACTGTCAGTTTCCCTGTGTTTGAAATTAGGAGAGTAGACTCAGTGAACTCTAAGAACCCTTTCAGACCATGAAAGGACCTTAAAGATAATATAGCCCAAATATTTCATTTTTAAAAGTAAGGAAATGAGGCCTAAAGAGGGAAGAGAAGTGATTTGCCCAAGGTCACCTAGCTAGCAAAGAACAAAATCAAGATTTGAACTGACTTGTCTCATTCAAAATGCAGCACTCTTTTCTAGCTCCTGACTACATCTTTTTATATCGGATAAAGGCACTCTATTCCCTAGCCTTCTCCTTCCCAACCTCCATGGGCCAATGCCTTGGGGTCAGCCAATTCTTGCCACAGCAAGAATCTCCTTCATGCACATGCAGTGAGAGGCAACTTCACTCTCAAGGGGAAAAGACCCTTCTTTTTCAAGACTTGGGAAGAGCCTCTGTATCCCTAGAGCCTCAAGCTTCTCTTCTCGTCCCCTGGGCTTTATGCATGAAAACCAAATGACTAGAGAATTCTCCAGTGAGGTTTAGTTCACTCATCTGTACCAACTCTCAGGTCCAAAAATATTTTGTCTGGGTCTGATTTAAGGTCCTCTATGATATGACCTATCCTGCTTGTCCTATCTTTGTCCTACTGTATACATTAACCCACTAGACAAGGTGATCAGTGCTTAGGCTCAAATCGTGGCATACCAGAAATGATTATATGAGTTATAAAGAGAGATTTATTCCAAGGTCACTCAGGAATTGATGGAGATCAACTATTCTGCAGCCCAGCTAATGAATATAATTACTGACGGCTCTGACACAGGGGGCTCCATCAGCCTTGTATCTCATTCAAGATCTTAACTTCCCAATTCTGAGGTACATAGAAGGGACATAATTTTTGGATTTTAAGGCAGCTGATTGCCCACCATTCCTTTGATGAATGAACATTGTCCATTCACAGGCTCATAAACTCATAGATTTAGAGCTAGAGCTAATCTAGTCCAATCCTCTCATTTTACAGATGAGGAAACTGAGGACAAAGATGTCAAGGACATTACAATAGCCTTCTGATTGGTTTCCCTGCCTCAAGTCTCTCCTTACTCCAGTCCATCCTCCTTTGAGCTGTCAAATTGATTCTCCTAGAGCACAGGTCTGACTGTAGCATCACCTCTCCCCCTTATGTAATAAACTCTAGGGCAGTGGTTCTCAACCTGTGAATCGTGACCCCTTTAGGGGTCGAATGGGATCACCTAAGACCATTGGAAAACACATATTTCCAATGGTCTTAGGAACCGAGACACCACTCCTCTATCGGTCTCCAGGCGGGTCTGCCCACTTGCAGATAAGCTCACATATGAGTATTAAAGGTTTGTGGCATTAGGAAGGTTGAGAACCACTGCTCTAGGGGCTCCATATTCCTTTCTGAATCAAATACAAAAAGTTCCTTTTGGTTTTTAAAGCCCTTTGTCACCTTTCCAATCTTTTTGCACCTTACTCCCTTTCACATACTCTGCCATCCAGTGATATTGGCCGCCACACATACACACACACACACACACACACACACACACACACACACACACACAAGACACTCCATCTCTGGACTCTGGCTGAACATTTTCATTGGCTGTCTACCATACTTGCGATTCTCTCCCTTCCCATCCCCATCTCCTGATTTCCCTGGCTTCCTTCAAACCCTATCTCCTATGAGAAGCCTTTCCTTGTCCCCCTCAATTCTAGTCCTCTCTCCATGGGTCTCTCCCATTTTTCATGAATGTTTCTTGTTCCTATGTAGTTCTTTCAGGTTGCTTCTCCCATTAAAATGAAAGCTTTTTAAAAGAAGAGAGTGTTTTGGTCTTTCTTTGTATCTCCAGGGCTTAGTAAAGTGACCGGCACATAGCAGATCCTTCATAAATACTTCTTGCTTACTGACTGTGACTTGAACAAGGTCACTTAGCTAGTTTACTTCCCTTTAACAAGATTTTCCTCTATAACTATGAGCTGGTAGCTCATTAGTGGGGAGTCATTCTCAGGATACCATGAGGTGCCGTACATTTTTCCAACAATCTCCTACATGAGAGCCATAAGTCAAAATATCAAGAAAATCTCTCAAAACATACTTAGGTCCTTGGTATCCTGCAAGGGTCTAGCACACAAGAGTTACATGCAAAACCATAATATATGACCCTACAGGATTTGTACATCAAAGAGAAAAGCTCTATATGAGACCAGGAGAGATCATTACTGAATGGAAGAAATCAGGTCCCTGCTTGCTATCTTTTCCCTTGTTCCCTTTACTTCTCTCTCCACTATGCAATTATAGGAGGGTTTTAGCTTCAAAGTGCAAACTGACCCTGTACCAACCAATCGAGAATTTTTTTTTATAAGTTTGCTAATAAACATCAGTTTTGGCTCCTATGAGGGGAGGGAGCAAATAGCATCCTTAATTGAGTAATCCTGTGCCTGTGACTCTGACTCTGACTCCAGGAAAATACAGTAGTGGCATGCTAGTGTTTTCTAGGATTACAAGAAAGTCTGTGAAGGACAGGAAGGAAGGATTTCAACTGAATCTTGAAGGGAGACAGGGAAATGAAAAAGCAGAGGCAAGCAACAGGATTCCACATGTAAAGGTAGGGTTGAAATTGCCTTAGTCCATTTTTCTTTGATAACTTAACTAGGTGAGATCTTTAAACTAAATGGGAGAAATCCTCTGAACCGGAGTGATATTGCACCAGAGTCATGCTGGGATGGGACAAGGAAACTTGGCCCCAGTCAATCTATAAATCACTAAGCTAAGACAACCCTCTTACATTGCCCTAACTGATTTACTATTCTACTCCACAGCAGCCCTTCCAAACCTTTGCATCCCTTCTCAAACCTCCCATGGCTCCTCATCCTGCCTCTCTCTCTACTGAGAATCTTACATCATATTTCATTAAGAAAAATGAAGGCCAGTCACTGACAACTGCCTTTTCTCCCCTCCTTAACTCATGTTATTCAGAGGCCATTGGACACTATCTCCTCCTTTACCTCTGTCTCATATGAAGGAGTAGATGGCCCTTCCCCTTCTCTTTTTCCTATAAGCAAATCCTTCTACATGCACAAATCATCCCATTCCATCCCATCATCTCCAGCAGAATGCCCCTCTCTTATCCCTACCCTTTCACTAAACTTCACTCTATCCTGGACTGTTGGTTGTATCCCTGCTGCCTACAAATAGGCCCATGGCTCCCACATCCTTAAAAAAAACCCACTCAATCTGTCCATCCCGGCTTATCTCTTCTATATCTCTCTTCCCTTTTGTGGGTAAACTCTTGAAAAAGCCAATGACAATAGGCATCTCCACTTCCTTTTCTCTCACTCTCTCCTTAAGTCTGAAGTATAGCTTCTGATCTCATCATTCAATAGAAACTGCTCTCTCCAAAGTTACCAGTGATCTTTGAATAGAAAAACCTAATGACTTTTTCTCAATCCTATCCTTGACTTCTCTGTAACCTTTGACACAATC
>CM053585.1:16577362-16603748 GCA_028646515.1 Pseudochirops corinnae
TTGTGGCCACTGTAGTGAAAACTGTGTGGCCATTTTCTGTGATAAGCCTTGTTCTAAATATTGTGGCCTCTGTAGTGAAAACTGTGTGGCCATTTTCTGTGATAAGATGTAATGTTTTGAATGTTTGTCTTGATTTGTAATGGAATAAACAGTGTTCACTATATTTTGTAATCTGAACTCTAAAAGCTGTTCACAGTAGCATTCTTTTGGGAATGTGCTGGTGCATGGCATTACAGGGAAGAAGGGAAAGAATATGGAATTCAAAGGTTTAAAATAAAATGTTTTTATATATATGTTATTATTATTATTGTTATTATTATTATTATTATTATTATGATTATTATTATTATTATGTTTTTACATGCAACTGAGAAATAAAATATATGGGCACTGGGGTATGGAGATCCATCTTGCCCTACTGGAAAGTTGGAAGGAGAATGGGGGAAGATATATGGGAGAGCAAATTGGGGGAGGGGATATTCAGTGGGATCACCATTTAGGTATGGTGGATAGGGGAAAGATGGGGAGAAAATTTGTAACTCAAAATCTTGTGGAAATGAATGCTGTAACCTAAAAATAAACATAACATTTAATTTTTAAAAATGAACAACAAAGCAATATAAAGACATTCATCATGTAAAAAAAAAAGAATCTTCTGCACATCCTCTTTTCTCACACCAACCCTGATTCTCACATTTCCTCATCCTTCTGTCTCTACTTTTCCTTTTCTTCTTTTTAAAACTTGTTTAATATTGCCTTGCTCAAAGTCTTTTGTGCCATATGCTACATTTAGTTCAAAGCTGATACATAACCTGAATGTAAATGGTTACACTGTTTGTAAAAAAGTGGAAGAATTCAAAGTCTTTTAAAAAAATTTTGCTAAGGTGAGAGTTCTTTATCATGTAACGAATAAAGGACATCATTTAATGCAAAAAAAATTTTGATTACATAAAATTAAACAACTAATCTATTTTTTAAAATTATTTTATTTTTAATTTATGGAATAAAACAAGCATTTCCCTAACATAGTATACTGTAAAAAAAGATAATTTCACACAAAACTGTAAATATATCATGTACAAATTGCTATTTCTTTTAAATATTTAATAAAGTTATGTAAATTTCTTTTTTCTTTTTTTCACTTTTTATGATTTATTCATTCAAAGTTGTTCTTAAAACAATGTTGTTATATACAATGATCTCTTGGTTCTCCTCATTCCACTCTTCATTATTTTGTGCAAGTCTATCCATGTTTTTCTATACATTAATATATAAAATTCTACTTTCTCTTATATTCTTGGGAAGTTGGAGACAGGGTTCTCCTCTGTGGACTCCTTATACCTACATGACATTGTTAGGATTCTCCTTAAGGTTCCTTCCTGTGGTGTTGTCTGTGGTTCTGTTATAGGCACATTTAATGTTGCTGTGTCTTTGAAGAAACTTCTCTCTGACTTAATCCTCTGAATTATTTTGTTGAAATACTGGTTTTTAAACATGATGATGCTTCATGGTTTATAAATAATTTTTCTCATGCTAACCTTGTGAAAACAATCCCAGTTTGAGAGATGATGAAAGAGGTTCAGTGATACTCCTAACATCACAGAGTTAAGAAGTCTCAAACCCGGATCTTTAGATTTCATAACTAGTATAAATACAAAAGACTTTATGAAAGAGCATGGTAATAAAAGGAGAAATGAAACATTTTAGTCATAAATCTGAGGACAATTCTTTCCCAAATATACAGAGCATCAGCAGGAAAAACAAATGCAAGTGGGGGTCATTTATGGAAGGGAAGAGATTTCTGTGATATTCAGAGGCTGATTATGGGTCTCCTTCTCTGGATATTGGAGAGGGAATTCAACTTCAGCAAGTGGAATACATGGCTTAAGGACAACATTGCAGACAGTGGTAACGCAATGACCTCAGGAATTAATGTAACCAGGACCTATAAAAGGCTGAACAACTCAAGCCTCCAGTGGTATGAAGTCACAGAAATCTCCTAGTAGAGTTATTATTCTATTACCACCAGGTTTGTTCTTCATTATTCTCTGCTAGATACCCCTCTACCAGATATGGAATCTCCACTAGATGCATCATTGATTGGCATAGCCAGACACTGCCCCTCCTGGTACATGGAAGTCCTCTCTGCTTTTCACCACTGGGTCTAGCTTAAGTCCTTGGCTATAGTACTATTGTTTCTTCTTGAGAAGAATAGGCTCTGCCACGCTCTTTTAGTTCAAAAGCCAGAGGCTTTTTTCATAAGATCTCAGTCACAGGATAAATAACATCCCTGGGGCAGGGGAAAAATCAAAATAACCTCACTTTTTTTTCTCATAATACTAATGTAAATCAATCACCATGCATTTATTAAGCAAATATTATAGGACAGACTACTGTATGAGCCTTGCTTGGTACTTAAGGGTGGTGTGTGTGTGTGTGTGTGTGTGTGTGTGTGAGTGATGGGGGGGGAGAGGAAAGAGAGGAAGAAGAGAGAGAGGGAGGGAGAGCAACTTTGGAAGTACCCCCATCCAATCTCATCCCCTCCACCATGTGTTTGCTGAGCTGAGCCCTTGACTGAAAGAGGGTTCCTCCTTACCTAGAACATGAGCTTCCCCTTTCCTATTGTCCCTTCTTTTCCCTTTCCTTCCCCTCCACACTAATTTATACATTAATGGATTCAGAGTCCCAGGGCATAAGATCAGGCTCACCAGAATGGTAGCCATCTTCTCTGGCCTGTAGGCCAACCCCCTCATCCTAACTCTCTTTAGGATTCCAGACATAAAAGAATGAAGTTTACCCAGAAAAATTCTCCTATATCTGAATGTAGAAATCTTAGAAATAACAGAATAGAAGAAGGAGTTGAGATTTTGCCATTTTGAGTAAAGTTCAGTGGCAGGCCCTGATTATATTCTTTCTCCTCTCCACCACCTCCCTCCAGAGAATCTTCTTCTCACACTCCTTCTCACAACCCCCTATCTGCCATCTCCTATCCATCTCTTCCACTTCTCTTCCCCTAACAATGGAAGAACTGGGGAGACAACCAGGAAGGGTTCAAGTCAATGGTACTAGAGAAAAGATTACCTGTAACTCCTCAACTTGTCTTTCTGACCCTGATTGATGATGTAGCAGGACAACCCTGTGATGGTGGGATCTGAGCACACATGCAAAGCCTCTCTTAATACAGATTCCTGACTCACATTGAATTTGTTATCCACTAAAATTCCCAGATTCTATGCAGAACAACCACTGTTTATTCATGTCTCTGCTTTCTTATGCTTATGAAGATGATTTTTTAGTATCCTAGCATAAAATTTCATGTGTCTCCCAATTAGATTCAGTCCAATACTCTAGCCTGTCAAGGCTCTTCTCATTAATTGTATTTGCAATCCTTTCTAGCTTTTTTCCCTCTGGTTCAAATGTTATCTATTCCTTTATCCAAGTCATGAATAAAAATGTTAAACAGTGCAGGGTCAGGTACAAGTTCATTGAGACTCCATTGTACATCTCCAGTCATGTTGACGTGGACTTACTAACAGCTATTTGTTGGCTATGAACATCTAAGCAGTTTTGAACCCATTTGAATATGTTATAGCCTAATCACTATCTCTCCACCTTCTCCACAGGAAAAGGATGAGCTACTTTTATTAAAAGATTTGCCAAAATGTTTCTAAACTATGTCCATAGCATTCTTCTTACATATTAATTTAATAATCCTGTCAACAAAAGGAAAGGAGATTAGTCTGGGATGATCCATTTGGAAAACTCTACTTGGGAGGTACTCTAAGTATTTCTCTCTTAAGATGTGAGCAGTTTGCCAAAAGAGGCAAGTAGTTGGTCTTTCCTCTGTGAACTCCTTCAGTTCATAGAGAAGAAACAAAATCAAGAAGTAATCTTAGAAGGGAAAGCAATAACATTAAAGGA
The DNA here is from genome assembly GCA_028646515.1 of Pseudochirops corinnae. Lineage (NCBI taxonomy): Eukaryota > Metazoa > Chordata > Mammalia > Diprotodontia > Pseudocheiridae > Pseudochirops > Pseudochirops corinnae. The sequence continues at coordinate 16,581,284 of CM053585.1, forward strand.
ATCTGGGAAAGATTTTTTTTTTCTCCAGAAGGTAAGGTTTTAGCTGAGACTTAAGCCAGAAGGAAGATTTCAAGAAGGATTCAATTCTAGGCATGATGGACAGCCAGTGAAAATGCATAAAATTAGGAGATGCAATATCTAGTTCAAGGAACAGCAATAAGGTCAGTGTCACTGGATTATAAAGCAAATGAAAGAGAATGCAGTGTAAGATGACTAGAAAGGTAGAGAGGTGTCAGGTTATGAAGGGCTAAGCAGAGGATTTTTTTTTATTTGTTCCCAGAATAAGGAACCACTGGAATTTATTGAATGAAGAAGGGATGGAAGTGTCATGGTGAGATCTACACTAGTGAAACATTGATTTCTTAGCAGACAATCTAAAGGCATCCTGAGTATATGAATTAGTGTGGTAGTCCACTTTAGTTATTTGTTCAAAAGCTGGTCATCTACACATATTCACATCTTTCCATTTTTCTTCAGTACTACCACTATTGGTGATGCTTCTAAGAAGGGCTTTTGGGTTTTATAACAATGTCATTGGGTAGCACTTCTTTGAGATAGTTTCTGGACTCTTACATTATAGATGGAGGAATCTTCTTAGTTTTTGCCAAAATGGTCATTAATCAGTGAGTTGGATTCTGGGAGTTATTCCATATATCTTTATTCAGTGAAAACATGCTTATGCCCTTACTGAAGTTCTTCCTCAACTGATCCTTCCATTCTTCTGGTACAAAGGAGCCAACCAAATCAAACACCTCAGTATCCTGTTCAGAGTTTGAAAAACCAGCACTCCTGTTCCCTTCATAGGTAACTTTTGTCCCTATTCTCTTGTAAACTTCTGTATAATCTGCATAGATGATAAGAGAATGCTGTTATTACCAACTTGCTGCTCATAGTATTGTGCTAATAATTTGAATAGATTGAGATTTATTCCAGTTAATACTGACAGTTTCATGAATATAGTGGATGGCTGAGACAACCAGTAATAAGGACAGTGGAGCTCCAAATATGAAAGGGTTAAGTTCTTCAGGGAATGACTTCTGTCCAGGGCAGCATGGTGACTAGTGAGAGGTTCAGTCAATCAACATACTATATGCCAGGCACTGTGCTAAGTGATGAAGATACAAAAATCGACAAAAGACAGTCCCTGCTCTCAAGAAATTAACTGAGGTAAATATGCTAGATCAACCGAGGAATCTGCTCCCAGAACCCAGAGCCTCAGAGCTGGGATAAAGGGCAGTGGTGGCCATCTGGTCCAACCAGTATCTGAAAAAGAAGTCCCAATAGAGCATCTCTACCAAGTAGTCCTCCAACTTTTGTCAAAAGATGTCAAATGAGGGGAGAGCCCACCATTCCTTGTGTTTTGACTGGGCACATCCAGGACTATGCCAATATTTTGCCTTTTTGTATCATCAGCACCTGTCACTGTACCTGGCACATAATAAGTGTTTATTAAGTACTTTTTGATGGTATTCCAATGATATGGTAAACAGCAATAGAGAAGGGATGTCCTGAATGATTGTTTGAGTTGAGGGATGAGTGAAATCTACCATGATAACAGGAGATGAGAAGAGAAGGGGAAAAAGAGGGAAGGTGATGCCTAGATAACATAGTGTCCTGTATTTCTCAAAAAAAGGGGAGATTTGAACCTGGTCACCATAGTTTCTTCACAGAGCTATGTAATCTAACAAAATATTTAGCTAAATCCTCGTTTCCTATAAATTATTCCCAACTATAACCATCCTGAGAACAATAAAAGATTTTTAATTGAACTTAATCAACAAACATTTATGAAAGGTCTTTTTTAATTTCACACCTTCTGACCCCTTTGCTTTCCTGTCTAGATGCAGGAATCTTAAAGCCAGAGGCTTGATAATGTATGAAAATGTGTTTTCACTCTTTCCCACTGACTTGGTGAAGCTAACAACTCTTCTCCAGGACAAAGAAGTAGGGTTTTTTTTGGAGGTGCTACTAGCAAAAACCCACAGAATCCTCAGCAAAGTTACATGCTGTTTTCAGTGCCAGAAAAATAGGGGAAATTGGGACATGTTTCATGGGGATATAGAAATAGTGGTTTCGGTCCTATGGGACAAATTTTAAAGAGGAATAATGACAAGTTAGAGAGTGTCCAGAAGAGGGTAGCATGTAGTCCTGAATTACTCAGTAGGCACCAACCACTTGACAAAGGACATTCAAGGTAGATTCATGCCAGATAACTAGTGATGTCTTTTTGCATCTTCCACTACCAAATCTTCTATTCTTAGAACAGATTTTAAACCTTTAGTTGACGATTAGTTGAAAGAAGGAGAGAACAAGACAGAAGAGACGTGAGAGGCCAACTGGCTACGTCCTGTTTCTCTGAGTCTGCACAAATGGTTACAGGGGTCTCCACCACTATCATGCTAGTGGAAAGCTATTGGGCTCACGTATACTTCCTCATTTCCCACCCTTCCTCCTGGAGACTTAGTCTGGGCTTGAATGTTAGCACCTGGTTCACTCTTCTCTACACTAAAATGTCTCTTTAATATTGTCTATTCATTGGTTGTGTTTCCCATTTAACACCCCAGGCCCCCATATTTCTTAGCTAAAGGATTCTAGGAATGAATATATAGAGAATGCATGTAGCAGGTGAAGCCTGTCATTTTTAATCTCCCTGCCACTTCTCCAGCCATTAGGACTGTGCCTGCACCTCCTTTCTGGGTTTATTTCTCCTCTTGCAGGCTCTTGTCAGAACCTCACTCCTTCCTGGGAATGTCTGTTCTCCCTGTCTTAACCCTGACTTCCTGGACTATTGGAATAGGGCAGCTGGAATCTTTTTTTCCAGCACGGATCCCTTTGGAAGTCTGATGCAACCTACAGACTCCTCAGAATGTTTTCAAGTAATTAGAGGAAATACTAAATTTCAGTTAAAGGTTAGTAAAAATAAAGATGTATTTTTCCCATCCAAGTTCACAGACCCCTTCAGATTAAGTACTCCTTCTCCATTACATTGTATCTCTTACTCTCTTTGTGACCTTGGGTAAGTCACACAACTTTCTTGGACCTCTATGTCCTCAAATGTAAGATGAGGGAGTTGGTCTACATGGCCTTTGAAGTCTTTGTGAGCTCTAGATCTGTGGTCTTATGAACATATGAATGAACCAACTGTGTGCCCCTGAGAAACCTTTGACCTTGTGTGCCAGGAGGAGAGCATTGCCTATGCCAGCTCCTGAACACTTGGAAGGGAATCCTCCCCATGCCCAACATCACCCCATCCTTCACCAATATGTATACTCTGATTCTCACTTCATCTGCTTCTGTCTTGGTTTCTCCCTTTCATTCCTGCTTGTATCTGTCTCCTCCTCTAGTTGACTCTATAAAGGATCTATCACTGCCAGGTCACACACAACACACCACAGCCCTCTCAGTCAGGTAAGTGGGGGACTTGGGTTGGAGGGATCATTCCAGATCACTTAGACCACTCCTTATGCTAGTGAGGGAATGAGCCTTCCTTGCCTCAGAGAAGAAGCTACTATGAGGGGAGTGTGTAACCAAAGCTATCCTAGAATAAGTATGACAGAATGAGCCTCTGGCTCTCATCCTTACCATCAGCTTTTTCCCAACAGACAGAGTTCCTAGATTTCCCTAGATATTAGGAAGAGAGATTTGACCTCAACTCTGAAACCTAGGAGAGGAGAGATTGGAAAGATCTTTGCTCTTCCCAACTGAGAATCCCCCTCCTTTAGTACCATTTCTGGGTTAAGGATGTCCTGTGCCTCAGTCCTATGCTCTGTTCCTTCAGACTGAGAGACAATGCTACCATGGATGATGCCCTCGAATTTCTTAGGCCTGCTCTTCACTTCCTTACTGCTCCTAAGCCTGACACAGTCAACCAATCAGTCAATGGATGAGGATTTATTAAGCACTTACAATGTGATGAAAACTGAGGCACAAGGTGCTGTACCTTGCACTAAGGCACAAGGCACTGTGACCAGCACTGAGGTACAAGGTACTGTGACCAGCACTGAGACAACAGGTGAGTTCATCCCTCCAGAGTCTCCTCACCATCTTCAGCACTATGTTTGAGGACAGCTCTCAGGGTAGTAAGAGATATCTAGAGGGAAAAGGGAAGGGGGACAAATGTTAGGACTATGTTGGATCCAAGAAGAGGGAAAGGAGAGACTGAGTTTAGGTCTGTTGAGGGCAAGAGCCCCAGGTCCTACATTATCCAATCCCTTCCCAAACTTCCCCTAGTTGAGGATGTCTCTACTGTTACTGCCTCTTTGAGGACTGCCTGCCCTGAAGGGTCCAAAATCTACGGCTTCTACTGCTATAGTTTGTTCCACATACCTAGAACTTGGTATGCTGCAGAGGTTAGTTGGCAAAGGGGATCTCCAAGGGAGGATGAGCAAGTCTGGCTCTTATCTCCATGTCCCTTGGAATTCAGTCATGGGGTCAAAATGAACAACTTCCTGCCTCTTCTGTTTGGTGGAGGCATGTCCCTCCCACAACACTCCAAACCATAAATCCTACAATTTTTCTGACCTTAGCCCTACTCACCCAGTCTCCCCAAAGCTCCCCAGGGATGATTTCTATCCTCCTCCCTCCTCTCTACTACCAGTAGTTAAAGCATTTCCTTCTTCTCCCTTGTAGCTAAACTGTCAGAATCTGCTGTTGGGCCACCTGGCATCCCTGGCAAGTGAGGCTGAAGCTTCCTTTGTGGCCTCCGTGATTGCTGAGAGTGGGGGCAGCTGGGGCCCCATCTGGATAGGCCTCCACAATCCAGTAAAGGATGGATCCCTGTTCTCTTTCCCCTCTGTCTGCACAAGGGTGTAGATAAGGTTATGGGGCGGGGTGAAGTTTCTGTTCCCTACATTCCTAACTCAGAATCTGTCTCTCCCTCTCCTGACTGAACTCTGGGACTTTAGGTGAAAAGAAGGAATTGGGATGATACCCATCAGGGAAAGGGAAGGGAGGGAACCTTGAGCACCTGCTATGTGCCAGGCACTTTGCTAAGGACTGTACAAATATTGTTTCATGTGATCCTCACAACAATGCTGGAAGGTAGGTGCATTATTATCCTTATTTCACATGTAAGGAAACTGAGGTAGACAGAGGATAAGGAAAATGTGCAGGGTCATTTGAGCTCAGGTCTTCCTGACTCCCAGATCTCCTTGGGCCTCTGCCCTGCATGACTCAGTGCAACTGGCCCTAGACAGTTAGTCTATCTGCCTATGCTCAACATTTTTTCACGCACATAACTCATCCAGACTTCTGCAATCCTCTTCCACCAACATTGAATTGATTTGAAGGACAATATGGATCGAGTTATTTTGTTTGTTTCAGGAGAAAGGAGAAGCAAAAGTCTATAGCTTCCACACTGGTGGAGAATAAACTCTCAATCAGGAAATCTTTTATTTAGACCAGAGAAAAGTGCAAGACAACGTGATACCTCTAGGGATCTCTGAGAGGGAGGAGGTGGGATCAAGGGTGCTTGTGCTCTAGACTGGCAGAGTAGGGCTGATGGAGTGAGGGGTGTGTGTGTGTGTGTGTGTGTGTGTGTGTGTGTGTGTGTGTGTGTGTGTGTGTGTGTTATTTTAGTTTACATCATTCATTTCCATGAAATTTTGAGTTACAAATTTTCTCCCCATCTTTCCCCTACCCACCGCCCCCAAACAGCCCTCCCATTGTATCCCACCTCCCCCAATCTATTCTCTCCTATGTCTTCCCCCCATAGTTCCAAATTATTTTCCATTATGGTTGGACCAGTTCACAAGTAGTTCATTAGTGTACCTATTTCCCCCACAATCTCTCTAGCATTTATCATTCCTGACAGGTATGATGTGGTACCTCAGAGTTGTGATTTAGAATATTTTTTTTCATATGACTATACACAGATTTGATTTCTTCTTCTGAAAACAGTTCATATTCTTTGATCATTTATCAGTTGGGAATTACTCACATTTTTATAAATTTTACTCATTTCTATACTCAGTATATATTTGAGAAATAAAGTCTTTTTCAGAGAAACTTGCCCTTAATTTGATTTAATATTACTTCATTGTCTATGGTACCTTTTAGTAAAATGTTGTTTCCTTATCTCTTTAAATTAAGTCTATTTTTGCTTTTGCTTTATCTGAGATCATGATTGCTACCCCTGTCCCTTTTTAGTTTAATTGAAGCATGTTAGATTCTGCTTTAGCTCTTTTTTTAACTCTGTGTACCTTTCTGTTTCAAATATGTCTCTTATAAACAATTTATTCTTGAATCTGGTTTCTAATCCTTTCTACTATCTGCTTTCATTTTATGGGTGAAGTCACCTCATTCACCATCATAGTTATGCTTACCATGTATTTCCCTCCATACCATTATCTTCTGCTCTTCTCTCTCTCTCTCTCTCTCTCTCTCTCTCTCTCTCTCTCTCTCTCTCTCTCTCTGTCTCTGTCTGTCTCTCTCTGTCTGTCTCTCTCTGTCTCTCTCTGTGTCTCTCTATCTCTCTCTGTTCCTCTGTCTCTGTCTGTCTCTGTCTCTCTGTCTCTCTTCCCTTTCCCTTTTCAAAGCTCTATTTTGCTTCTAACAACTGTCTCTTTTAATCCACTCTCACCTTTATCATCCTCCCCACCTTTCTCTTATCCCCTTCCCCTTATTTTTCTGTATTGGCTAAGTTACATTTCTATACACAACTGAAACTGAATGTGTGTGTGTATTTGAAGGAAGGGTTTTAAAAGTCAATCAAAGCAGTCTATATTTTATCCTAGAGGTATTAGAGATGCATAGGAGCTCCTTGATCAGGAGTTGTCATGGTCAGAAGTTTAGTAATATCCATTTGTTAATCTTTTTTATTTTCCCACTGAGACCTATTAATCCATAGGTCTCAGTGGAAAAATAAAAAAGATTAATGAATGGGAAAAGGGAGTAATTGAAGGCAGGCAGACAAATTAGGAGACTATTGCAGCAGTCCAGGCAAGAGGTGATGATGGCCTGAGCTAGAGAGATGGCTATGTGAGAGAAGAGAGAAGAATGGAGAAGAATGATCTTGAGGAGATAGAATTGACAAGGGTTAGTAGTGACTGGGGTGAGGGAGAAGGAAGAATCAAGAATAAATTTGAGGTTGTAGACCTAAGTGTATAGAAGAATCATGGTGCCTTCGTCAAGAAACAAAGAAGTTAGGAAGAGGGGTGGGTTTGAGGGGAAAGATGATGAGTTCTGCTTTGAACATATTGAGTTTGAGCTGTCTTTGAAACATCCACTTAAGGATATCTACAATGCAGTTGATCAGGTGGGAATGGAGTTCAGAAGAGAGACTAGGTTTGGATCTGTAATTCTGGGAAATACCTTCCTGGAGGTGAATTGAACCCATGGTATCTCATGAGAAAATGGAGAGAGAGTAAAGAAAGAAAGGTATAATATGCCTATACATAAGGAGTGGGGTATGGAATGTGATCCAGCAAGGAGACTGAGAAGTATCCAGACACATATGAGGAAAACAATGCCAGAGAAATCTCACAAAAACTCAGGAAGGATGGATTATCTGGTATCTATTATCTTAGTCATCACTGTCCAAGAATTCAGAGAGGGAAAGAAGGCTGAGGGAGAAAAACAGCAACAGATTTGGCAATTAAGAAATCATTGGTTTCAGACCTGACCAACCAATTTCCATTGAGTTGAGTAAGAAAACAGATTGCAAGAGGTCAAGAAGTGAATGGGAGGTAAGAGAATGGAGGCAACAAGTGTAGGCAGCTTTTTTGTGAGTTTGGCTAGTTTGGTTTTCTGGCTTAAGGGGATGATAGGATCAAATGAAGAATTTTTTTAATGATGGGGAAGAACTGGACATGCTTGTAGGTAGTAAGAAAGGAGTCAGTGGATAAAGAACAATTAGTAAAAGATAAGGAATGTTCAAAGGGGCAAGCTATCAGAAAGGACTGTAAAAAATGGGATTAAGGATGCCAGTAGTGGGATTTACATAGGCAAGGAGAAAGATCACCTCTTCCTCTAACACTAAAGGAGGAGAGAATGGGAAATAAGGCTGAGGTGAAGTGTCAAACTGAGGAGAAATTTGTAAGATATCCTTGGTTTTCTCTAAATTTGAGGTGAGACCTTTTACTGAATTGGGTGGGGAAAAGTATTATGGGTGATGAGAAAAGAAAGACATTTGGAACAGATGCTGCTGAGAGTGGGATAGCATCTATCAGGGAAGAGTAGATGGATTGCCAGTCAGTAATGAGGACCTAATTGCGATAATATACATTTGTAGCAGGCCTTTTCAGTACAATTGTGTAACATCTTTTGGAACCATTCAGTATCAGAGAGGTGGGTGTGGAGAAGGTAGATGGTAGAAATAATCCAAGTCTGGAGTTTGGGATTTGGAAATGTATGACAAAGGCCAAATGACTCAAGGGTGGAGGATTATACGATGAAGTGATTAACGATAGGCTCAAGCTTGTAAAGAAAGAAGAGTAAGGTCAGAGAAGGATAATGGTCTGGAAAAGCAGGGAAGAGTAGAGTGACTAGATAAATCAATGAGAATAGAGAATAGGCTTAGGAGGGGTGAGACACAGATATAGATGAAAGCCTAGATCTGGTGACATAAAAAAATTTCAGAATTATGGATTGTGGAGGTGTAACCCTTGTGGTCAATGATGAGATCAAGGACAGATGTGAACCATCAATGGTGAAATTGAGTTAGAAGGAAGGTACAGATTATGGGATATAAGAAAATTAATGAAATTGAAAGTGAGGGTATTTGGTAACCTTTGGTGTTGATTAGTGAAGCTCAGAGATACACACTCTCTTATCTTTACAGTTGAAGATGAGCAGACCCTGGTGCCAGTTGAACTTGAAATCAGGAAGACCAGAGTTCAAATTCTGCCTCAGGAATTTACTATTTGTGATCTTGTCTAATCATTCACTAATTAGAAAGCATTAATTCAACTTCATGAGCCATGTTTTCTAGCTAGTGTCCACTATCCTCTGGATTCTCCCACTTCTGTTCATATTGCTCCTACAATATGGGGCACAGAATGTGTGTGGTTAACCACTGGGTGGTCTCTCTAAAGATCAATGTTAGTGCTCTTTCTCAGAGGATCAGCTTAATAGCTTCAGACCAATTTTAGAGGACAGAATTAATTATCCCCAAGTTCTCTTTGTGTTACTCTGGGTTCAGACCCTGAGAAGTCTAGGGTCCAGCTGCTGGTCTTGCAACCCAACTTAACAAGACAGATCCACGTGGAAGAGTGATACAAGGCTACCTCTGCTGGGTCATTGAAGACTTTGTCTGGCTATTAACACCCAGGCTGCCTTACACACTTACCTGAATGTGCAATAAAGTCTGATAACACATCTGGTTGATTAGGAGAATCTTTGAAGAAACATTCTTCCCTTGTCCTCTATGACCCTGTCTTGAAAGGAATACAGAAATATTGCAAATCTAGGGGTTAGGTCTAACTTGGCATCATCAGCTGAAGGGAGTATCCCTAAGCAAGGAAAGGACAAGAGTTCTTGAACTGATAATAGCAAGAAGACATTAGCAGGCTAGAAAGGGAAATTGGTCTCCTGAGGGAGAAGGTTCTACCCTTCTAATGCTAACACAGAATTCCCATACTTACATGGCAAAAATATGTTGGCAGGGGGCTGGACAGAGGGTCTGTACAGGAAAGGAGGTGGACAGGAGTACGTCTGTGTGCCTCACAGGTGCTATTGTTTCTCTGGACTTACTAACATAAAAGGAACCATCTCCTCTGGAATAAAGTCTGAGTGGGGCTCACCAATATAGTACTGAACTCACTACTTAAAGCTAACAGGCTGTCTTTGCTTCAATGGTGCTTGAGATCTCAGCCTCATTTTCTCACTTTTGGCAATATGTCTCTTCTCTGCCAAGGTAACTGGACCATCCTTTTCATCTACAGGCCCCTAGAAAAGCTGTTGCAGGTTCAAGGCAACCACTCAAAATTATAGCCTGTGAGCCCTGCCTCATCCCCAATGGATATACATTTAATAGTTGGTCAGCAGATGCACAGTTCGATGTAAAGGGAATTTAATGAAATAACACAATAAAGAAGCAATGGAGAATTTGCTCTACAGACTTTACAAATACACACACCATAAGTGAGAGGAATGAGCATGCTTTGGTTTCATGAGTGGGGGCATGTATAGGTAACATGTGAGGCCAGGGCACAAACGTGGAGCAAAACACAAGCATAGAAATTTACGTCCAAGGTAGAAATGTGGGGAAAATGTGACTCTAGGACACAATGGGGAAAGGAAAGCCCAGAGAGAATTATTTTTGCCTCTTTTTGAATCTCCAGCTCTTAGTACAGTGCTTGGCACATACTAGGAACTTAATAAATATTTACTGATCAATGTGTTGCCATGGCATACCTATGGAGAACCTCCAATTTCCACTGCTCCAGGGCCATTAATGTCTTCTGGTAAAGATATTTCATTGCTTTAATCTTTGGAAAGGAACTTAGGGAACATCTATTGCGTTCTATTTCCCATAATTGATGTCCAGACTCTCATTCTCCTTGCCCCCAACTTATCTCTGTCTCTCTCTTTCTCTGCCACTGTCTGTCTGTCTGTCTGTCTCCCTCTCCCTGTCTCTGTCTTCTCTCTTTCCCTCCCTCCCCCCTCTCCTCATTCCTTCCCTTTCCTTCCTCACCACGAGGTCCTTGATGTCCACTGCCTACTTAACTTCCCTCAGGTGATGTCTTTACCTGATCTGATATCCTTTCGAGCCTATAGTCCAGAGGCTGGGAGGCCACATGGATAAGTGGATAGAGGACCACTCTCACACTGGGAGCTAAGTAAGAGGGTAGAGAAATAGGGGGCACAAACTTTGAAAGATGAAAACGTGCCTCATGAGTTGGTCAGTACTGGACATGAGACAGACAAGACCAATAAAAAGGGGCTTACCTCAGAGGACCCGTGACCTATTGTGTAATTAGGCCCACATGGGAGCCTAGAATAGCAAGTGGAGAATCTCAATCTGGAATTCTATGAATCAGCAAAAAGCTCCTTCTCCTGAGGGAAGGACCAGTTTTGTCTATCAGTCTGTCAATATCATTCCCTACCAATTTACATGGATAGAGACAAAGGGGACGTTGATGAAGGTGAGATTTCCTGGGGTGACTTCTAGAGAAGCCTTCGAAAAGAACAAAATCAGGATAAAGACAAGGTGGCAAGAAGCCAAAGGCAGGACTCCTGGGAGTCAAACAGAGCAGTGCCTTTCTTATCCAAGAGGACAGAGACTAGAGCAGGAGTCTAAGAGGTTACAACAACCCCAAAAGCAGAAGGGAAATGTGTCCCAGGGTCAGTAGAAAGCAGGAGTGTTCATCCTCGTGAAGAAGGACAAGAATAAGTTCTAGAAGGGATTAAGAGACCCAAGAGATCTCCCACCAATGCCTAGATTATTAGGAATAGGGCTAGGGGCTTGTTTAAAGAAGCATCTCTTTAGTTGTTGCTAAGAGTAATACACCAGAAAGAGTCCCAGGATGGGAATCCAGAAACCCAGCTTCAGGTTTGAGAATTAGCACTTCATAGCTTTGTGACCTTGGGAGACTGATGACTTCTTTAACCTCCATTTCCTTGCCCAACTCCCTCTTCAGAGCTCCCTCTATTTCTATTGAGGTCACTAATCAACAAACATTCATCAAGCATTTACTCTGGGTCACACACTATGGGTTCCCAATGTTAGCATCATTCTCTCGCTCATTCACCCCATGTATGCACAAGGAATTGCCAAATCTTTTCTTATTTTTTTCACTATAGTATCTCTTTCATAGGCTTCTTCCTCTCCACTCATTTCCACCACAGATCTTCAAGTCATTCATCAAGATGATTGCAATAGACTCCTAACTGGTCTTCCGGGGTGGTAAGAGGTCCAGTAGATAGAATGCTAGATTTGGAGTCAGGAAGACCTGAGTTCAAATTCAGCCTCAGATACTTACAAGTTGTGTGACCCTGAGCAAATCATGTCACCTTTGCTATCTCAGTTTCCTCCTCTGTAAAATGGGTAGAAATAATTACACGGTTTTGTTGTGAGTATCAAATGAGATGATATGTTTAAAATACTTTTGCAAGCCTTTAAAGCAATATAAAAAGGTTAACCAGTAATGCCACTAATTCTTGTCCTGCTCTACCCCATTCTCCACACTCCACAAAGTGGTTTCCTAAAGTATAGATCAGGCATCTCCCCAATGGAATAAACTCTAATGCTTTCCTAGGGTCTCTAGCATCAAGCATTTTTTTTTTCATTTCAAGCCCTTCCTAGCCCCAATCTCCCTTTCCAACCTAACTGCACATTACTCCTTTCATTTGCTCTCCTGACCCCATCACTTTGTATCTAACCTATACTGAAATAGGAATGGTATTTCCAAGATAGAATTCAAGCCTCTTACGGGTAAAGAATATTATTGTATCCCCAGAAGCTAACATGGCTTGGCAGATAGCAGTAGTAATAGAAATAGTAATATTAATGATTCTACAAATTAATAATTGTTTACCTTTATTTTAAAGAGCACATAGTGATAGTATTATATGTAGTATATAAAATATGGTAATATTTTATAATTACATATAATATATTCTAATATACATGTGTATATACACAGACACATCTATACATATGTGTGTATGTATACGTATATGTCGTTCTTTAATTGTGTCTGACTCTATGTGACCCCCATGGAGTTGTCCATAGGGTTTTCTTGACAAAGATAGGGGACTGTTTCACCATTTTCTTCCCCTAGGGATAAAGGTAAACAGAAGGTAAGTGATTTGCCTAGTATCACACAGTCGTGAGTGTCTGAAGACAGGTTTGAACTCAGGTCTTCCAGCACTCTATTCACTCATCTACCTAACTGCCTCCTCTGAGAGAAAGGAAGGTCACCAGCCTCATTTTATCCTCCAGGGCCATTTGGGTCCAGTGACCAGATATTCATCAGCATGACTGGAAATGGCTCAGGATGCAATGGGAGACCCTGGTCCTTGTAGGCTAAGGTCTTTTCAGGTTCTCACTGTGAATGAGATAACCCCCATTCAATGAAGAAGCCTCTTTAAGAAGGGAGTCAAGGGATGGCTCCTTTAATTTTAAAGAAAAAAAAGGGGAAAAGCAGATGTGGTAATCATGGTCTCAGACAAACTTAAAGCTAAGATAGAGTTAATCAAAAAAGAAAAATAAGGAAATTACTGTCAGCCATATTAATCAATATTGTTTTAGACTATTTAAAATAACTAGATAGTATAAGGTTGGAGTATTGTTGTGGTATAGGAAATGATGAATTGGTGGACTTAGGAAAGCACAGAAAGACTTGGACTTATAAAGGAAGATGTTATTCACCCTCAGAGAAACAGGACAAGCAAGCATAATAAGGTTTGCATAGATACATGTGAAAGTATATGTCTATATACGAGTGTGATTATAGATATCTAAGTATACGTGTGTGCAAGTGTATGATTTCCATATATGTTTATGTGTATGTGCATAGATATATGTGTAGGTCTATGTGTGTATAGATGTATATACACATACATATATGTAGATATATATGTATGTATGTATATATAAGTATGTGTGTATATCCACACTTAATTGTAGCCTTCTTGGGAGGGGAAAGAGGAAGGAAGGGGGAAAAAAGAACAAAGTAAAAAGAACAAAGTAAAAAGTGCACGGCCGAAAAAAAAACTCACAAGGAAGAAAAGAAAAGCTGGACAGCTCTGAACACAATGTGTAGGATTTATTGGATAGGTTTTCCTGAAACAGAAATTTATTGCTGTATATTCTGAATCCTCTCTTATGTTCTGCTGTGCATATAACAATGCTTTTTTCTTTTCTTATCTTGTATTCAAGTTTTAGTATTTACATTTAAAATAAATTAATAAAAAAAGAGAAGTGTAGTATTCAGGAATAGTCCAGCTGTCTTCTGCCCTGGTCACAATCTGCAGTAACATATTCAATTTGTGGAAGTCACATTTTTGGAAGACATTGATAAGGTGTAGAAGACCCTCAGGGCTACCAGAGTGGTTAAGGTGCTCAAGATTTTACCATAAGAGGACCAGCTGGAAGAACTAGCAATGATAAACTTGCAGAAGAGAAGACTTAGTTGGGGCATAGTACTTGTTTTCAAGTATTTGATGGGCTAAATTTGAAGTATTTGTCCTCAAGAGATAGAACTTGGAGCAGTGGATGGAGGTGGCAAATGGATGAATTTAGGCTTGATGTCCAGAAAAACTTCATAATCGTGAAAGGTATACTGAGGTAAAAAATATGCTCCCGGGGCATAATGGGTTTCTCATCCTTGAAGATCTCCCAGAACAGGGTGAATCATCAATCAATCAATACACATTTATAAAGCACCTACTATGTGCCAAGCACATAGTGCTAAGTGCTGGATATGACATGGAATGTATTCTCCATCAGGCATGAATTTTGAACAGATGTTCTCTGATATCCTTCCCAAAGCTGTGACTCTTTGACATTGTGACTTTTGCTCTCGCTGATCTAGTAAATTCTGAGCTATGAAATCTATCTTATCTCCTTTGGGCAAGATTTGGGAGAAGGTCAGTGCACCTTGATAAGAATAAATGTTTTATTGAAGTTACTGTCAACTTACACCTTTAAGCTATCAGTTCCTGATAGGAAACCAGGAAACCCACAAAGAGTCGTGTGCTTGTTTTAGACATGGCGGGGAAGAAAGGGGAAAATAGATTAATACAAGGAAGGCAGAAATGATACAGCATTACAGCACTCCAAGTCTGCAAGATCAGAACAAAGGATGCATGTAGTCTCCTGAGCTAAATGAGTCTTATGTTTCACTCAGCCCACTTTTAGGGTTGTCTTCTATGCTAGATCCCATGTTGGAAGGGAACATCGATAATGTGGCAGACTAAGATGTAGCAATAAACAGTGATAAATACCCAACAGATACATCAAGAACATGCGTAGGGGGCTCAAAGTGAGTGAAAAGCATAGTCACAAAATATCCCCTCTCACAAAAGACAAAATGCACTTCCTTCTTCTCTTTAGAGGAATGTGTGTATGTGTGGGTCTTAAAGGTAGTAAATGGTACATTGTCTGTTAGACATTTTTGATGCCTTTTATTTTGGCACCACCACAGTGCATAGAGTGCTGGGACAGGATTCAGGAAGACGTGAGTTCAAATCCAGGTATAGAAACCCTTGGCATGTCACTTAACCCAATTGTCTCGATACTATCTTTCTTTGTGACAAAGAAGGTTACTATACAGGAAGGAGATAACAGTTAATGCCTATGGAGCAAAGCACAAAAGGTATCCATAAGACTTTAACCATTGTCCTTCATTCTCTAATAAGACCAATGACATCAAAATGGCGATGTCTTGATTTGTGAGTGAATTTGGATTTAAGTGAGGCAGAGTCTAGCAAAGTCATCAGCCTCACACTATCCTCTAGAGCAGTGGTTCTCAACCTTCCTAATGCCGTGACCCTTTAATACTCATATGTGAGTGTATCTGCATGTGGGCGGACCCGCCTGGAGATGGATAGAGGAGCAGTGTGTCAGTTCCTAAGACCATTGGAAATATGTGTTTTCTGATGGTCTTAGGTGACCCCTGTGTCCCCTGTGAAAGGGTCATTCGACCCCCAAAGGGGTCGCAAACCACAGGTTGAGAACCACTGCTCTAGAGGCAGAGAGGCTAGAGTGCAGAACTTAGAGGCAAGAAGACCTGAGTTCCAATCCTGACACTTGTTAGTCATGTGCCCAAGTCACTTAACTTCTGGTCTGAGCCTCAGTCTCCTTATCCAGAACATGGGGATAATAATACCTATGATATATACTTCACAGGATTGTTATATGGCTCAGACAAGAGGATACATATAAAGTGCTTTAAATTGATGTACAAATGTCAGAGATTATGATAGCCATGGTTCTCAAAAGGTCTGCCCTGAGGTTGATTATTGGTGCTGTGAAATTCTGGATATTATTGCTGCTGGATGGCATAGCCTAGGGCTAATTCAGTAGATAGAATTCTGGACCTGAAATCAGGAAGATCTGTGTTCAAATCCAGTCTCTGAACACTTACTAGCTGTGTAACCCTGAGTAAGTCACTGCATCTCTGCATACCTCAGTCTCCTCATCTGTAAAATGGGGGTAATAATAGCACTTACCTCCCCATGATGTTGTAAGGATCAAATGAGAGAATCAATGTAAACCACTTAGCATAATTTCTGGTATGCATATGAGGGTTACATAAATGTTAGCTATTACTTATTATTGTAGAAAGAAGAAAGATGAGGGATCATTTAATATAAATTTTACATACCTAATATAACATATTAATGTTTTATGTAGTGGTACGATATCCACAATGAAGTAGTGCAATATTCACAAAGTAAACGAAACTTGCCTGTTACCTATCTGTCCTAACCTCAAAATATGTGTGACGTCAAACATGCCAAGAATTCAACAAAATGCCTGCCCTTATTGAGAGACAATCATGCATGCATGTGTGCACGTGTGTTTGTATCTGTGTATATTTATCTGTGTGTTTGTGTGTATGCATGTGTGTCTGTATCTCTGTATTCATATGTGTATTTCTGTATCCGTCTGTGTATGTGTGTCTATGTGTGAGCATGTGTCTGTATCTGTTTACATGTTTGTGTGTGCATGTATGTATATGTCTGTATCTGTGTGTGCATGTGTTTGTGTGTGTTTGTATCTATGTATATGCAGTGTATGTATTTGTGCATGTGCATGTAACAGCAATCAATTTAACAGATACTTAGCACTTAGTAACTTAGGGCTAAGTATGGAAGGTGTGAGCTCTTCTCCTGTCCTGACAGGAGCGGGTTGGCTGAGACAGGAGGCCAGTGTGTGTATATAAGAAGAGTTTTAGAGACAGAATCGGAATGTTCCTCCTGGTGGCTCCTGTTGGAGGAAGCAAGATTGTCCCAGCGTCTGGGAATTGGGCTGCTGGACTGAAGAAGTAAGTTGGAGTTTTCTTGAGAGAGAGTTTCTCTCCCAGCATCTGGAAGCTGACTGAGAACTGAGTTGGAGTTTTGCTTGAGACCAGAATCTGGTGAAGGCCGAAGTGGTTATTGCTGCCACCTGGAACACCAGTGTTGCTGCTGCTGCCTGGAAGGCTGAGTTTTCTACTGGGTGGTAGGGCAGCTGAACTGCTGGAGTACTGAAGAAGTATGACTGGGATAAGACTTTGTTGGTTTGTGGCTTGGCTGATCTTTGAGTTCCTGGCAACAGAAGTCATGAAAGGTGTGAGATGCACCAGACCCTGTGAACTTCAGTGTGTACCAGGGACTGTCTGAAGGACTGGACAAGAACCTGGGAGTTGTCTGCTCCTGAATCCAGATTACTGTTTAGTGGATTCAGGAAGGAGCTGGGACCATGGAAGGGGATCCAGGGAATCAGAAAGATCACCCCAAGTCAAGATGAAGAAAAGGCCTCCCCTTGGATGAAATTGGGGTTTGCTGGACACCAAAGGTGGAGGGTTTGTGTAGTTTTCTAATGACTGTACTTAATGATTAATGATATTTATGTGAATCTAGATTAGTGACTGATTAAGTTAATGGTTGCCCCATGAGTGGAAGACTAATTATTGTATTGTGAATTGATTGAATGATTAAGTAAGGAGGGTTTCCCCCTTAGGGAAACCAGATAATTATTCTTTTGTTCCTTGTTCTAAATATTGTGGCCACTGTAGTTAAAACAGTGTGGGCATTCTAATGTTAAACCGTTGTGTACACTATATTGTGATTTTCTGTGATAAGATGTAATGTTGTGAATATTATATTGTGATCTGTAGTGAATATTTGCCTTGATTTGTAATGGAATAAACACAGCGTTCACTATACTGTGTAATCCAAACCTTAAAAGCTGTTCACAGTAGCATTCTTTTAGGAATCTGCTTGTGCAATAATAAAGCAAAACCTATCAGATGTGGTTGGTTTCCCAGTCCGAGGTTGCACATCCCTCCCAGGTTATCTTCTCAATGGGGCTTTACACCTTCTACCCTGCTATACCTGATGAGAAGGGAGGCTTGGTGGAGCTGATCTGTGGGCTCTGTAAGGATTGAGTTAAACATTTATCTTTTTCTTATCAAGTGCTTATTATCTTCCAAGCACTGGAGGCACAATAGAAAAAAAGTGTTTTTATCGTAAATTCCAGGAGATCACACAGTTTAGAGCCAAAGGAAAGACTCAGAGATCCTTAAGCTGTGTTCTTGGGGGGGTAGGGGGCACCACAGTGCACTGGGTCTGGAGCCCAGAAGACCCAAGTTCAAATCCAGATACGCCACTCTGGACAAGTTCCTTAATCTCTGTTTGCCTCAGTTTCCTCATCTGTAAAATTAGGTTGATAATAGCACTTATCTCACAGGGTTGTAGTGAGACTCAAATGAGATCATAATTTGAAAGTGCCTAACCCATAGTAAGTACCATGTTAATATTTTAAAAAATGTTTTATCTTTTTAACAGCTCATATGAAAGTGTTGAGAGTCTAGGGGACATAGAAATAGGATAGATAGTAAGATCTGTTGGTCTTCCATCTTACTGGAAGGAATAGAGTTATTTGGCCATAATGAGATTGCAAGGAAAACCCTTATATTGTTCCAACAGTCATGGAGCTCACCATTGGCAAAATAATTCAGAAAGGGGTCTGGCAGTGCTTTTAGCCTTCTCACTTCCTGGGATAGCCTCTACCTAGGAGGTAGAATAGATATAGCTACTAGCCATTCTTTACTTAGGGGCAGCTAGGTGGTACAGTGGATAAAGTACTGGGCCTGGAGTCAGGAAGATTAATCTACTTGAGTTCAAATCTGACCTTAGACATGGACTAACTGCATGATCTTGGGCCAATCATTTAACCCTATTGTCTCAGTTTCCTCATCTCTACAATGAGCTGGAGAAGGAAATGGCAAACCCTTCCAGTACCTTTGCCAAGAAAACCCCAAATGGGATCACAAAGAGCTGTGCATGACTGAACAACATTCTTCCCTTATGGGGTCCCCACCTCTCCGGTCTAGTGCCTGAACTGCATT
The DNA here is from genome assembly GCA_028646515.1 of Pseudochirops corinnae. Classification (NCBI taxonomy): domain Eukaryota; kingdom Metazoa; phylum Chordata; class Mammalia; order Diprotodontia; family Pseudocheiridae; genus Pseudochirops; species Pseudochirops corinnae. Next base: position 16,600,285 of record CM053585.1, read on the forward strand.
AATTAGTGAAAACAGAAAACCACAGCCTTCACACACGGAAGGTCATCACAAACCACCCCAAGGTTAGTTGCCTTCTACAGACTCGTTGAATGCTTTATGTCTCTGGATCTGTTTAAGGTTCCTTGCGTTCTCAGCGTCTTGTGTATTTTTCACGTGAGGAAATTAAGGCTACCCTCTGCCCCAAACCTATATTGCTCATTGTGTCCATTTGGAATTGAAAGGTCCTGTTATCTAAGGAACCTTGGCATGAGATGTTCTTCAATTTTATTTTGGAAGGAGGGTGAACCTGATATTCTTGGGGTGAGGTACCTAGGATCAGACTTGGTTCATTTGGGTCCAGAGTCTTTGTAATGACATACACAGAATAAATCTAGCCCCTTCTCTGCTTAACATGAATGCATGAAGATGGTGATCATGGTGACTCTAAGTTATCTCCTATCTAAGCTAAACAAACCCAGTTCTTTGCATTGATACTTAAATGGTATGATTTCCAGCCCTTCCACCACCTTGATTTTCTCTTCTCCAAATAAATACCCATTGATTCTATGAGGCAGACATGAGGAAGAAAGGCACAAGTTATTTTTAAGGTTCCTTCCAACTCTCCAAACTATGACTGTGATGAAAAAGAACCCCTAGCCAATGGAAAAAGGCCATGTAAAGACCATAAGAATGCCAAACTATTTGGGCCCAGGAAAATGAGATAAAGTTGAAAATTTAGCAAAATGTTATAGTTCTGCTACTACCAAGAGCAAAACCCCACGAGATCCTATCGGTTCCATTGTTTCAAATGGGAAACAGCTCTCTCCCCATCTACTTTTGGCCCAGAACTGGGGCAGCTAGGCAGTACAGTGGGGAGAGTTTTTTGCCTTGGAGTCAGGAAGACGTAAGCTCAAATCTTACTCACAATACTTGCTAAGCTGTGTGACCCTCAGCAACTCACTTTAAGAAATCTTTCTGCCTCAGTTTCCTCTAAGAGCATCATCCTTCCAGGGTTGTTGTGAGGTTTGAATGAGATAATATTTGCAAAGCGCTTAGCACAGCACCTGGCACATAATAATAATAACAGCTAGTATTAACAAATGACAATAGGCAAATATGAAGAGGTCAGAGAAACATTGGAAAACTTTTATGAACTGGTACAGAGAGGAGAAATCAGAACCAGAGAAACAATAAACAACAATGACTATAACTTTGTAAATGAAGGAACAACAACAAAAAACAAACCCAGCATTGTGTTATTATAGTAAACAGGTTTTTCCCCAAAGAGGAGTTGAGAAAAATGTGACATCTTTCTTTGCAGGGGTGGGGGACTATGGTTGTGGACCACGAAATGTGCTTCCTGACAGTTGACAGTTTGGTTAATCTTCAATCTAATGGAGACTGGTTCCCCTTCTATTTTCTAAGTGTCTTTTCCTTCAGTAATCTGAAGTAGGGTCTGTCTCCTCCATTTTTCCTCTTGAGGTTGGAAGCCAGAAACCCCTTGAGAAATACAAGGCTTGAAGAGAAGATTCAAAGAGAACTTCAGGGTTCTCTCCCAGTCTTTCCAATACCCTTCACACAGGGCAGGTCCTTCACCTCCATCAATGAGGAAAGAGTCCCATACCAATGGGCTATGGGACTATGGTTACATCTTTTTTACTCTTTCTTAAAAAGGATAGGTAAGGGGAGAGACATATTTAGAAATGAAGGTGATGAGAAACAAAGATATCAAGAAACATGAAATATGTAAGAAAAATTTTGAATTAAATTAAAATGTGTCCTTAATCACTGGGAAACAGTGAGGGGCTTTCCAGCCCTCTGTCCTTTCGCTCCTGAGCTAAGTGATTCCAGGAATGAATATACAGAGAGGATATTGGGTCAATTAATCTCTGGACCTTAATTCCATTAACCCCCCTCCCCTAGACTCCATGGCTGTGCTGCAATAAGATTCCAGGATTCTGTAACACTTCCCCTTCAACCGCAACCAAGGTCTTGCTGAAAGGCGATTTGCCCTTGGCATTATAGGAATGGGCAGCAGAAATCTTCCAGAAAAGGGACTCACCCTGTGCTCCTCCCAGAACAAACCTTTGTCCCTGTGTTTTAGGAAGGGCCATTGTCAGTATCTCTCTGCTGCTTGGAAAAGACCAGACAGATGCCAGGAATCACCCTATATCTCATCAGCACGTGTACTCTGACCTCATATTACTATTTCCTCCTTCCTTCCCACATTTCTTAGCTCCTTATCAGCTATCTTGCATTCTTGCCCATGTTGCCTCCCATTGAAACTCAACCTAGAAGGGTCCTGTTCAGACACCATCCCACAGGCCTGCCAGACAAGGAAATGGAGGACCTGAGGAAAAAAAATGGTCACCTGGAATCCCAGAGACTATGCCTTTCTCTGAGTGAAGGAGGGAGAGGACTGTCTTTGGGAGAAGACTTGGCATGGCCATCTTAGAAGTGTGATGGAGGGGCCACTGAGCCTCACACCTGCCACCATCACCTTGCCTGCTCTTCCCAGAGCCTCCAGTTTCCCATAGACCTGGGGAAGGGCAGAAGGAGGATATGTCATGAGAACCTGTCACCAGGCCTGGGAGGGAGAGGGAGGGGAGCACAGAGTGTCTTTTGTCCTTCCCCCCTATCCTGATCCCATCTCTAGGCTCTCCTCCAGACTGAGGTGCTTGGTACCTTAGTATCTGGGCTTTCTGAGCCATCAGATTCTGAGGCAATGCTGCCCCTAGTGATGGCCCCCAGCTTCTCAGGGATGCTCTTGGCCTGTCTGCTGCTCACAGGCCTGGCACATGGTGAGTGCTTCTTGTCCCTCCTCCCTAACTTCCCAGATGTGCTTGGGGACTGCCCCATGTGTATGTGGAGAGGAAGAGCAGGAGCAGACCCAAAAGGAAAAGTAAAGGTGATATGATATTGGGCATGGGGAGGGGGAGAAAAAAAGAGAAGGCAATTCAGGAATTCACGAGGACAGTAGCCCTAGATCCCCTGCTATCTGGTCCCTTCCCATCTTTCTTTCAAGTGAGACCACCCTGTTGCTGTTGCTGCTTCCTCTTTTCATTAGTTATGTCCTGAAGGATCCAAAGCATTTGGCTCCTACCGTTATGGTTTGTTCAGTATGGCACAGACCTGGGATCCTCAGAGTTTGGTTGCAGGGCAGAAATCTCCAAGTAGGGATGGAGATGTTGGGGTTTTTTATCCCAGTACCCCCTGAGTCTCAGTCATAGGCATTTAGCCTTTCTCTGTCTCCAGGAGGGCCCTAGAGTCTTGTATCTTCATTTTCTCTGATCTAGGATTTTCATCCTCCTCTAGTTTCCATTGCTTTCTCTCCTGGTCCTGAAATGACATGACTTGACAAGTCTTAACAAAGTGACCACAGAGTCTGAATTAAAAGTTTTAAGGAGCTTTAATTTACCAGCTGGGGCTACTCCATGCCAATTAAAGGGGGAGCAGCCCAGAACTCAGGGGTGAGGAACCTTTTA
>CM053585.1:16610847-16639605 GCA_028646515.1 Pseudochirops corinnae
TTTTTCTTTGAGCCGGCCAGAATCTCTGCTAAGGACTCCTGCTGAGGACTGCCAGGGACCGGAACTGCGGGGGCTGGAGCTGCTGGGAGAAAGCTGCCTGAACACTGAGCAGTTGCACGAGTGAGGAAAGGAGGATTTTTGCCTGAGGTAGCCTGTTCTGTTTGAAGGCTTGAGAATGTGGGTGTTTACTACTTTACCTACATGTGCCAACTTCATAACTACTGTGTTGGCTTTGACTTTCTGGTTTTGGGACTCCGTTTTCTGGTATTTAAATGAATGCTCTAGCTATAGTTCTTATGTAGAGAGCCTGTTACATTTTGTAATTAATAACCATATCAGCATACTTATAATTACTATAGGCATTGTGAATGCTGCATTGCTGATACAAACAGAAGGTGTGAACTCTGTCTCCTGCTGCTGACATAACAGGAAGGCATTGGCTGAGATAGGAAGCCAATGTGTGTGTGTGTGTGTGTGTATGTGTGTGTGTGTGAGAGAGAGAGAGAGAGACAGAGACAGAGACAGAGAGACAGAGAGACAGAGAGACAGAGAGAGACAGAGAAGAGCTCCAGAGGACAGATGGTCAGAATGAAGAATTCTCCTGGTAGCTCCTGGTGGAGGGAGCAGAATTTTCACAGCATCTGGAAGTTGGGCTGCTGGACTGAGAACTGAGCTGGAGTTTTCTATGAGACCAGAATCTGGTGAAGGTTGAAGTTGCTACTGAGGAGGCCACCTGGAAGGCCAAGAAGGCTGCCTGGAAGGCTGAGATTTCTTCTGGTTCCTAGGGCCAGCTGAACTGCTGGAGGACTGAAGAAGCATGACCAGGATAAGACTTTGTTTGTTTGTGGCTTGGTTGATCCTTGAGTTCCCAGCAACAGAAGTGGTGAAGGTTTTGAGATGTCCTGGACCCTGTGAACTTCAGTGTGCACCAAGAACTGCCCAGAGGACTGGACAAGAACCTGGGAGATGTCTGCCTCTGAATCCAGGTGATTGTTGGTGGATTCAGGTAGGAGATGGGACTATGGAAGGGAATCCAGGGAATCTGAGAGATCATCCTGAGTCAAGATGAAGAAAAGGCCTCTCCATGGATAGCGAATACTGTGATGAAATTGAAGTTTACTAGACACTGAGGGGTGGAGGGTTTGTGTAATTATATAATGATTGTATTTAGTGATTAATGCTACTTAGTAATTGTGAATCTGGATAAGTAACTGATTAAGTTAACCTATGATTGCCCTGTGAGTGGAAGACTGACTTGCATTGTGGAATAATTCAATGATTAAGTAAGGAGGGTTTCCCCCCTAGGGAAACCAGATGAGTATTCTTTTGTTCTTTGTTCTAAATACTGTGGCCACTTTGGTGAAAACTATGTGGCCATTCTAATGTTATGCTGTTGTGAACACTATATTGTCATTTTCTGTGATAAGATGCTATGTTGTGAATATTATATTGTGATTTGTTGTGAATGTTTGCCTTGATTTTTCATGGAATAAATGGAGTGTTCACTATACTGTGTAATCAGAACCTTAAAAGCTGTCCACAGTAGCATTCTTTTTGGGAAGCTGCTTGTGTGTGGCATTACGTGGGCAAGGGGCGGGGGGGAATGAGTTCATTCAGTAGAGATCCTTCTTTTCTTTCCTTCCTCATCTGAAATCATGGACATCTTCCTGTATTATCTTCTCATTTATCCCTCACTGGGTAACTTAAAGAACTCAAGAATGTATAAACTGCATCCCTTGAAACTATGGGAAACTGTTCCCATAGCTCAATTATTAAAAAGTTCTTTGTTGCAGCACATCTAAATGTGCATTTCTTTTACCCAAGGCTCCTAGTTCTCTCCTTTGGGGCACAGCAGAAATAAGTATTTATTAAATGTTGACTATGTGGTGGTCTTCTGTCATCATCCTTTGAAGCTGTCATCTTCTTCAGCTCATCATCGGCCTCAGCTGAGTGCTCGCTTATGAGCACTCAGCAGAGGGATCCCAGCATCCTGGATATCAGAGAAGCCCAGTTGGAAGCACAGCCCCACCCTTCAGTGAATGTCCCTAAAAGCCATAGAACTTTCTGCAAAAAGTGTGGCAAGCACCAGTCTCACAAAGGGATGCAGTACAAGAAAGGTGAGGATTCCCTGTACTCAAAGGGGAAAAGGTGATAAGATCAGAAGCAGAGTGGCTATGGTGGTTAAACAAAACTAATTTTATGGAAAAAGACAAAGACCGCAAAAAAAAGATTGTACTGAGGCTTGGACGTGTCGAACCCAATTGCAGGTCTAGGAGGATGCCTGTCATTGAGAGGTATATATGTGAAGCTTTTCCCATGTAGGAAAACTTCTTGAGGATGTGGCTGAGTTTTGTAACTTTAATCATCTACTTAATGAGATTTATGTGCCATGGAGAGAAAGCCCAACTGGACATTTCTCGGGGGCCTGGGGTCCTTGGTTATTAGTACTATGGCTAAAATAGTTACTGACAATCTAGATGCCCAGGCAAATAGGGGATGGGGAAATTAGAGATACAAAGTAATAAAGATAGGGATAGCTAGTCCCTATTTTATAGGCTTTCAGCAAATCAAAAGTAATTAATTTATTATCTTCAGGGATCCCCATGTTAACAAAATATTAATGAAGTGGTTTCCTATATCTATTTGGGTTATTAGGGTTCTTGGTGGAGAACTAACTAATAGTGATTGACTTGCCTGGTCATAAAAAGGATGGCTGATTAACTGAAACTCATTTGTACCTTGTTTTCAAAGTATTAATCAAGTGACTTCCCATATCTACTTGGGTTGAGTTAATTTTCTATGGAGAATTAATTAATAGTGATTGAAATATCTGATCATTAAAGGGATGGCCTGTTAATTGAAAACTGATATTAATTATGTTTAGGGGTAGGTGGGAATGACAACTGGGCAAGACTTGGAATAGTAAAGAATTTTTACTTTATTTTATACTGCTTTTTTATATTACATAAAACCAGATTAGACTTTAAGCTTCTCGAGGGCAGGATGTCTGTATCAATTTTTATATCTTGGCATAGTGTCCAGCACCATGTCTTTCACACTAAAGGTGCTTATTAAATGTTGAGTGTTACTAAAAAAATTTGTCTACTATATGTCAGACATCGTGCTTATTAGCACTGTGGAAACAAAGGGTGACAACTGAAAAAAGGTCATTAGATTTGGAAATTAAGAAATCATAGATAACTTGGAAGAGAATAGTTTCGGTTGGTTGATAAAATCAGAAGCCAGACTGTTGGGGGTTTACCATCATGATTCTCATGGAAGCAAGTGCCCTGGCCTTTCCTTCTGGAGAGATAGTCACCCAAGGAAAAAGGCAGCTTTAGGCAATATGACCCTTAATGTCAGAGAGAAGTGCCAGCTACAGAACCCAGAAAGGAGCATATCCTGGAAACCAAACTAAGCATTCTGCCCAGCAAAGAGCTTTATGAGGACCTCAAAGGGACAAAGGATTTCCAGGAACAGATGTTGTGAGTTCTACTTTTGCCATTGGCACATCCTAGTATTACTGTACTGTATGAACTATAGTTTGAGCTCACTCTTTCTGCATGTTTTTGTGGGAAAGTATAACCAGGCTTTTGAGGGAAAGGTTTTGTACCAACTGAACTCATACAATTTTTTTGTACCAACGGAACTCATATAATCTTAGTAAATGTCGTTTCTAAAAGCTAGCTAGCTCCATAGCTAGGTGGTGAAGTGAATAGAGTGCAGGGGGCTAGAGTCTGGAAGACTATTCTTCCTGAGTTCAAATCTGGCCTCAGACACTTATTAGCTGTGTAACCCTGACCAAGTCACCTTACCCTGTTTGCCTCAAGTTTTCTCATCTGTAAAATGAACTGGAGAAGGAAATGGCAAACCACGTTAGTATCTTTGTCAAGAAGACCCCCAAAGGAGTCATGAAGAGTTAGATGCAACTGAAAAATGACTAAAAACTTAAGTCTACTTGGATGAATGTCAATAGGAAGCAGCTTTGTGGGGGCTTATGAGCTACAGTAGTAGCTAGAAGCATGAGAATTGTTCATTGTCCCTCTAAGGAGTAAGCTACTATGTAAGTAACTATGAGACCAAATTCAAGATGGCGAAGCAGTGACATGGGGGTACTATATCAGACAAACTAAATTGTGGCCTTTGCTGTCGACCAACCAGGCCTCTGGAATGACTCTGAGGACAGCTTCAAATGTCCTAGCTGTTGTTCCATTGTTGTCATCATTTGTCCTTCATTTTCAAAGAGGACCAATGACATCAAGGGATGATGTCTTGATTCCTTCATGAATAAGATTTAAGTGAGGCAGAGGTGCAGTGTCATCAGCCTCACTCTCTCTTCCAGAGGTATCAAAGTTCAGTGACAGGACAAAAAGTAAAGAGGCAGTGGATGACCTTGGCATCTTCAATGTCTGACCAAGTTCTTAGCACCCGTCATGACTATTGGAAGGAATTGTTCTCTTCCACTCATTCCACTGGGAGAAGTCTTTACATAGTTGGGATAGACATCCACCCTTCTAACTCACCAAGGGGTTTGAGGCCTGTTGCTTACCCTCAACCTGATTTAACCCATCTGCTGAGACAATTTCCTGGGATGTGGCCTGGGCTGTACATGCTACAGCTTCTTGGAGCCCTAGGTGAGAGCTGGGTGACATGGGTCCACCAAAGGTGAATGAGCAGCCCTGAAAAGGGCTCAACAAGCTCTCACACTAGCAGTGAGAACAACATCCCTGTTGTTCCATATACAAGCTATAAATATCTAAATCCTCAGGCAAAATATTTCTTATCTCTCAACAGGCCATTAGAATAAAATCTAGAGAATACTTCAGTCCAGGTAATAATAACTCACATTTACATAGTTCTGTAATACTTACAAAAAAGGCTTTTGCATTTATATCCCCAGTGTCATTAGGAGACACTTATTAAATTCCTGTTGATTGAGAGGTAGTAAAAGTTTATTGTCTCCATTTTATAAGTGAGGAAACTAAGGATTAGAAAATGTGATTTGTCCATGATCACAAGCTATTACTGGTTATAGGGGAGGCAAAGAACAGTCAGGTTGGAGTAACACTGACCCCCGCCAATATCTAAGGAAGTCTAACCCAGCCCTAAATTCTGCATAGTCCATCTAAAATCATGAGAGAATGGCTGAAGAAGAAGTCACTTCTACCACATTCCATGAGGATTTTATCCCCATCCAATGAGGGATATCCAGGCAGGCAGACAGGAAATAAACCTTTAGAAGGTGGTGCCAGCTACTGTGCCTGGCACACCAGATGTTAGGCAGAGACTGGCAGAGGCAAAGATGGAGAATCAGCTCTGGTCTGTGGACTCATTTCAGAAACAGGGAAACCTTATGGGGTATGTTACACTGGGTGGTGAGGAAGAGTTGGTAGAAGTGTTTAGCTGGGCAGCTAGGCCATGTAGTGGTCAGAGTACTAGACATGAAGATAAGTTCAAATCCTAGATCGGATTTTACCAGCTGTGTGACCTTGTTTGAGGTCACTTTTTTACAGAAAGTTAATTATTTCCCAATCAAGATTTCCTATGGAAGGCTATGTTTGGGGGCCTCTTTGGCCACATGGGGAAAAGAGGAACAGGATGGTGGGGAAATGGAAACCTTGGGCCAGTGCTTCTCTTTTTTCCTATTACTCCCTGACTCTTCTTGGGCTACTTGGCGCCACCTCATTTCAGCAGAAATGGTTGTCTCATGAACTGTACTATGGATTTTAAAGCTCAGGTTATCTAGAAAATTGAACTAAACCTATAATCATAGCCCATTCCCTACCTTTAAGGCAAGACAGACCAGAAGGATGGAGTGGGAGCAGGTGACTCTCCTCAGACATGTGAAAGCCAGTATGTGTCTATATGCTCTTCTGGCTCAGGGCTTCACCCCTTCAGACACCATCCCTGGTCTGAGACATGATTAGTTTAGACATAGCAGCTTTGGGTCACGGGATCATAGACTTACAGCAGCAAACAGACTTGAACATCATTGAGTCCAACATAGTCATTTTATAGATAATGAAATTGAGACTCAAGGAGGAAAGTGATTCATCCCAGGTCACCCAGTGAGTAAATGGAAGAGGGCAGAATTTGAACCCAGATTTTTCTAACTCCCAGTAGAGCTTACTCTTGGCTGTTCATTGTCTCTTCTTCATAGACAAAGATAACCCATCTGATGGACTCTTAGTAAATAAACCATGCTTCATGTGTGCTCTATTTTAAATAATAAAGATGTACATGACAATGTCCTGATTGCATCCAGACCATTGCAGCACCTCCAAGGGACAGATCTATTACTACTCAAAAGGACTGGGCTTGATCATCCAACAATCAGGAGTTCTGGATCTTTTTTTTTTTCAAAACTTAGACCCCCTTGGGCAGAACTCGGTGAAATGTTATGCCTGTTCTCAGAAGATGGTTTTTAATGCGTAAGAGAAAACATACAAAATTACAAAGGAAACCAATTATATTAAAATGCAGTTATCAAAATTTGTATATTTTTTAAAGTTCACAGATCTCAGGTTAAGCAGCACTGCTATAGAGAAAATACCAAGTGGATGAAGAATGTCTATTGATCAGATTATTACGAGCATTTGTATGAGTTACTTACATAACTTTTCCATTAGTGTGCATATGTATGCATGTCTATATAGTAGGCAGTGAAAAACAGACAATGATGTGGAGAAGGGGGGTCCTATGGGATAAGCAATAAAAAAAATAGACAGTGATTTGGGCCAGAGCGGAACAAAAGGAGGAGAGTAGACAGGATTGCCTTTGTGAAATCAACAAGCTCTTTTAACGATCCCAAAGCTTCCAATGAACACAAAGGCCCACCTTTTTCGCTACTATCAATGTCAATGACATTGATTTTTGAGACATGGTATGCTATAGTGTCTGAAGAATTAATAATTAATATCCTAAGAGAGAACAATGGAGAGGTCCATTGGTGTTTGTAATTGATGTAATGAATAACAGGGGTAAAAGATGTCATTAGTGAAATGTATGACAAAAAAAGAGTGACTGGTCACTGGGAAAGGGATGACAGGTGTACAGCGAGGGTACTCCACGGGTGCTCTTATGATATCAGAAGAAATCAAAGAGGGTCACTAGGCAACTGGGTAGAGCCATTGTGGCGAATGAATGAGGAGAAATGAATAAGACTCAAAGAGTATAGGATGGGTTGCAATATGGGAACACAGATTCATATGAGGGTAGACAGCACCAAACTATACATATTCCATTCCCCTCTTTGGTCTGTAGCATACATTTAGGCCAGGCTGAGGAGCCAGGGTGTGTCTGTAACTAGGTGTCAAGTCTTTGATCATAAAACAGGTATTTTCCCCCTTTCTAGGGAAAGTCACCTGACATTCACAGAATTTGAATCTATAACCATGGCCTCATTAGTCCCTAGGTTCCAATGCATGCAGCGATACCATGGAGGATGGAAATGCTTTGGAATAAGTTGGGATCACTCTAGGAAAACTTCTTGAAAGGGGGAAGAATTAAGCAGTTTTGAGAGAGAAGAAAAGGTCAGAAAATGATAGAGAAAAGGAGGATTGAAAAGACAGAAGGCTTAGTGGGTCAGAAATTTTAAAAACTGAATCAAAGAAATTGACAGCAATGAGTCAATATACCAATTCTCATGGGATAAACTAAAGTGATCTTTAGGGGAAATTTTTATCTCAACAATTTCATCAACAAAAGAGGAAGGGAAACATCAATGAATCCAGTGACTAAAAACAATGTGAAAATCAGTTAAGGAAAAAACAACAACTAAATATCAAAGTAGAGATCTTGAAAACTGAAGAGGAGATGAACAAAACTGAAAGCAGAAAATTTAAAAGCCACTGAAGCAACAAACAAAACTAGGAACTTTTTTTTAAAAAAATTGATAAGTAGTTCACTTGTCTTATTTTTTAAATAAGAGAGATGAAAACTAAATTGTATCAGAAATGAAAAAGAATTAACAGCCATTGAAAATTAAATAAAGTAAACTATCAGGAATAATTTTTGCAAAATTGTATGTCAAAAAACTCACAACTTAGATGAAATAGATGAATATTTAAAAATATAAACTACTCAGAACAAGAATAAGAAATAACAAGAAATGAATTACTTAGAAACTGGACAAGTTATAAATGAATATAAATAGAAAAACATCAGTGGATGGATTTACAAGTGAATTCTATCAAATATTCAAAAAAAGTAATTCCAACACCACTAAACTGTAAAAAATAGAGAAAGAATCCTTCTAAATTCATTCCATGCCACAAATATGGGTTTGATAACTACACTATGGAGAGGCAAATCAGAGAAAGAATATTTTACAGCAATATTCCTAATGAACATCAACATAAAAATATTAAATAAAATATTAACAAGGAAGCTATCCCAACACATTAAAAAGATTATACACTACAACCAGGATGGATATATACTAGGAATGTAAAATTGGTCCAATGTAAGAAAAACCATTCATATAATAGACTATACTAATAACAAAAATTATTTTAAAAACACATCAATACATGTAACTACAACAAACATAAGTACTAATAACAAAAAAATTGTTGCAAAATCCAAAACTGGCTACCATTAAAAACACTGGAAAGCATCGGAATAAAAGGATTTTCCTTTAAGATATGTCCCTAAGAGCCAGCCTTGTATGTAATGAAGAAATGTAAAAGTTGGAGTCCTTTCTAATAAATCCAAGTTAAAGCAAGGATGCCCAACACCAACAATATTACTTAATATCTAGCTACAATACAACAAGAAAAAGAAAATGAGTGAATAAATACAAACAAAGAGGAAATACAGCTATTGTCTTTTCCAGACATGATGTCAGGGGGTGGGGAACCTAAGGCCTCGAGGCCACATGTGGCCCTCTAGGTCCTCAAGTGTGGCCCTTCAATTGAATCCAAACTTCACAGAACAATTCTCCTTAATAAAGGATTTGTTCTGTAAAACTTGCACTCAATCAAAAGGCCACACCCAGCTTCCCCTCCTCTGGTAGATGTTCTATCTAGAAAACCAGAAAGAGTCAACTAAAAATTGAAACAATAACTTCAGCAAAGTTGCCAGACATAAACTAAATAAAAAAAAAACCCATGAATGATTTTGTATGCTATGAAAAAACTCAACTGGAAGAGATTAAAAAAAAAAAAGAAATTCCATTCAAAATAATGATAGAACATGCAAAATAATTGGGAATTTATTTACAGGACCTATATACAATTAAGAAATATTCTACAGAAATAAAAATAGATTTAAATAGAGAAATATGTACCGTCCATGGGAAAGCTGTGACAATATAATACAACTGAGAATTCAAGGGCCCCTGAAGCCCTTCTAACTCAAATCCAGTCTAGCAATTTCTACCAAGTCAGCAGTGATCTGGGGTTAGGTGTCATCTACACACAGCACAGGGTCATAGTCTTATAGAGGCCCAGGGGATGTATCAGCTTTACTTCCCATTACTGTTTATGAGGTGGCAAAAACATAGATTCTTGGAGCATCCATCAATCAGAACAGCTTTGAGAGTATCCAGCAATGAACAGAATGGACCAAGAAGACATGGAAGGTCAAGAAGGCCAAGAAGACCAAGAAGCTCATTTCAGTGCACTAAGACAGCGTATCTTCCTGTGGCCCCGAGGTGAGCCTGCCAGAACCCTTGTACTCAACATTAGCTGCCCTCCTGTATCAACTTCCCTCAGACCCTCTCCTAGGCAGAGCTGGGCTCATCTCGCTATAGCCCCCCTTGGCTGCTAGAGCCGTCACCTCCTGTTTAATCTGCATGTATCTTCCATGCATCTATTATATGTTGCCTCCATTAGAATGTGACTTTATAGAGGGTAGGAACTGTTCTTGTCTTTCTTTGCAACCTTAATGTCTAACACAATTCCTGGCACTAGTGAGCCCTTCATGCATGATCACTGACTGATTGACTGGTGTCAGGGACAGGGGACAAGTGGGTTAAATGAAGCCAGATGAACAGTCTTCCCTCCCTCCCTAGGGACCATTCATGGAGGGGAAAAAGGGAAGGCAGAAACCTCAGTCTGTGGTTTATTCCCTAGCATCTATCAGCCAAAAAGAATTTAAGGCATTAGTAACTGGAGGATGTGGGGAGAGAGACTTCCTGTAGAAGATGGGTTTTGAACTGAGCCTTGAAGGAAGCTGAGAGGCAGAGGGGAAGAGGCAGAGTGTTCTAGGCATGGAGGATTCCAAAGCAAAGGCACAGAGTCTGGAGATAATAGCATTCTGTATGAGGAACTACAAGAAAACCATTGTGGCTACATCACAGAGTGTGTGTACTAAGAGCAATCAACTAAAAAGATAGGGAAGAGACAGGTTATGAAGGGCTTTAAATATCAGAGAATTTTATGTTTGATCCTGTAGGTCACAGGGAACCAAAAGGGTTTATAAAGTAGGGAGCTGAAGGGAGGGACATGGTCAGATCTGCACTTTAGGAAAATCAGTGGAAGTGATTGGAAGTGGAAGATAAATCAGAGAAGAGACATAAGGCTAACCCTGGGGTTTCTACTTGAGAGAGAGTACCTAATGTTATCATTTGCAATAATCCATTTTATTTATTGTAAAACCTGCTGACTGAGTGAACAGTACCAGTCACTTTTATGTTCCAGTCCATTGGCCTCTTTGCTATTCCTCATACATCTTTTATTTCCATTTCTGTACCTTTGAAGACTGTCTACCATGTCTAGAATACACACTGTTCTAACCTCTGCCCCTTAAAATCCCTAGTTTCCATAAAGCTTCACATAAATGCCATTTCCTACTCAAAGCACTGAATTTGAAGTCACGGTTTCTGGGTTCAGATCCCAATTCTGCTTTTTACTACCTGTGTAGTCAGTCCCTTTACTTCTCTGAACTTCAGTTTCCTTAAGGGAGGACTTTGGACTAAATGACTTCCAAGCTCCCCCCTAGATTTGTACTCACAATAATATTACCCTCTCCCCCTGTTTCCCCTTTATACTGCATTTACTTCATATGTATTTGTGTGTATGTTGACTCCTGATATAGAATGTAAATTCCTCAAATGCAAAGATTTTCATTTTTTTCTTCATATCCTCAGCCCCTAGCTCAGGGTCCAACCCTCATTCATGTCTCTCACCCATAATACATGGCTAGTGTCTAGTAAGAATTTAAGGTTTGTCAATTTCCTAAATCTTTCCATAATGTACAACCATCCAGAACACATGGTTTAGACCAGGGTGGGGAACCTGCATCTTTGAGGCCACATGTAGCCGTCTAGGTCCTCAGGTGCAGCCCTTTGACTGAATCCAAACATCACAGAACAAATCCCCTTAAGAAAAGGATTTGTTCTGTAAAACTTGGACTTGTTTTACCTAGAAGGTCACAAGTGGCCTCGAGGTCACAGGTTCCTCACCCCTGGTCTAAAGACATAAAGACATGAAGACTGAAGATAGCTAGATAAATTATTCCCTTGACATCTCTTCTGACTCTAGACTCTATTTCCTACACTGACTCTGGATTCTGGAACAAGGATCCGCTGTACCAGCTGCCACCTTGGCCTCTATCTCCCCTCTCAGTCTAAGGCAGCAGTAGCAGCAGTCTGAGCACCACAGAACAATATAGCATAATTCCCGTGCCCTTTGATAAATCCTCATGTACAGAAAACAACGTAGGGTGGCCACCCAAGGCATAAGACCTAGTTTGTCCAGTTTAGGGGATGAACATACCTCAAAGAGCCCATTGCCATACAGGATCTCTCCTTTCTTGGCTCCCAAGTCTGTTTTCTCTTCCTAGCCTCCAAGACCTGAGGCTCTATTCCCTTTTCCCAAGGTTCCTGACAATGGAAGAAGTCTTGCTGTCTTACAATTTTTAGAACGTGTTATTATTAGTGTTTTACATACTTTCTACTGTTGCTTTCACTTAGTCTTTGACCCCCAACATCATGAAGCAAGTCATTTTGGTCTATCACGACCCAAATCCTTTGGCCACATTTTCTTTATTAGTTGCTATTTTAATTGTGTGATATTCTATAGTGGGTCCCAGATTGTTATTTATTTTTATTTTTATTTTCTATTCCCTAGAGAAACTTTTGTGATGTACCCATATATTTCATTAATTTATTCAATGTTTAAATTTTTCTATTCAAATTCCCCCCTCCCTCTGCTTCTTCCACATCTTTTGAGAAGAAAAACAAAACCCATCATAAATATGTAGTCATGTAAAACCAATTCTTGCATTTGCCACATCAAAAGAGAAAGAAAAGAAAATATGCTTCGATCTGCATTCTGAGTCCACCAGCTCTCTAGAATGAGAAAAAAAAGGCATGCAGGATTTAATAGCTTTTTGGGTATAGTTCCAAATTGCTTTCCAGAATGTTTAGACCAGCTCACAGCTCCATCAACAGCATAATAAAATCTCTATTTACCTACAGTTCCTTCAGCATGTCATTTTATTTTTCTGTCATCTTAGTAAATTTGATAAGTGTGAAGTAGGACCTCAGAGTGGTTTTAATTTGCATTATGATTCAGAACATTTTTTCACATGGCCATTGATAGCCTTGAATTTCCTCTTTTAAAAACAGCCAATCCATATCCTTTGACCATTTATCAGTTGGGGAAAGGCTTTTATTTTGATAAATTTAATTTAGTCCCCTATATATCTGAGAAATGAGACCCTTAACAGAGAAACTTACTGTAAAGA
Organism: Pseudochirops corinnae; assembly: GCA_028646515.1. NCBI lineage: Eukaryota > Metazoa > Chordata > Mammalia > Diprotodontia > Pseudocheiridae > Pseudochirops > Pseudochirops corinnae. The sequence goes on from CM053585.1 coordinate 16,623,541, forward strand.
TTCCCTTCACCCCAATATTTTGCTTCTAATTTTAGTTGCATTGGTTTTGTTTGTGCAAAAACTTTCAAAATTTCATATAATCAAAATTGTCCATTTACTGTCCTGTGAACCTTTCTATTTCTTGTTTGCTCATGAATTCTTCCTCTACCCATAGATCTGACAGGTCCTTTAAAATTTAGTAATTATGTTGTTAGATCAAGACACATAAATATTGACAAGTTGCCGGTCAACAGTTCCTTTAGTCATAATATGATCACCATGCTTTACCCTGTTAACGGATTTTTAATCTAAAATCACCTTTTTAATGAAATTATGATTTCAATTCCTCATTACTGACTTTTGTTATCAATTTGCCTGAATCCATTTTTTCCTGATAATAGACCTCTCATTAGGGATGCCACTACATCTTTTTTTTATTTTTTTTTTAGCAAACTCTCCTTCATCTCTATCACCTTCATTTGCTTTAGCGTTTATTATGCTGTCATGCTACATCTAGTTTCAGTTTTTTAGGACTCTGCTTATGTTTTTGCCTTTTTTGGTCTTCCTGGCATTTAGCCCAGTGTTTGGTAGATAATCAATGCTTGATGACTGATTTCCTTCCAGTGTCCTTACTGCAGAATGTTCTACTCCACAGTGTTTGTCAGTCAACTTGGAGTTTCCTTTTTTCTGGATTTTTTTTGTTTCCATGTTTTGCTTTCCTTTACCAATAATAAGTCAAAAAGCACTTACTGAGCACCTACAATGGGTCAGGTACTGTGCTAAGCATAGACAATTCAAAGGAAGGCAAAAACAGAGTCTACCATTAATGAGCTCACAGACTAACTGACACAATAGGCAGATCACCATATACAAACAAGATATATACAAGACCTGAGGAGTTATTCTCCTGGGGGTGGGGGGTATTTCTTACCTTTCTCCATTTTATTTATTTTGGGGCATTTTACCTATCCTTTGTTGAGAAAGAAGTTTCTGCTATCTTGCCAAAGGAATATTTTATCCACATTTTCCATAGAAGAAAACTGAGCTTTATAGTGTGAAATATTCAAATCTTTTTGACACTGATCTCATCCTCCAGGGTCATTCTCCAAGAAAGAAATATCTTCATTCTTCTGGAAGTCAAAGATGATCAGGGGCAGCTTGATATGTCTGGTTGCGTTGTCCTTCCTTGTGGAACTCATTGTGTGTAAGTTCCTCTACAGACCTAGAGTATTTTCGACACTGACTTCAGTTTTTTGGAACCTAGACACCCTTTCAACTCCAGTGTGGTTGAGTACAGACTTCTTCCTGGTTTCCTGGGTCCATAGACAAACAAGGCTGCCCACAGTTCCCAGACCCTACTCTAGGGCCTCAGTGAACTTATATAATGCCTCCCTCATGGAAATCCAGGTGTCTCCCAGGTCAGGGGGCTCACCCTATCTCTACTGCAGCCAGGCTGTCTCCTTATTAAATCCTACTTCTAATTGGAGCAGCTCTTTCTTCTCCTCCCATCCCCATCCCCAACTCTCTCCCAAGTTTCAGGACTTCTAGCATTCTAATCTTGGAAATATCAAGTTTGCATGGTCAGAGATATCCAGAGTAGATAGACTTTGCCTCAGTCAGTCAACAAGCACTTACTCTATACCAGGCCCTAGGCTAAGCATTGGTGGTACAAATAAACGTAAAAATATTGTCCCTACCCTCAAAGAGATCATATTCTAATAGAAGAGACAAAATATAAACAATAAAAGACATGCAAGATATACTGTGGCTGGAAAGTAATCTCGGATGGAAAGCTCTGTGGGGGAGGGAGCAAAGGAACCAGGCATAGGACTGAGCCACAACGCTACCCGATGGCCATCACTGGACCCAGACGATGGCGAGAAGCGGCCACATTGAGATGGCCTCTGATCACCTCTGAATCACTAGACTACCCAGTCCCTAGTGTCTACTCCATTCCTCTTTCCTCTTACACAGAAAAGCTGAACTACCTATTATTCAAAGGGCAAACAGTCTGCCCTCATGTCTCCTTCAAACAACACCAAAAATAACAGCTTTATGCATCAATACTGGGACACACCATCATATTTACTAGGAACCGGGCAGCAGATCTGGAGATATCAGAACTTTCTGTCTGTTCCCCCTTTTACTTGGGAGAGATCAGTAAGTGGATATGAAAAAATGTATCTGATACAGGCTGTGTGGCCTGTTAGACTGGGGATTCAGGGGATAGCATCCAAGAGGGAATGGAGATGGTATCCAAGTTTGAAGACTACAAGTCTTCATCTGTAGAAAAGGTCCTAAACCATCCCAGATGCCCAAGGGTCATTCACACTCCTCTCCTAGGCACCCTATATGATATCTGGACTTACTATAAAGGTTCAGGTTCAACACTCAAGCACATTTTCCATAAGAATTGGATCTGAATATATGGTACACTGTCATCAGATGGCAGAAAAGATATCTCAGTCATATCCTTGTATTTCAAACAACAGACTTGTAGGCTGCCTTTGGGAGCCCTAAGAATGAATAAAAAAGCATTCGTAAACACAAATTATGTGTCAGGGACAGAGCTAAGGGCTGGAGGCATAAACAGAAGTAAGCAAGACAGTCTCTTACTTCAAAGAATTTATACTCGACTCTCTAATAATAGAGTTGAGAAAAGGAAGGTGAAGGATTGTATGCCATCTGTAGTCTAACTGAAATGGCCCAGGAATATGGGGTAGCCTGGATTCCAAGCAAGAGAAGGCAAAGGTTCATCTATCAACCGGAGTTACAGAGGCAAACTCCAACTTCTCTTGATCATTCTAGTTCTGAGCAGTCTTCCTTTACCAACCTTATGATCTTTTCCTACCTCCTCTAGATCCCCAAATACTCAATAAGGTAGCAGATATTCAGAGTTCCATCCATATGCTTAAAGATTCTTTGGAGACAGCTCCTCCTCAAGCCCAGAAGTTAAGTTCTTGTTGGGGAAATGCCAGCATTGAGATCCAGGTGTTAAAAAAAAGTCTGGAAAATGCCAATGCTCAGAACCAGATGGCAAACAAAAATCTAAAGAATGCCAGTGATGAGATTCAAGTATTGAAAAAAAGTCTGGAAAATGCCAATGCTCAGACCCAGATGGCAAACAGCAACATGAAGAATGCCAGTGATGAGATCAAAAGATTAAAGAAAGATTTGGAAAACACAAATGCTTTAAATTCTGAGACCCAGAGGTTAAAAAGTGGTTTGGAGAAAGCCAGTGGAGAAATCCAGAAGATAATGGAAAGTTTGGTAAACACCAATAATCTAATTGCTGAAGTCCGAGGCTTAAAAGAACAACTGGAGAATCTTACAGCACAACAGTACCAGCAAGACAATCAAAGTGAGTAATAGGGACAATAGCCTTTATAACAGAGGGTTTCTGGGAGAGGGCATGTGCTTCTGGTTATAGGATTTAGGGCAGTGATTCTCAACCTAACTAATGCTGCGACCCTTTAATACTCGTATGTGGGCGTATCTGAATGTGGGTGGACTCGCCTGGAGACAGATAGAGGAACGGTGTCTCAGTTCCTAAGACCAAGGGAAATATGTGTTTTCTGATGGTCTTAGGCGACCCCTGTGAAAGGGTCGTTCGACCCCCAAAAGGGTCGTGGCCACAGGTTGAGAACCACTGATTTAGAGAGAGAAGGAACGGTACAGATCATTCTATCCTACTCTTTTGTTGCAAAGATAAGGAATCCAAGGCTGAGCATGCCAGACCTCTTTTCTGCCATTAAAGCTTCATTCCTTTGGGTTAAAACTCAAATATCTTTGGGAGGGAGCTCATCCCACAGAAAAATGGTACACGCTCAGCCATTAATCATAGTCCCTAAGTTTTGTTATGGAAAAAAGGGCCCCATCAACAGTTGTGGCATGTGAGCAGAGAACAGAACAAGGAGTCCAGAGACCTAGACCCCAGTTCCAACTCTATCACTAGCTTGGACCTTTTCAGGGTCTCAGTTTCCTTACCTGCAAGATGCTGACACAAACCCCAGCCCTGCTGACCTCCCAGGTGCTGAGGAACAAATGAGGACACAGATATAAAAGTCCTTTGGAAAATATAAGGCATCAAACATGTCTGAGTTACCCCCCTCCCCCACACCATGGCCCAATCCTGGGCCAGTCACAGTGCTTTCAAGGATGTCAGCCAGGGAGGGTGGGAAAGCATCTCCACATTCCTTTACAGAAGCTCCTAAATCCCTCTATTCCCCTGACCCTTTCACCTTAGGCTCCCTTCTACAACTAATTATCCAAGGCTGGCACTTCTATGAGGGGAAGGCATACTACATTTCAGATATCCAAAAGACCTGGGACGAGGCCGAGCACTTCTGTGTGTCCCACAATTCTCATCTGGCTTCAGTGACCTCAGATGGAGAACAGGTCTGTGTTTTCCCCAAAGGCCCTAAAGAGAGACAGAGGAGAGGGCTAAGGGGATAGAGTGAGAGTAAGAAACAGAAAAGAAAATCACTTGTGCCCTAGGAAATATCTAAAAAGTATTTACTGTCATGAAAGGCAGTCAAGGTGGGGAGACAAGACTCGCCCAAATGAAATAAAAGACTAGATTAAGCAGAAACATTTATGAAATGTTTACTATATCCAGGGCCCTGAGAATACAAAGAAAAAGCAAAATGGTCCCTTTCCTTGCAGAGCTTACATAAAGTTGGGAGAAATAACATACATCTAATTGAAACAAAGTAATATTGGTAGGGGAGAACGTAGAGAAATGACTCACAAGGCAATAAAGTCCAATGATAAAATGTCGAATGTTGTCTTCTCCGCACCCCACCCCCCACCTCAATTGAAGTGGGCTGGGCTTGAATGGAAATTTGGAGTCTTAAGACGCAGAGGTGAGGGAGAGCATTCCAGCTGGGTGGAGAGTCAGGACCAAGGACAGAGACATCTCAGGCCCTAATTCATGCTCTCCCTCAATTGTCCTGGCGCCAAATTTATTCTCATACATCTATCCTCGCTTGTTGAGGGCCATGACTGTTTAGTTCTTGTCTTTGTGTCTCCTGGTATAGAGCTGAATAAATATTTATGGATCTCAAGTGAATTTATGATCCCAATAGGACTGCCATGGCCTGGGTCTCTGTTATATTATTATCTTTTGAAAGACAGAGTATTACTATTCATCACGTAATCATGGGTAACACAATTCACAATGGCAGTCCTCCTTTCCATGCTCTAAGGGACCTATAGGAATGCTTGAGGAACATGTAGTCTATGCACTAGGGCCAGTTACCCAGGGGGACGGGCCATAATCAAGTGATGTGCTCTACTTGGTCCAAGATGAAAAAGGCACACGTGAACAGAGCTTGAGTTCTGGGATTGAAGGGGAAAAAAATGGAAGGATCATGGGAGGGCGAAATATGAGACAGAGATAGAGAGGGAGGGAAGGAGGAAGAAAAGTAGAAAGGAAAGGGAGATATTAAAGGAGGGAGGAAACCAAGGGGGAGAGAGGGAGAGAGGAGGGGAAGGAAGGTGGGCGAGTGAGAGAAATGAAGAGATACTTCCTCCCACACCCTCTTTAGAGGCTACTCTCAGGAAACAGACACCCATAATAATCCCATTCTCTGCTAATTTCCCTCTGTAGAGATTTATAGGTAAGAGGACAAATGGAGTGTACCATTGGATTGGGCTGACTGACAAGGACACTGAAGGAACCTGGTACTGGGTGGATGGGACTCCATATAATGAGAGCAAAGCGTAAGTGAGATGAATCTCTCTAGCTGCAAAGCTTCGCAGCCTTCTCTGTCCCAGGGTCAGGTCAGGGAGATCTAAATCCCAGAGTCGAAGGTACTTCAGAGGCCATCTAGAAGGTCCAACACAGGCCTGAATAAGAATCCCTTGTATCAGTCACTCAAGAAGCATTTATTAAGTGCTATCTACTCGCACATATTAAATGCCTATTAGGAGGCAGCTAGGTGGCTCAGCCAGTCAAGAAGATCTAAGTTCAAATCCAGCCGCAAACACTTACTGTGGGACCTTGGGCAACTCACTTAACCCTGTTTTCCTATTTTCTCATCTATACAATAAGCTGGAGAAGAAAAGGACAAACCACCCCACTCTCTTTACCAAGAAAACCCCATGGACAGTATGGCCCAAGCGGTCACAAAGAATGGGACACAACTAAACGCCAATGTGCTAGCCATTGTGCTAGGAAACACACAATCAAGGAGAGAAATGAAAAAGTTACTGCCTTCAAGGAGCTTAAGTTCTAGAGGGAGAGAACACATGTAAATATGGGAATAGAAACAAAATATATACAACAAAAAAACCAAAGAATTCCAAGCATGAAGAGCAGCCAGGCTGTGCAAAGGCAGAGAGAGGGAATATGTTCCTAAACACATTCATTAGAGGGCCTAACCTTATGCTTAGGAAGATGAAAGCCTTTTGTTGTTCAGTTATCTCTGACTCATTATGACCCCATTTGGGGTTTTCTTGGCAGTTATTGGAAGGGTCTGCCATTTCCTTCTCCAGCTCATTTTACAGTAGAGGAAACTGAGGCAAACAAGGTGAAGTAACTTGCCCAGAGTCACACAACTAGTAAGCATCTGAGGCCAAATGTTATCTGTAACTCATGAAAATGAGTCATCCTGATTCCAAGTCCAATGGTCTATCCACTGTGCCCAAAGGGGAAGGCCACTTGGATATTAATCCACTGACAAATGCTGCCACTGTGGCATAGCTCTTGGTCCTCTCCAGTGCTCTGTCTTCCATGAGGCAGCCTGCAAAAGGCTGGCTAGATATGAGGCACTGAAGTTCAAAACAATTGTCTGTTAACAAAAAACATCCAAAGCAGAACCATGCACTAGGCACAGGTAGTTATTTCTAGTCCTGGATTGCTGATATCTTTCTATAAGCTACAAAGACTGTTCCAACAGTTATTATAACATAACATTTTGAGCTAGAAAAGACTTCAAGGATTATCTAGTCCAACCTCTTTACTTTACACTGGAGGAAACTGAGGCCTGCTGCAATCTATTCACCTTCCAGGCCAACTCAAATGCCACCTTCTTCATGAATCTTCCTTCCATCCTATACCAGTAATGAAACTTCCTCAGACCTCACATGGCATTTTGTTTGTACAATCTGTGATATGATCAGAAAAGGCCATAGTGGGAAAGGACCTCAAAGGCCACACAGATAATGAAATGGAGGAAGGTCACACAGCTGGCTATAGGAGAGCAGAAACTTGAAGCCAAACCTCTGGACTTGGCACAGTAATCTCTAATCTCTCCCTCACACCAGTCATCTCTGAACAGGGTTATGGTTGGAATAATTGGCATTTCTTTAATGCTTTACAGTACTTCAGTCTAGGCACAAAAACAGTGAAGCAGATGCTTATAGGTGTCATTTTCCTTACTTTACAGATGAGGAAACCAAGGCTCAGAGAAAAAGTGCCTTATCCATGATCCCATAGCTAGTGGTTATCAGAGTTGGGATCTGAACTGTCCTCCTGGCTTCAGAGCCAGTTTATTCCTGACACTACAAAGACAGCAGTTCCTATGTGAACTCCATCTCCTTTACATGCCCGGCACAGCTTGGTCCACAGTAGGCAGGGCTTCTCATAGAATGGGGCTGCTCTTCTCAACAGGTTTTGGAACCAGAACCAGCCAGACAACTGGAAGTATGGGAAGGACCTGAGTGAAGACTGTGTTCACACCCAGGTGAAATGGAATGACATGCTCTGTGATAAACCCTATCCCTGGATCTGTAAGAAGGTGCTAGAACTGCCTGGGCAGCACCTGTAGACATGGGCGAGCTCACCACCAGTCCCCCATCATCCCCTCACAGGGCTGCAAATGATCCAGGCACAGTTCCAGGTTTTGCTTCTTCCATCCACACCTAGACCTTCTACCTTCCCAACACTGGGCACTGATTTGAACCCTACCCATCCTCCAAGAACCAGCTCAAGCCTCTCATATCCTGGAAAGATTTTTTTGAGCCATTCCAACCATGAACTCTGAGACTTGTTAGTCAGTACCTCACATGGTTCCCTAATGGAGGCTGACTCCAGCTCCAGGTCACTTTAATCCCATTATCTCCCTGATGGCTTTATTGCTATAGGCCCCCACCTCTTTTCAGTTCTGGAACCTTAATCAGACCAACTGATATAACCACTGATACTCAAAGGGGGGGTGTCAAACTGCCAATCTAGTGCTCTATTCACCATCCATATAACTTTCCAAACTAAAATCCCTCAAGTTGGTCACCACTACCCTCAGTGTGATCGCTCCTTGTTGGAATGTAGGACAATCAACTCTTTTATATCCCCAGCTCTAAGGATACTGTTGGGCACAAAGAACCCCTTAATAAATTCATTCCATTCTTTGATTCTGCAGCACTTAGTAACAATCACAGTATCTCCTCTGCTTAAAGGCAATGTGATGTAGTTTTAAAAACAAAGACTTGTCTTGTAATTGGAAGACCTGGATTCATGTCTAATCCAAAAAGTTATGTGGCAAGGCAGCTCACCATATTGAGCCAAAAAATTGTGGTTTAAAAGAAGGGCTATTTCCAGAGGAAAGATTATGGGCACAGATTTGGCTGTTAAGTTGAAGAAGTCTAGAGGACATTTTGAGATGTCTAATAAGCAGTTGGAGATGTGAAATTGGAGGTCAACAGTGAGGTTAGGGCTGGGTAAGTAAAATGAGAATCATCAGCAGAGATAACGATTAAATCCATGAGATCTGATGAGATCACCAAATAAAATATTATCAGGAGAGACCCTGGGGGTGGGGAATCCCCAGTTACTGGGCATGAACTGGTTAAACATCCAAAAAAGGAAGACAGTACAGTGGATGAGACAGAGAACATGGAAAAATCAGTTATTATGGAATGCTGGGGAGAAGTAAATACACAGGAGAAGAGGTGGTAGAGGTCAAGAAGGATGAAGATGGAGGAAAAGCCATTAGACTTGGCATTTTGGAGATCATTAGTAACTTGAGAGGGCAGTTTCAGTTGAATAATGTCAGAAGCCAGAATGAGGGGAAAGGAAGTGAAGGCACCTACTGCAGACAGCCTTCTCAAGGCTAACCACAAAGGATGTAGGGGATGATTTCTAGGAGGAATGGGCAGATCATGAGTTTTGTTTTTGTTTTTCAGGATGGAGGAGACACAAGCATGTTTCTAGGCAGTAAGGTACTGGCCAGTTAACAGCAAGGGATTAATCATTACTGAACATGGAGAGGATGTGAGGCAGTTTGTTAGACAAGATGGAATGGAACGGGATCACTTGTGCATGTAGATGGGTTTGCCTCAGCAAGGAGGAAGGTCACCTTTTCAAGTGAGAGGTAGAGATTGTGGCAGACTGCATCTGAGTGATGTGATAGGAAGAGGGGAAAAGAGGGAGCTCTCTACAAATGGCCTCAATTTCATCAGTGAAATAACAGAGATGGGAACACCATAAGGAGTTTGAGAACTCATGAAAAGGTTTGGAAAAGCTGCTATGGTAATGAGAATAATGAGCTGATTTGGGAAGTGCAAATAACTAACAATCATGTCATAGCCAACAGCCAGCTAGGTGGAGAACCAGACTGCTGAGTCTGGAGTCTGGAACTCATCTTCCTGAGTTCAAATCTGGCCTTAGGCATTTACTAGCAGTGTGATCCTGGGCAGGTCACTTCATCCTATTTGCCTCAGTTTCCTCTTCTGTAAAATGAGCTGGAGAAGGAAATAGCAAACCACATCCATGCCTTTGCCAAGAAATCCCCAAATGAGGTCACAAAAAGCCAACAAGTGATAAGCTAGTTGAGGCTATTAAAAAAACCCCAGCTCTGGCCATAGTTAAAATAATAAAAGTATTCTTTTTCCTTCATTTATCCAATATGTACCTCGCTGCATATCTCTGTTTGCATGTCGTCTCTTCTATTAGAATGTGAGGCTGGGTTTTTGCCCTTCTGCATATCCCCCGTTCAGCAGTGCCTTGTATGCAGTAGGCACCTAAGGAATGCTCACTGACTGACTGAGGACAGCCTCCTTTCCTTTTCCATCTGTCTGCTCTGCACAGGCGGTCCTTGATCATGCCTGGACTCTTCATCCTTCCCGTGGATGCTGGGAATCCCACTGGCCTTCCTACGACGGCTGCCAACCTGACCTTGATTCCAAATCTCGGTGCCCTTTCTGCACTTGCTCAGCGCTCTGAACATATTCTGAATTCACCACCAACAGAGGCAACTCGAGGCCTGGGGCTGTCTGGCTGTCAACAAGCATTTATTAAGCGCCTACCATGCGCCAGGATTTACACTAAGTGCTGGGGACACAAAAAAAGACAAAATCAGCCCCTGCCCCAAGGGGCTTACAGTCTAGCGGGGGAGTGGGCATGTAAACAGATAGACCACGTATAGACCGAACAAATGGGAGGCGGCTCAGAGGCTTGGCAAACAGCAGGGGCTTAATCGACGCTCACTCAATAAACGCCGTAATGTAGCCGCGCCCCCTCGCTCGTTAGAAGGGGAAGTGGAGGCCCAAAGAAGCTAAGTCGCTAGTGGTGTGGGAGGGCCGCCGGCAGCTCCCGGAACTCTCGGAGGACGGGTGAAGCAAGGACTCTGCTAGAGGGCCCAGAAGAAACAAGTCAGGGGCGACCGGAAACCGGAAGCCGGAAGCGAGGACCAGAGCGCGCGAAGGGGCGGGACATAGAAGCCGAAGAGCTGGAATTGGCCCCGAGGGCGCGTGCACGAGCCTCGGAATTCGTGAGGAAGGAAGAGGAAGCCATTTCTGACAGGAAGGGTTTCAGAGGGGAACGAGTCGGGGGTATGTAAGTCCTCCTCTGCGTAGAGTGCCACCAAAAGCTGGGAAGCGGGGGCCAGAGCGGGCTCAGACCCGGCCGAGGCCTCCCGGCGTTCTGGGACTAGGAGCGGCTATACTCTAGCCGGTAGCCATGGTTGCCCCGGCGGAGGCCGCTGAGACGCTCCGGCGTCGGGATAACGTCACGGCGTCGGGATAACGTCACGGCGTCGGGATAACGTCACGGCGTCGGGCGTCGGGGGGGGGGAGAGCCAGAGGCTGCCATTGGTGGCGTGCGGTAGGGGCGTGGCTTCCCTGTGGCTGCGGGAGAGTTGTGCGGGTGACGTCACGAGGGGGCAGGGATTCCAGGGCCGCCCCCAACGTTCTCTGGAATGCTCGCTAGTATTGTTTACATTAGGTCCCTGAATGTGTGAGTGAGTGACTGAGAGAATGAATGAAACCATTAATGAAGTAATTATGAAAGTGAATATGGAACGTTCAGTTCCGGCTTCAAATACTTGACCAGCAGTGCAGCCCTGGACAAATGGCTTAAGCCCTCAGTTTACCCATGTATAAAATGGACGTGATATTAAGGATGTGCCAGGATACATCTGGGACAAGTCCTCATTGAGGAACCTCCTGGGCTCATGGGGAGGTGTGGAAAAGCATCGGAGAAATTAGGTTCAACCAGGCACCAGTGGGTAGCAATCTGCAGGCAGGGCGTGCAGATGGACAAGATCCCCGAGCCACTGGAGTATCTGGTGCCTGGAAGGGCTTGGCTGTCTGGAAATCTGCCCTCGCAGGACCCTTCCCACGAGCTCCTGGACCATTGTGGAGCTCCTCAAGAAAGACCTGGAGGAGTCCATGAATCCCACAGAAAGCCCCTGTTTTCCCTTAGGGTCTCTAGTACGAGGCAGTGAGGGTGATAGGAGCCGAGATCTAACACGGACGTTTACAGAACACGGCAGCAGAAAGCCTCTTTGGCGTAAACACCTCAAAAGGTGCATGGACCATCATAAAATGGAGACTCCAGGAGCTTGTTACTTATTAACAACAATAATAACAGTTGCCTGTGTTTATAGAGCATTTTAAAGTTTGCAGAGTGTTTTAGGGATACCTCGGTGTGGAGCCAGGGGAGTTTAGCACAGTGGGAAGAGCATGGGATCAAATGACTTCTGCCAGCGTACACTAAGTGTCTACTGTGGCCATGCTCTTTGCCAAGCACAGGGGATACAAAAAGACAAAAAGAAACAAAAGACAGTCCGTGCCCTCCAGGAATGGCGGATAGAACAGATGCGTAGAAATAAGCTAAGGACAGATGAATTGGAGATCCTTAATGGAAGGGAAGGCTCTTGGGCTCAGATTCCAGCTACTGGTGAGGAGATGGAGGCTCAGGTGATGAGTTTCTCCCGGGCACTCAAGAGTCAGAGGAGGAGTTTGGACCCAGATATTCCTGACGCCAAATCTGAAGCTGCCGTTGCTGCCACCGTTTATTGATTTTTCTTTCACAAATTAGAACAGGATACGTTACCAACTTTATTTAACCTTGATACATCGTACTGTATAGATAAGATAATAACCATGTCTTAAAGAAACATGATTCAGATTGCCTTCATCTGGGGAAGTCAAATTAAGGGTCAGATGTTTAAGACTGGGGGAGGGGGGTGTGAGCTGTTCTCATTTGTGCCTACACTGCCCTATGATAACTTTTTAAAAAAGGTAATTCTCTAGGTATTTTTTTTGTCTGCTGCAGCGGAAAATGCAGTTCACATCTCCATTAGACCTATTTCCTGAGTGCACAGTGACTCTTTTCTTGTTTCGTGATGTAAAAAATCCTGGAGATTTAAGAAAAAAGGCCATGGAAGGTAGCATTGATGGAGCATTAATTAATGCTACAATGGTAAGTAAGTGTATGCTTTTAGAAGTAATGAATAATTTATGTCACCACCCTGTTTTATAGACTTTGCACTGTTTGATGTTCCCTCCGTAGTGAGGGAGCAGCTTCAAGGTTGGCCTAAAAATTCTTCTAACATCAGACACATTAGAAAGACAACTTTTGGTCCAAAAATAGACCATTCCCAAATATATTAATTATAAATTACAAAAGTAAAACAAAAAGAAAATTGCAGCCCTAAAATGATGTCTGTTTAAAAGAGGAAAAGAAATTTGACTTTAAAATGATATTAAACTTATCATATTAACATATGTATATTATTTTTAAACATTTTCCATTCCAATAAAGTTGCTTTATTAATTTTTGTCATCCCTGTTGTGTTTTTAACTTTTGTTGTTATCCTGAAATCATAGATCAGAGTCAGGTTCTATGTAAATCAGATTGGGAGGAGAAAAATGAACACCAACTATCTGAACCAATATGGTAGTAACTGTGGGATGTACAGCCAGATTTTACTGACATGGTACTTGGATAATTGATAGAACTCTGACCTGGGAGTCTAGAGACCTGGTGACTCTGCCATTAACTCTCTGAGTGACCTTGGGGAAACTCCTTCCACCTCTGGGTTTTAGTTTTTTTATCCACGAAGTGAGAGTCTTCCCTTCCCTCCCCCCAGCTCTCCAGGAATCCAGGCAGGGACCCTCCGCAGCAAGCTCCAAGGCCTCGGCCTGCCCTTCTTTTCCTTCTCTGTAGGGGCTTGATCCCTGCCCTTCTTCCTCTTCTCCTCCTCCGTAGGTGCTTGATCCCTTTCAAATCCTCGTGGCAGCCAACAAGGCTGTCCATCTGCACAAGCTTGGGAAAATGAAGACGAGGACTCTGTGCACAGAAATTATCTTCAACCTTTCCCCGAACAACAGTGTAAGGGCACTTTACTGACTGGCTTCTGCAGGGCCTCGTCTGCTTCACGCCAGGTTGGAAATGGAGCACATTCAGACCTGACGAAAGCTTGTGTGCCATTGCAATATTAGAGTTGGGTTTACTAAGGACTTGACAAATACGCAGAAAGTGGGTGGGGGGCTGGTAGGACACACCAGGCTGTCCAGCTGAAGGCAGGAACACACTCTCTACATTTATGGCAATTCAGGGTGGGCCTCAAAAATAAACTTGGTTGTTGCAGTACCCACGTCACTGGGAGGAAAGTTGAGAGAAGACATGGCTGTGGGTGCCATCTAGTCAAAGAGGCCGTTGTAGGTGGGAAAGGCTCTAGACCCCCTTTCCTCTGTCCAGGACGCTGTTTGTCCCACGCCGTGGAAGGGGCTTGTTCATGGCAGCTCAGAAGCCCTGATGGCACCTTTTTGCTCTCGTGGCAGATTTCAGAGGCCTTGAGGAAGTTTGGCCTTTCAGACAGCGACACTTCAGTTTTAATTGTTTACGTTGAAGAAGGAGAAAAGCGAATGAACCCAGAATCTCTCATATCTCAGGTGGATGGTCATCAGGTTTCCTTAGACAAGCTTCCAGAAATAACGGATCTCACCAAAGTGAAAAAGGTTTGAGGAATTTTATGTTTTCAGATGAGTAGTGGGGGATGGGAAGGGCTTGTTTGCTGTCACTGGCTTTTTGGTTGTTAAAGGTTCTCTGGGTCCTCTGCACCCAGTGGTGAGAGTGTATGTTTCCTTAAGCTTTTTCAAGACAACTTAACTTTGGGCAGGGCTGACTGGAGGACTGTGGGGGAATCCCTGAAAAATTGGGCCGTGTTCCTTAATAGAAAGCGTGGTGCCAAGTGTTAAATCTGTCACATGTGACTTTATTTTTACAGATGTACAAACTGACTCCCAAAGAAGAAAAGATCGGGACGTTATTAGAAAGTGTCATTTGCAGAATGTCCACCAAAGATGTGTTATAAAGAAGAGAGAAGCAGCTGGTGTTTTTAGCATGATTTTAATGACAGTTTTGGATAGTGTTATTTCTGGAAGTCGTGCTGGGTGAATCCTCTCCTGTTGTCCTCATTGAGGAATGGAGGCCCTGCTGACTGGACCTCTTTGCCCTTCTTTGGCAGGGTTTTGGTTGGAACCCAGAACCTTGGAGCCACCCTCGTGCTGCTCAACATTGTGGGTCAGCAGATCCTCCCTGCGCTCAGACTGCTCCCATCCTGCCTCTTCTCCTTACATGCCTGCCCCACCCCCATTTTACAGATAAAGAGACCAAGGCCCAGGGAGTGACCCTTAAGTGGCAAAGCTGGGGTCTGAGGCCAGGTTCATTCCTGAACTAACACAGCAGCCTCCTCATTGCTGCTCCAGCTCTCTCGAATCCAGCTTCATTCAGCCGCCAGAGGGGTTTTCCTAAAGCCCTTTGCTCCTCAGTACCTCCAGGGGCTCCCTAGTACCCTGGTTTGGCCTTTGAAGCTCTTCGTTTCCCAGCTTACACTTTTCCAGTGAGCCAGAGTGACTTCCTTGTTGCTCCTCATGGACAAGATCCCATCTCCCATCTTCTGCCTTTGCACAGACCGTCCCCCATCTATACCCCATACCTGGGATGCACCCTCACCCAATTTCTTCCTTTTGGGATGCCTAGCTTTCTGCAAAGCTCAGCCCAAGTGCCCTTCTGTCACCAAGGTATCTGGTGGCCCAGTGGATAGAGCAGTGGGCCTGGAGTGAGGAAGACTCAAGTTCAAATCACTTACTGGCTGCATGACCCTGGGCAGATCACTTAACCTCGCATGCCTCAGTTTCTTTAACTGTAAAATGGGGATAATAAAGGCGTCTTCCTCCCAGGGCCTGACACAGAATAAAGTCTCATTTATTCCCCTCCCCTTTTCTTAAACCCCCATAAAGACTAGTGCCTTCTCCAACCCCCAGTTAATTGGTGTTTATTTTTCATTTACTTATAATGTTTACACATGGTCTCCCCAGATGGCGTGTAAATTCCTTGAGATCAGGGACTTTAATTTTTGCCCTGGCCTGGTAAATTATTGGTGCTCATAAATGATTCTTTCTTCATCAACCTGATACCATGACCTCAGACAAAGAATTTTCCCATTCCTCCTGATCAGGATCCTTCAGGATTCTCTAGTTCCAACCCTTGTCTCTTGGAGGATCTGCCTGCCCCTTTAAGAACCCTGACTGTGAAATGACATGACTTGAGTCTTAACAAAGTGACCACAGAGTCTGAATTAAAAAGTTTTAAGGAGCTTTAATTTACCAGCTGGGGTTACTCCATGCCAATTAAAGGGGGAACAGCCCAGAACTCAGGGGTGAGGAACCTTTTATACATTTCATTAGGTTTACGTATCTAACTAAGACAGTTTGTTACTAAGCAGGTTGTCATATAGATACAAACAAGCGGTTACTAAGTAAAGCAGAGGGGATGAGCAGAGGGGGTCTGCAAGGTAAGCGGAGGGGCACAGGGCATGACGACTGAGCAAGGAAAAGATAGATTACCCTAGGCTG
>CM053585.1:16639705-16654045 GCA_028646515.1 Pseudochirops corinnae
CCATAGAGTTTCACTAGGCTGTTTACTAATTTCAGAAAATATTTCTTAACTATTTCTTGGACCATGACAACTGTATTTCCTCAGCTTCCTTTGGTCTGGGTCCTGAAAGCAGAGCCTCTGACCCAGGAAACAGTCTGAAGGAGAGAGCAGGGCTGCTCCTTGGGAAGCAACCAGAGTGGGCTTCCTAGTGAGGAAGTGTAGAGTCAGAGAAAACCCAGGAAAAGTCTCTCTCCCTCCATCTGAGCCAAACATTTTGGCAGAGGGGGACCATGGAGTTTAGGTTCAGAGGGGCTTTGGAAGGAGACTATCAGTGTGGGCATTGAAGCTCCTGAGGGCAGCCAGATGCTGCCCCAACTTCTTCCTGTCTTTGCAGTTTCCTCCATCCTCCAGTAACAAAATGGCATCTAACCTTCCCAACCTAAAGATTATTCTCCTAAGATGGAACAAAGAAAATCAAAAGAGGCGTTTGACGGACTTCCTTCTCGCTTCACTGCTATCATATTCATCCCAAGGAGCTGTCTTGTGCCTTCTCTGGTGCCCGTCCCAGGTTCTGGGACCACAGACTGGCCCAGTCCTAAAATGTCATGCAGTCGAACCTGCTTGTTTCACAGATGAGAAGACCAATGCCAAGAGCCGTTAACATATAGCATAATAAGTAGGATGATAAATATGGCGGCTCCATATTGGGCTCAGATCCCACCTCTGACATTCTGCTGTGGTGACCAGAGGCAAGTTACTGACCTTTCAAATTATGTTTCTTCTATGCTATAAGAAATGATGTGCTGGTTGATTTTAGAAAAACCTGGAAAGACTCACATGAAATAATGAAGAGTGAAATGAGCAGAACCAAGAGAGTGTCGTACACTGTCTTAACAGCAATACTGTTTGAAGAACAACTGTGAAGGACCAAGTTATTCTGAGCATTATAAATACCCAAGTCACCTAAAAAGGACCCATGAAGAAAGATGCTCTCCACCCCCAGAGAAAGAAGTGATAAATAGAAGTGTGCATAGCATGGTTACATACGTGTGTGTGTGTGTACACACAAACATCTACACACACACTACATACGCCCACACATGTCTGGGTCAAATGGTGGCCTTCGTGGGGATGGAGGGAAGGAGACTCAAAAAACCAAACTGGAAATTTTTTAAAAATCATGTTTTGTCCTCTGAAATGGACAAGAATACTTTGCAGAGGGTGTCTCCCTGACTTCGGAGATTCAAAGGACATAAATCAAAAACTTTGGACATTTTCAACACTGAGTGTTACAGCCCGAAATCTCAAAGGGCTGTGTGCTGGAACCAGGATTCGAACACAGGCCCTCACAGTGACTACATCAATGTAAATGGAAAAAATACAAAACAACAACCGTAAATGCTGTGAAATGGTAAACAGCAAGCTGAGCCCTGAAGAAACACTATAAGAAGTCATCCCCTTCCCTCCCCCATGCTTTTGCGAAGGTGGGGGTTGCTGGGTGTTGCAGAACATTGCATAGAGGGTCATTTTTTTTTAATTCATTGTTATAAGGCATATTTTTGTGGGACAAGGGAAGGATTGGGGGGGGATCAATTTAACAATTGAAAACCGATTTTAAAAGCAAGGAAATTCAAAGTAATATGGGGATGAAGGGACACTAGGTAAGACTTGCAGAGGTCTGCCTTGTTTTTGATTGGGCTTTAAGCAGCGATGTTCTGGGAAATTTAACATAGCTCTCCAAAAACAAAAACATTAAAAAAAGTACTTTGGAACAAGCTTTTCAGTTTAGTCAACAACGCTAATATTTTCTCCACCCCTTCCAAAATCTAAACAATGAACAAAACAAATCTAGCCCTGATTTGTAATGTTTACTGATTTCTAAGGTGTAAATCATCACTGAAAATGTAGGCTCTCAGCCATGACAGCCAGCTCGGGCACTCCCCTAACAAAGCGCCTCCCATCAGGTTCTCATTTCTCCCTTAGTACCTAGCTCAGAGCTTCTTATCGAGTGGGCATTCTGGTGAATGCTTTGTGATCCAACTCAACCATATCATTGACCCACTTGACCAAGCTTGACAGTCTCCTGCATGAGGATTCACAGCAAACAGTCATCTGGGGGCAGAATCATCCTCTGTCTGGTTCCTGAAGTCTACCAAGCTCCCACATGAGCTTTACAACAGCCCTGTGACATAGATACAACAGGAGTTATTGTCACCCACATTTCAGGGCACAGAGGCTAGGCTATTTTCCCAGGGTCAGGGAGCAAGTTGGTATTGGAGGCAAGATGTGAACCCATTCTTTTAGAATGTCAGTATAGGACCCTACTCATTAGCAGACCATCTCTTCCCTTAAAACTCTTGAAATGTAATAATTCAGACCCTCCCACCTCGTTTCATTAACCTGATGCTATGACCTCAGACAAAGAATTTTCCCATTCTTCCCAATCATTTGCATTTTACTATAAAACACTTCCCTAAGGTTGTCCCTCAGCATAAAAGCACATTTTCAGAAAACATTTTGTGACTAAGAAGGGGCCATCGATGGTTACAGCTTAGTCAAGAACCTTTACTGATGAGTGACTACAGAAACCAACCTGCCAATAGCCAAAAAGAATGATGTGGGGCCAAAGATCTTTCAGGAAGAGGGGGACAAGGCATGTGTGTAATGAGCTAAAGAAATGGACGGGGTGAACCATTTCAAGGCACTCAGAGTTTCATGGGATTTCCAGAAGCCAAGACTCTCATACAATCTTCTTGCTGGATAATTCAAGCCACTAGTGGTCAGGACAACACCATTGTACCCCTTGTCCTGGGCAAAATGGAGCACAGTCTGAGTCAGGGTCTTGGCGATGCCCTGGCCTCGATGGTCCCGTTTCACAGATAAGTGTAGCAGCTCCAGGTGTTTCTGCCTTCCTGAAATCTCTTGTGCTGGGCAGGCACACACCAAGCCTACTACCTGACCCCCTAACTCTGCTACCCAGAAACAGGATCTTTTGTCATTGAGATAGGATGCCCTGATGTCCCACATGTCAGTGTGCAGACTGTGGTCTGCATAATAGGAGAAAGGATACCTAGCAACCAGCCACAGGATAGCCAGGAGCCCCAAGAGGGCCAGGAGTGACATGAGAAGAGAGCCAGAGCCAAGGAACAGGGCCCCAGGTACCCCCAGCAGGAGCAGGAAGCTTCTGGGCCGTTTCAGCTGATGCCAGAAGTTGTCAACACCTTGCTGCAGCATTCCCTCCGCAAATATGGCCCTCACCACATGCCAGTCTTGGTCCTGGTACCTCCGGATTTGGCAGGGAGCCATAGATGCTGCTTCTTCTATGTCCTAGGAACCCTGTGAATGAGACCCAAGTGAGCCTCTGCCTTCCCTATTCCCCAGCTACCTCCTGCCTGCTTTAATCACTCCATCTTTCTTCCCAAAGCTACCTCCTGCCTCTGCACCCCAGACAGGACACTGCCTGATGGGAGGACAAAGGAGCTCCAATTCAGCACTCTGCCTGCTCTGGATGTGCCCCATGCCCTTCAGAAACATGCCCCCCAAGGATGTTCAAGGGGGCAAACATAGCTGGAGACAGGGAATGATAATAACATGGTCCTCTCACACCCGTCCAGGACCAGGTCCTCCAATGGGAATAGAATGCCTGCCTGCTCAGTCCCTAGACTCCAAGGCAGAGGATTTCCCCAAAGAAGCTGTTGTTCCCTCTCCTTACCTGCACTCCAGACTGTTTAGCTGTTGTTCGAGGATAGTTGCCTGTTTGCACTGGTCTATAGCACACTCTGACCCATCCTCCTCTCTGGCCACTCCCCAGGGTCTCCATGGGAACTCCCCAAGAAACCTGGCAAAGGACAATGGTTTTTCTTATGCAGGGAACCTCTGGTAGCAGCAGGGTCCTCCCTCCCTCTCTGGGGTTTGTGCCCTACTTTCTCCTCACTGAAGGCTTTTCGAGTCATTCTTCATTGTTTGTCATTTTCGAACAGAAAAAAGAAGACAAACTATTGTGAGACATTTAAATATATGTTCACATCTACACTGTACAAAATATCAACCAAAGATATCTCTCTATTATTTCATTTGTAAATTGCTTTTAAAATTTTAATTAATATTATGCATGATCATAGGGCAGCTAGGTGGTGCAGTCCTGGAGTCAGGAAGACAGCTCACATCTGACCTCAGACACCTGCTAGTTGTGTGACCCTGGCCAACTCATTTAACCCTGTTTCCCTCAGTTTTCTCATCTGTAAAATGAGCTGGAGGAAATGGCAAACCACCCCATTATCTAAGGCCTTTTCCCACTATTTCCAACATAAGCTTCACGTAAAAGTTTTGCTGTAAAGAGTTGGCTGCTGCCACCAGAAGTGGGACAGACACAGGCATCCATCTATTAAATGACTACTGTGCACAGAACATCATCTAGGCGAGAGGGAGAAGGCACCCTTTGGGTCACGTATCCTCCCTGCTCTCCCAGAACTCCCATCTCGATGCTTCAGTGGACCTGCAGGGCTTCTTCAGTCTGATCCACAGTATTATGTGGGGAGAGAAGCAGAATGTCTAATTAACAGAGCCATTTTTGTAAGAGACATAGCGGTAATGGGGAGGAATAAACTCACACCTTGGCCTTGAATGATACTGTGAGTGATGTAGAATGTGTAGGTCTGGAGGAATGGAGTTAACTCTCTAGTGTTCATGGGTGTTTGTGCTCCACTTCTAAGGAGTCAACCCTAGGGCATCATATAAGTCAGGAGGATTGGACAGGTCCCTGAGGGTCTCTAGGGAAGAAGTTACAGCTCCCTGTGGGTCTTAGGTGTTTTTCTCTACCAAAGGGAATATTGACCCTAGAGTGGTATCCTCCAAATCTTCGGGACTGTATAGGTCTAGTGGTGAGTGCCTTAGCTAACAGTGCCTAGTTCCATTACCTTCTCAACTTTATCAGGATATTATAAATTTGAATACTGTCTAGGTCTCTGCTGAAAGCAGAGACCCATTGGAGAGAGGAGAGAAGTTTTACGTGGTCATGGCCTCAGGTAAAAGTCTTTTCTGTTTGGTATTTTCTCACTGGGATAAATAAAGTCTGTTCCCTTTTATTGTGATGTATTGAATATTCACTGCTGTTTGTCCTTAGTTTTTGAAGAGGCCCATGATGTCAGGGAAGTGATGCCATGACTAGCAGTGCATTGGATTTAACTGAGAGAAAGCTCTACAAAGCCTCACTTTCTCTTTGAGGGTCATATGGTTCTGGTGACCAGATGTATATATGGATTTCTTAGAGGGTAAAGTGTTCTCAGCCCACCACTTAAAGGGAGTGGAACTCTGGAAAAATCTCAGAGGTGCACCCTTGTTCCACTTCCCCAGAACTGGGGAGCTTGAAGCCTTCACCTTTTACAGATCTTAGCAAAATTCCGATTTGCCTAAATGCTAATTAGTATAATAAATTCTGACTTATCTAAACATCAAGTTAGGAATGACACAAATTCACCTTTTTCACATTCTCTTAAAATAACCAGAATAAGTTCAAACTGACTTTTAGTAGCATTCCAATACGCAAACCTTTTTCTCTAATACATGAGGCATGGCATGGTTAAATGCTTGTTTGTCTGTCTCTTTTGATCTGCAGGGGAAAAAGATTCCCTCCTTTTCTTATTGCCTTTTCCTCACTCCACTTGGCCAGGGTGGAATGAAGGGAAGGAGATTTTCAAACCTTTAAAATCTTAAAACTTCTGTTCACACTTTTACTTAAACTTTATTTCTTTATAATTCTAACCTGACACTTCTACACCTTTGCCATAATCATCATATATAAAAATACTTATTCCCTCTCATACTCCCTCATCTCCTGCCAGCTGCTTGTAAATTCTGGCAGGCAATAAGGGAGAGGGGTGGGCACAAGGGTATGAGAAAAGAACATTTCTGTGCAGTCCAGCTGCATATTAAATCTTACAGAATAGGGGAAAGAGGGGGAGAAAATATGTGACTCAAAATCTTGTGGAAATGAATGATGCAAACTATAATAAAATTAAAAAAAAAATAAATAAATAAATCTTACAGAATAACAACTTTCACACGCTCATTCCCACAAAGACACATAAACAAAGCAGAGAGACACAGAGAATAAGAGAATGGATGCAAAAGTTTACATAGAAATTGTAGGAGATCTCCTGAAGAAATTAACCAGTAGCTGGCTCTCCAGATAGTAACAGAAGCCAGGTAGGACTTACTTGATAATATTAAAGACATCTGCATCACACTGAAGTATTCGAGCCGCCACTGGCACTGTCATTTCTAATGTTAAACATATCATTAATATATTCCTTAGATAAAAGGCAGAAACTGAGAAATACTGGAGTCCTTCTTCTATTAGCCCCTCACTCCTCTCTCTCCTGGCTGGATCCCTGCTTGGGCCGCCTTCACTAGGTAGGCAGGGACCCATTTGAGGGTGGGCAGGAAAAGTTCTAACCTCCCTCTTCTCATCTCTAAAGGCATCCTTTACTAGGTGGTAAATTGTGAAGTCTATGCCATGGACTTCTCCAGGACAGGTCTTATCAAAAGACATCAATAGCTACCCCAAGACCTACCACTTAAAAATCTCATAACATCCTACTTCAGGGAGCCAGGGTAAAACCATATGGGCCATGTCAATAAATTTCCTAATGTCCTTAAGCTGCATAGTTGCTCCTTGTTTCTGTATAGCCCTGACGTAAGCTTCTCTATCCCCTGGTCTCACTGTGCTAATGTTTTGTCCCACGTTTACTCACTGATCTCCGAGTCCTACCAGCCTTAGAAACTGCACATTCAGACTCAGGAGAATTACTCACTAATCTCCAAGCGGTGCCAGTACCAGTAAGCTGCACATCCTCACTTGGGAATCCATTCCTGGAGCCTCTGGAAACAGAGGTGTCATACCCCGAGTATCTTGGGGCTCAATGGCTTGATCCTGGGGTCTTATTCTACCCCACCTCATCCCTGTTTGGGTGCCAGCTGTCACAGCCACTCCCTTTGCTGGCCAGCTTTTTGCTACCACCCCCTTGCAGACCCAAGGACCAGCCTTGGGTTGCTATCTCAGGAGGGATTGATTGAGTGAAGAGACCAGAGACGTGAAATGTGTGCAGCTTGTAGTTTATTCCAACATGGCCACTATCAGTAAGCAAGCAAGCTCCTATATTACTCTAGAGTAAGAATGATTCATACATGACTGCCTCACGCATGGGGTGAGGGCCAGTGAGGAGACTCCAAACCAGAGATGTCAGCAGCTCTACGACAAGTGAGCAGTTTCTTTCAAAACATCCTTGAGAACAACCATGGCACTGTGGGTTTCAGCACCTCTAAGGAATGCACAGAGCAGCCTTGGGACTGAGAGACCCAGAGGCAGCCCTTAGATTCCTGTGAGAAAGAAGGTGCCTTTTACTCAAACTGTCTTCTGCAAAGTAAGAAGGGTACCCACTACCCTTAGGGAAACCAGATGATTATTCTTTTGTTCTTTGTTCCTAATACTGTACCCACTGTAGTGAAAACTGTGTGGCCATTCTAACATTAAGCTGTTGTGAACACTGTATTGTGATTTTCAGTGATAAGATGTAATGTTGTGAATGTTATATTGTGATACATTGTGAATGTTTGCCTTGATTTGTAATGGAATAAACAGAGTGTTAACTATACTGTGTAATCAGAACCTTGAAAGCTGTTCACAGTAGCATTCTTTTGGGAAGCTGCTCATGCATGGTGTTACAGCTGTTGACTTGTTTTTCATGATTTTCTTGCATTACTCATTTCTCTTCCTAATTTTTTCTCTACATCTCTTCTTTGATTTTCAAAATCCTTCTTGAACTCTTCCATGGCCTTTGATCAGTTCATATTTTTCTTGGAGGCTTTTGATGCAGTTTTGACTTTGTTGTCTTCTTTTGGTTCTTGGTTTTGATCCTCTTTGCCACCCAAAAAGATTCTATAGTGTGATTGTGCTTCTTCTGTTTACTCATCTTGCCAGTAAATTACTTGACTTTTGAGCTCTTTGCACAGTAGAACTTAGCTTTCAGAGTGGAGAATGCTGTGTCCCAAATTTCTGGGGTTTTGTGCAGCTGTTCTGAGAGCTTCTTCCAGGCACCTGCCTCAGAACTGTGAGGAGGATTTTCTCTCCACAGCCTCGAAAAGCTCTGCCACATCAGCGCTCCTCATCCCAGGACAACCACCCAAGACTGCGACCCAGATCCAAGCAGGACAAAACAAGAGAATCTTGCCTTAGTGTCAGCAGAGAGATTCCTGCAAATGCCCTCTGGTTGGTCACTGGTCGCCCTATGATCTGTAGGTCTAGAGCCAGAAGGAACTGCAGCTATTGTAATAGCAGCTGCTGCCAACTCCTCCACCCCAGGGGCAGGGTCTGGACCATGCTCTTCTCTCACTCAGAGTCAACATGATTCCCCACTGACCATTTACTTTCACTTTGGTGTTTATGGGTTGAGAAGCCTGGAAACTGTCACAGCTTCCAGTAATTCACTCTCCTGAAGTCTGCTCTGATCAATCTATCCCTCAGCTCAGGGCCAATGCAGCTCACATGGAACTGTACTTGGCCCTCAACTCATTGGATAGACCCTTCCTGTCATCCTGCTGGGCTGCTTTCAGAGGGAGGTTTGATTCTCTCCGTCACTTTGTGGGTTCTGTAGCACTAAAATTTATTAAGAGTCATATTTTGCAGGTGTTGGAGGTTGTTGGAGTGGGAGCTCAAGCAAGTTCCTGCTTTTACTCCACCATCTTGGCTCCGTCCCTCAGGATTAATATAGAGCAGTAAAAATAACCAAGAATTAACACAGAACAATGGTCCTCCTGGGACAATCAGGAGAAGATCTGAAGAAAAATCCCAAGACCAAGGTTTGGTCCCTGGGAAATGTATTTTTATCTCCAGTACACTCTGGGGAGTTGGACTTCGAAGTGAGAGAGGGATGTTCTGCTGATAAGGGATGCCAAACCCAGCTGCACTGCCAAGATGTGGCCCTGGATGAGAAGGAAACAGTACATGTCTGATTAGTGTAGAAGAGTGGGGCACACTATTGACTGTGGTCACTTATAGGAGGGCAGAGGTCTTGGTTTCAGTTTCAGGCCAGAGGGGAGAACTGAAGGAAGATCTGAGGCCAGAGGCACCATCACTCATACCCCAAGACTAGAGTTGATTGCAATAATAACCTGCTACAATAAAAAATAAAAATAAAAACAAAGGAGAAGAAACCAAAACATAGAAAGTTACTATGGCAATAGAGAAGACCTATGGTCATCTTAAGAGGAGAATACTGAAACAAACAAACAAAGGAAAAAACTGTTCCAATCTGAGGAGTAATGTCAAATGGTCAACAAACCCCCCAAAAATTCATAGAATTTTTTAAAGACGTTAAAAAATCAAATGAGAGAGATGGAGGAAAAATTTTTAAAAATAAGAACAATCTAAGAAAAACAAGAAGATTACAAAAGAAAGTCAAGCAACTGGAAAATTGTATCCTAAATCTTAAGAAAATGGCTCCTTAAAAAATAGAATTGGGCAAGGGGATGTCAGTGAAGTTCTAAGAGACCAAGAAATAATAACACAAAAAAACTAGAAGAGAAAATAAAACATCTCATTTTTTCATGCTGATCTGGAGAACAGATCAAGAAGAGAAAACATAAGAATAAGCAGACTACATCAAAGCTACGATCACAAAAAGAAGCTTGAAACAATAATATATGAAATAAAGAAAATTGTCTGGAAGCATTAGAACAAGAGGGGAAAGTAGAAAAAAAAAAGAATACACTGATAACCACCTGAAAGAGATCCTATGAAGAAAACTTAAATGAATATTAGAGCTGGGCTGTGAAAACTCTAGCTGAAGGCTAAAAAGATAACAAGCAACAAGAAAAAATTCAGATAAGGTGAAGCCACAATTAGAATTACAGTAGACCTAGCAACAATAACACTAACAGACCACAGGTCTTAGAAGAATATATATTGAAGAGCAAAAGAACTAGGATTGTGGCTGAAAATATACCCAGCAAAGCTAAGCATAATCCTGCATGAACAGAAAAAGGGATTTTCAAAGAGTTGCCAGACTTTTAGGATTTTGCTGCAAAAAACCCCTGAACTTAGAAAGTTTGATCTACAATATCCAAGAGAAATGTAATGTACACATTAAAGACTAATTAATTACAATGGACCCAATAAGGACAGATTGTTTAGTTTTTGTATGAGGAAATGTAAAAATGGGTCTCAGATTGTTAATAGTAATTGGGTAGTGCAAAAGAAAGACTGGGGTAGGGTTGAGTCCCATGTGATTCTAAACTGTAAGACCATTTCAGAAAGACAAAAAGAATAATGATCTGTACAAATGAGGTATGAGAGGCAGAAATGACAGGGGAATTAGATACAGGAGAAGGGCTGGTAGTTCTGGAACCCTACTCTCATCCAGAATGGGTTAAAGAGGAAATAATACATACATCTTTAGAAGAGTATAAAAATGTTCTAAATTCAGAAAGAAAGAAAAGGCTCAGGGAATAGGGATGGGGGGAACAGGATAAGAGAGATTGTTAGAGGAACCCTACTCTCATCAGATCTGGGTTAAAGAAAGAACAATATATATACAATTAGAAGGGAATAAAAGTGTTCTAAATTTATAAAGAAATAAGAGGGTGAGGGAATAGCATGATGGGGTATTGAAGGGTCTCTAAGTTAACAGGAATGGAATAAAGAGAGAATAATGTGTGGAAGTCAATAAAAGTCTCCTACATTCAGATAGAAGCAGGAGAGTAAAGAGAAAGAGAGGGAGAAGATAAGGGAGGTGTCTTTGGAGGGGGTAGGTTAGATATTTAAGTACATGTACATGTATATAAGTATACATAGGCATGTGAACATGTATGAATATATGTTTGTGTATCAATGTGTATGTATGTGCCTGTGTATATCTTTGCTAATTTGTAGCAAACAAAAAGTGCACAACAGAAAAAAAAAGAAAATTTACAGAAGGAAGCAAACAAAGATGGACAGCTCTGAACACAATGTATACTATTTATACGTATAGGCTTATTTGAGATGGAAATTTATTGCTTTATATTTTGAATCTTCTCTTACATTCTGCTGTACACATAACAATGCTTTTTATTTTTTCTTATTTTATATTTGTTCGTAATATGTGTCTTTTTCATTTTTATACTGTTTGTTTTGGTATTTAACTTAAAAATAAATTAATTTTTGAACATCCTAAAGTTCTTGAATCTTCATCTAAAAACTTCTATATGAGTGAGTTGAATGTCAGAAGTGAACTGTGTTCTATTGTCTGTACTTCTTTGTCTGTTCACAGGAGAAGTATATGATGGGGCCTAGAAAAAAGGATTACAAGTTTTCTAGAACTCTTGGGTTAGAAGTCGCTTATGGACTGCTTAGAAACAGATTCGGTGTAGAAGACACTATGGACACGCAACTAGTTGGTGATTGTTTTATGATGCATTACTTATTGCTTTTTAAAATTCTATGCCAAGAATAAAATGCTGTGTTCAGTAAAAATTAAAATGGAGTTAAGAATTTTAACAAAGAGGAGACTAGAATGCATTCCAGGATTGAGAGTACAAGACAGTTTGTGCTAAGACACTTGGAATATGAAGCTGAGGCACAGCAAGTCAGCCAGTTTTAGCTTTTAAAGCCCTGTGTCCCTGCTCCCAACCTATCTTTCCAGACTTATTGGATATTCCTCTCCCTCTCACACTCTGATATCTGCCCATATTGTCCTTCCCTCTGTTCTTCACTCATGATACTCCATCTCCTATCATCATGCTTTTTCACTCACTGCCCATGATGCCTGCAATGTATCACTTATTAATTCTCTCTTTCCTTCTCTCTCCTTCAATCCCTCCCTTTGCCATCTCACTCATTCTTCTATAGCCCCTTAATAGTTGAGAGGATATAGGGATTATGCTTATCTTTGCACTGACTGTCCCCCATGCCTGGAACCTCTCTCTCCTCACTTCCAATTTCCAGCTTCTCTGCCTTCTTTCAATATTCAACTTAAATTATCCCTTCTGCAGAAACCCTTTCCCTGACCCATCCAGCTGCCAGGTCGATGTCTTCCCTCCTGAGATGACTTTCTATCTATAATTTACATATCTCTTATGTAACACCAATTTATCTCTTGTGGACCTATCTGCATTCTATTCCCCTCATTAGAATGGGAACTCCTGGAGAGCAGAGGCCATGGTTTCTTTTGTGCCTTCATTGTATCCCCAACATTTAGCAGCGTGCCTACTTGCACATACTAAATATTGAACAAATGCTTGTTTGATTAACTGCTACCAATTTGATTCAGCTTTTCATTCCTTGTATTGCTTTCTGATATTGGAAATAAAATAGGTAGAATTTACATAGACTTTAAAGTTTACAAACACCTCAGTCTTTCCTCACAACAGTTTGGGGAGCTGGGCATTCTTATTATGGCCATTTTATAGCTGAGGAAACTGAGGAAAACAGCTATTAAGTGACTTTCCCCAGGTTCCATAGCTAGTTTAGACTGGATTTAAACTCAGATCTTTCTAATTCCAAGTTTAATACTCTATCCACTGAGTCAGCTGATTCAAGTAATGGAGGAGTTAAGATCCCCCACACTAGAAGTACAAGTTGACTCTAATAAGATCTAATTTAGTGGGAATACAAAAAAGCTTTTAACGTTTTGTTAAAAAAAATGCACCAAGCAAACAAATAAAAAAAAAAAACCTTCACAAGTATGAGATGGGACAACAGTCCATCAGAAAAAGGCCAGAGGAAGGGGGATGGGTGAGTGGAATAAAAGCTCATTATGAGTATATAGTGCAAAGTTTCAGCCAAAAAAAGCCAATTGGATTTCAGGCTGCAGATAGTTTCAGGACTGGGCAAGTAATGTTTCCACTTTATTATTCTAACCTGGTGAGAGAAGATCTGAAATAGTTTGTTCAGTTGGAGGCACCATATTTAAAGAAATATCTTACCATGCTGGTGCAAAGCCCTGAAATCATGTCATATGGACGTTGGTAGAAGGAACTAGGGATGTGTATCTTAGAGGTGCTTCAGCTTGCATCTGCTGCCCTGCCTGGTTTCAAGTCCATGGAACAAGATTCCCTCTCACCCTGCTGCCCCTGGTGTCCCGTCCCCCAACCCCTCCTGCTTCCTTTGATTTTGTCTCCCCTTTTAAATTATTTTTAACATCATTTTTAATTTATGAAATAAAACTACCATTTCTATAACCTAGAATAATGAAAAAAGAGGCTTGCACATGAAATTCCAAATCTATTATGCACAACTTGGTATTCCTCTTAAACAAAAAACAAAATCATCATGTAAATTTCTATTTTTTTCTTCCCTCTTCCCACCCTAGGTATGGCCTCCATTAGATATAAATAAAAGGATGTGTGTGTGTCTGTGTGTCTGTGTGTATGTATACAGATATATATATATATGCACACACATGTATATATACATATACACATACATACTTATATGTAAATGTATATATATAAATATAAATGTACCTTTATAAATAGGCGTGTGTGTATATATGTAAAATTATTCGATATCTGCTTCAATTTATCAGCTCTTTCTCCGGATTCAGAGAATGTCTTTATTGATATATCCTTTATAATTTATTTGGGTATTTTTAATAGACAAAATATTCTCAAAGTCATTCTTAAAACAACACTGCTGTTACAGTATACAATGTTCCCTTGGTTCTGCTCATTTTGCTCTTCATTATTTCCTGCAAACCGTTCCATGCTTTGCTAAAATCATTGGGCTTACATTTCTTCTAGCATGGTAGTATTCCATCACAAACATATACCCCAACTTGTCCAATCATTCCCCAAGTGATGGGCATCTTTCAATTTCCAGTTCCTTGCCACCACAAAGAGAACTTCTATAAATATTTTAGAACACATGTGTTCTTTTTTTTTAACTTTTATTTATTTTGGTTTACATTATTCATTTCCATGAGATTTTGAGTTACAAATTTTCTCTCCATCTTTCTGCTACCCACCACCCCAAAACAGCCATCCCATTGTATATCCCCTCCCCCAATCTATCCTTTCCTATGTCCTCCCCCATTGCCCCTCTGATTTTCCGGTAGGGCAGGATGGATCTCCCTACCACAGTGCCTGTGTATCTTATGCCTGTGGATGTAGTTAATAATAATTATTATTATTATTGTATATATATGTATATATATATATATATACATATATATTTTTAACATTTGATTATTGAACTTTAAATTCTAGATTCTTTCTCTTCCTCCCTCGTCACCCACCCCTACTGGAAGGACAAGCAATCAAATACAGGCTGAACATGTGTAATTACGCAGAACCTCTCCACAGTGGGCATATTGTGAGAGACTGATT
>CM053585.1:16654545-16696119 GCA_028646515.1 Pseudochirops corinnae
TTCTCTTCAGAATGCTTTTGAGATTATTTTTCCATCTGGCAAAGTCAACTTTTTAAGGCATTCTTCTCCTCATTGGCTTTTTGGGCCTCTTTTGTCATTTGAGTTAATCTATTTTTTTAAGGTGTTAATTTCTTCAGTCAGGTTGTTGACTCTCTTTTCATGATTTTCTTGCATCATTCCTATTTCTCTTCCCAATTTTTCTTTCATTTCTCTCATTTGGTTTTCAAAATCCCTCTTCAGCTGATCTCTAGCTTTTAGGCAATCTTCATGTTTCTTGGAAGTTTTTGGTGTGGGAGTTCTGACTGTGTTGTCTTTCTCCCATTCCCTGCTTTGATCCTTCTTTTTGCCAAAGAAAGAATCTAGGGTTTGGTTGCTGTTCTTTCTTTGTTTCCTGTGCTTATTCATGGTTGGCCAGTCAGTGATTTTTTTTTAGCTCTGTGGAACTCTGCTTCCAGAGGGGAAAGCTCTATCCCAAATCGCTGGGGTTTTCCTAGCTGCTGAAGCTTTTAGGAGGCTGCTGGGGCCTTCTGCCACTCTGGCTCACTGAAAAGAGACCCCAGGATCACCACCCAAGACCACAATAAAGATCCAGGCTGCTCAACATGAGAGCACTTGGCCTCTGAATGATCGCTTGGCCCCCCTGCAGTCTGCAGGCCGGGAACTGAAGCGGCCATGTGGAGGCGGGTTCAGGACCTCCGCTTCTGCCACTTCCTTGCCCTGGAGGTGGCTTGGCCGGACCCGCTTTTCTCCCCTGATTTTTAGCCAAGTTCCACTAACCTTTCACTTAGTCCTTTTTTTTTCTTTATGGCTTGATAATTCTGGAAACTGCCACAGCTGACACAGATCTGCTCTTCTGTTGCTCCAGCTGCAGCTCAGCTTGTCAGGCTCCCCCTAGGGCCAAGGCGCCGTTTCAGGCTGGGCTAGTTTCAGCTTCCAGCCCTGAGATGGTGCCTCCTAGCCAAGCTGCCTTTAGCAGAAAGTATATTTGTGTGCGCTTTAGAGTTCTAGAATTGATTTAGAGTCATATTTTATGGGTATTTTGAAGTGGCTATGTGGTAGCTGCAATGCTTTGCTGCTCCTATGCTGCCATCTTAACACATGTGTTCTTTTCCTTTTTCCCTAATAACCTTTGGCAATAGTCCCCTTATAAATTGTAAGCTCCTTGAGGACAATGATTGTCTTTGTCTTTATTAATTTATCCCCAGCACTACTATACTAGGCACTTAATAAATGTTCATTCAGTTAGACTGGATTAGAGAGGTTGACTGGATAGTGAGTGGGGGAAGCCACAGAGGAGATTGGGCAGCATTAAATGAAGGCTTCTGAACAATGAGAGTCATCCAAACTGCTGCCTTCTAAGCATTTCCCCTCATTGAAGGTGTCTGACCAAAGACTAGATATCCATTTGTCAGGTACATTGTGGTAGAGATTCCTGGTTAGCAGTGGGTTAGCGTAGATGACAGTGAGGTCCTTTCCAGTTCTGAGATCAGTAATGAGATTTTACCCATCTTCAGTCTCTTTGTTAAGGAGAAGACCTATTGCCACAAGGGGAGAAAGTCAATGTTGGTGGTGAAGTTAACATCCTTTAATGAGCACTGATCATGTACAGAGCACTATTGTGGGTCAATATATAAAGGGCTAAAGGCAAAGATGGTTCAGGGAGCTTTCAGAGTAAAGGGACTGTATATTCATAGTAGAAAAAAGGAATGGCCAACACTCTCCATTTTAGATAACCAAAAGCTATATGTGATTTCCAGAAGCCCAGTTTCTCATACACCCTGTGAGCTGGGTAATTGTAGCAGAGGGTATTCAGAATTACAGCATCGTACCCCTGGTCCTGTGCAAATTGGGGCAGAGTCTGAGTAAGTCATTTGGCTATGCCCTGGCCCTGGCACTCATTTCTCACTGACAAATGTAACATCTCCAAGAATTTCTTTTCTCTTGATGCCTCTTGTACCAGGCAGGCACCTAATATGCCCACCACCTGACCCTCTGACTCTGCCACCCAGAAACAAGATCCTCTGTCACTGAGATAAGATTTCTTGATGTCCTTCATATCAGTGCACAAAGCGTTGTCAATATACCAGTTGAAAGGATGTCTAATAGCCTGCTGAAGGAAGGCCAGGAGGCCTGGGAGAGCCAGGAGAGACAGGAGGAGGGAGCCAGTCCCAAGAAACAGAGCCCCTGGGCCCCCTAGAAGGAGCAGCCAGCTTCTGGGTTGCTTCAGCAGATGGAAGAAGCCAGCAATAATGTGATGAAGAGTTCTCTTAATGAACATGTGTTGTGCAGAGAAATGAGCAGGGTAAGACCTGGGTTCAAGATAAATTTAGATGTGGATTTATGGATCAAGCATGCAACTGCCAGAGTTCTCACTCAAATTGGCAGTCCTTTATGGACTTTCAGGTCTTGGTTATAAGGCTAAAACCACAAAATTATAATAGGGAAGGGAGCTAGCAGAAGCTATGATGTACAGAAGCAAAGAACAGCCATTGGTTAAATCTATGTGACTCAGGAGAGTATGGTACAAGAGTACAAGGGGTTCAACTCTTAACTGGGTGGAGGGCACAGGATGGAGGGGCATGGGATGCGGGGGACTGGAATTTCCCAGAACAGGCCAGGGTCATGTTCTGGGCAAAGGGGGTGGGAGTCTCACTTGATCAGCAGGGCAGGACAGAATGGTACTTAGATAAGATCCTTGAACCATAATGAGCCTGGTACACTATAATGATTCAAGGAGAAAACATGAAACGCTGATTAGTGGAGACAGAGTCAGGGAATGCCTTAAGCAGTTTGAAGATATGATAAAATATAAACCAGGGACAAAGACAGAAATATAAGAGGCTTAATGGTGAGCCACAAGTCAGGTGGTGTGTAGTGACCTGAGATTGCAGTTTGGGTACAAACCGTGTCCATCACAGCTTCCCTGTTTTGGTCCTGATATTTCTGGACATTATAGGGAGACAAAGATTCTTTAGTCTCTTTCTACAGACCCTATAAAAGAGAGAAGGTTGGCGCCATCCTTGCCCAATTCACCTCAGTCATACCATCTCCTTCCCCAGAACTGACCTTCTTTTCCTAGAAGGAATAAACTACTCTTTGAATGGGAGGATTGGAAAGGGGAGGCAGAGGAAACTGCCAACATTCTGCCCTCTAGAGCCCCAGGCCTCCTTGATCCCTTCTGGAGTCAGCCCAAAGATGGAAAGAGCAAATCCTATACATATCCAGAAGTATCTTTCTGAGCCATCCAGAATAGACTCTACCGTTGAGATGTAGTCTTTTCTCTCAATTCAGAGTTTCCTGTGATCTGAAATCATGCAGCATGACCTAGAAGCTGTGTCATACATTGGAGAGAGTGTCCTGAGTTCAAATCTTACCTCTCTCATTTCCTGTTTCGGTAAGTGGGTCTCTATTTCTAACCTGTAAAATGGAGGTAGGGGAAGGGTGGGATAGATGGCATCTTAGGTATCTTTGAGCTCCACATGTCTTGTCCTAAGGAAAGAAATCAGAGGCAGATGGGAATTTTTCCTGGGAAGGTCCCTCTCCTGCCTCCTCATGGGTTGGTTTTTCAGATCCCAGACATTCCTGTCCTTTGTAACTGGTACCTTTCAACTTGTGCCCTTTTTTCTCAAGCTGCTCCTGTGATAGTCTGCTTGAGTGCTTCCAAGCCCATATGATGTCACAAGGTCAATGTCCTGTTGGACCTGTCTAACTGAGAGCAGAATCATCACTTTTTTACTCCTTACCCTACAAATTCCCCCTGTACCTGAATTCTCTTAGTCACCTACAGACAGCTCAGATAACAAGGGTGGCATTCTGCCCAAATAATCCTGGTGAAGGCATCTGCTCTTCCCAATTTGGGGAGAGTCACCAAGGTCCTAGATTGGAGGCAGAAGCCAACCTTCACCTCCTTAGTGGTGGATTCCACTTTTTCTTTTTTGTCTCCCTCTCCAAAGCATTCCGAGCCCTCTGACTGTGACTTGCACTGACACAGAGGTATTACTGAATCCTAGTATCAGCATCCTCTGGTCTGTCTCTGGTCCTTTAGATATGTTGCTGCCAGAAGCCAACATCTAAGTGCAGGCTCAAGGTTTCTTTAGGACTGGACACTGATGAATCTTTAGAGAAAGAACTCACTGAAAGTCACAGAATCTCAGAGCCAGAGGGCATTCAAAAGGAACAGGCTTTTTCCTAGCTAGAAGTCTTCAAGCATAGGCCGGAGGGGTAGCTTACATACAGAGAGAATTCTTGTTCAATTTTGCTTTGGACAGCATAGTCCTTTCCACTCCATGCTTCTCTGGTTTTTTTGGACCTTTAACAAACCAGAAGATGACCACACCTATCTTCTGATAAGAGGCATCAATGAAAAACTTTCCTTGAAATCCAGCTCCTTGCTAAGTAGTAACCCACACTTTGAGAGTTCAGATTCAAAAGTAAGACTGCTCCTGCCCTTAATAGGTAACTTCCAAATGGGGAAAAACAAGGCAGGCAGGGGAGTAGTGGCCAGGATGGGGAACTGGGGTCTGAGGAATCACAGGAATGGCTAATGAAACAAGAAGGGAGTCAATTAACGTGCTCAAGTATTGATTTGATAGGTTTCCAGATCTAGAGTCAAAGGTGGGGAGTTTAAGCCTGCAGGACAGATAGCAAGGCATAGTTATCTGGACAGTTTTGGAGTCATCTCTCACAAAACCAAGGGAAACAATGGGTATTTCAGTATCACGTTTCTTTTAAAAATCTCTGAAAAGAGCTTTTAGCCAAGCACTCAGGTAAGCAATGAAAGAATGAATTAATGAAAAGTGCCTATTATGGGTCTATTCTATGCCAGGTTCTGTTTTAAGCTCTGAGGACAGAAAGCAAAAGTTAGAATCTCTGCCTTGACAAGAAGCTTATGTTCTTATAAAGAAAGACAAATCACACAGGTGACTTACTGATATCCAAGAAGACAACCAATTTGATTTAACTGGGTAGAAAATGCAGAAAGGGCTTGTGCCCAAGAGCATCAGCCCTCCAAGACACCAACTTTCAGAAGACATACTTTCTCTCCATGATCACAGTGGACCTTCCGAGCCACGAGGGTCCTGTCTTTTCCTTGGCATGTAGCTCACTGCGGCCCCAGGTTCTGAATCAACTTCCTGGTCTGTTATTAAATACATATTATATCAACACAATTAATACATATTATTACGTGTTTTATTATTGACGCTCTGTCTCAACTTACTTTTTCCTCAATTGAAGCTGTTTCCCTTGTTTCTTTTCTTTGTTGAGGCTCATTTAGAGGAGATCATTCAGTTGTAGCAGCTTTAAATGCAGCTTTCTCTCCAAGTCAGTGGACAGCTCTGGCTTGTGTCTGCGTCCTCTCTCATTGGCCATGCCCCCTGCCCTCCCCCAACCTCCTCCAGCAAGTTTGGTGTGCTTTTTTTATATTTATAAACTTATTTGTTGAGGGATGGGAAGGAGAGAAAATAGATCTCTGTTTGTTTGGTTTTTACGTTGAAAAGGGGTAAATATCCTGTTTTACTGTACATTTGCAAGCGTTAGTATAGCAACCTGTTTCTCTTGAATCTTTACTCTCCACCAGTTGCCAATTTTTAAAAATAAAATTGGTTTATTTACTTTTAGTTTAGAACATTCAGTTCCACAGTCCCTTGAGGTTCAGATTTTCTCTCTCCCTCTTTGTCCCCCCCCCCCCCATCATGGCAGCATGTACTCAGATACAGGATCTACAAATATCTTCCCATTAATCATTAGTCAGGTTGTAGAGAAGGATTGTAACCGATGGAATGATCAGTGGGAAAGAGGAAAGAAAACAGAACAAGAAAAAGAAACAGCAAGTAGTTTGTTTCAGTCTGCGCTCAGACTCCGCATCTCTTTCTCTGGATGTAGATATCTCCTTCAACCATGAGTCTTTTGGAGCTGTGCTATAACCTTGTATTGCTGAGAAGCCCAGTCTATCAAAGTTAGTCATCCCACGTACGTTGTGTCTGTGATTGTGTGCAAATGTCTCCTGCTTCTGCTCTTCTCCCTCAGCATCAGTTTATGTAAGTCTCTCCCGGTTATTATGAAGTCTGTCTGCTCTTCATTTCTTATAGCACAATAGTATTCCATTACATTCATATACCACAACTTGTTTAGCCCTTCCCCAATTGATGGGCATCTCCTTGATTTCCAGTTCTTTGCCACCACAAAAAGGGCTGCTATAAATATTTTTGACCATATGAGTCCTCTTGCCACTCATCTCTGGGATTTTTTAAATCTCAATTTACAAAACTAAACAGTTAAAATTTTTCTTTATAGAATTATTTTAAAAATAATTATTATTAGAAGCATTTATTCTGTCTCCTTCCCAAGTCCTCCATATAAGAATTTTAAAAAATAATAATGAAACTCTTATAACAAATATGTGTAGTCCAGAAAAACAAATTCCCACATTGGATATTTCCCAAAATATCCATCTCATTCTGCATCTTAAGTCCAGCATGAAATAGATTGCATATTTCATCTTCAGGTCTCAGTAATCATGACTTATCCTAATAAGGGTCAGGGTTTTAAAGTCTCTCAACATTGTTTTTCTTTACAATGCATTTTCCAAATTGTTCTCCTGATTCTGCTCACCTTCCCCTCCAAGAGTTCATGAGTGTTCCTCAGAAACATTCCATTTTTTCATTTCATATGGTGCAATAATTGAATTATATTCATATACCTGAATTTATTTAGTCATTGCCTGGTAAGGAATGACCTCTTTAATTTCCAGTATCTGGCTATGAAGAAAGTTGCCATAAATATTCCTGCACATATGGGTCCTTTTCCTTTTTATTAGATCTCTTTGTGGTCAGAGGCTTAATAGTGATATTGCTGGGTAGAAGAGTAGGTCTGGCTTAGTGACTTATGGGGCTTATTTCCAAATTGTTTTCCAGACTGACTGGACTGGTTCACAGCTTCATGATCAGTGTGCATGTTTTCTCATATTCCCATGTCCCCTCCAACATTTCTCACTGTTTTGGGTCATTTTTGCCAATCTGAAGGGTGAGAGGTAGAACCTTGGAGTTGCTTTAATTTTCATTTCTTCTTTAAATTATTAGTCATTTGGAGGATTTTTTCATATACTTATTGATAACTAGGATTTCTTTCTTTGAAAACTGCCTACTGGGCAATGGTTGTTGGTCATAAATTTGCATAGTTTACTAGTATATCTTGGATATGAAACATCCATCAGAGAAACTTATTTCAAAGATTTTTTTCTAGTTACCCAGAAACTGTTTACTCGTTCAGATATCCTAGAAAGTTCCCATGAATGACTCCTCTTGGTGCATGCTTACTATATTCACAGTAACAACTTGGGCAAGGCAAGCATTTTGCCAAATTTCTCTAAGATAACAAAAATAAATATGTGATCCCACTTGACCCTAAATGGCCAGAAGATGCCCCTGGGGCTTCTGTCTAACGCTTTTTCTCAGCTAGTCCTACATGACAGCCAGTAGGGGTTGCCCCATGAATGGAGAAGTATGGGGGGATGTGGGTTTGGGGAAGGCTTTAGCTTCAAGCCCTAATAGAGTGGGTGTCCTCTTCTCATGCCCACTCCTTCCTACTTTCTTGCTTCTCATTTGACCTTGGGGCACATGTGAGCCTGACAGCTGGGGATATGTCCAAAGTCCAGGAGAACTGGAGCAGAACCTAGGATGTTATGTTACTCCTGTGAACAATAACTTTTACTCAGGCAGCCCTCCTCCAAGACCCACAGCAGTCTGGTCACTGTCTACTCACTTCTAATGTAGGACAGCTGAGGCCCCTAGCTATGGAAAAGATTCCTCTCCAAAGTTGCTCCTAGAATTATTCCCCAGGCTTCCTCCACTTATACTTTGTAAACCTTTGCTACTTGCTATTAACAGACCAGAACAAACCTGAGGACATTTAAATGGACCATAGTACACTAAGGCTGCAGTGGAACAAGGCTTTTATGGGAGCAGGGTTGTATTCCTCCTGACAAAGCACCTTCCGTCACATTCTCATTTCTCCCCTTAGTACCTAGCTCAGAGCTTCTCACCGAGTGGGCATTCCGATGAATGCTTGTTGATCCAACTTAACCATATCATTGACCCACTTGACCAAGCCTGACAGTCTCCTGCATGAGGATTCACAGCAAACAGTTATCTGGGGGCAGAATCATCCTGTGTTCTGGTCCCTGAAGTCTACCAAGCTCCTACAAGAGCTTTACAACAGCCCTGTGAAGTAGGTACAACAGGTGTTATTGTCACTCATATTTGAGGGCACAGAGGTTAGGTGATTTTCTCAGGGTCATGCAGTAAATTGGTATTGGAGGCAAGATGTGAACCCATTCTTTTAGAACATAGGTATAGGATCCCCTACTCATTAGCAAGACCATCTTTTCCCTTAAAACTCTTGAAATATAATAATACAGACCCTCCCACAAATTTGCATTTTAATATAAATCACTGCTCTAAGGTTGTCCCTCAGCCTAGAAGCACATGTTCAGAGGATATTTGCAACTAAGAAGGAGTGATTGATGGTTGTAGGTCAGTGAAGAACTTTTATTGATGAATGACTACAGAAACCAACATGCCAATAACCAAAAAGAATGATGTGGGCCAAAAGGCCTTTCAGGAAGAAGGGGACAAGGCAAGTGTGTAATAAACTAAAGAAATGGCTTTGATGGACCATTTTGAGGCACTCAGAGTTTCATGGGATTTCCAGAAGCCAAGACTCTCATACAATCTTCTTGCTGGATAGTTAAAGCTGGCAGTGTTCAGGACAACACCATTGTACCCCTTGTCCTGGGCAAAATGGAGCACAGTCTGAGTCAGGGTCTTGGCAATGCCCTGGCCTCGGTGGTTCCGTCTCACAGATAAGTGTAGCAGCTCCAGGTGGTTCTGCCTTCCTGAAATCTCTTGTGCTGGGCAGGCACACACCAAGCCCACCACCTGACCCCCTGACTCTGCTACCCAGAAACAGGATCCTTTGTCATTGAGGTAGGATGCCCTGATGTCCCACATATCAGTGTGCAGACTGTGTTCTACGTAATAGGAGAAAGCATACTTAGCAACAAGCCACAGGAGAGCCAGGAGCCCCAAGAAGGTCAGGAGAGACATGAGAAGGGAGCCG
Organism: Pseudochirops corinnae; assembly: GCA_028646515.1. Taxonomy (NCBI): domain Eukaryota; kingdom Metazoa; phylum Chordata; class Mammalia; order Diprotodontia; family Pseudocheiridae; genus Pseudochirops; species Pseudochirops corinnae. The sequence continues at coordinate 16,663,663 of CM053585.1, forward strand.
GAGCCAAGGAACAGAGTCCCAGGGCCCCCCAGCAAGAGCAGGAAGCTTCTGGGCCATTTCAGCTGATTCCAGAAGTTGTTAACACCTTGCTGTAGCATTCCCTCTGCAAATATGGCCCTCACCACATGCCAGTCCTGGTCCTGATACCTCCGGATTTGGAAAGGAGCCATAGATGCTGCTTCTTCTATGTCCTAGGGACCCTATGGATGAAACCCAAGTGAGCCTCTGCCTTCCCTATTCCCCAGCTCCCTCTTGCCTGCCTTAATCACTCCTTCTTTCCTCCCAAAGACATCTCCTGCCTCTGAACCCCATATAGGACACTGCCCGATGAGAGGACAAAGGAGCTCCAATTCAGCACTCTGCCTGCTCCGGATGTGCCCCATGCCCTTCAGAGATGTTTCACCCAGGGATCTTCAAGGGGGCAACATAGCTGGAGACAAGGAGAAAGAATAACATGGACCTCTCACACTGTTCGGGACCAGGTCCTCCAATGGGAGTAGAATGCCTGCTTGCTCAGTCCCTAGGCTCCAAGGCAGAGGATTTTCCCAAAGAAACTGCCCATTCCCTCTCCTCACCTGCACTCCAGACTGCTCAGCTCTTGCTCAGGGATAGTTGTCTGTTTGCACTGGTCTACAGCACACTCTGACCCATCCTCCTCTCTGGCCACTCCCCAGGGTCTCCATGGGAACTCCCCAGGAAACGGCAAAGGACAATGGTTTTCCTTACACAAGGAACCTCTGGTAGCTGAGGAGTCTCCCTCCCTCTCTAGGGTTTCTGCTCTACTTTCTTCTCCTCACTGAAAGCTTTTGGAGTCTTTCTTCATTTTTTGTCATCTCAGAACAGAAAAAACAAGACAAACTATGGTGAGATACTTAAATATTTATTCATATTCACACTTTAAAAATAGCAAACAAAGATTCCTCTCTTTTATTTCATTTATAAATTATTTTTAAAAATTTTAAGTATTATTGTAAATGATCATAGGACAGCTAGGTGGTGCAGTCTTGGAGTCAGGAAGACAGCTCACATCTGATCTCAGACACTTGCAGTTGTGTGACAATTCATTTAACCCTGTTTGCCTCAGTTTTCTCATCTGTAAAATGAGATGGAGAAGGAAATGGAAAACCACTCCCAGTATCTCTGCCAAGAAAACTGCAAATGGTGTCTCAAAGAGTTGGGCGCTCCTGAAAATTATGGGACAAATAAATGATTGTGAATCTGATTTTATTTTATTCTCAGTGCCAACATGAGCTGATGACTAGTGTCCTGTGTTTGGAATCAAGGAGCTGGCCCAGGGCCTTTTCCCACTAATTGCAACATAAGTTTCCCTCAAAAGTTTTTCTATAGACAGTTGGCTGCTGCCACCAGGAGAAGTGGGACAGACACAGGCATCCGTCTATTAAGGGCCTACCATACACAGAGCATCATCTAGGCGAGAGGGAGAAGGCACCCTTTGGGTCAGGTATCCTCCCTGCTGTCCCGGAACTCCCATCTCGATGCTTCAGTGGACCTGCAGGGCTTCCTCAGTCTGATGTACAATATCATGTGGGGAGAGAAGCAGAATGGCTAATTAAGGAAGAGCTGCTGTTGCAACACATAGTGAAAATGAGAAGGAATAAACCCACACCTTGGCCTTATGATGCTACTGTGAGGTATGTAGCCTGTGCAAGTCTGAAAGAATGCTATCAGCTCTCCAATGTCCATGAGTGTTTGCACACTCCTTCTATGGAGTCAACCCTAGGGCATCATGTAAGTCAGAAGGACTGGATAGGCCCTCCTAGGGAAGACGTTACAGCTCTCTGTTGTTGAGGAGGTAGGCCAAGTGTAACTGTGAGTCCAGCCCAGGGTTTGTACCCCACCAGGCTGTGTAGTAGGTTATGCTTAGAGAAAGGCTGATTCAAGGCTTCTCCTTGAACCCATGAACTTATTGCAGGTACAAGATAAGGCACAAAGTAAAAAAATATGTTTTTCCAACTAATCATGGGAACCACGGAGTCCAAGGGAATGAAGGTCTGTGTTATCTGTGCTGTTATATTTCTTTGTGATAAGGGTGTAAAAGGATACAGAAAATGCATAATAAACGGACTGCTTTCTTGTATCCTGCCTAACTCGTGTCTTTTTCATCATGTCACCAAGAACCAAAGCGTTGGGATCCCTGCATGAGGCCCCAACACTCTGTGGCTCTTAGGTGCTTTTCTCTACCAAAGGGAACATTGACTCTAGAGTCTTACCCTCGAAATCTTCAGGACTGTATAGGTTTCTTTTGTATAGGTCTAGTGGTGAGCGCCTTACCTAACCATGCCTAGTTTCATTACCTTCTCAACTTTTGAGGGAAACTTATGTTGCAATTAGTGGGAAAAGGCCCTGGGCCAGCTCCTTGATTCCAAACACAGGACACTAGTCATCAGCTCATGTTGGCGCTGAGAATAAAATAAAATCAGATTCACAATCATTTATTTGTCCCGTAATTTTCAGGAGCGCCCAACTCTTTGAGATACCATTTGCAGTTTTCTTGGCAGAGATACTGGGAGTGGTTTTCCATTTCCTTCTCCATCTCATTTTACAGATGAGAAAACTGAGGCAAACAGGGTTAAATGAATTGTCACACAACTGCAAGTGTCTGAGGTCAGATGTGAGCTGTCTTCCTGACTCCAAGACTGCACCACCTAGCTGTCCTATGATCATTTACAATAATACTTAAAATTTTAAAAAATAATTTAGCAGGATATTATAAATTTGAATACCGTCTAGGTCCCTGGTGAAAGCAGAGAGTCATTGGAGAGAGGAGAGAAGTTGTATGTGTTCAGGTGGGAGTCCTTTCTGTTAGGTATTTTCTCATTGGGGTAAAGTCTTTTCTACATTTGGTATATTGCTGGCACGAATATTCACTACTGCTTGTCTTTCATTTTTGAAGAGGCCCATGATGTCAGGGAGATGATGCCGTGCCTTGCAAGTGAATTGGATTTTAGTGAGCCAGGGCTGTGCAAAGCCTCACGTTCTCCTCCAGAGTCATTTGAGCCCTGTGGCCACATATGGGTATGGAACCTAACAGTAGTGTGCTGGTAAATGTTTAACAACTGGCTTTCAGGGTGGGAGGTGGGGAGTGGTACCTTTTTAGTTTAATCGGCATCATTAACATTTTCCCTATCACTTTAGTGTCCTGATTTACAGTGTTTGCTGATTTCTGAGGTATGAATGCTGACACTGAAAATTTAACAATCAGCTGGCAGGAGCCGTAGGAGCTGGTTTCAGTACACCCTGGAAGCTAAGGCAGCTTTTATTTGATTTTGTGTTATGTTGCCTTTTCTGCAGAAATCTAGACATGAGAAAAATGTGTATGTTCCTGAGGTAAAAAGGAGGATGAGGTGAAGATCATTATTTGTGAGAACCCCATGCCCTCTCCCTTCCCCCCAGGCACACACATACACACACACACACACACACACACACACACACACACACACACACACACACTGAATTTAGCCTTTTCTGTGTGAACAAGGAGCATTTGTTATTCTGGGCCACAGGTAATTTCTCAGGGATTCTTCTAAGTTTATTTTCCCCATGCAAAGAATTTAATTTATATAAAACAATGTACTAAGTAGGATTTGAGAGGGAAGTTTATTACCAAGAGAGGTTCTCAGGACAGGCTTTTAGTAGGAAGTAGTGGTTAAGCTAGACTTCAAAGGATGGATAGAAATTTAAAAATTCTGTGTATCTGTGCTTAATTTTATCTTTCTTCCGGGAGAGGGAGAGGAAGGAGCGGGAGGAACAGAGTAAAAAGAGCACAGAAGTAAACAAAAGGAAACTTACAAGGCAACAAAGAAAAATGGACAGTTTTGAACACAATGTGTAGAATTTATTATATTGGCACCCTTGAAATGGAAATTTATTGCTGTATATTTTTTATTTTATTTTTTTATTGCTGTATATTTTGAATCCTGTCTCATGTTCAGCTGTGTAGATGACAATGGTTTTTTCCCTTATCTTATTTTGTATTTTATCATTTAATTTTGTTCCTTTTTTCTTTCATTTTGCATTTAACTTTAAATTTTTTTTAAATTTTAAAAGAGAAAAGAAAAAAAGAGTCCCTTCACTCAAGGAGCTTACATTCCAATGGGGAAAGATGGCACATACAAATGAGTTGAAAAGCAAGAAGTGGTGAAGAAGATATCTTGACGGGGGCATGATCCAGAGAGTCAGGAGTTTCTGGAAGAACGTTATGAATGGGAAGAGGAGGTCTCAGGAGTGGGGGGAAAGAGGAATCATCTTTACAGAGGAAGAAGAACAAAAAAAAACCCCTGTTTCATCAGAAAAACAAACAATATTAAAGACTAATGGAGGAAAATATAACCAATAAAATAAAAAAGAGAGACAGTAGCAAGAGGCTTTAATATCCCTCTCTCAGTTTTGGACAAATCCAATAGAAAGATAAACAAATGAAAAAATGTGAAATTGAGCAAATTGCTGATGAAATTAGAGCTAAAAGACTTAAGGTGTCTTCTAAGTAGGAGTACTAAAGAATACCTACATACATATGTATATATATCAGAACCACATGAACTTTTACAATAATGTATAAAGAAACAAGGATGTGACAAATAAATGTAAAAAGGCAAAAATATTCTTTTTAGATCATGATGTAAAAAAAAAAATAGAGATCAATTTGGTGAGAATAAAAGAAGAAGATGCAAATGGAGTTTAAATAAGTCCTAAATAATGTGTGAGACAAAGAACAAATCATTGAAAAATTATTCGTTATGTAAAAGAAAATGATAATGATGAAACTTCTTGCCAAAATTTCTGAGATGCAGATGAAGCAATTTTCATGGTAAATGAGGGGTTATGCTACTAAAATATACATTAAAATTTTTTAAAAGAAGATTAATGACATGTATTTTTAAAAGCCAACAAATAAAGAAACATGAAGTAAAAACAAAAGAGGAGATATTTGAGAGAAATGAGGGGTTGAGGACAGGAAGTGGTTAAGTGTGGGAACTGAGTGAACCTCATTGGCTACATCTTGTGACTCAGTTCTGGAGTCAGCTCTATTCAATTATGGATCTAGTCCCAACTCTGTCTTTTGAAAAAATCATCCTTAATTGTGGGAATTGTGAGAAAATCTAATTGTATTGTTTGAACCTAGCCTTGTATGACTAGGAAACTGGATCATCTCTACCCACTCTTTAGAGACTGAGGACCTAGGCCATTCAGACCAGAAACACAGTCAGATTCAAAGGAGTTTCCTCACAATTGTATATCTCAAGCAACACATATGTCTTATCTGAAAACTGACCCCATACTGGTCACTGAGGTATTGTTTCCATGTTCCTTTGATTGTTTACAGACACTTTGGGGAATGGAACACTTCCTTTTCTGATTCTGGGGAACTGTACCTGTACACTCTTCCCTTCCCAACATTTAAAGGCTTTAATCTTTCATCCAATTAGAATTAAGATTACCTAATGCTGTATTGTTTCCATTTAATTAATTAGTCTTGTTTGATTAATTGTTTTTAAGTACAAAAGTCTGTCAAGCTGAAGAAAGCTGGTTCTGGTTTGTTGGGCAATTGGCCTGCATTGCTTAATAAATCAATATGGTCAGAAGAAAGAAGCTTTGTTTCCTTAGCTATTTTTCTTTTACCTGTCACATATTAAAAATTAGAGGAGAAATAGATAAACAGAAAACCCCAAAACTAAAGAAATAATAAATAAAACTAAAACCCTAACAAATTTCATGAAAACTTAGTCAAACTGATTTGTCTTAAAAGAGGACAGAAAATCAAATCAATAAAATAGAAAATGTACAAGATTAATTCACAAAAAAATAGAATAAAAAAGAATCATCAGATCCTGCTATTCACAGGTATATGTTAACAAACTGCAAACACAAAAGAAAGGGAAGAATAATTTAAAAAATATGCACTGCTGTGGGAAGCCATGGAGGCCAAAATCAGGACTCAGATAAAGATTTAGATAATGGACTCTAATTAGGGCCTTTTGGTGATGCTCCTAGCAACTTTACATAAGGCCAGCTCCCTAAAGACCCCTAGGGTTACACTTCAAATGACTTTTGTTTGAGACCCTGACTTCCAGGCCTTTTGCCCCCAAAACTTCAGACACCTAAAAAAACAAGTCCCTTATTAGATTATCCATCCTGTGTTGGTTCCAAGGTACAACAGACTCAAGACAATGATTACACCGAGACAAACTTAAGATGCTTTGAAGCCTGATCTCAATAAGGACAGACTTTAGTTTTTACATGAGGAAATGTAAAATGTGGGTCTACAATTGTTAACAGTAATTGGGTAGCACAAAAAAAAGACTGGTAGAGTTAAGTATGATGTGATTCTAAAAAGTAAAACCCTTTAGGAAAAGGCAAGAAGAGTAATTGTACAAATGAGGTACAAGAGGAAGAACTGACAAAGGAATTAGATGGGGGAGAAGGGGTGATAGTTCTGTAAACTTACTCTCATTGGGAATAGGTTAAAGAGGGAATAATAAGCATATATCTACAAAAGTATAAAATTGTTCTAAATTCAGAAAGAAATAAAAGGCTCAGGGGATGGGGGGGAGAGGATAAGGGAGGGATTTTTAGAGGGAACCCTACTCTCATCAGATCTGGGTTAAAGAGAGAACAATATATACATTTAGAAGGAGATCAAAGTGTTCTAAATTTATAAAGAAATAAGAGGGTGAGGGAATAGGATAAGGGGGAATATAGAAGCATATCTAAGATAACAGGAATGGGATAAAGACAGAATAACATATTTGGAAGGTTATAAAAATCTTCTAAATTCACATAGAAACAACAAGGTAAAGAGAAAGAGAGGGAGAAGATAAGGGAGGAATCTTTGGAGGGGGTAGGTTAGATATCTAAGTACATGTATGTGAGTATATGTATGTATATATGTTCGTGTAACCATATGTATGTATGTGCATGTGTATATCTGTGCTTAATTGAGGCAAACATAAAGGGCACAACAGAGAACAAAAGAAAACTTACACAAAGAAGCAAAAAAAAGCTGGACATCTCTGAACACAATGCATGGTATTTATTGTATAGGTCTACTCAAGATGGAAATTTCTTGCTCTATATTTTGAATTCCCTCTTATGTTCTGTACACATAACAATGTTTTTTTTCTTGTTTTGTATTTAAGTTGATAATATGTTTCTTTTTCATTTTTATGGTGTATGTAAGTTTTTGCATTTAAGTTTAGGATAAATTAATTTTTTAAAAAAAGTTCTCAAATTTTCATCTAAAAACTTCTACATAAATGAATTGAATATCAAAAGTGAACTATATCGTATTGCCTATACTTCTTTGTCTGTTCACAAGAGGAATATATGATGAGGCTAAGAAAAAAGGAACACAAGTTTTCTAGAACTCTTGTGTTTGAATGTCGCCATGGACTGCCTAGAAACTGATTTGGTGTAGGAGGGATTATGGGTATGCAACTAGTTGGTAATTGTTTTATGATGTATTACTTATTGATTTTTAAAATTCTATGCCAAGAATAAAATGCTGTGTTCAGTAAAAAAAAATAAAATAAAATGTAGTTAGGAATTTTAACAGACAAAGAGGAGACTGGAATGCATTCCAGGTTTGAGAGTAAAAGTCAGTTTGTGCTAAGATACTTGGAATATGAAGCTGAGGCACAGCGAGTCAGCCAGTTTTGGCTTTTAAAGCCCCGTGTCCCTGCTCCCAACCTATCTTTCCAGACTTATTGGATATTCTTCTCCCTCTCACACTCTGATATCTGCCCATATTGTCCTTCCCTCTGTTCTTCACTCATGATACTCCATCTCCTATCATTATGCTTTTTCACTCACTGCCCATGATGCCTGGAATATATCACCTATCAATTCTCCCTTTCCTTCCCTCTCCTCCAATCCTTTCCTTTGTCATCTCGCTCATTCTTCTTTAGCCTTTAGAGGCTATAGGGATTATGTTTATCTTTGCACTGGCTGTCCCCCATGCCTGGAACCTCTCCCTCCTCACTTCCAATTTCTAGCTTCTCTGACTTTTTTCAATACTCAACTTAAATTATTCTTTCTGCAGGAACCCTTTCCCTGACCCATCCAGCTGCCAAGTCAATGCCTTCCCACCTGAGGATACTTTCCATCTACTGTTTATATATCTTTTATGTAACACCTATTTATCTTTTATGGACCTATCTGCATACTATTCCCCCCATTAGAATGAGAACTCCTGGGGAGCAGAGGCCATGGTTTCTTTTGTGCCTTCATTGTATCCCCAATATTTAACAGAGTGCCTACTTGCACATACTAAATATTGAAAAAATTCTTGTTTGACTAACTGCTACCAATTTGTTTAGCTTGTCATTCCTCATATTGTTTTCTGATATTGGAAATAAAATAGGTGTCATTTACATATCTGTGTATTATTTACAAATATCTCAATCTATCCTCATGATAACTTGAAGAGCTGGGCACTCTTATTATGGTCATTTTATAGTTGAGGAAACTGAGGCAGACAGCTATTAAGTGACTTTCCCCAGGTTCCATAGTTAGTGTCTGAGACTGGATTTATACTCAGATCTTCCTGATACTGTAATGGCTGAGTTAAGATCCCCAAAGCCTAGAAGTCCAAGCTGACTCTAAAAAGATCTAATTTAGTGGGTACACAAGAAAGCTTTTTAAATTTGGTTAAAAAAAAATCACAAGTATGAGATGGGAAAACAGTCCATCTGAAAAAGGTAAAGGGGAGATGGATAGGTGGAATGGAAACTCATTATGAATCAATAGCCTGATGTGTCAGGGGAAAAAGCTAATTGTATTTCAGGCTGCAAATGGTTCCAGGACTGGGAAACTAATGAGCCCTCTGTATTTACTCTAACCTGGGCAAAGCACAGCTGAAATAGTTTGTTCAGTTAGAGGCACCATATTTTAAGAAATATCTCACCAGGATGTTGCAAAGCCCTGAGATCATGTCACATGGAAATTGGTAGAAGAACCTGGAGATGAGTGTCTTAGAGGTGTTCCAACTTGCATCTGCTGCCCTGCCTGGTTTCAACTCCATGGAAGAAGTTTCCCTCATACCTTGGTACACCTGGGGTCCCATCCCCCCAATCACTTTCTGCTTCCTTTTATGTTCTCTCCCCTTTAATATTGTTTTTAATTTGATTTTAATTTAAGGAATAAAACAAGTATTTTCATAACCTAGTATAATAAAGAAGATGTATGTATATTAAACTGCAAATAGAGTATGCCCAACTTGCTATTCTTTTCAAATAAACAACAAAATTATCATGAAATTTTTCTTTTTTCTCTTTTTTATTTTTCTTCCCTCTCCCCAGACCAGAGATGGCTACCATTAGCTAGAAATAGGATATATGTGTAAATGTATATGTACCTATATGTAAATAGAAGTGTGTCTATGTAAAATTATTCTATACACACTTCTATTCATCAGCTCTTTCTCTGGATGCAGATAGTGTCTTTCTTCATATGTTCTTTATAGTTAATTTGGGTGCCCACATCGAAGAAGAAGCCCTGCTCTATGAGCAAAGCAGAATTGAAATGGCTCAAAGGAAACACAGGATGCCCAAATTTGGAGAATTCACCCCAAATGTTCCCATGGACTATTTGTACCTGCCTTATTTGTGAATGTCCGAGCATTCCGAGCTCATATTGGTCTAATCAGCCACAGTCAGACACATTGAAACCTGACTTTAGCATAGGGATGTCATTTAGCTCCTTCTCGAGAATGAAGGACAATAACCAACCAACCATAGTTAATTTGGGTAGTTATAATAGACAAAATATGCTCAAAGTCATTCTTAAAACAACATTGCTCTTACTGTGCCAGGAGCCGCTAAATGTCCAGCACTAAGCGTGATTGGAGACCTGATAGAGAATGAACCGGGTCGTGTGGGTAGTTCAAGATCGAACTCCGTTTATTGATTCTTTGGACAAGGTTTTTATAGAGCAATGAGACAAAAGAAATTGTAACTCTAGTTTTCTTATCATCATTAGTACAGGAGGTTAAGGTATGTATCAATATCCTGGATGTAACAAAATGTCTCTAATCTAATAAAGATTTAACACCTTTTGGCTAGAATCTTAGTGCAGGGCAGAGCCTTTGATCTCAGCATTCAGGTGACCTCTTTTGCAAACACATCACAAAGGAGAATCCAGAAGCCAGCTTCAAAAGCCACATCACAGGGGGTCCTTTGGAGTCAGGTTCTCAAGATTTTATCTGAGTCCTGGATCAAGCCTTTTTGGCTTCCTACTTATTCTCCCTTTTTTTTTTTTTGACAGATGTTTAAGGACATGTAATTCAATGCCTAAAGCCTGAATATGACAGAGAGTACATAGTCCAAATATGCCAAAGATTATTATAATGGTTGATATAGGAAGCAAATGCAAACTCAGAGATAATACATTGGGAAATGGAGACATTTTTTTCAACGTCATTAATTGTTTTTACAACTTCTTCTGGGTCAATCCCAGAGATCTCACCATGCTCAGTGTCTTCAATAATCTGAAGGAAAGGTGAATATCCATTTCTCTGGCACGCTGCGGTAGGGATTCCTGGTTAGCAGTGGGTTAGCCTGGATACCAGTGAGGTCCTTTCCAATGCTAAGATCAATAATGAAATTTTACCCATCTTCAATCGCTTTGTTTGGGACGAGGTCTTTTGCCCCAAGGGGAGAAAGTCAATGGTGGTGATCAAGTTAACATCCTTTAATGGGCTCTGATGGCATACGGAGGACTATTGCAGGTCAGTATATAAAGGGCTAAAGGCAAAGATGGTTCAGGGAGCTTTCAGAGTGAAGAAGGGACTGTATATACATAGTAGAAAAAACGAATGCCCACCACTCTCCATTTTAGAGAATCAAAAGCTACACGTGATTTCCAAAAGCCCAGCTTCTCATATACTCTTTGAGCTGGGTAATTATAGCAAAGAGTACTCAGAATTACAGCATCATATCCCTGGTCCTGTGCAAATTGCAGCAGAGTCTGGGTCAGGCATTTGGCAATGCCATGGCCCCGGTACTCGGGGCTCACTGACAAATGCAGCAGCTCCAGGCATTTCTGTTCTCCTGAAGCCCCCTGTACTGCAAAGGCACCTACCATGCCCATCACCTGACCCTCTATCTCTGCCACCCAGAAACAAGATCCTCTGTCACTGAGATAGGATTTCTTGATGTCCTTCATATCAGTGTGCAATGCATTGTCCACATACCAGTTGAAAACATATCTAACAGCCTGCCACAGGAAGGCCAGGAGAACTGGGAGGGCCAGGAGAGACAGGAGGAGGGAGCCAGTCCCAAGAAACACAGCCCCTGGGCCTCCCAGCAGGAGCAGGAAGTTTCTGGGTTGCTTAAGCAGATGGAGGAAGCCAGCTGTAATATGATGTAGTGTTCCCTTAATGAACATGTCCATTACAGCTTCTCTGTCTTGGTCACGATATTTCCGGATACGATAGGGAGCCATGAATTCTTCAGTCTTCTTCTCCTACTGATCCTATAGAAGAGAGAAGATTGGTGTCATTCTTGCCCAATCCAGCTCAGTCATACCATCACCATGCCCAGAACTCACCTTCTTTTCCTAGAAGGAATAAAACTACTCTTTGAATGGGACGATTGGAAAGAGAAGGAAACTGTCCACATTCTGCCCTCTACAGCCCCAGACCTCCTTGATCCCATCTGGAGTCAGTCCAAGGATGGAAGGAGCAAATCCTATGCCTATCCAGAAGTGACTTTCTGAGCCATCCAGAATAGACTCTCCTGATGAGATGTGGTCTTTCCTCTCAACCCAGAGCTTCCTGTGGTCCCAAATCATGGAAACATGACCTAGAAGCAGTGCTGTACAATGGAGACAGTACCCTGAGTTTAAATCTTGCCTCTCACTTCCTATTTGGGTAAGTGGTCTCCATTTCTAACCTGTAAAATGGAGGTAGGGGGAGGGTGGCATAGATGGCAACTTAGGTACACTTGAGCTCCACATTTCTTGTCCTATGGAAAGAACTCAGAGCAGATGGGAATCTTTCCTGGGAAGTTCCCTCTCCTGTCTCCTCACCTGTTGGTTTTGCAGATCCCAGACACTCCTGTCTTTTGTAGCTGGTACTTTCAACTTGTGCCCTTTTTTCTCAAGCTGCTCCTATGCTTGTCTGCCTGAGTGCTTCCAAGCCCACGTGATGCCACTAGGTCAATGTCCTTTCTCCTGTTGGAGATGTCTGACTGAGAGCAGAATCATCACTTTTTCACTCCTTACTCTACAAACTCCCCCAGCACCTGAACGCTCCCACTCACCTAAACACAGCTCAGATAACAAAGGTGGCATTCTGCCTAATGGGGGGCTTGGGTGTCTGTGCTTGAACCCCAGTTTGTAAAATCACATCAGTTTTCAAAATCACATTTTCCCTAGCCTCAAATCTCCCTAGCCCCAAAACAGTCTCGGGCAGTTTCTTCCTGGCTCAAGGGCAGCATGCCCCAACAAAATACTTACCTCTCTTGCTGTTACAGTGGTCAGCTGCACCTATAGAATTTTGTAGTTTGACCCAACTGTATACTGGCTGAAACAGCTGTGTACAGGTATCTATCTATCACATATATTGTAGACTCAGTCATGTGTGCACTCCTTAGCTCATTATACACATCCTGGACATATGTATACTCCCAACATCCATCTTGTCAAACAGGACATTGATGGGTAACAGACTGGGCACTTCTCAGTCATCCCTGACCGCCAGTTGACTTAGTGACATTTCAAGCCTAAAAACACATCTCCATGTAGCTCCTCCTTAGACTATTTCCCAGTGAATTATGGGAAATAGGCCTGCAGACTTGATATTAAAAATGCATGTCCCTTTAAGTACTGACCATGCCTTAACTCTTCCCTAATCCCACCCATATTCACCTAGTTAGCATATTTGGCACAGGATATACTATGGATTAGTCTATAAAAATATACCTATGACTCCTTTAAGGTTGCAGGTTCCCTAAGACCTCCTGCCCACTATATAGCATAACAATAAACTTTTACAATCCTGACTTAAAATATTGCTTGGATCCTGAGAATTCATTCCAGACTGCCCACCACGGACTCTGGTCATTGGGGTCCCTGAAACACCTATCTTTATCCCTCATCATGCCCAAATAATCCTGGTGAAGGCATCTGTTCTTCCCTACGTTGGGAGAGTCAAGATGGTCCTAGATTGGGGGCAGAAGCCAACCTTCATCTCCTTAGCCTCCAGGTCCCCCTTTTTCTTTGTGTCCTATCCCTTCAAAGAATTCCCAGTCCTCTGCATATGACTTGGACTGATCCAGAGGTATTACTGAATCCTAGTATCAGCATCTTCTGGTCTCTCTCTGGTCCTTTGGATATGGTGCTTCCAGCAGCCAGCATCCACGTGCAGACTCAAGCTTTCTTTAGGATTGGACACTGATGAATAGTTAGAGAAAGACCTCAGTGAAAGTCACAGAATTTTAGAGCCAGAGGATACTTCAAAAGGAACAGGCTTTCCCATAGCTAGAAGTCTTCAAGCATAGGCTGGAAGGGGAGATTGTAGAGAATTCCTGTTCAACTCTGCTTTGGACTGTATAGCCCCTCATAGTCCTTTCTCCTCTATGTTTCTGAGAGCCAATGATTTTTTTAGACCTTTAACAAACCAGAAGATGCCCACACCTACGTTCTGATAACAGGAATCAATGGAAAACTTTTCTTGAAATGCAGCTATTTGCTAAGTAGTAAACCAAACTTTGGGAGCACAAATTCAAAAGTGAGACTGTCCCTGCCCTTTAAGTAGCTAACTTCCAAGTGGGAAAAAAAAAAGTAGACAGGGGAGTAGTGGCCAGGGAGGGGAATTAGGATCTGAGGAATCACAGGAGTGGCTAATGGAACAAGAAGGGAGTCAATTAACCTGCTCAGGCATTGATTTGAATGGTTTCCAGATCGAGAGGTCAAAGGTAGGGGTGGGGTGTTTAAGCCTGCAGGACAGAGAGCAAGGCACAGTGATCTGAACAGTTTTGGAGACATCTCTCACAAAACCAAGGGAATCAATGGGAATTTCAGTATCACGCTTCTTTTAAAAATCTCTGAAAAGGAGTTTTAGCCAAGTGCTCAGGTAAGCAATGAATGAATGCATTAATGAAAAAGTGCCTATTATGAGTCTATTCTGTGCCAGGAGCTGTGTTACGCTCTAAGGACAGAAAGCAAAAGTGAGAATCTCTGCCTTGAGGAGAAGCTTATATTCTAACAAAGGAAGACAAGTCATACAGGTGACTGACTGATGTCCAAGAAGACAACCGATTTGATTTAACTGGACAGAAAATGCAGAAAGGGCTTGTGCCCAAATGCATCAGTAGTCCAGGACACCAACATTCAGAAGACATACTTTCTCTTCATGATCACAGTGTACCTTCTGAGCCACGAGGGTCCTGCCTTTTCTTTGGTGTGTAGCTCCCTTCGGCCCCAGCCTCTGGATCAACTTTCTGCTCCATTATTAAATATATGTCACATTAATATAATTTATACATATTATTACATGTATTATTATTGAGGCTGTTTCTTTACGTACCTTTTTTCTCAATTGAAGCTGTTTCCCTTGTTTCTTTTCTTCGTTGAGGCTCATTTAGAGATCATTCAGCTGCAGCAGCTTTTAATGCAGCTTTCTCTCCAAGTGGACAGCTCTGGCTTGTGTCTGGGTCCTCATTGGCCATGTCCTCTCCCCTCCCCCAACTCCACCCAACAAGGCTGGTATGCTTTTTATATCTGGAAACTTATTTGTTGAGGGATGGGAGGGAGAGAAAATAGATATCTATTATTTTTTATCTTAATTTAGAAAAGTAAACAGTTTCTTTTTTAAAATTATTGAAAAAATGATTATTTTTCGAAGCATTTATTCTGTCTTTTTCCCAACTCCTCCCATATAACAAATTTTAAAAAACAATAATGATACTCTCATTATACCTATACCTAGTCCAGAAGAACAGATTCCCACACTAGATATTTCCCAAAATGTCTGTCTCTTTCTGCATCTTAAGTCCAGCATGAAATGGATTGCATATTTCATCTTCAGTTCTCAGTAATCATGGCTTATCCTTGTAAGGATAAGAGTTCTAAAGTCTTCCAACATTGTTTTTCTTTATAACGCTAAATTGTTCTCCTGATTCTGCTCACTTTCCACTCCAAGAGCTCATCAGTCTTCCTAGTTTCCTCAGAAACATTCCATTTCTTCATTTCGTATGGTGCAATAATTGCATTATATTCATATACCTGAATTTATTTAGTCATTGCCTGGTAAGGAATGACCTCCTTAATTTCCAGTATTTGGCTATGAAAAATGTTGCTCTAAATATTGCTGCACATATGGGTCCTTTTCCTTTTTTTTTTTTTTTTTTTTTTTAATATCTTTGTGAGTATAGAACTAATAGTGGTATTGCTGGGCAGAAGAGTAGGGCTGCCTTAATGACTTGTGGGGCTTAGTTCCAAATTGCTTTCCAGACTGGCTGCACTGATTCACAGCTTCATGAACAGTGTGCATGTTTTCCCACATTTCTGTATCCCAGATCCCCTCCAATATTTTTCACTTTTTTTGGTCATTTTTATGGATCTGAAGGGTGAGAGGTAGAACATTAGAGTTGCTTTAATTTTCATTTCTTCTTTAAATTATTAATCATTTGGAGCATTTTTTCATGTAGTTGCTGATAACTTGGATTTCTTTGTTTGAAAACTACCTACCTTGGTCATAAATTTACATAATTCGCTCATATATCTTGGATAGGAAACCTTTATCAAAGAAACTTATTGCAAGGATTTTTTTTCTAGTTACCTAGAAACAGTTTTCTTGTTCAGATATCCCAGGAAGTTCCCATGAATGACTCCTCTTGGTGCGTGCTTACCATACTCATAGTAACAATTTGGGAAAGGCAAGCATTTTGCCAAATTTCTCTAAGATAACAAAAATAAATAAGTGATCCTACTTGACCCTAAATGGCCAGAAGATGCCCCTGGGGCTTCTGTCTAGACTCTTTCTCAGCTAGTGGCACACAACTGCTAGTAGGGGCTGCCCCCTGGATGGAGGAGTATGGGGGGATGTGCGTTTGGGGGAGGCTTTAACTTCAAGCCCTAACAGAATGGATGTACTCCCTTCATGCCCACTCCTTCCTTTCCCACTTCTAGTTTGACCTTGGGGCACATGTGAGTCTGCCAGCTGGGGCCTTGTCCAACGTCCAGGAGTACTGGAGCAGAACTCAGGATGTTATGTTACCCCTGTAATCAAGAACTTTCACTCAGTCAGCCCCACTCCAAGACCCACAGCAGTCTGGTCACTGTCTACTTACTTCCAATATAGGACCGTTGAGTCCCCAAGCTATGAAAAAGATTCCTCTCCAAAGCTGCTCCTAGAATTCCCCAGCCCTTTCTCCCCTCATACTTTGTAAACCTTTGCTACTTGAAATTAAGGGACCAGAATAGACCAGAGGATGTTTAGATGGACCATAGTACACTGAGTCTGGATGGGAACAAGACTTGTATGGGAGCAGGGTTGGATTCCTGTGGGCAAAGCACCTCCCATCATGTTCTCATTTCTCCCCTTAGGGCTTACCTCTGGGCTTGTCATTCTAATGAATGCTCTCTGAATCCAACTCAACCATATCATTGACCCACTTGACCAAGCTTGACAGTCTCCTGCATGAGGATTCACACCAAACACTTATCTGGGGGCAGAATTATCCTCTGCTCTGGTCCCTGAAGTCTACCAAGCTCCTATAAGAGCTTTACAACAGCCCTGTGAAGTAGGTACAGCAGGTGTTATTGTCACTCACATTTGAGGGCACAGAGGTTAGATGATTTTCCCAGGGTCATGCAGCAAATTGGGATTGGAGACAGGATGTGAACCCATTCTTCTAGAACGTCAGTATAGGACCCTACTCATCAGCAAGACCTCTCTTTCCTTAAAACACTTAAAATATAATAATTCAGACCAATACTTTTGCCTTTTAATATAATCCACTGCTTTAAGGTTCTCCCTCAGCACATGTTCAGAAAACATTTTGCAGCTAAGAAGGGGCCATCGATGGTTACAGGTCCGTCAAGAACCCTTATTGATGAGTGACTACAGAAACCAACCTGCCAATCGCCAAAAAAGCTGGTTTTGGGTCAATGACCTTTCAAAAAGAAAGGGACAAGACACGTGTGTAATGAGCTAAAGAAATTGCTATGGTAAACCATTTCGAGGCACTCACTGTTTCATGGGATTTCCAGAAACCAAGAATCTCATACAATCTTCTTGCCGGATAATTCAAGCTGGCAGTGGTCAGGACAATACCATTTTAGTACCCCTTGTCCTGGGCAAAATGGAGCACAGTCTGAGGCAAGGTCTTGGCAATGCCCTGGCCTTGGTGGTCCCATCTCACAGATAAGTGTAGCAGCTCCAGGTGTCTCTGCCTTCCTGAAATCTCTTGTGCTGGGCAGGCACACACTAAGCCCACCACCTGACCCCCTGACTCTGCTACCCAGAAACAGGATCCTTTGTCATTGAGGTAGGATGCCCTGATGTTCCACATGTAAGTGTGCAGACTGTGGCCTACATAAGAGGAGAAAGGATACCTAGCAACCAGCCACAGATAGCCAAGACCCCTAAGAGGGCCAGGAGAGGCAGGAGAAGGGAGCCAGAGCCAAGGAACAGGGCCCCAGGGCCGCCCAGCAGGAGCAGGAAGCTTCTGGGCTGTTTTGGCTGATGTCAGAAGTTTTCAACAGCTTGCTGCAGCATTCCCTCTGCAAAAATGGCCCTCACCACATGCCAGTCTTGGTCCTAGTACTTCCAGATTTGGCAGGGAGCTAGAGATGCTGCTTCTTCTATGTCCTAGGGACCCTGTGGATGAAACCCAAGCGAGCCTCTGCCTTCCCTATTCCCCAGCTCCCTCGCGCCTGCCTTAATCACTCCCATCTTTTCTCCCAAAGCCACTTCTTGTCTCTGAATCCCAGATAGGACACTGCCTGATGGGAGGACAAGGGAGATCCAATTAAGCACTCTTGTTGCTCCAGATGTTCTCCATGCCCTTCAGAGATGTGTCCCCAGGAATGTTTAAGGGGGCAAACATAGCTGGACACAGGGAGAGAGAATAACACGGTCCTCTCACACCGTTCAGGACCAGGTCTTGCAATGGTAGTAGAATGCCTGCCTGCTCAGCCCCTAGGCTCCAAGGAAGAGGATTTCCCCAAAGAAGCTTCCTGTTCCCTATCCTCACCTGGACTCCAGACTGTTCAGTTGTTCCTCAAGGATAGTTGCCTGTTTACACTGATCTGTAGCACACTCTGAGCCATCCTTCTCTCTGGCCACTTCCCAGGGTCTCCATGGGAATTCCCCAAGAATCATGGCAAAGGGAAATGGCTTTCTGTGTGTTCTGGTGTCAGCAGGGTCCTCAACTTCTTACTCATTGGGGTTTCTGCCCTGCTTTCTCTTCACTGAAGGCTTTTGGATTCTTTTCTCATAGTTTCTCATATCTAAAAAGAAAAAAAAGCGAACTATGGTGAGATACTTAATATATGTTCATACTTGCATTTTGCAAAATAGCAAACAAGGATATCTCTCTAGTATTTCATTCACAAATAATTTTTTTTTTAATTTTAGTTAATATTGTAAATTATCATTGGGCAGCTAGGTGGTGCAGTGGATAGGGTGCCAGTCCTGGAGTAAGGAAGACAGCTCACATCTGGTCTCAGACACTTCCTAATTATATGACTATGGCCAAGTCACTTCGCTATCTTTGCCTCAGTTTCCTCATCTGTAAAATGAAATGGAGAAGGAAATGGCAAACCACTCCCAGTATCTCTGCCAAGAAAACCCCACATGGGGTCTCAAAGAGTTGGGTGCTCCTGAAAACGATGGGACAAATAAATGATTGTGAATCTGATTTTATTTTACTCTCAGTGCCAACATGAACTGATGACTAGGGTCCTGCGTTTGGAATCAAGGAGCTGGCCCAAGGCCTTTTCCTGCTATTTGCAACATAAGTTTCCCACAAAAATTTTGCTGTAAACAGTTGGCTGCTGCCACAAGGAGAAGTGAGACAGACACAAGCATCCATCTATTAAGTGTCTACCATACACAGAGCATCATCTAGGTGAGAGGGAGAAGGCACCCTTTGGGTCAGGTATCCTCCCTGATGTCCCAGAACTCCCATCTCGATGTTTCAGTGGACCTCCAGGGCTTCCTCAGTCTAACGCACAGTATTATGTGAGGAGAGAAGCAGAATGGCTAATTAAGAGCTGTTGCAAGACATAGTGGTAGTGGGGAGGAATAAACCCATGCCTTGACTTTCCATGATACAGTAAATTATGTAGATTGTGTAAGTCTGGAGGAATGAAGTTAACTCTTTAGTGTCCATGTGTGTTTTGGTTCCCCTTCTAATGAGTCAACCCTAGGGCATCATATAAGTCAGGAGGACTGGACAGGTCCTTGGGGGAGTCAGGGTCTCTAGTGAAGAAGTTACAGCTCTCTGTGGCTCTTAGGTATTCTCCTCTACCAAAGGGAACATTGACCCTAGAGTGGTATCCTCTAAATCTTCAGGACTGTACAGGTCTCTGTTGTATAGGTCTAGTGGTGAGTGCCTTAGTTAACAGTGCCTAGTGCCATTCCCTTCTCAGGATATTATGAATTTGAATACCGTCTAGGTCCCTGGTGAAAGCAGAGACCCATTGGTGAGAGGAAAGAAGTTTTATGCGTTCATGGGCTCAGGTAGAAGTCCTTTCTGTTTGATATTTTCTCATCGGGGCAAGTCTTATCTATATTTGGTATATTGTTGGTATGAATATTCCCTGCTGTTTGTCCTTCATTTTGGAAGAGAACCATGATGTCAGGGAGGTGAAGTCATGACTTACAAGTGAATTGCATTTAAGTAAGTGAGCGTTGTGCAAAGCCTCACTTTCTCCTCCAGAGCCATCTAAGTCCAGTGGCCAGATATGGGTATGGAACCTAACAGTAGTGTGCTGGTAAATGTTTAACAACTGGCTTTCAGGGTGGGAGGTGGAGAGTTTAGTTTAATCCGCATCATTGAAATTTTCTCCATCATTTTCATGTCCTTATTTGTATACAGTATTTGCTGATTTCTGAAGTGTAAATGGTCAGATTGAAAATTTAACAATCAGTTGGCAGGAGCCATAGGAGCTGGTTTTAGCACACACCCAAAGCTAATTAAGTATTGTTTCCATGTTCCTTTGATTGTTTACAGGCACTTTGGGGAATGGAACACCTCCTTTTCTGATGTTAGGAAATTGTACCTATACAATCTCCTTCTCCCAACATGTAAAGTCCTTAATCTTTCATCCAGTTAGAAATAAGATTACCAAATGTTGTATTGTTTCATTTTAATTAATTGGTCTTATCTGATTGATTGTTTTTACGTACAAAATTCTGTCTCCCCCTGTATTTGGGGTCTAGGCCTAAGCTGAAGAGAGCTGATTCTGGTTTGTTGGGCAATTGGCATGCACTGCTTAATAAATTGATATGGTAGGAAGATAGAACCTTTTCTCCTCAGTTATTTCTTCTTTCACCTGCCACTTATTAAAAGTTAGAGCAGAAATAGATAAACTGAAAACCACAAAACTAGAGAAATAATAAATAAAACTAAAGCCTGGTTCTTAAAAACAACTAACAAATTTCATGAAAACTTAGCCAAACTGATTTCTTTAAAAAGAGGACAGAAAATCAAATCAACAAAATAGAAAATGCACAAGGTTAAATGACCAAAAAACCCAACAGAGGAAATAAAAAAAGAATCATCAGAACCTGCTATTCACAGGTATATATTGACAAATTGCAAACACAGAAGAAATAAAATAATAACTTCAAAAATACATAAAGCAAAATTCACAGGATCAATGGTAACTCTGAATATGCCAGCATAATTCTGAATTGTACAATGTAATAGACTCTCCATATAGAAGACAGAAGCAAAACATTTATTCAGACTCAAGAAAGTCAAATCCCAACACCAGGAAGGCAAATCCATCACAGCAACAAAGAAATTAATATACCATAACACAGCAGAGAGCCACACCATACCTTTAGCCTTCCCACAAAAAACCACTCACAAACCTAGCTACCTGCTTGCCTGCATCCTCTCTCTCCCATCATACTAGCTGCTCTGAGTCAGAGCTTCCTCTGGGCTCTGCTCCACCTGTTCAACAAACTCCTCCCACCACAGGCACCATGTGGTTACATTTGGTCTGTTAGGGGGCAGGGAAGATCTTCAAATTTCCATTACCATTACACTGAACCTCAAGATCTTTAATAATACATTTAATTACATAAGTTAATGAGATTTTAGAGGTAACTGGTATCAACAGAATTTTACATCACTATAACAGGGATAACACAAAATAACACAAAATAAGCACATAAAACTATCTTAGAGTGGGATTAGAGCACGACCACCCCATTATTCACCCCTAAAATGAAAGGGACTCAAAATCTTGTGGTAAGGGAAGAAAGTCTTCTCCTCCATAGCTACTTCCTGCTGAGATTGGACATAGAGTTGTCCCTGTCCCAAGAGGTCCCATTTGAGAGGTCAGTTCAATAGCTGGCATCCAGAGCTCAGTAGACACCAGGCCCAGGGGTGGCACGTCACAATTGTGGACAACTGTGGACATCAGCTTAAGTGATCAGGTATCTGCAGTTAGAGGGTACTAAGCCTCCAGGAAATAAATCTAGCAAACAAGTATAGCAGGCAAAAGGCCAGAAAGAATAAGGAAACAATAACCAAAAGCAGGGTAGATATAGAGTCAGTCATGCTTCTAGAGTCCATGAATCCACTATCATAGCCTCATTCATGGTAGAATATATGAGTTAAGGGTACAGTTTGGTAATCATCTTCTGAATGAACAACAGTGACAGTAGTATCTTTCCCATATGCTATAAGCTCCACAGCCTTTAGAACATCATCTAGTTTCCACTTTACTCATACTTTAACTCCCAATTTTATTCTATCACTAGACCCAAAACATTCAGTTCCTCTGATAGTTATTTCAGAAAGAGGGTCAGTTTTCACAAGGGGTATGGTTTCACAAGGAATAATGATCACTTGAACTATTCTATCATTTTTTACAAAACTGTATGTGTTCTTCACCCAAATTTTGGAACATCAAAATAATTTCTCCTTGATAATTAGAATCTGTTACTGCAACCAATACATTTATACCTTGAGCTGCTAATCCTGATTTAGGTAATATCTTTCCAAAATGATTTTTTAGGAATTCTCATACATGCTCCAGTGGAGATTTTTCTTAATTCTCTTCTATACAACTAAAAGTCCTCTAAAAAAATGTAAATCATATCCTGCCAAACCAGGTACTCCCAAACACAGTTCTGGGACATTTTGCCTCAGAGTCCAACACTCAATATTTGTGATCTTATGTGTTTTTTGTTTTCTGATTTGCAGATTTGGGGTCATCTTTCTGGCTAGAGGTGTACTTCCTCCCAATGGCTATTATTTAGATTATATAAAGCAATGAACAAATTATCCTTAAAATGTTGATACAAATTATTAGAACTTAACTTCTTACACTCTTCTTTCAATAATCCATTAATTTTTTTCAATTAACCCAGATGCTTGTGGATAATATGGAAAATGATATATCCATTCTAAATTGTTTAATATACAATATCTCTTCATTTCATTACCTTTGAAATGTGACCCAGTGTCACTTTGAATCTGCATTGGGATTCCATAATAAAGACTTATGATATCTAGACGTTTACAGTTGTTTTTCTGGGTCACATTCTTATAAGGACAATACACTAGTACACCTGAATAGGTGTCAGCATAAGCAAATATAAATTTGCATCTTTTATCTTGGGTTAGGGAACCAATATAAACTGTCAAATTTGGGCTGGAACTTTCCTCCTTACACTCTCCACAGGTACTAACTGAGGCACAGTTCGCCCCTTTTCCAGTTGACATATGTGACGTTCCTCTGCTACCTATTTTAACAATGAATATGAGATACTAATACCTTGATCTTGTGCCCATCAGTGTGTGGCTTGAATGCCTAAATGGCTGACCTTTTTATGGACCATTTTGCTAGTACCATATCATCAGCTGGTGTGACAGTAGGGACAATATATTGAGTAGCAATTTTACTAATGGATCAGCATGTACATTGCAACTCACATTCTGGCATGCTGAGAGCCACGTGAGCATCTACATGAAAAACTGACAAATTAGTAACCAAAGACATGTCCCATATATCTTTCTATAATTCTTTGCCCCAAACTTGTTTGCCATGAACTTCCCAATTTTGGTTTTTCCACAGGAATATCGATATAGCTAATCCATTAGCTACTGCCCATGAAGTAGTGAATATATGACACTGTCCTCCATGTTCTGTTTTAATGACCTGATGTACTGCCAAAAGTTTGGCATATTGACTGCTTCCACCTGTCTCATTACTTTCCTTAATCTGAGTCTCCCTGAAGATGTGACAAACTTGTATATAATGATTCAGGAAGATCTGTAGGGGCAGTTCTTACTTCTCTATTCCATCTAACATCAAGCCCCTTTTCTTGATACATTTTGGATAGTTCATTAGTTGGAATAACGTCTGTTCTATCAAAATCTACCCTGCTGTCAATAGAGCAGTAAACAGTTCTTTTCTTGTTAATTTATTCTGAGTTTGAATCTACTGGTCATTTGTTCTTCTCTCTTCAGGAAATTTTTTTTTTCCCATTTCCCCAAATCAGCTAGCTGTGAAATATTATCCTGCATGTATGAAAGAGGGTGCCCTATCTCCCCAATTAGTAGAGTCAAAATAAGGTGTATATAAGCAAGAGGAGCTGTCTTCACTATGATATTTCTATGAGAAACTGCTAACGAGATATCATGATACGCATTTGCATCTCTGATCATGATAGTAGTTTTCATTATCTCCTCC
The DNA here is from genome assembly GCA_028646515.1 of Pseudochirops corinnae. NCBI lineage: Eukaryota > Metazoa > Chordata > Mammalia > Diprotodontia > Pseudocheiridae > Pseudochirops > Pseudochirops corinnae. The sequence continues at coordinate 16,687,567 of CM053585.1, forward strand.
TTTAACTTTCTCATAGATTCTCTGAATGAGTACCAGGGTGTCTCTCTACTAGGCCAACATAGAATCAGTGGGATACATTTTATTGCATCCATCTGCTGCTAAGGCTAACAGATTGGCCATATTGTTACCTCCTAACATATGATGATGCCTAAAAACTTGCTGTACAAAAGCATTCTAATGCTGATAAATTTCAAGCAATCCACACTATCTACAGATACTCTCCTAGTCCCTTCATCACTGATTCTCACCATCCAAGACACTAACAATTCTCCTATCCTTTGGATGAATCCACTTAATGTATCAGCAACCTCTTGCTAAGTGATAGCCTAAATTATCACCTTGAACTCTGTTTGGTGCCCATCATTCTCCTGCTTTCTTCTTAGTATGGGGCAAACTTCTGTCCTTATAAAAGCCTTTTCATCTAACATTGTTTCATTTTCCACCCACACACTCTCCTGGCAGCCATTTCCAGGGCAACTAGACTCGGTCTGTATTAGGAGAGCACGCACATTTCTCTTGTTAGTTTTTTGCTTTTTCTTAGCTAAATTCAGTTTTTTCACCTACCACCTGAGAACCTCCAGTTTGCACTTCTAAAGGAGAGTCAAAATGCTGCAACACAGTCAGCTCTCTTTGCATCTGAGTTTTCTCTTCCAGTAATTTGTCTGTTTTTACATATAATATGGCAACCTGTTAGTAAAACCCAGCCTCCTCTACATACACCTTTCAGTTCTTTCCCTGGTTTTTGGTATTCCTTGCAAATATGTCTCTAAATCTTTAGGTTTTCCTTTCTGTAGACTCAGTTCCTAGTTTTCACAGAGCCATGTACTTTTAGCCCATTCCCTTGTTACAGAGGAATAAGACAAATCCCCCCATCCCCGGATATTCATTTCTTTTTCTAAATCCCTTCTACTTCCAAATAGAGGTCTGATATTTCATGATCCCATCCTTGTCACCAAATATAGTGCAAACACAATAGTTACAGCACCAATAGTTACTATGAATATGCTGGCATAATTCTGAATCACACAATAAAACAGACTCTCCAAAGAGAAGAAAGAAGCTAGACATTAATTCAGACACCAGAAAGGCAATTCCATCACAGCAATAAAGAAGATGATATTCCATAACACAGCAGAGAGCAACACCATACCTTTACTCTTCCCACAAAAAAAAAACAAAACAGTCACAAGCCTAGCTGTCTGCTTGCCTGCATAGTCTCTCTCCCACCATGCTAGCTGCTCTGAGTCAAAGCTTCCTCTGATCTCTGGTCCACCTGTTCAGCAAACTCCTCCCATCACAGGCTCCATGTGATTACATTTAACCTATTATATTACATTTAACCTATTATAAGGCAGAGAAGATCTTCAAAGCAGAGATTTTCAAATGCCCTTAGGCCTATTAAGGGGCAGAGAAGATCTTCAAGTTACCATTAATATTACGAATAGATATTTAGCCAAACTGATTTTTTTAAAAGAGGGCAGAAAATCAGATCAACAAAATAGAAAAGGTACTAAGTGAAATCACAACAAAACCAGAAGAAATAAAAAAGAAGCATCAGAACCTGCTACTCATAGGCATATGTTAAAAAACTGAAAATCCAAAAGAAACAGAATAACTTCAAAAATACAAAATATGAAAACTATCAGATCTTAATTAGCCCCATCTCAGAAAAGGAAATTGGACTAGTAATAAAGAGACTACCAGAGAAAAACGAAACAAAAATCCTAGATCTGATAGATTCAGAGGAGATTTCTATTAAACTTTGAAAGCAAAATTACAACAAATACCACACAAATCATTCCCAAAATTGAAAAAGAAAACACCCTACCAGATTCTAGATTACACAAATATAGTGGTAAGGACTAAGCTAGAGAAAAATGATGCTCAGAAGGAGAACTACAGACCAATACACAAGGAGGTGAAGATAAATATTTAACAACTGGCTCTCCCCCCAAAAAAACTCGTGTAAATTTTACCTGCTTTGTTAACATTTTGTCCATCACTTTCTTCAGTCTAGGTGATCAAGAAAACAATAAATTGAGCTCTAATTTGTAGCATTTGACCATTTCTGAAGTGTAAATGCTTACGTTTATTTTTTTTAATACTTATTATTACTTTATCACTAGGACAAACAAGAATATCACAATGTAAACTTTATCTTGAAGACATATTTTGGCAATTGGTAAAGACATCAATGTCATTTGAAAGGAACTGATCTGTGATTCAGTTCTGTCTCTGTACTGAAGAAATCAGTGACTAAACATTCAAGTTTTATCCATCTACATGGCTGCCAATCAACTGAATAAAAGGATTTCTTCTACAAATCCATCTGTTCTTATCCAGTGAAAACTTATGAGTCCTTGTTAGCTGGTGAAACATTAGTTGGTACGTACTCATTAGGAAAGAGGCTAGGCTCAAATTACATATACAAGAACCATGCACCCTAATTGGCCATTTTCAGTAAAGGTTGGGTACTGATGGACAATGGGAAATGGATAATGGCTGCTGTAAGCATAAGGAGTTTGGTTTTCCAGGATCCGTGGCCATAACAATCTCTTGTTCCCAGCTGTTAGATATGAGTTCTGTGGTTCAAAACATCTTCAACATGACCAACGTAGGTTGTAGGGGCCAGGTATGACCTGTTTAGATTGTAAATGTCAGGACCCTGGAGGGGTGAAGTATCAGAATACAGGAGAAGGGCACTAGTCAGTGAATAGGGAACTGTTAGGGTTGAAATGTAAGGCTGAAATGCACAAGCTAGGATGTTGTGTGTGCCTTGATTAGCTCCCATTAATGATTGGGGGAAATCTGTGTTTGCCTCATATGGCCCCCATTGAGACATGAGGTGAATTAAGGGAATGGACAAGTTGTGCCTATCCTGATTGACCCAATCAAGGCACAGTTTGGGAGATGCCCTCCCCTTCCCTCCAGCCCCTCCAAGAACTGTGATTAGGGAATGCTATAGGAGTTGGTGCTCAGCAACCCTTGTGAGAAGATTAGATAGAATAAAGTAATTAAAGTAGTACTGTTTACCCTTTAGAAATTGTCTTTCCTCTATAAAAGCAGATCAAAGAACCTGTACTAGCAGGCCACCCTTGGTGTGCCAGGCTGCTTGATAAGACAGCTGTACTTACTAAGGCTTAATGATTCTGATGACTTTAACAACTGGCACTGTAACTATTCCCATTATCCTGGTGTATAAAAATAATTTAATTTCTGGAGAAAATTTTCTCAAAATCTTGAAAAAGTCTTCAATAAAAAATTTCTTGTGATATTCCCCCAGTGATTCCTTTGCTAGACTTTGGCTTCTAGTTCATAAGTATCTTAATCACATTACAAATGAATAACATCCACAGTAACTTAACACTCCCCAGTATTTGTTTTATTTTAAATTTAATTATTTATTTTTAATTCATGGAATAAAACAAGCCTTTCCATAACATAGTATAAGAAAAATATTATTGCACATGAAACTGTTTTTATTTTCAGCTCACACTAATTTAACAATTGACTCTTGCAAGCTAGCTCTAGAGACGTCCTGCCAATATCATTAATGAATTCAAAATTGAATATTGATTCCCATGAACAGATTATAACAATATATGGAAAGTGCATTGTAAACCTTTTAAGCTATCTCAATGCTAGCTATTATTATTTTTATTCTAACTCTGTCTCCTCCTTTTTCTTTCTGTTTTCCCTCTCACCCACTGGGAGAAGGACCATGGGGAAAATGACAAAAAAATTAAATCCAGGTTTCCATGCTATTAAAAGTTTTATTTGAAGTCATTATTTGATATTAATAAGTCATACGACCTTTAACAGGTGAAACTGTCAAATACTATGAGTGTGGGGAGGTGTGACTAACGAAGTAAATCTTGCTCACGGAAATAGGGATGCATTGAATTGGTGAAAAAGAAAGAGATTTTGTACTTTGGGTAATTTTTGAGTATATCCCACAACACAGTTTTAAAAAAAATTGTGTTGAACCTCAGAGCAAGATCAGTTATTGGTTATCCAGGAAGGGCAGAGCTATCAGAACCAAGAGAGGAAGGAGCTCATTGGTAGCTCTGGCACCATCTCGTAGATCAACAATATACTACACATTCTCAGCAAGTAAATTGATCGACAGCCCTGTGTCTCTCAAATAGCAGAAAGCAAGGGGGAGAGCTAAGGACAATTGAAGCTGTCACTAAGAATCCCTATAGCCACCATATTGAACTACACAACTCTCATTTAAAATTCATTTTGAGTATGGCATAATAGACCATCTATTCCATTTGGGTGCCAGTCTCAATGCCAAAGCTGTCCTGTTATGCCAAAGTGTCCAAAAAAAATTATGAATTGGAGGCCATATCTGGCACATCTCACTCTTAGGCTTCACAAACACTTTCTATGTCTAACCGTGGAAACAGTTTAGAGATGATGCAAAACAAATCTGCCTGGGAGTGACTGCCCACTTAAAACTCAAGGAGCCATCTCATGTTTATCTCTCCATCCTTTGGGAATTTACAAAAAATTGTCTTGCCCACTTTAGTGTTAACCCTTTGGCTTATTCCTTGTGGTGCATCCTTGAGAATGAGGTATTGTTTCATAGTCAGAAGCAAGGTCTCTTCAGTGCTACCTTTCCCATTATTAGGCCAACCTCCAAATCATCCTCTTATCATGTTTATTCTTTGGGTAAAATCTTCAGAAGAATCCCTTTTATGGTCATAGCTGAGTATTCTCAACTATTACAATATCTTGCTGGCCTTATTCTACTATAGGCAGTTATTTTTCATGCACTCTTTCAAACAAATATAATCAGAGAAAAGAAATGTACTTGGCTCTGGAGATACAAGGACAAAAAATAATCCCTGTGCTTCCTGCTGGAATATTCCTGCTGGAATATACCATGCAAATAGATAAGAAAGGAGAAAGTACAAAACCTTACAAGTATCAGGAAAGGTTTCCTATAGGAAGTAGCCCATGAGCTGGGCTTGAAATAAAGTTAGGAGAGAGAGCATTCTGGGAAAATAACAGTGGAGGCCAGAAAATTCCAAGCTCTCTAGATTTCCCCCACAAACAAGGCAAAACAAACAAAAGGGTTTTAATGTAGAGCAGTAAAAACAAACAGGAGTTGGCCAGAACAATTGTCTTCCTGGGACAATCAGAAGAACAGCTGAAGAAAATCCCAGGACCAAGGTTCAGTCCCTGTAGAATGTATTTTAACCTCCAGTACAGTGTAAAGAGTCAGGCCTATAAGCAAGAGAAGATTGAAGGAACCTCTGTTGACAGAGGATGCCAACCTCACAGCACTGCCAAGGTGAGAAAGTTACAGCACATGTCTGATGAGTACAGAAGAGGAGGGCACACCATTGGCTGTAGTCACTTACAGCAGGGCAGAGTTCTTGGTTTTGGTTCTAGGCCAGAGGGGAGATCTGACAGAAGATCTGAGACCAGAGGCACTATTCCCTATGTTCCAGGACTAGAGTGAATTGCTATAATAAAGTGCTAAATTTTTAAAAAGTGAACAGCAAATGAGAAAGAACACAACCATAGAAACTTATTGCGGGAACAGAGAAGACCAAGGTTCATCATCAGAGGAGAATACTGAAACAAACAAAAAAACCTCTCTTGACCCCAGAGTTGCATCAAATGGTCACCAGCCCAAAAAGAATTCATAGAAGAATTTTTAAAAGACTTTAAAAAATCTAATGAGAGAAATTGAGGAAATTTTTAAAAAATAAGAACAATCCAAGAAAAACAAGAAGATTAGAAAAGAAAGTCAACCAACTGGAAAATTAGATCCTAAATCTTAAGAAAATGATTCCTTAAAAATTAGAATGTGGCAAGGGGAAGTCAGTAAAGTTATAAGAAATCAAGATATAAAAAACAAAAAATAGAGGAGAAAATGAAACACCTAATTTTTCGTGCTGATCTGGAGAAGAGATCAAGAAGATAAAATATAAGAATAATCACACTACCTCAAAGCTACAATTAAAAAAATAATCTTCATAAAATAATACAAAAAAAGAAAACTGTCTGGAAGCATTAGAGCAAGAGGGGAAAGTAGATATAGAAAAGAATCTACTGATCACCACCTGAAAGACATCCTATGAGGAAAAGCTACAAGAACATTATAGCTAGGTTCTGAAACTCCTAGCTCAAGGAGCTACTGTTGCCCCCAAGCAAGAGTAAAAAAAATTCAAACATGGTGGGACCACAATTAGAATCACAGAAGACCTAGTAGTGACAACTCTAAAAGAACCACAGGTCTTAGAAGACTATATATTGAAGAGTGAAAGAACTGGGATTGTGACTGAAAATATCATACCCCTCAAAGTTAAGCATAATCCTGAATGAAAAAAAAATCAAAAGGATATTTAGTGAATTGTCAGAATTTCAGGATTTTGCTTCAAAAAAGCTTGAATTTAGGATATTTGACATACAAGACCCAAGAGAAATACAAGGTAAACATCAAACACTAATTCCAAGGGCTCCATGAGAACAAGCTGCTTTCCTTTCATGTGAGGAAATGTAAAACATGCATGTAAGATTTTTAATAGTAATTGGGTAGAAATATTGGGGTAGAATTAGGTATGATGTAATTCTAAAAAGTAAAATTGTTTAGGAAAAAGCAAAAAGTAATAATCTGTACAAATGAGGTATGAGAGGAAATATTGACAGAAGAATTAGATGAATGAGAAGAACTAGTAGTTCTGGAACCCTACTCTCATTGGGAATGGTTTAAAGAGGGAATAATACATATATTATCTAGAAGTGTATTGCCTAAATTAGAAAAGAAATAAAAGAGTGAAAAAAAATCAATGGCTCAGGAGATAGGAAGTAGGGAGAGGATAAGAGAGAGCTTTTTAGAGGGAACCCTCCTCACACCAAATTGAGGTTAAAGAGAGAACAATATATACATTTAGAAGGAAATAAAAATAATTCTGTTTTATAAATTTATAAAGAAATAAGAGGGTGAGGGGATAGGATAAGGAGGGTATAGAAGGGTATCTAAGTTAACTGGAATGGGATAAAGAGGGAATAACATATTTGGAAGGCTATAAAGGTCTTCTAAATTCACATAGAAACAACGGGGTAAAGAGAAAGAGAGGGAGAAGATAAGGGAGGAATCTTTGGAGGGGGTAGGTATTGTGGGAATCTGAATATCTTCCCTTCTCCTAGACCCTTTGATAGGCTTAAATGACTCTAAGAACCTTCCCTGATTTGAAAATATACTCTGCCCCTAATAGGCTGAATGTGGTCACATGGAGCCTGTAGTGGGAGGCTTATTTTTCAGGAATGCCCACACCTTATTACTTTTTGATTGGGCAGTTGGTCAAGAGGGCTATTACATTCTCTGATCCAGGAGAAGGCATATATATCCTGATGTGGATTTTTGCTTTGGGGCTCACTTTGGAAAAAGTTGTGTGATTTGGCCAGACGACACACTGGGCAGTCATTGAGCCCCCCAGCTTTAAAACCCAAAGATTGGTGCTTCCCTCTCTGGTAACTAACTAGGTATGGATGTAATGGTCAGATGACTGGAAGGTCGTCTACTGAGCTGTTTCTCTATTTGCTTGTAGCTTCTGCATGTAACTTCTGTTTGTATTCTCTGAAGTTCAGGGTGCTGACTTTTCCCCCTGTACTAGGTAAATGATGTATGTTTGATTAATTAAAGTAAGATTGTTAACCCATTTTGAGTTGCTTTCCATTAGAAAAGCAAATCTAAGAACCTGTGCTAGCAGCCATCCTGGGTATGCTAGAGTACTTGCTGATACAGTAGGTTAGATATCTAAGTACATGTATGTGTATGTAAGTACACATAAGTATATGTATATGTATGTACATACATTTGTGTATCCATATGTGTATGTATGTGCATGTGTATATCTGTGATTAATTGAGGCAAACAAAAAGGGCACAACAGAGAAGAAAACTTACACAAGGAAGCAAAGATAAGGTGGACAGTTCTGAACACAATATGCAGTATTCACTAAATAGACTTTCTTGAAATGAGAATTTATTGCTATATATTTTGAATCTTCTCTTACATTCTGCTGTACACAAAACAGTGCTTTTTTTCTTTTCTTATTTTTATTTAAGATTGTAATATGTTTCTTTTTCATTTTTATGGTGTATGTAAGCTTTTAGTATTTAAGTTTAAGAAATATTACTTTAAAAAAAAACAAACAAAAAATCCCAAAGTTCTCAAATCTTATCTAAAAACTTCTAGATGAGTGAATTGAATTATGTTGTATTGCCTGTACTTCTTTACGTGTTCACAGGATTGTGAGATGGGGCTAAGAAAACAGTACAACTTTCCTAGAACTCTTGGGTTTTAAGTCATTTAGGTACTGCCTAGAAACTGATTGGGTATAAGAGAGACTATGTACTTACAACTAACTGGTAATTGTTTTATGATGTATTATTTTTTTTTAATTTTATTATAGTTTGCATCATTCATTTCCACAAGATTTTGAGTTACATATTTTCTCCCCCTCTTTGCCCCACCCACCGCCCCAAAACAGCCATCCCAGTGTGTCCCCCCTCCCCAAGTCTGTTCTCTCC
>CM053585.1:16696619-16712727 GCA_028646515.1 Pseudochirops corinnae
CCAGATGAAAAGGTTTCTTAACAGCCCTTGTTAGGTGCACTCCATCCCTGGCCAAGAGCTTTCTGTACTGATGTATTTAGCTATGGCCCAGAAGTAAAGATTATATTCTCAGATACCTTCTTAGCCATATGTTCACTTCCAAATCTGTTTTCTCTTCTGAATCACCTTATCTTAGTAGAAGTGAAAATAACACCTATGTCCCTGAAAGCTTCACTGTTTTTCCCTAGAATTTCATAATTCTTAGCAATACTTTCCAGGTTTTTTCTGGTGCTATCATGTATTTGTCCCTACACAAAACACCAGAAGTATGTAATAGTTGTGAAATTTGATACTCTCCAAAAGCTCTCCACCATGACCATACTTGTCTTGAAAAGGAGGGAATTTCCTTGTTGTTTGTGGGATGGAAAAATATATCCCTTAGAGTGGAGATATTATGGGTTCTCCTGTTGACCATGACTAGATGCCCACTCACTTGGGCTCATTGGTCACTCTCCACCATCACAAACACAAGAAGCTCCTTCCTCTTAGAGAGGGTGCAACGCCCTCTCTCCAGGAAAAGCCTCATATGTATTAGTTCCAGAAGGTCAGGACTCTTTCTTCTTCCTCTCCTTCTCAGTGCCCCCTTCCTTCACCCTCCAGTGTCCTGGTACAGGTGAGAATTCCCTTGTGCTTCTTGACCTCCCTTTTCTCCTAGGGTTTTTTCTTTGAAGCACTTCTTAGATTCTTTCAAGGAACACTTCATTCTTCTGGATAACCTGGAAAGTAGATATCTGCTCCTCCAGCCCTTTCACTTTTACCATCACACATCCTCTTTAGGTCACAGCAAAATCCTCCTTGCCCCCATTCATGTTTGAAGTAAGGTCCATGGTCTTGTGTCTTCCCCTTTGCTTGCCCTGGTGGCTCACTGGTGTAGCAAACTGGCTATGTATCTTCTGCATGAGTGCTCCATCCTGGGAGGCTCATGATCCAAAATGATTTAGGGTAGGTCCTTGCCTTTTCTGGAAATAGCATGCTACAATCTGCTTAACATTTAAATGGAAATTAAGACATTCCTGTCATGGCCTAACACAGAAGCAAACAACACAATCAATGAACAAGTACTCAATTGCTTAATTAGGTCTATCCATGTTTTCCTCCTTGCATCTGATCTTCAGCTGTATCTTCCTATACTTCCCTAATGCCTAGATAGTCTATCATTGTAGAGGGGTTAGGGAAAGGCAGGAGAGAGATATGGCTACATTTATTTGACAGTAAACACAAGACAGAAAGCACATAAAATATTTATAACATAATAAAACAACCAAAGAAGCAAAGAGGAAATCAGATGATTTAAATAGAGCAACCCTTTTGGTTCAGCTTATTCTCCTTGGCTTATCTATCTCCAGAGGCAGTCAGGGAAGAGTGGACACAATCCAACCCCAAAATATCTTAACATCTTGCACCAAGCCACCTCGTCCCTCCTCCACAGATTCTAAGCAATTTCTTCCTACAGAATAGGACCTAAGTTTCCCAGGCTAGCCTTCAGGGCTCTCCAATATGTGATTCCAATTTAACTGCCACAAGCCTTCAATAGGTAGGACCCTTCTTGGGTCTAAGAAGGCTCCTTCTCATTGTCTTCAGAACATATCATGTTTCTTTTCTTGTGCTAATTACATTGACCGCCCCATCAATCAAGATCCAATACAAGTCTCACTCTCTCCACTGATGAATGACTGACTTCTCCAGCAGAGGGCAAGTCTTCCCCATCTCTCAGTTCCCAGTATGTTTTGAGCTGGGACCTGGCGTGTTCACACAGTAACTATAGTGTCTTATATGATGTTACATAAGTATTTCTTCTCCTCCATATACTTGAGATTTGATGTTATTTTAGAGAAACAACACTGTCTTCTGTTTAGGATCATAGACCTGGAACTGAGATCTCAGAAGCCATCAAGTTCCATCATTTTACAGGTGAGGAAACTGAGGCACAGAAGTGATGTGACTTACCTAAGGTCACACAGGAAATAAGGCACCAAAGGTGGGTTTTGAACCCAGGACCTCTGACTCCAGAATCAGGATTCTTTCCACTGTGCCCTTATGGCTTCTCCCTTCTTCCCTATCTCTACAGCACCCAATTATGTCATGGAATATTCGCATTTTCCTAGGCAGGTTGATTGACTTTCTCAAAGACCTGAGTGAAGGCCCAAGTGGGTTATGTCAGGGAGAGAGATGTGACAGTAACTATGGTAGTCTCTGAATTCAACTCAATTCATTCAACAAATGTTTGGAAAGTGAGTGAGACACTCTTTTATGACAGTGCGATGTACAGTTATCTGTGCTTGTGTATTATCCCATTCCATAAAGATGAGAATTATGTCTTTGCTAAACTTCCTTCTTCCCCCAGACTCTAGCATGGAGCCTTGCACACAGAAGGTACTTACTAATATCCTCTGAATATGAGAGGTACTTCATGAAAAGATTTGCTGAATGAATGAATAAAAGCACTTCTTGTGTGAAGTAGATCCAAGTCATGGTAAGATGTGGTCCTTGTTCTTATAGAGCCCAAGGGCTAGTTACTGGATCAGACACTAATCAAGGGCAGCTCTAATGCACCATGATCCAGGACCAAAGCATTCTAGAGGAGCACAGTTAAGGGCTATGGGATTGTAGAGACAAAAAATGGCTGTTACCAACAGGGGAGAGCAGATCAGACTTCTGAGAGGACAAGGGGGTTTGAACTGGTCTGTCAACGATGGTTAGAACTACAATGAGAAATGATGACCAGGGAAGTGACTTCAGGGAAAAGGAGAGCACAAACAAAAGCACCAAGCCAGGAGGTTACCATATATACATAGGCAGGGAGTTGGGCTGGTAGTAAAGAGGCTAGTTGGAGCATAAACTCTACTGAGGGAGAGGGGGTAATTTGGGATAAGACTGGAAAATGAGGATGGTGATAGATTCTACAAAGCAACAGAGAGAGACAATGACATTTATGAGAACAGGAAAGACAGAGACAAACTGATGGAAGGATTTTAGGTAATTGTGTTGTCTCATGTATGAATCAATTACAAATATGAAGAGGAAACAAAATGCAATAATAATAACATTTACATATATGTTGCACTTAAGGTTTTCCAGGCATTTGTGAGTATGTTATTTCATTAGATAAATAATTTCTGATAAGACCTTGATCCTGGGTCTGTCTTAGAAATATCGTGAGGCAGCGGGAAGAGCTTTAGATCTAGATTCAGGGGACTTGGGTTCAAACTCCACCTATGACATTTACTATCTCTATGACTTTGGGCAAGATTCTTCACATATCTGGGGCTCAGCATCCACATCAGTCAAATGCAGATTAGGCTGACTTATTATTCTTCCAGACCTAAAGCTGTGATGTTATAGACAGAACATCCAAGTGAAGGAGATGCTGGGTGGGCTATGTCTTTCGAAGCCACAGCCCCCAGACCCTGCTAATGACTCTTTTTTCTCTCTTTCTCTTGTCCAGACTTCAGAAAACTAAGGAACATCCAGGTTGCCCTGGCACTCATGGTTCTTTCTCTGGCTGCTGCCCTTAAAATTGTGGTCATTCTTTGTAAGTTCTCATCCTAGCACCATTAGTCTGCAGGGCTCCAGGCCTTAAACTTCTTTCTCTGATCAGAGAAATCACTGGAACAGATCTTGGGAGGGAGCAGAGTCTAGACAGACATGAGGGCAGGGGATGATTGAGGTTCCACAGGCAATGCCTCTGCTCAATCACCTGAGATGTAAAAAGTCAGAGGAACATGGAATTCTAATAAATCAATCACTTATTAAGCCAGGCACGGCTTAATAACTTAATACAAAGTTAAAAGTTGAGAGTCCCTGCCCTCAAGGAGCTGAAATTTTATCAGGAGAAAAAATGTGCACTTATTAATGTACGCCAAACATATACAGAGTAATTTTGAGTGGTTTGTGTGGAAGCCCCAAGTGCCTGGGGAGAAGGAGTAGGAAAGGCCTTCTGTATAATATGGTGCTTGAGTTGAGCCTTTGAAGGAAGTGAAGCTTATGGGCACTTGGGTAGCCCAATAGATAGAAAACCAGGCCTGGAGTCAGGAAAGCTCATCTTCCTGAGTTCAAATCTGGCCTCAGATACTTAATAGCTGCATGACCATGGGAAAGATACTTCACCATGTTTGCCTCAGTTTCCTCATCTGTAAAATGAGCTCGAGAAGGAAATGGAAAACCGCTCTAGTATCTCTGCCAAAAAAAAAAACCTAAATGGGGTCATGAAGAGTTAGATATAACTCAAAAATAACTGAACAACAACAAAAGAAATCTAAGAGAAGGGAGTACATTCCAGGCATGAGGGATGGCCCATGCAAAGACACCGAGATGGGAAATGTCAAGTCATGTGAGAGGAACAAGGTCAGTTGGGTTGAACAGTACCTGGGAACTGACCAACAATCCAAGGATCCCATAAGGAGTTAGAAGGTCTAGCCTTGGAGAGGCAGTATGGCCTAGTAGAAAGAGTCAGAAAGATCTGGAGTCAAATACTGTCTATAAAACCTAACAGCAGCATAGGATTGGAACCCGAGTCCTCTCACTCGAGATCTTTCCATCTTTCTTCTGTACCAGATTGTCCTCCTTATCTGTTTCCATGTTGTTTCCTAATTTAAAGCTGGTGGCTTCAGGTATTGCTTTGGAGGACATAGCTGTCAGGCTGGTAATCATTACTGTCCTCTCCTTTCTATTGCTTTGTCTCTCAGCTTTTAATCAACCACACTCTGTGAAAACAATTATCTTTTTTTAAATCTGAAGATAATGTAATGGTCTTTCACATCCCTGGAGTTTCCTCTTCTAATGCTTTATGGGGGTTTAAATGTAATAAAAAGTTAGAAGTATAGTCACAATAGCTCAGAGCCCCCAGGAAAATAATTAACATTAAAGCAAATATTTGTATCTACGCCATAATTTAAATGAATGTTTAGGTCCAGTCAAACCCTGGCTTCTCTATGGTGGAGGAAAGGTTCAGGTTACTAAAAACACAAAGGTAAAGAAATCAGTGAAGCATGTTCCAGTGTCTGTTAATGGACATGAATGGGAGAGGAAGTAGGGAGAAGAGAAGACCTTTTCTGGGAACTTCCCTTAATCCTTGCAAAAGTCAGTACAACAAGTACCTTCAGCCCAAGGCTTCTGATCCAAGATGGCCCTCAGTGGCCCTCCTTGATCTCTCCTCTAGGTCCAGCTCCACCCTTTTCACACTTTGTCCCTGTGACACTACTTCATGGTGGCTCCATTTCTGAGATTCTCTTTCCTCTCAATTTGTCTCTTGAAGACTGTTTCTTTTCAAGACCTCAGATACCTGACTCAATCCCCCATTCTAGTCAAAGAACTTCAAATCATTCTTGGACCCAAATGAAATGGGATCCAAATGGAAAAGAGATGCCTTTCAGTTGCAAGGATAGCAGTCAGTTCCCAAATCTCTGCTTCAGGGGCTCTCAATGCTTACTGAGTTGGACTAAGCCTCTCACTGAGGATTCTCTCTTTCTATTGCCATGACCTGTGATTCTAGATGTTCAAGGGAAAAATGACCAACTTGAGAGGGCCAAGGTCTCCAATGCAGCTCTGAAACAGCAAAACCGTGAGTACCCTGTCACCCCAATCCCCTTTGCACTGATTCCCAAGCTCCTGTCCTGTCCCTTCATCAATCAAACTTCAGTTTCACACAAAGAGGTATCAAAGGTGCAGACTTCCCTGTTGCTCCTCTAGCTTCCTCGTTGTCCCTCTTCCTGGCTACGTAAGAAAAAAGGAAGAATACAAAGTTCCTCATCCCTAATCTAACAAATGTCCTCCCTCAGCTTGTGATCAGACCAAACTTTGGTCACTGTTCTGTAGCTAGTCCCCTCAAGGTCACATACAGCTCTGGTCTCCTCCTCTCTTCATTCTCATGCCTCTTTCTTCCCAAGAAATCCTTGTTCAGAGAATCTCAGAGCGTAGGATTTTCCATGGTGGAAATCTCTACTACTTTTCCTGTGGCAAAATGACCTGGAATGATGCTGAGCAGTACTGCGTGTCAAAGGGCTCCCACCTGACCTCAGTGACTTCAATGGAAGAACAGGTCAGTACTGTCCTTGGTGGTCCTAGAAGTGGGAGCTAGAGATGTCAGCTCACTTTACCTCTCTGCTAGTCTACAATGGACCCAGACATCATCTCACATATAGCTAGGGCTTACTGAAAACACACAGAGAAGCACAGACTAGCTTTGTGACCCTGGATAAGTCATTTAAGTTCTGCCTCAGTTTTCTCAATTATAAAAAGGAAATAATAATAGCACCTGTCTTCCCAGTTGTTGTGAGGATCAGATGAGATAACAATTGTAAAGTGCCTAGCACAGTGCCTGGAACATAGTAGGTACTGTTGTTATTCTTATTGTCCCAAGTCCCACAGTCAGTCTGAATAATAGGCAGGACTAGCTGGCTAGGAGACCAGTTCTTTAGAGCCTACAGAGACAACAGCGACATGTCCAAGAGAAATCAAAATCTTTACAAAATCAATACAAGCTGATCTTCAGGGCGGAGTGGGGTGAGGTGGGAGAGCCCAAACAACTGGGAGAGAGAGGACAGATCTAATGCAGAAGATGGCATCTGAGCTGAACTTGGAAGGAAACCAGGGATTCTAAGACAGGGCTGAGGAGGATGTGTTTTCCATCCATGAAGGAACAATGCAAAGAAAGAGGGTGAGAAATGCATCATCTGCAAAGAACAATAGAGGGGCCAGTTTGACTGAATCTTAAGGCTCATGAATAACAACAGCAATTAGCATTTATATAATGCCTACTACATGGGCTTCGTTAAGTGTTTTTAAAACTCCTTTAACTATAGGTGCTTTTATTACCTCTATTTTAGAGTGGAGGAAACTGAGGCAGACAGGGGTGAAGTGACTTGTGCAAGGTTACCCAGCTAGTAAGTAAATGAGTCTAGATTTGAACTCAAGTCTTCCTGGCTTCAGGCTTACTGCTCTATTCACTGCCCTGTTTAGCTGAGAAGTAATAAATAGTCATTCTGGAAAGATAAGTCAGAAACAGGAGTCAGGTAGAGAAATTTGTATTTGGTCACAGAATTAATAGGAAACCATTGGATTGCAAAGTTCAAAGGAGTGATGTGATCAGACCTATGTTTGAGGAAAACACACATACACACGTGCACACATGTGTGCACACACATACACATATACATTCACACACACACTGGAATACTCATAAGCATACACAATCCCTACATGAGTGCACATTCAAACATGCACAAACACAGGTGCCCCTTTAAAAATATTCTTTTCGCTCCATAGGAATTTCTCTATAAAAAAGCCAATGGTACCTACTATTGGATTGGACTGAGTAACCAAAATGCTTTACGCTGGCAATGGTCTGATGGGACCCCATACGATGAAACCCAGAACAAAGAGTGAGTCCAGTACCCCTCCCTCTCCTCCTTTCCCCCTCTCTCCTCCAAAAGAGACTCTTTGAGATTTCCCAAGGAAAACTCAGACTGATCACTAAGTGTGACCTCTATGGGAATGTCTGCTCTGTGTGTGTGTGTGTGTGTGTGTGTGTGTGTGTGTGTGTGTGGCCCCAGGAAGAGCAGAGACTAGGATAGTGCATGACCCTGGGTGTGGGGGGTGGGGAATGGAACAATCATCTATTCTAGGCTATGTCCAGAAGGGATTAGACACTGCGTCTCTCAAAGCTCGCCTCCTGTGCCACAGTCTTTCCAAGTTCTGACTGTGGACCGGGCAGTCAGGCACTATTGAGACATCAGGTTGTGATAGTATCTGAAGTCAGGACTCCCTAAGACTGCTTTACTCCAGGACAGAGTTCAAACCTAGGAGAGAGAGCTTTTGTTAGTCCTGGGTGACCAACTGGGAATTCAAAGGATTAAGCCCTCTCATTTTGATGATCTGATCTCTTTCCAGCTTCTGGGCCGATGGGAAACCAAGCAATAAAAAAGGAAATGATAACTGTGCCCATTTCTGGGCAAAGACACAAAAATCATGGAATAATTACATTTGTGCATTTTCTTGCAAGTTTATCTGTAAGTGGAACTGTGAGTCATCTGAAATGTGTCAAAATATATAAACATCTGGCTCCTGAATGCTACTGACCCCCATCCTAGAAGCAATGGGGCAGAAGGCAGATCCTGGTCCACCAGCCGTGCATACAATGGAGTTTATGAGCACCATTTTCCTTTCCAATTTCGAGTTCCCCCAAAGGAACCAAGAAGAGTAGTAATGGTCTAATTGCTTGTGCCAAATGATGCCCCCATGCCTTCAGGGAGCCACAGACCGTCCTTCTTCTCCTAGTCATCATTGCTGGAGCAATCTGACTTGTGCCCTCACCATTCACTCATTTCCCCAGGTACCCCTCGTACATGAATGCAGATCTTGCCCAGGCTTCTTTCTTCTTCCCTAATGAGTTGAAGAACAAGTTTGAGGAGAGGGGCCTTACATAGGACTTGCTAACTGTCCTATTCCCCCAAGAAGAACAGATCCTGATTCCTACCTACTAATCACTAGGTCTAGAAATCATAAGATCCCAGCTCACCTTAGCTCTGAAATACCCCCCACAAGGTCAATCATGGGCCCTCTCTGTCCAGGGTCTTGGAGCAAAGCTTGGCTGCCTTTGTTCCCTGCTGGAAATCCAGGAAGAGGAAGGTACTCTGTCAGATTAAAATGGACATTAAACAGAAAGGACTCTACTGAACAAAGAGAGATGAGGGTATATGATTGTGTAGGAAAGGTGATTTTATATATAATACACATGCATAATACATATTGTATATAATACATTATATATAATCCGTATGTAATACATTTGACAAATGGGATTTTATATACATACACACATAGAGATACAGATATATTAACACTTCACAAAGCATTAATTACTATACAAATATGAACCTTTGCTAAAATCTCATTTGCATTTTTAAATGGCATTTGGATAGAAATGATCTGGGGCAGGAGTGTGATGAGCTCATTGTTTTGTTTTCATCATGAGCATTTACACCTTGGAAATCAATAGCTCCAAATCAGGACTAGATTTGTTGTTTTGTTGCTTATCTAGGCTTAGGAACATGTTAATAATACAGATTAAACTTAAATGTGTGTATACATATGTATTTTTTTTTTGAAGAGTCTGGTTGTTAAACATTTACCAACACACCCCTGGTCCTGAGATAAGTCACCAAAGACAATACTAAGTCAGTAAAACAAGTCAATATCCTGCTATTGCTCCTTAAGAAACATTTAAGGTTTTATGTACTATTGTCCAGGTGGATAAAATAATTGTTTTCTGTGGCTGAATAAAAGAATTTGGATATAAACGTATGTCCATTTTTGTTTTTGTATCCCTGGTGCCCAGCAGTGTACTGACCACATAATGCTTCTCCAATGACTGTGAATGAATGAATGAATGAATTATAACTTCCTGACCTTTTCATGGACCACCTTTAACTGACACAGAACCCCAAGGTTCAGTAAATTCAGTCACTCTGTATATCTTCTTCCAGGGTCCCTGAACCTGACCTCCAACAAGAGTTTGCAGACTGGACCCCTTGAGACGCTAGTAAAAATAGCACTTGTTGCCTCCACGGTGGAGGATGCTCTGTTCCCTGCCCTGGAACCAATCTATTGCTGCTCTAGTCAAGTCAGAGAGGGAGTTAGGAGCCTTTAAACTCATTGTTTAATACTTCATTTCTGTCATTATCAGGTCATGGGCCCATATGCCATCATCACTCATGCCATATGACAATCCCCATCCACTCTTGACCATTGTGGAACTCTTACATCCCTCGATTGGAACAATGGAACTGGAGTTAGGAAAGCCTGAATTCAAATCTGGCCTTAGGCATTACTAGTTGTATGGCCTTGAGGAAGTCATCTAACCTCTATGTGCCTCAGTTTCCTCACCTGTAAAATTGGAATAATAATCACATCTACCTTGCAAGGTTGTTATGAGAATCAAATGAAATAGTATTTGCCAAGTCCTCGGAAAAATTCCTGGCACACAGGAAACACTACATATATGTTGTTGTTGTTGTTGTTGTTACCACTGCTTCTCAGGGTTGTTATATGAGGATCAAATGAGGCAATATTTTTTAAAGAGGGTAGCACAGTTTGCTGCTTGCACTGGTCTTCTTGTCTTTGTCCTTGTTCCCTCCTCTCCTTTGTTTGTTATGATAAAAAGTGTCTATAACATCTTACTGTGGTTAGAAGTTGTTTTGTGTTCTCAAAAGGGAAACAAGGGTTTACTGTGCCAGAAGAAATGCTAGAAAACAGTCCATTTCTGTCTGGTTCCCCAGCACCACCTTTACCTGCTGAGGGTTACTACCGATTTCCTGAGGTTTAATGAAGAGTAAGAAAATTTACAGAGGAAGGCATTTTTCTGGGAAAGGTTTGGTAGGAATGACAAAAGATCAAATCAAGGTGGTTGAATTGACTTGGCCTTAATCCCTGGAGGATTAGGTTGAGTTCTATAAAGAATATCATATCCTATAGAGTGTTGCTGTTTGTCCTTTGTTCTTGAAGAGGACCAATGACAGAAGTCTTGACTTGAAAGTGAATTGGATTTAAATGAGGTAGAGCTGTGGAAAGTGATCAGCCTCACTCTCTCCTCCAGGGCTATCTTAATCCAGTGGCAAGACATGGATCAGGACAACTGGAGATGACCTCAAACACAGTGGAAGACCTTGGTTTTTTTAGGTTAAGTTGCTTCCCAGGTCTCAAATTGTCTGAGGCAACACCCATTCAGTGATTTGAGGCTAGGTAAGAAATAAAGCAAAAGAGGTCCTAGTTTGTGTATTAAAAAAAAAAATCAAACTGCGAGGGGAAGATCCTCAGACATTCTGGCCAGAACAGAGACAAAGGGACTGGGAAGAAAGAATCAAAATCACTTGCCTAACCCAGCTGGGATTGAGGACTCTGTACTTCTGCTTGAGTAAAATGGAGAAAACCATATAAAGAATGAAAAGATAACCAAGTAAGAGAAATACATCATCTTGTTACTCTAATTATCTCATTTCAGCCAACATGTGTGTGTGTGTGTGTGTGTGTGTATATATATATGTGTGTGTGTGTGTGTGTGTGTGTGTATGTGTGTATACATATATATGCACATATATATACATACATATGTATGTATATATAGATACAGTAATCCGTAAGGTCCAAATGATTCTCTTCTCTTCATATTTAGGAAATTTATTTTAGACACAAATTATTAGTTCAATCACAATGGTTCTGAGCCCTTAGTAGTGAAAAATTCTTAATATTTAGACAGAGATTGGATTTTCTGCTTAACTTTACATTTTTACCTTTCAGAGGTAAAAATGTTCAGAGGGTAATCACTCTTGCTTTGACCTACTTAAATCTAGATCTCAGTTGTGGGTAGTGATGCTGGGGTGAGAAACACCAGTGTGCCACTGTTCCAGAGCCTGTGGTAGCTGTAGAGAATGCATCCTTCTCAGACCTCTGACAATATTTGCAGAAAACCCCAGCAATTTGGGACACAGCTTTCTCCACTCTGGAGGCAGAGTTTGACTGTGGCAAATAGCTCGAAAGTGAAGTAATTGTCTGGCAAGATGAGCAACCACAGGAAACACAATCAGACCATAGAATCCTTTTTGGGGGACAAATAAGATCAAAACATGGAATCAGAAGAAGCTAACAAAGTCAAAACTCCTGCATCAAAAGCTTCCAAGAAAAATATGAACTGTTTACAGGCCATGGAGGAACTCAAAAAGGATTTTGAAAATCAAGGAAGAGAAGTGGAAGAAACACTGGAAAGAGAAATAAGAATCATGTAAGAAAATCATGAAAAGCAAGTCAACAACCTGCTAAAGGAGACCCCAAAAAAATATTGAAAAAAAAAATAACACCTAAAAAAACAGACTAACTCAAATGGCAAAAGAGGCCTAAAAAGCTAGTAAGGAGAAGAATGCCTTAAAAAGTTGAATTGGCCAGATAAAAAAGGAATATCAAAAACTCACTGAAGAGAATAATTCCTTCAAAATTAGGTTGGAGTAAATGGAAGCTAATGACTTTATGAGAAATTAAGATACTATAAACAGATCCAAACAAATGAAAAAATAGAAGGCAATGTGAAATATCTTGTTGGAAAGACCACTGACCTGGAAAATAGATCCAAGAGAGATAATTTTAAAAGTATTGGACTACCTGAAAGCCATGATGACAAAAAAAAAGAGCCTAGAAATCATCCTTCAAGAAATCCTCAAGGAAAATTGCCTTGATATTCTAGAACCAGATGGCAAAATAGAAGGAATTCACTGATCACCTCTTGAAAAAGATCCCAAAAAGGAAACTCCTAGGAATATAATAGCCAAATTCCAGAGTTCACAGGTCAAGGGGAAAATATTACAAGTTGTTAGGAAGAAAGAATTTGAGTATTGTGGAAACACAATCAGGATAACACAAAATCTAGCAGCTCCTACATTAAAGAATCAAAGGGCTTGGAATATGATATTCCAGAGGTCAAAGGAGCTAGGATTAAAACAAAGAATCACCTACTCAGCAAAATTGAGTGTAATGTTACAGGGGAAAATATGGTCATTCAATGAAATAGAGGATTTTCAAGTATTCTCGATGAAAAAAACAGAGCTGAACAGAAAATTTGACTTTCAAATACAAGAAGCATGAGAAGGTAAACAGAAAGAAGAAATCATAAGGAATTTATTAAAGTTGAACTATTTATATTCCTACATGAAAAAATAATAATTGTAACTCATGAGACTTTTCTCAGTATGAGGATAGCTGAAGAGAATATATATGTATATATTATACGAGTGTATGTGTGTATAAATACATATGTGAGTGTGTGCATAGACAGAGAGCACAGGATCAGTTGAATAGGAAGGGATGATATTTTAAAAATAAAATAAAGAGGTGAGAGAGGAATATAATGAGAGAAGGAGATAGGGAAAGATAGAATAGGGTAAATTATCTCATATAAAAGAGACAAGAGAAAACTGTTACAATGAAGGGGAAGAGAAGGAAGGTAAAAGGGAATGGGTCAACCTTACTCTCACTGAATTTGACTTAAGGAGGGAATAACATGCACACTTGTTTGGGTATCTTACCCTACAGAGAAAGTACGGGGGAAGGGGATAAGAGGGGGGATGATAGAAGGGAAGGCAGATTGGGGAGAGGGATGTTAGAAGCAAATACTTTAGAAAAGGGACAGGGTCAAGGTAGAAAATATAATAAGTGGGGGGAGGCATAGAAGGGAGGGAAATATAGTTAGTCTTTCACAATATAACTACAATGGAAAAGTTTTTCGTCACTACACATGTACAACCTATATTGAATTGCTTATCTTCCCAGTGGGGGAATTGTTGGATCCTCCCAACAATCAATTTCAAGAGTTTACTTTAAATGTGTTGAATCAAGAGCAAAGACACAACTACAGACACAGGTGGAAAAACAGTTTCCCAACTTTTGAGATCATGGTCCCTTGAAATAGAAATATTGGTTATGGACCATAGAAAGGCCCTGATCTACTGTGCTCAGCTGAGGACTACACTCAGGCATGTGCTAGTAATGTTTAACGACAGCTCTCCATAGGAAAAAAATGTATACAGAATGGGTGACAAGGGAAGAAGGGAAAGAATCTGGAAATCAAAGTTTTAAAAACAAACGTTAAAAAAAATTATTTTTCACATTCAACTGAGAAATAAGATATACAAGCATTGGGGCATAGAAATCCATCTTACCCTACTAGAAAGTTAGAGGAGCAATGAGGGAGGCCACAAAAGAAAGCAGACTTGGGGAAGGGGTATTCAGTAGGCTTGCTATATTGGGGTGAAGATAGGGGAAAGATGGAGAGAAAATTTGTAACTCAAAATCTTATGGAAATGAATGTTGAAAACTAAAAATAAATTTAAAAAAAAAGAGCTCAGAAGACAAAGTTTCCCCTCCCTGAAAGTCTTTAAGCAGAGGCTAGATAGCCATTTGATGAACATATTCTAGTTGAGATTTTTTTCCAAGCATGACAGGCTGACTGGCCACTGACTTCCTATCTAATTCTCTATCAATTTTCAGGCCCACAGTGACACAGATGGAGCCAAGCAAAGAAGTATTGATAAAGTATTTTTTTAATGTGGTTTGGGGTGGAAAATCAATGTCATTTTTTCTTCTCCTTCCAGGATGCTTTCCTGACTTTATTCTGTGAAGATTTACCTTTGCCCTCCCCCACCTCCATCACCATCATCCTCACTCTTGACTTGAATTCCTTGCTTTGATCTAGTACATTGAATTCCCTTTAATAACTCAGGTCAGTCAGAAGGCAACATGACTTCGTGGAAATATGGCTCTCTGTGGTGTCAAAAGACTTGGGATTCATATCCAGATTCTATAAATAACCAGCCATGTAATTTTGGCCAAGGGATATACCAAGGGAATGGAGGGAGAATAATCTGGCAACTTCTCTTGGCTCTCAAGTCCCCAGATATTATCCCCTTTTGTATGGCTTCCTCATGGTGGGTCCAACTAGAAATAAGAAGTAAAATTTCTCCTTATTTCAAAATAAAGCAGTTTCATTTTTTCCACTGTTCTGAAATTAAGTTTTATTTATGAGGTAAGAGATAGAAAATAGGAACTTTACTCCCACATACAGCACCACTGAGCAACTCAGAAATTTCCCAACTTTAAGTCACCATCTGGGTTGGAATGCCCATGTCATGAGGTTTGGAGGTAAATTCTCATTATTCCCCTGGGGATACCATTAGGGTTACTCATTTTTACTTTTAGAACACTCTTCTTCAACAACAAAAATAATAAAAATAAAATTAATAATATTTCTTCTACTAATAATAATCATCATCTCATAGATTTAGAGCTAGAAAAGATGGCAGAGGCCATCCAGTCCAACTCCTTCGTTTTACAGATCAAAAAGCTGAGGCATTTTGCTTTTGGGGGGACAGAGCTAAGATGGTGTAGAGACAGCAACTCAGGTGAACTCTCCTGACATGCCCCTCCAAACTTTAAAATAATGTCTCAAACTGAATTCTGGAGTGGTAGAGCCAACAGAATGTCAGAGCGAGACATTGTTTCACTCCAAGACAATTTAGGAGGTCAACAGGAGAGGTCTGTGACACTGGGGTGGAAGCTGGCCCTGAGTCCACAGTGGTGGCAGCAGTTTTGGTAGCTCTCAATTCAGAGATGATAACGTGTCATACAGCTTGTCAGAAAGAGATTATGGGGGACTTTGAGCTGACATTGAATGCAGGACTGAGAGGTATTTGAAACTCTATTGCTGATCAGAGTTCCAGTACAGAGAGGAGCACCATCACGTGCAGCTATGGGAAAGCAGTGGTCCTGGCCACATTTCCAAAGACGAGAGGAACACTAGCATTTGTGGTTGCAGGGGATCAAGGATCCTTCCTGGATAAAGACCAAAGCATAAGCTATGAGAACAGTGACCACACTTTCTGATCAAACCACCTTGAAAGCACCAAAAACTTGCAGACCCAAAGAGCTAGCTCTGAAAACAGAAGCATGAAAAAGCCCAAAGCCTGGGACAATTCCCCTATTTAACTCCTCCCCAAGAACAGAGCTGAACTTTATTTTTTTTCTTAATTAACTTTTGTTTATTTTTAGTTTGCATCATTCATTTCCACGAGATTTTGAGTTACAAATTTTCTCCCCATCTTTCCCCTACCCACCACCCCAAAACATCGATGCCACTGTATACCCCCTCCCCCAGTCTGTTCTCTCCCATGTCTTCACCCATCACCCCTTTGACTTTCTGGTAGGGCAAGATGGATCTCCCTACCCCAGTGCCTGCACATCTTGATTCCCAGTGGCATGTAATTAATAATAATAATAATTATATATATACATATATTTTTTTAACATTTGATTATAGAACATTAAATTCTAGATTCTTTCCCTTCTTCCCTCGTCACCCACTCCCACAGGCAAGACAAGCAATTCCATACAGGCTGTACATGTGTAGTTACACAGAACATCTCCACAATGGATATATTGTGAAAGACTGATTGTATTTCCCTCCTTCTTATCCCCCCCCTTGTTCTATTCTCTACTTTGTCCCTGTCCCTTTACAGAAGTGTGTGTTTCTAAC